>OY978528.1:64402965-65602965 GCA_963854835.1 Megamerina dolium | reverse complement strand
ATATGACCTTTAAACTTATGTTCAAACATTATATCGAATCTATGCAATAAACAACATATTCACTTTAAAAAAAAAACTTATATTTTTTTATTTCCTGGAAATTTCTTTTAACTTCCGTTCACTTATCTTCATTGTCCCTGTAGCAATATGTTTTATGCGCAATCTAATTAATATTTGAAACAGTGAAAATAAAAAAAAAAAACGAAAACAAATATTCTCATGAGGAAATGTACCTACAAGAATCCCATCCGCATTCTCATATGCACACATACATACATACAAGCATTGACACGTGAGTTCCTCTTCATAAATACATTTGGGTGCATTTGATTCGAATGTATTTGTGTGTTCAATATAAAATGCCTATTATACTGTTAATACATATATATCACACGTCCTTTTTTCCCAAATACACACACACACACACACACAAATACAATCCCATACACTTATACACAATGTACTCTTAATCAATTGCTATTATTTAATAATGAAAATTGAATAGGTACGAATTTACCTGATGATCTGATGTCTGGGGGAAAACAACAATTTGGTGTCTTTTGTCTGCGTTAACAAGCGAAAGAAGGGTTCCCAAAAGAATGCCAAATAAGCATCGTCATACAGATGTATATACAAATTTATACATGTATCCACGAATGTATATAAACATATTGGTATATAAACATGTAGGAGACTCTTTTTGGGGAAATCACGATATGTGGGAGTTTTATATACAAACTCAGGTGCTTATGCGTTTGAATGTGTGTGTGTGGGTGTGTGTTTATGTGTATCAAATGCACAATTGTGGTTTTCCTATGTTGCTTCCGTTTCCTAATAAATATGAATGTGTCTGTGTCTGTGTCTGTATTACATAGGCGTGTAGAGCGCTCTTCTTTGATGACGACGACGACGACGACCTTTTTTTGCGCTGCACGACAAAGATGGACAACAACAACAACATGAGGTAGAATTTTTGTCAAACGGAAGTTAACAAACATCGACTTAGCAGAGCTTTAAGAATATACTCCATAGCTACATAACACATTCGTAAATGAGTCGGTACGAGCACCTGTACCATATGCATGCACATGTGTTTGTAAATAGTCGTGTGTGTGTGTGTGTGTGTGTGTGTGTAGGTACATAAATTTACCTAAGGAACCGCACACGTAAAGAATAGCATTTATCGTGCCAGCGTTTAAAAAAAAAGGACATCCCAAGGCAATATGAACTAAGGAGCCGGAATATAAACAAAGAAAAAAAGGAAAAAATCAAGTTAAAATTGAAAATAGAACAGAGTAAAGTTTATACTATCATACATAGAACAGAGGTTCATTTCAGATAAAGCATGAAAATCTTTGAGAATTTCTTTGCATACGTATATGAGACGATATGTGAACATATAAGAGTGTGCGTAATGCGCCAGCAAGGCATACTATGAATAATGTCCGACGTCTAAGCATGTCGCCAGCATATATGTAGTGGGCGATAGAAAATAGCATGCATCATAATAGCACGGCAGTATCTAATGAAATTCCGACAATGGTTACTTTTTTTTTCGACAGCGTACAATGGGACCATAAATACTTACAACTCAATTTTGAGAACATGTGGGAAGCTGAAAAGAGATGAAAGTACCACTAAATTGTCTTAATTTAACGCAATTGTAGGCGGAGTTTCTAAAAATCTATAACATTTTAATGAGACAAAGCTACAAAAGTCCAGTTTGTTGGAGTTGATTTTTTTTCGAGCTACAATATTTGATAATTTTTGCTTAAAAAAATTTTAATATGTGGCACTTAAAATCCCAATCTTTTGCCGAGCTTCTCTTTCATTACTGTTCTGCAAGTTAAATTTTTGACAGTATTAGAAGGGACCTACTTATTTTAGCCTGTCCCGAATGGCAGAACCCTTTGATATCACTTTTTCTGAGCTTTGTCACAGCGTTCTTTTAGAAGCTTTTCCATGGCAAATTGTTACTGCCGGAAGAATTGCCAATTTCTTGCCGACAGGTGGGTACCGTTCGAAAGAAATATGTTTTTTACCCGCGTTGGAATAATTCCTTCCTAGGTACAGGGATATTTATATATTTCTGAGATTTTTATATAGGAGCCAACTACACGGGTGGAAATAGAGACTAAGATCTTGTGAAGAAAAATTCATGGGGGACGGATATAATTTCATCTTCTTATATGTATTGCTGGGTACTGTTGTGTTCCTCACTGGGGAAGGATTTTTCTGTGATGGGTCCCAAGCCCAAAGGCATAACCGTGAATTGAGGGAAGTTTACCCACTTACTTTAGGCGCCGTTCAGTGGGTGCCCGAACCACGTTGCCCGGTGGCCGCGACATGAAGGCTCTCCATTAAAATAAAAGTCGTCCAAAAGAATATTCTTGGGTTTCTTTGTCGATTTTCTGATACTGAATAAGTATGTTGGAAGAAAATGTTGCACCCGAAAAATTATTGGGTGTCGATTATACATTTCGCCTTCTCAGGGATGATTTCTGGGTAGTTATGTGGTAATTTGCCGATTGTCGTATATTTTGTATGAGAACACCCTTAGGCGGAGTAGATAATAAGCAAGAATGTTTAGATGCAATGTTAGGAGAGAAAAATTAATAGCAGTCGGTTATACATTTCAATTCTCTGGGGATAATTTCTGTGCAGCTATATGATAATTTGACGATTTTCTAGAGTTTTGTGCATTCATTTTGTATGGGAGCACTCTTCAAGGGTCGAAATACGTAGGGAATATGTTTAAGGGACTTGAAAGAGGAAAAATCATTCGTGGTTAGTTGTTGTTGTTGTTGTTGTTGTAACAGCAAAAATACGGAAATGCTTTATTTTCTTCCCATACAAAACATTTCCGAATTCTGATGAGGTGTATGGATCTTGGTCGACCACGTGGTCGAGTGCCTCCGGCACGTAGACCCGTCCATTCTTGGGAAGCAAGAATATTTCCTTTGATATCTGATTCGTAGTTAGTCATACATTTTGCTTACCTAACAACGATTGCAGGACAGATATGAGATTATTTGTCGTTTTTCAAGTGATTTTACCTAAATTTTGCAATGAAGCTATGAACTAAGTCAGTTCCAAGGAAATATTTTCGTGGAAAATTTTTATGGGGTCATACAATGTACTAACTAACAATGATTTCTGGGAAGTTATTGGAGTTATTTGTCGTTTTTCAAGTAATTTTACGTCCATTCTGCATGAGGGCTCCTATAGGGTTTAGAGGGAAGTGTATACGGAGGAAAAATTAATGAGGGTCGGTCATATATTTTATTGCTCTGGGTTCAAAAAGGGTTCAAATATATAATTCAAAATTTTTTTTTAGCCAAATAAATGCCATCCTAATATTAATCAGTGGTTTTATGAAATTAAATCACTGTGCGACAGTGTTTCTTTTTGCTGGAGTAGGAGTACAAGTATACCTATATTAGTTTTTGCGTAAGAACGTGTGTATGTGTGCGTGTGTGTATCTGCTTGATTGACGGTTTTATGCAAGGCACGCAAAATAATTTCAGAAATGAGTAAAATAATAAAGGACGCCTTTTAGATTTGCTTGTTTTATGATATTTTCTATATTTTCTCTACACACACTCACACTCTCTCCCACCGTCTCCCTTTTTATGTCTAATAGACGAGTACTTTTTACTTTTTTTTGGCACATAACCTATACGACATATACGAGTAGCTTAGTATATGTCTTTACGTACGGTGGTGGGTGCTTCATGTGCATAACGATTACTTCAAGAAATTATCGTTAATTGTGAGCTTCAAAAGAAAATATTTGATTAAGTTCCCTTCATATGGATATTTCATATATTCTTACTGTGTCTGACATTAAATATACATACGAGTACATATTCTATATATATGTGTGTGTGTGTGTGTGGCATATTATCTCTGCTTTATATCATCCATATAGAGAATAACAACGAACGTGAGAGAGAGAGAGAGAGAGAGATTCTGTAAATATTATATGTTATCTTAGAAAATACATATATCTAAGTATTTAAGAGACTTAAGCGACTCGTGATGGCAACCGTAAAACAATTTTATGCTTCATTTTGACTAGCATATATAATTCCTGTGAAATATTCGTATAGTTAATAAAATATAAATATAAATAAATTGCAAAAAAAAAAAACACTCACAAAAATAATAACAAACCTTTTCTGATTAAGTTCCTTACTTTTTCATATAAATCACACATACTCGTACACGCATATATACTCTCGCACACGCACGCAACATTCAATAACCTTGACGCTACGATTAGCCTTTATGAGTGCTCTGTGGCAAATAAATTTTAATAAGCAGACATGCAGTCTTCATGCAGGATATCATGTTGTGCTCTTTTCACATATAATATTAAATGTCATAAATATACAAAAATTGTTTATATACATGCATACTTTGGAGAAGGTATATACTACAATATATACAGGTAGACCTGTGTCAAATAGGTACCATGGAAATGTAAAATAATTTCATTTGGTCATTTCATTTCATTGTATATTTAATCGTTGGATTTAGGTTTTTTTTTCTGTTTTCTGAAGAATTAAGAATTTATCAAAAAGAAAAGGTATTGTGATAATTCAAGGTTGCAGGAAAATAGTTTCCAATAATATCGACAATTTTTTGTCACTTTTACGAAATGTGGAATAAAACATATTGGAAATAATATTTTCGACATTATTTTAAATATACTGAACGACTATGAACAAATGTAAATGCCTGACAATACCATGTTAGATTAGGTTATGTGGCTGCCCTCTCTCTGAGAGAACACACTTAGGCCAGAAAGGCCCATTGTGATACCATCGAGATTGAACCCACGACCAACAGATCAGAAGGCCAACACACTAACCACTGAGCTACGGTATCCACCTTAGTATGACTTATATGTACCTTTTTCATAGATAAACTAAATATAGATAAAACACTTTTATTTCCAACAGAAAATTATTCAAGTATCGGTCAGTCCAGAAGTTCGTGCGTTTTTCTTAGGTGGTTTTAAAATAAATGAAAAAATAAGTTTTCATTATTTATTAATCAATAATATATTTTCGTGCATTACATACAATGTCTTTCCAACATTTAGGCAAATTTTTAATTCGCTGCTCAAAAAATTTTTTGTCCTTGGAGCCACAGTACGCGTCGATATCCCGTTTTATAGCTTCTTCTTTTGAGGTGTAGTTCGTATTACTTAAATGGAATTGAAGTCCGCGGAAAAGGTGATAATATCATGGTGCAATATCCGGAGAGTATGGCGGATGCGGCATTAGCTCCCATCCGAGCTCGTTCAGCTTGCCTAAGATCTGTCTACCGCGGTATGCGGTCTTACGTTGTCGTGGTGAAACAAAATGTTGTGCCTATTGACTAAAGACGGACGATTTTTTTCAAGTGCTTCCTTCAGTTTGGATAGTTGAGGGCAATAATAATCTGAGCTGTGATCGTCTGATTTGAATCCCGCAGCTCAAAATAAATGATATCACGGCCATATCCCACCAACAGGAGATCATCTCTGGGGGTTGGTTCTCTGATGTTTCATCTTTATCTAACCACTGGCGTTTGCGAACAGGATTATTGTAAAGGACTCATTTTTCATCTCCAGTAACAATACGGCTCAAAAACCTCTCATTTTCATGCCGCTGCAGCAGCTGAGAACACACATTCACTCTCTGCTGACGGTTTGCGATGGAAAGTTTATGCGGAACCCATTTTCCCCGTGCTTTGGAACCTTGCTCAATTGAACCAGGTACCTGTAAACTGTTCGATGTGATGAATTTAACCTTCCATCCATAATATCGACTGTTAAACTTCCACGCTCAGCTTCCACGAGTTCTAGCAAGGCGTCGGAGTTAAAGACCTCAGAATGACCAGAGCGTGGGGCATTCTCAACATCACAATCACCACTTCGGAATTTGGAAAACCACTTTTGCGCAGTCCTTACACTCACAGTATTCTCCCCCATGAGTTGCGTTTTTTTCTGCAGCAGCAGTTGTTGCATTTTTTCCAATTTTATGAAAAAAAAAATACAAAATTCCAATATTTTATTTTTTAACAACACGTACTTCTATCCGCAATTAAAATTACTTGTTCAATGCCCAAGACATCTGAGAAAATAAAAATATTTCCTTTAACTCCCATGAATCATTTTTTGGTACGCAAAAAGCGCCTATTGTGAAACTATTGAAAAAATAACGCACGAACTTATGGACTGTCCGATAAAATATGTGCACGGCTTTACACTTGTCGCACAAAACTGCCCATTTGAGTAAGTGCGTTTTGGGATTTATTTGTTGTTTTTTTTTTTTACAAAAATCTAGTTTGGTACATAATATTCATACTAAAAAATAATAATCATCATTATATCTATAATATCATACTAGGATTTGAACAAATAAAAGGCATTCCGTAATATTTGTGTATTTGTTTATCCTATGTGTTGGTCGATACGACTACAAAAGTTATCTACAATATATCTAAAGTGACTTAAATATGGCCCCAAAGGTATAAATAAATACGAGTATATATGAGTCGAGTATGTAATGCAGTCAAGCTAAAGCAAAAGTCACCAAATACAAATCCATGTGCTACCATAGTGATTACGAATACTTATGTGTGTGTGTGTGTGTGTGTGTATAAGATACACACAATCTACCTTAAACATGTAAAATAATTCATTTTCTTAAGGTTATTTATTTTTTCAATAAAAATGTTACATTTCATGTAACTACCTATAAGGTGAACATCTGTACATATGGATACAAAATGCTTGGGTGTGTGTGTTGTTTTTCTTGGTTCTTCTTCCTTACTTTAATAACATGCTTGTATAATAATAATAAAATACTACATAACGCACGTGTGCTTCACCTAGCAATATCAGATTGTGAATTTTGCCCTACGATTTTTTTGGAATTTTTTCTTTTTTTTGATGTTAAAAAAGTGAAAATCCGTGAAAAAATTTATGAATATTTATTTTTAATTTTTATGTATCACATTTATAACTTGAAAAATCGTAATTTTGAATTACTCATGTCTTGATGTTGCAGAGAATGTTGTTGAGTGGTGTTGATATAGTTTTGTAAACATTTAATGAAAATCTGGCAACAATTGTTTCGCATCATATTACTTATAAACATAAGTATATAATATTAAAGAGATATGTATATAGAGAGTACGTAAATATATTGTAAACATATATCCATGATACATGTGTAATTAAAGAAGCAAAAGAGAATATAATTAACAATGCGAGTAACTTTTCATGTAAGTACACTTATTCGATGACACTCAATTATCAGTGTGCACACACGCCTACCGGCACATTCATACATGAATACCTAGCATCAACCCTAAAGGAAATATTGCAATTAATTGACTATTAAATTAGTTCTCAACTGGATATGTTGATAATAAAAAAAGAAACACATTTTTACTCTACGATGTATACAACATTTTTTCAGTGTAAATAAATTGATTAATTATTATTTTTGTTGTAACAAAAACAAAAATTCATTATTATTATTTAAAAAAAATAGAATATTATTAAAAATTTTTTTTTTTAATTATACTTCGAGTAAAATTGTATTTTTTTTTCCTCCTTTAAACTCCTATTTGGAGCATAGGGCCTCCACAAGGCTTCTCCATCGCACACGGTTTTGAGCAGTTGTTCTAGCGCCCTCCCATGTCATGCTGGCAGCAGCTAGTTCTCCTAAGGTTGACCTTCTCCAGGTGTTTCTTGGCTGTCCGCGACTTCTGCTCCCTTGCGGGCTCCATTCAAGCGACATTCACGTGATGTCATCTGGCTGCTTTCTTACCGTGTGGCCAATCCAGCGCCACTTCCTACGCTTAATCTGGATCAGTATGGGCTCTTCGCTCGTCAGACGACATAGTGCCTCGTTGGAAATAGTGTTAGGCCAGAAAATTCTACAAATGATCCTCAAACATTTGTTGACGAAAGCTGGAAGTCTCTGCGTAATGGAGTTCGAGATCAGTCATGTTTCACTTCCGTACAGCAGTGTCGATTTCACACGAGTAAAATTGGATATGATCTCGATTTTTGCATTTTACGAACAAACGTAAATTTGTAATGATACTTTATTAAAGGGTTTCTACTTTAAATATGAAGTCACTCAGTTGTTTGCTGGACACATTCCATAGATATATTTTACGCCGATAGAACTCCCTGTTATTTCCATGTCCAATAGGTTCTAGTTATAATGGATTTTGGGTCATTGAATCCACAGCCGAAGTTGGAGTTCTATGGTCAGGTCTAAATGCTTCTTCTTCAGAAGGTAGGAGAGTCTTTTATAGTACAACATGTTAAAAGAATTTGATGTTCACTCAAGTCAGATGGATTTTGGTTCGATGAAGCTAAATCCAAAACCGGAACTTCGAATTTAGTTCTTGGTTTCTTTCTAATCTCGAGAAAGAGGAGCTCGAGCCGGTTTTATTACCCTGACAACGCATTTGCATTCATACTTACTTACTTACTTATGTGGCCATTACAACCGAAAATCGATTTAGGCCGAATCTAACATGCTTCGGCAGCCAGCTTTTTCCTTCGCTAGTTGCTGCCAGTTAGAAATTCCAAGCGCCGTCAGGTTCTCCAGTAATTGAACTTTCCACCGGAGGTTAGGTCTGAGGTAGAAATTGTCCAAGCTTCGGCACGTCATATGTAAGGGCAGGCATGATGAGAGACTTGTAGAGTGTAGTTTTTGTTGCTTGAGAGAGGGCACGTATTCATAAGGGGCCCAAATATATTGGGAGTTTTTAGTTTGTTCCATTAGACAATGCAATTTGACAAAGATCTATACTTTTTTGTCGAAGTAATTCAGTTTTTTGCAAAACGAACTACTGGCTGCTGACTATTTAGTTCAAATTGAATGTCTACGATTGGGCTTCATCTTACTACCGTAAGATCGGTACAATTAATGACGACTGCAACCTCATAGCCTACACTATTTTCTTGTTATTGTTGAATTGGTTCTGTTCTCGGCTGACGCTTTCTGAAAATCGTGAATCCTTTTACTAAAGCTCCAGCCAATAGAGTGTGGATACAAACCTCCAATTTAAGGAACATGTACGAAAGAACTGGTAATATTTCATTACTGATATTGATGTTGTTGCATTGGTTTTATTCTTCAAGTGTCAAGAAAGTGATATAGCCGCTCGCCGCTCGCTTAAGAATGCAAGCTAAGAGGAAGACTCAACTTTCGGCTTAAGGATAAAGTACTGTTGCATTTGGAATTTCTAACAGGCACCAACGATCGTAGAACAAAGATAAACACAGCGACTTAGTTCAATTGCAGAAGTTTTTCGTAGCCAGAAGAGCTCGAGGGATGGCACAGAAACCTAAATTTAGGCATTACAATGGCCTCAACTTAAGATATCCGAAAACTACGTTAAAAATACGCAAAATGGAAGCGAACATATTCATCTAATTTAATACTTACTTACTTACTTACTTTAATACTATTTAATATCTTACCATAATCTATTCTAACGAGTATTGATGGTTATTCATCACTAATTATGAATAGCACGATTTATGGTAGCATCGAAACGAATGTCAACAAAAAGAAATAGGTGATAACCCAAACAAAGACAATATGATAGAATGAGAACATACCAATTGACGATAAAATAAGATTCTAGAGTGTTGCCACAGAGTATAAATTGGGCGAGTTAATTAACAAACGCATCAATTCAATTTCGAATTCCAATATGAAAGAATGAGAACAAACTAGATGACGATTAAGTGAAATTCTAGGGTGTTGCCACAGAGTATAAATTGGGCGAGTTTATTGACAAACGTATCAATTCAATTTCGAAAGTGATCGTGCAAACATTGATAGAGTAGCAGAGGCAACATAACATGATAGAAGTTAGAGCAACAAGTACATTAAAGAGTGATTGTAAATAGAAGTATCGAGCACAAAATAAGTGTTGGAATTATTATTGACAGAATTCAGAATGATTATTCACAAAATAGAAATGTAATAATATTATATATTTTACATCGTGAAGCCTTAAATGTATTTGACAATAGGTAAATGTGCTTCAAAAATCGTTAAACATTTTTCGAGGTCGTTAAATGTAGTTTTCAGAAGAAAATAATTTAATTTTTAGTCTATCAGATGTACTTCTGAAAGCGTACACTGCTTTCTGTAGTACATTCCAGCAAAGGTACTACTTCTGGACTAGTAATTCGTGCCACATATAAGAGTCATGTGCACCACGGATACTGTTTTTGTTTACAAGTCAGCATATCTATGCTCTTCTTAAGAGTTCTTTTTTTGATAGCTGATGTTAGCTCATTGCTTTCCATCTTTGATGCTAATAAGAAGAAAGAACAAAACAACAACAACAATAATAAATGGATAAACATTAGCAACGCAAATAAGTAGTATGTGGGTGTTCGTGTATGTACAGAATAAATCATAAAATGTAATTACTTCTATGCATATGGATATTTATATGTTGGTACAACAATAAGTACATGCGTACATAGTAATTATTTAGTCAGACTTAAGTATGCATATGCGATAAGTATTTTGTGAAATGTTTATATATTATATTGGTGCATTTTGAGATGAATTTTTCATTAGTTCTTAAATTTTGAACACACATACACACACTGGCAAAATGCAAAATATTATTTACTTAAAAAAAAAATTTCATAGTGACATTGCAAAGTATCTGTATATGTGCATAGGGATATGTATAGAAACAAAGCTGGAACTTGTGGAACTTGAAGAATGTGTAAGCTACAAGAACTAACTATCTATCTATGTATATTTATAGCTGTAGGCAGCATAAGGTAGCATAAGTAGTGAAAAGGAATAAAAAGAAAATAGACACACACACACACATATACAGACAATCAAGTCTTCCTACCTATGTACGAGTATGGTACTATGATACATGTATGTAGCTACATACGTACCTTCAACAAACAACATGCATTCAAGCAGTCAAGCATTGTAGGAATTAAAAACAGACAAAGAAGTCGAAATAACACGACAAAACATTTACAAATACTTTGCGCGAAGTTGCAAAAAGTTGACTTGTGACATCATGATGATGATGATGATGATGGTGGTGGTGTTGGTGGTGGTAGTGGTTGATGTTGGTAGCGGCAGCCAGGCAACTTAGTCATGTCGACAATGTCGACTTACCGGTATTTGAATAAAATATTTCATTTCATTTCCTTTGAACATGAAAAGGAAGACAGACAATCATATGAATATGTGTCTGTTTGTATACATAAACAAACAAACTCACTCATACATATATGCATTCACACATGTGTGAAACCACTATGCTCTACTATAGTCAACGTATATTCAACTTGTGTTTATGCGTTGAGTGAAAAGTTCAGCTTAGTGGTAAAACGCTGTTTGATTGAAGGCTGAAGGAAGTGTACTCATTTTATAGTAGAACAATCGTAGAACATATATTGTTTACATACTCATACATATAAATGACTACATCTGTACATATCCATGTACAGACAATCAAATGAAATGTGTGTCAATGAATTAAATTATATCACCTTATTATCCAAATGCGAGCATGATTTATTGTACATATGATAATGATAATGATGATGATGATGATAATGATGACGTAACAATTTTTAGCATTCATTGAATTCGAATCAGGAGTAGTTTGACTCGGTTGGATCGCATTCGTTCCTGAATGTGAATATTTGAATTTGAAATATTCATTAAAATATCGAAAATCGCCTTTAATGTGTTTAAATGTTTGAGCGACTACATTAGTTTTTTTATTTTTCTTCTCAATATTGTCTCTGAAAGTACTTACGCCCTAAATCCTTTCGATGTTCTCCACTACGAAATTGAAGTTTTTTTAAAAAATTATGCAGCCACTAATCTCAGGGTGGCCGCATTAATTTTTCCATCTCACCATTTTATTTCCGTTCGAAAGAAAAATATTTTCGATATTAAAATCGTATGCACACTTAGCGGAGCTATCCTACAAAATTGACTTTTATACAAATTTACGGGTTAAATTTATGGGTTAAATGTATGATCGACTCGCATTAATATTTAAAACCTTACTTATTTTCTGAACATACATAGTTACCCCCTAACTGTATTCCTTAGAAGGGTTCCCCTACGAAATTTATATTTTTATGAATTATCACTGTCACCGCTTTCAGAATACTTCTGCAAATATGAAATGTATGAACGATTATCACTAAATTTAGCAACCTAATAATTTTTTTTTTATGCATACAAAGTTTCTTTCTTTACTCCGTTGGGAGATTTCCCAACAAAATGTACCTTAAAGTACCTAAAAATAAAAAATTACCACGAAAGTGCTCAGGATCACAACTGAAAAAGTGCAATTTATAACTAATCTTAATTTATTCTTCTGCCTCAAGATTTTCTCTAAAGATACTTCTCATCTATTTTCACCCCTCAAGAGGGTTCCCATGCAAAAGTACTGTGTATCATGCTGTGAAGTTGTTTGTGGATATTGATGGACTACGACACCGTCAAAGATCCGGCCGTCCGCGCATTGTGCGAACTCCGAAAGCGATAAAAACCGTGAAGGAATGAATTGACCGAAAACCGCTGCGAGAGCAGAAAATCTTGTCGCAGGAAATGACAAATTTCGCAAATATCCATGTCCATGAAAATTTGTGCACTCGGCGCGTGCAAGCGACACACTAGACACCTGCTCACAGCCGCATTGGAAGGAAAACGCAAGTGAAAATCGAAAGCGTTACGCAGCTGGTACGCTCACAGACAAATTCTGTTTACTGACGAGAAAATCTTCACCGTAGAAGAAACGTTCAATAAACAGAAAGATCGTGTGTATGCGCGGTCATCCAGAGAAGCATCCCAACTCATCCCGCAGATACAAAGAGACCTCTGCTCCAGCTCACAAGGCAAAATCGACTCAATTGTGTGACAAAAAAACAACATTCCGGACTTCATATCAACGGATGATTGGCCAGCTGGTAGTCCAGACCTCAACCCATTAGATTACAGGGCATGGCTTGCTCTGCTCGACACCCAAATATTGAGTCGTTGAAGCGAACCCTTGTCCATGCAGTGGACAATTTTCCCATGCATGAAGTGCGTCTCGCGATCGATGAGTGGTGGTCAGATCATCTCAAGTCATGCTGGAAGGCAAATGGAAGTCATTTCAAATAAGTTGTTTTAAGATTTTTAGCCATTGAATAACTCAATAAAAAGAAAGAAAAAAAAAGAGTTTTAAAAAATATTAATTCGTCTTCATTTGGCGTCGATTTTTCTGTGTACCAATATTTATGACTTGACTTGATATATTCCACATGGACCTAACTAAATGCTTTTGCATCAAGACCACTAAATTCATTTAAACAACTATCATACAATTTTCCCATCAACATTATTGCACGATTCAAGTTCCAAATTCTTCCAAATCAAAAGTTGCATAGCGTTACCAACCATCTTCACTTTCAATCTTCTAAGTAATAAAGACGATATATAATAGATGGACATAAGGAAAGAATTATGACTAGATATATTCATAACATTGACTGCAAACTGATGAGCTTTTCAGTGATGGTCTTTTTTCACCGAGTCTTCTTTCATATCGAGTACATACTTAAGGTTATCTCGCCTACGTTATAAACTAAACGAGAATTATGACGCCTTAATTCACATTAAACTAAAAGAGTTTGGAGTTATATCATCAAATATAAGGTATATTTTTACAAAAGTCTTTATTCTGGAAATATGGCAAGCCTCTACTTAATGTCATCTCGCCTACATCATAAACTAAACGAGAATTATGATACATTTTTCACAATAAACTAAAAAAGTATGGTGTTGTATCATCGAAATTAAGGTATAGTTTCACAAAAGTTTATGTTTTGGAAACTAAGCAAGTCTTTACTTAATGTCATCTCGTCTACATCATAAACTAAACGAGAATTATGTCATTACTTTTACATTAAACAGAAATAATATAATCAATTTATTTATAGCTATGATTTTAGATAGTAAAATCTTTACAGAATACTGACAAGGCTGTGTCAGTAGTATATAATGTATTGTATTTCTATTTATAATGTAGCTATATCCACAGAATTTATGAAATATAGATATGAAATTAATTCAGATTGAGAAGGGCAATTAATTACCAATTTATTATTTTTTTTTTGTTGTATTTTCAGTCTAAATTCAAATAGATTTCAATACGAAGAAAACAAAAATAAACCGGAAACTGAATATCTATCAAATTGAATTTATCACATTTTGCCAAGTTAACTCACACAATATGTAAGTACATAAATATATTTTTTATTAAATTTATGAAATCTTATAAAATTCATAGAATTATTTAATATACGACAAAAAAAAAAACGACAGTGAAGCGTTATTTTAATTTCAATTTTATGATTATTATTATTCTATAAATAATTGTGGCACAATGGCCACAAATTCAAATTCAAATACGTATTACGACTATACTATGAATGGAATAGAAGAAAAATGTAATGCTGCAAAACAAATATTGAGGTCATGGTTAGTGCTCATTTCGTATTCAGTATCATTCATCAACGTGCATTTAAAAAGCTATTAAAAATCGACCAGCAGAAATCTTTCATTCATTTCAACCATCATCATACCCAGCCATAGAATGATGACACAACAAATCGACTGAATTGCGTTCACTACTACCATTGCCACAATAAATAAATTAATATGAAAAAAAAGTGGAGAAATTCCTCACGCTCAGCCAATAAAAAACCATTTAAATGTGAATACATACTACTTCAGTCAGATAAAACTTTTCGTCGGTCGGTGTGCCAATCACAATCACAGAGAGCTCCCATCTTGCTCTTAGACTTCTATAAAAGATTTTACCAACTTCAAAGACTTTTATAACATTATGGTATGTACAAATACAAATACACACACACACCCACACACACACACACATTCATAAAACAATCATTAAAATTTTATGAAATTCATTCATTCGTTAAAAAATGCGGCACGGTATCCCAGAAGCAGCAGCAGCAGTAGCAACATCATCATCAGGCTAAGCTGGCCTGACTGTGGATGCCTTGCTCTATGCCAAACTGTAACGAGCAAAGTACTCTTAGTAATAACATTATTAAAAACACCATTACAAGCGTCTCACTGTCGCCAAGCATCTATGATATTCATATTTTACATTCTTGCGAAAAGCAAAAAAAAAAAAAAAAATAGTAATAAAATAGAGGAAAAATAAGAAAAATGAAAAAAAAAAAAAAAAAACGAAAACAAATAAATTGATAACGAGAATCCCTATATTCTACGATTAAGCTCTCATACATACATTTCGTTCGGTTGCATCGATATCATTTTATATTTGCATATTGTTACCAACTATCGGCCGCAACTACACCGGCACGTACAATCCCGTACATCACACCTCATCCTCATGTCGACTGCGCGTCATATACAGCATGTAAACTGTCGTTGGTTTTATTGCAACACTTAAGTGCTGCTGTCAACTTAAAGTTCACTAATTGTCATTGATGGTAAAATCGATGAAAAACCGCACAAGCGCACACACACACACACACACACACACACACACACACACACATACACAATAAAAAAAAATAAATGAAAAATGAAAAACTTTCATTTAAGAAGACCTGACGACAAAGGCTCTTAAAATATTAGCGAATACAGATATAGATATGAATGAAGAGAAGCAACTTATGCATAATAGATAATAGTATACTATCGTCATCGAGACACTATCGCAATAGCAATGACAATACTACAAGTATAATCTGATTTAGATTTGCATTGATTTGGTTAATTTTTGTATTACTATCATTTTTGTTGTTGTTGTTGTTGAACTCGTCTTGCCTAAAAACCTTTTTCGTTCACTCTTTTCAATTCGATTGCAATGGAAGAAATCGAATAATTTGAATGAAGAAGAACTCCGTCGAGCCCAACCGTCGTCTTCCTTGATGTATAAGGTGTAGTAAAAATCCATTATTTTTGCATTAAATTTAAGGTTTTATTTAGCATAGTTAGAATTATACGATTTAGGTCAAATATGCACCGTTTTGTGCGATAATTTGTTGCCATTTTGAGGGTAATTTCATAATGCCAAGACAGTCGATTGTCACAAGGCGTCTTTTGAGGCGAATTTTTCACCAGCAGAATCATTCACCATAGACAGGAACAGATAATAATCACTTGGTGCCAGGTCCGGACTATAAGGTGGATGCAGAAAAACCTCCCAACCAAGCTCCCGAATACTTCTGGCGAGTCACTAGCGATGTGTGTGTCCTGGTGTTGTCCTAATGGAACACAATTCTTCTCCTATTGGCCAAAGGTGGCCGCTTCTGGGCAATTGCTTCCTTCAGACGGACCAATTGTTGACAGTACAGGTCCGAATGAAGAGTTTGGCCGTAGGGGAGCAGCTCATAGTAGATGATTCCCTGCCAAACCCACCAAACATATAGCAAAACCTTCCTGACTGTCAATCCTGTATTGGCCACCGTTTGCGCCGGCTCACCGCGATGACGTTGTCGTAAGTGACCCACTTTTCGTTACCAGTAACCATCCGCTTCAGAAATGGATCGATTTTGTTGCGATTCAGCAGCGATTCGCAGATGCAAATTCGGTCCATGAGGTTTTTTTTGGCGTTAACTCGTGTGGCACCCACACATCGAGCCTCTTTTTGTATCCAGCCTTATTTAAATGGTTCCAAACAGTTTTTTATGCAATTTTTAGCTCCTGGGCAATAGAAACAGTGCTTACATCACGGTCCGCCTTGACGATTTCCATTATTTTATCGATATTTTCGTCAATTGGCCTTCCAGAGCGTGGTGGATCTTTGACATCAAAATTACCGGAACGGAATCAACGAAACCAAAATTGCGCGTGATTGGCTATTACAGTATCAGGGCTATAAACACTATTGACATTTTCAGCCGTCTGACTTGCGTTTTCGGGGTAATCGAAGAAAACCTGTAAAATCTGGCGTATTTTCTCTTTACTGATGTCCATCTTTGACGCGTGCTCAAACAATACTGAGTCAAGCAATCACAAAACTGTCTGAAAAGTTTATTTAGTACGAAATCCTATCTTACTAATGCTATTTAGCGTAACCCGATCGCACTTATACAGCGCGAGATACAGATTACTAAAGCCATCTATTGGAAAAATAATGGATTTCTTTTTACTACATCTTATATATATATTTTAAATTCGTCGAAATGCTTTGTCTTTTGCCTTGCGGATTCCAGTCTAGGCAGATTCTGCTGATGTCAATCGCAGGTTTGCGGATTGTATGGCCTATCCATTTTCACTTTCGTTGGCGTATTTCAATCTCAACCGGCCCTTGTCCGCTTCGAGTAAGGAGGTCGTTATTTGAAATCCAGTTATCTGGCCACCATATGCACAGTATAGTTTTTAAACAGCGGTTTATAAAACTTCCATATCTAGACTTTTGAATATTATTCAAAATTCAAAAATTGCGCTGCGAAAAATTACAATAGTCTCCGATAAATAGGTGGTTGTAAACGCTTTGAAATCTCACAAAAACTAACATAAAAAATGGTATGAAAATGCATTTGGTTATCATTAAAAATGGTTTTATTGTTTTTCAAAGTATTCTCCATGAAGATTTATAGACTTTTGCATGCGCTCAAACCAATTGTCGAAACACTTTTGCCACTCCGACTGAGGCACCTCTAAAAATATAGTTTTTGTTGGGTTTGGCTCGTCTCGGAAGACCCACATGGTCGATTGCTGTTTTGTTTCGGGCTCATGCGCATTTAGCCATGATTTGTCACCTGTCGCGATCTTTTATCATTAATTTTTTCATCAATTCTTTACACCAATCGACACGAGCCCTTTTTATGCAACTGTTAAATTATGTGGGATCCAACGAGAACACATCTTTCTGACAGCTAAGTGTTCACGTAATATTGAATGCACTGCGGGGAAACTAATGCCCATATATGCCTCTATCTCACGGTATGTCACAGGACGATCTTTCATTACCAGTTCACGTACAGCATCGAAGGTTTCTGGCACAACGATCGATTTTGGACGATCTTCACGAAATTTGTCCTGCAATTAACGGCGACCACGCTTGAATTCGTTCAATTAGTTATAAATTGTCTGGAGGGTTGGTGCTTCAGCGCCAAATGCCGCATGAAGACGATCGAAGCACTGTTGTTACTTCGAAAATCGTAAAAAATCATAGCTCGAAAATGTTCACGAGTGAAATCCATTTTTTGACCGAGATGAATTTTTGAAGTCACTGTAAACAACGTTTATGCTAGAAAATCTCAAACTTTCCAATGGAAATGACAGATTTGACGAAAACGTACTAGATCAAGAGGCAACCTACGTATGAACTCATTTTACCTCAGCTGGGATTCGAACTCACGACCTTCGGCTCATGCAATGAGAATGGGACTATACTACTACTAGAAGCTGCACAGATGGGAAGACGTGAAGAGGAGCTCGCTTTAGCTCTTTGTCGTGGACGCAACGAGAGGCTCTCAGTTTTTTTAAAGAACAAGCAATTTTACGGATGTGGTTCATATGGAGTTCAAATCAATTTAATCTGCACAGACTTCCAAATCGAAATCGCGTCGAGATCGCGAGATCGAGATCAATCATCATTTACGAAAGTCTACCATTTGAGGTGGGAATTTTTTCCTTTTCAGATTATTTCAGGTCACATTTCATCTCAAATCTAAAAAAAAATTATGAAGGTAGGTTAGGTTAGGTTATGCGGCTAACCCCCAAAGAGGGGTTCACTTAGGCTAAAAATCGGCCCATTGTGTTACCGTGCATCAATGATGCTTTCTATCCTGCTCCCTCTGTTAAACGGAAGCATTGGGATTTAATAATGAATAGAGCAATGTCCCTGACATCCATGGGTGCTAGCTCAGCGGTATCTGTAAAAAAAGGTTAAAGAGGAAAAAATTCAAATATGACCGACTGCCATTGCTTTTTTTTCTCCTCAAGATATTTTCAACCTCTTACAAGGGTTCCCATACAAAATGGCGGAGCAAAAATAGTACTAGCAAAATTTATGTTCCTAAAGTTCCCATAGAAGGGGACCAAATATGTGTTCCACTCTTATTCAATTTTGATAACCAGCATTTTTTGTGAACATTCTTACTTCTTACTTCGTTTTTTAACCCTTGCTCAGACTCTCCTACAAAATGAGCTTAAAAGCTTTTGATAATCGTTCAATATACCCATATTTGCGCAGGAATTCATACAAGGGCTGTGCAATGTAGGACCGATCTTCATTAATTTTTCAGCAGCAGCAGCATATTTTCCCAAATACACTTGCCTCCTATCTGTACCTCTTAGAGGGGCTCCCATATAAAATTGATGGTTTTGTGCATTGCTTGAGATTAACTGAAATTAATGCTAAACTATTTTATTAATTGATCTGATTTTGAAGCTCTAAAGATGGCAGTTACTTCAATTGATGATAGAAGAAGTAAGTTTTTGCCAAGTCAATCAAATCAATGATTTCAGATTAGTAAATAAATCGGTAGAAAGCAATCTCAATTAAGATTAGTTGTTAATTGGGGTTCAACTGAAGCAAATGAAAAGACATCAAGGGTATCTTTCATTCAACTTTCTTTCTAACTCCTTTGGCAGGTAAATCGAATCAACCAAAGAAAATGCCAACGATCTATCTCAATCTAATTGCACAATAATCCTTTTGCTGCCTTCATTCCATTTATGAGTCGATTATGTCATGCTCATATAATTAGTTTGGCTCTGTTCTGTGTTACCTTTGCTACTATTTGCTCATGATTATGCTCATTTATGCTAGTTACACGTAGTATTTTTAAGGTACGCTGACCTTTTGCTTGCCATCCATCGCCCCTTATACAATATGTACATACAATATAATTCCAATTAACTTAAATTTATTTACTTAGTTCAACGGACTGCCAAACTGACTATTTTTCTTCCAAATTAAAATATTAATAAAATTAACCAGCTCACGTGACTTCATTAAACAGATGAGCGCCGGTTGTACTAAATACTTTTGCATTTTGTCTCTTGCTTGCGGGTTTTGGTTTTTCTTTCTTTTGGGCTCATAGCACCGTTAGCTGATGGGGCTCATCAGCTAAAACTTTTCTACCAGTATTTCGTGTGAGCTGTTTTTTTCTTCTTCTTCTTTTTCATTACATTATTCTTAAACTAAGATTAACTGCAGTGTATTTAATATCTACATAGCTTTCGTCCTATAATACTCGTATATCTACTATACTTCATCTTGGCCATTATCTTTTGCATTACTTCTTAATTTAGTTCATTTACGGCATTCGGTGTTCTATTTTTCTTATATGCCAAATTTATGTAAAGATGAAAAGAATAGTAGTAGTAGTAGTAGTAGTATGTAATAGTGGCCAATTTTATTATTTTTCTTTGACTTTGTTGTATTTTTTTATTTTCTTCCACTCTTGCTTTGTCGAAGTAAATTGCAATCGCGTCACATTCTGGCTTAATAGTCTTCATCGCCGTCGTCGTCGTCGTCGTCGTCGTCGTAGTTATCGTTGTAGGTATCGCATCGCATATTCCAGCCCATGGGTTGAATCATAAATCTTATTTGGGTTTTATTTGGCTTAATGACCAGACGTGTTCTCATCCATAATTTAGGAAAAAAAAAACCAGCAAGATGCTTGCTTGCCTTTGAATGCAACTTACGTGCTTATTTGTCTCGTTATGATGGAAAAAGGCGTGTGTGTGTGTGTGTGTGTGTGTGCGTGTGTGTACAAGTACGCGTATGAGGTCGTGGTGGTGGCGCTGGTTGTGGTACTGTTTTAATGAGCTGCCTTTGTCTATAAAGATTCGCACACACACATATATAAGCACGTATACATTTTAAGGAATTACTCCTACACATCATCGTGTTAGTATATTGCGTTCTCTGCTGCTTCACTTTTGTTTACCTCGTCTCCTTTGACATAATAATTAAAAATGAAGTATTGGGTGAGTTCAGTTTTAATTATTTTAAGGATATTTATATACTTATACATACCGATATACTGTATACATTTACATATAGTGACTGAAGCAGGTGTTTAAATATCAAATTGTTTATATACAAAAATTGTCATATACAATGTATCCTCATCAATAGTTTATATACATAAATATACGACTATTTACGACTCATAAACTTTATAAATCTCTCTCTCTCTCTCTCTCTCAATACATGTTAGTATAAAGTTGAATTATTAGGGATATACTTAGTGCATATTTCTAAAGGTTAATTGTATTGTAATTAATAATGTAGTTAAAAAAAAATAAAAATATTTAATTGAAAATGTTATCCCTTTTTGAATGAATGAACATAATCCCCTTCTCTAATATTGATGACTTCAAACTCAATATATACAGCACAAATAATATTATGCAAAGTCTTGTCCCACGGCTGCATTAGAGGCTCTGGTAGGACCCCTACCGTTAAACGTTCACATTCAAAAATCAGCAGCAATCAGTGCTATTCGCAGCAATCTCTTTCACTGTTCACCACTGAGTTCAAGTGAAAACGAAACAATCACCAAAAACTTATCAAATATAGAAATATGTTCTAACTTTGATTGATTTCATGCCTCAAGAACTACGTTTTCGCAGACGCTTTTTCACAATCATCCCAGACAGACTGGAATGGAAAGCAAAGAGCAATTTAATGCCCTCAGAAAATAACTGTGTTTGGTTTACGCGAAGGTGCAGGCGTCGGGATATACGGTCCTAATACTCGTATATCCGTGGCAATGGGCTGGCCGCCAACTGTCTTCCAAACAGAAATACACGCCATCGAACTTTGTGCACGTCGCCTACATGTCAAAAGGCTCAAATTTACTCAGACAGCCAAGCTGCCATCAAATCTCTCTCATGGGAGTTCTCTCCCAAACTAGTCACCGAATGTTTCCTTATCCTACAAAAACTTTCTATACAAAATAAGATCACATTATGTTGGGTGCCGAGGCACAACGGCATTGAGGGCAATGAAGTGGCCGACGAATTAACGAGAGCTGGCTCGTCTTCTCCACTGACAGGCTTAGGACCTTTCTGCGGTATAAGCTGGGCATCGGCCAAAGCTATAATAGAAAAACATTAACACGACAAATACCAAATACAATGGACAAATTCGACAGGTCTCCGCCTATCGAAAACCCTCATCAGCTTTGATACAGCTTTGACCAGAATTAGTCTAAGCAGGACAAATCTACGCCTACGTAACCGGCTATTTCTCAGGACATAACTGGTTAACATATCACCTCCATACCATGGGATTATTCTCTAACACGGAGTGTAGACTCTGTCTGGAGGAAGATGAAAGATCGATCCACATCTTTAGCGAATGCCCAGCCTTGGCCAGGTTTCGTTTCAAACACTTTCAGCTGAGTTTCCCAACACCAGCTTCAATCATCAAAAGTTCGGACTACACAGTCTACCTATTCAATTGTCCCTTGCACCCCACTTGAGGTGGCTACATTTATAGGACTTCACCTATACGAGGACACGAGCGAACAATAGCTTGCGCATGCTGACGACGACACAAATTGAAGTTGCTACAACAACAACAACATCAAAATTTCGACATGATCAATTCTATCTTTCATTAAAAAGGTAGAGGAGATTCTAGTGTCGTAAATGGGCTTGGGTACAAAAGACCTCGTATGGTCACAGTGCCCGTAACACTTGTGGTAGGCTCTCAGAGGTATCAGCCGTAGGGCTCATATCCTTTAACAGACTTCAGTATGGTTTCGCGTGGTCCACTTGATCGACAAGGAGTTTGTCCTTGCTCCAACGTCACGCTATCTTTTCATTTGATTTGACATACAAAAATTCTCATGTTGAAAATGACATTTTTAACAGAAAATTTTAAAGGAACGACCGCCATTATTATAAAAATTTGATTTAAATTTTTTTACACTGTAAATAATTACAATTCTTTAAAATGCAAACACTTAGAGATTTGTTTTTTTTTTACAAAATTCTATACTTACACGTAATAATTGTTGAAATTAGCTAGTTTTTTCTGTAAGTGTAAAAAAATATAAAATTTTTAGTAAATTTCAAATAAAATGTATTTTTTCTTAAAAAGCTTATATCTCTAAGATTTTTGTAATATTAAAATATAGGAAAACATGAAGCGTAGACTAACGTTTGAAAAGTGAAGAATTTGGTGTGTAAAATGGTGTATTTGGTGTTGGAAAGACAGAAGTGCATTTGGTTTGAAAAATGTGAACTTGGTTTGGAAAATGGTGAATTTTGTTTGTGTAGGCGTAAATTTGGTTTGTGAAAGCGTGAATTTTGTTTGAAAAAGACTGGGTTTGTCTTTCAGAAGAGGGTTTGAAAAAATGTAAATTTATATTTAAAAAGCTATACTTGATTTAGAAAAACATGAGTTTGTTTTGCAAAAGCAGGGTTATGAAATGGATTGGTAAAAAAATGAATTTGGTTTATTAAATGCGTATCTGGTTTAAAACAGGGCATACTAGCTTTGGCAGTGCAATATTCTCAGAGGGGAAGATGAGGTACCTAGTATCAATACATAGAGAGTCCCGGCGTCTTGGACAGCACGGCACTGTTGATAACTTTGAAGTGGCGAAGGACATTGTCTATCTTGGAACCATTATTAATATCACCAATGATGCCAGCCTAAAGCTATTGCGAAGCATCACTCATGCTAACAGGTGCTACTTTGAGTTAAGTACACAATTGTGAAGTCGAGCCCTCTCACTCGAGAATCGAGTGGCTGTCCTTTCATATGGCGCCGAAGCATGCACAATTTCAACCTCAGATGAGAGAATGCTTGAAGTTTTTGAGGAAAAAGTCTTTGGACCTTTTTGCGTTGGCGGCGAGTATCGAATAAGGTACAATCATGAGCTGTATGAGCTGTATGACGATAGGGACATAGTAAAACGCATCAAAATTTAGCGGCTGCGCTGGCCAGGTCATGTCGATCGAATGGAAGAACACGCTCTAGCTAAGAAGGTGTTATATTCGGAAGGCGATGGAGGTCGACGCGGAAGAGGCAGACCTAACCTCCAATGGAAAGATCAATTACTGAAGAACTTGGAATTTCTAACTGGCGCCAGCTAGCGAAAGAAGGAGATAGCTGTCCAGACATGCTAAATTTAGTGTAAATCGATTATCGGTTGCAATGGCCACATAAGTAACTAGGTAAGTATTTGGTTTGGGAAAGGATGAATTTAGTCTGTTAAAATGTAAATTTGTTTTAGAAAAGGGTAAATGGTTTTATCAAATGTACATTTTGGTTTGAAAAAAGGTACATTTTGTTAGGTAAACAATGAATTTGGTTAACAGTAAGATGAATTTTATTTGGAAAAAGGCAACTTGGGTAATAAGAATATGAATTTGGTTCATGAAAATGTGTATTTCGTTTGGGGAAAAACAGAATTGGTTTAAGAAGAGGTATATTTGGTTTGGGAATCAGCAAATTTGATTTGGAAATTTATGTATTTGGTTTGAAGGCGATGATTTTGGTTTTGTAAAAAGATGCATTTCGTTTGCATAAAGGCAAAGCTGGTTTGCAAAAAAATGCAATTGTTTTGGAAAAATTGTGAATTTGTTTGCCCGGTCTTCTAAAGGATGAATTTGTTTTGTAGAACGTGCATTTGATTTACAAAGCGACGCATTTGTTTTGGATTGAAGGTTAAATGTGATTTGTTACTTTGCAATATCAACTTCTTTTAATCTAACTTATATTGTATTTCTTATAAGTAGCCAGATTATAACTAACTGATTTTGATCTAAGATCTGACTACTATGTTTGAGGGTCCTTATCTGTATGTCATATTTAAATTAAATTAGGGTACTGACTATTTCTATATTCCGGAAAATGTAGAAGATTGTACTTTAGAATGTGATATACAATTTAATTACACCGACTGAAATGTAATATTGAACTCTGACCTGCCAGTTAACCAGTACTGTTCTTATATGTAGAGTGCTTAAACGGGTGTCGTAGCTCAGTGGTTATTGTGCTGGCCTTCTGATCTGTAGGTCGTGGGTTCAAACCCCGGCTGAAGCATAACAAATTTAATATCGAAAAGATTTTTCTCTCGAACGGTACCCACCTGTCGGCAAGCAATTGGCAATTCTTCCGGCAGTAACAATTTGCCATGAAAAAGCTTCTAAAAGAACCCTGTGACAAAGTTTCGAAAAAGTGATGTCACAAGGGTTCTGCCGTTCGGAACCGGTTAAAATAGGTATATGCCTTCTAATACTGTCCAAAATTTAACACGCCAACAGTAATGGAAGAGAAGCTCGGCCAAAGGGCCCTTCGGGGCTTTAAGTGCCACATATTTATTTTTTATTGTTCTTATAGAGTATTTATTGTTTATCTATAGCTAGGCCAAGGTCTCAATTCAACAAGAAATCAGTGAAAGTTTTGATATCAAAACTGGAGTGAAACAAGGAGATAGCCTATCAACAGTCGTATTTAACCTATGCCTGCACTATGCTCTCAAAGATTGTAATACATCGGGCAACATACTTAATCGATCGGGTTTAGTAGAGGCATATGCAGATGATATTACGGTCCTTGCAAGACACAATCGATACCTGGGGGAATTCTACCTCAATATCAAGATATCAGCAAAAACTGTTGGGCTGGTAGTCAACATAGACCAAGTTCAAGCAAATGGTTTTCTTCAGAAGTGCAGAACGAAGAAGACTGGGCTCACTAAGGCTAAGGGACGACATATTTCATGGTGTGGAAAAGTTTACATATCTGGATGTGCTTATAACAAATGACAACAGCGGAAGAGAATATATTCCGGATTGTCTTCTAGCAGCGACCAAAACGTACTATACCCACTTAAATCTGCTTAGATCAAGTTTACTTTCCAAAACCTGCAAACTGCCCCTATACAAAACATTTATAAGACCAGTGGCTACTTATGGCTCTGAAATATGGAGTATGAGGCGTGCAGAGGAAGAGTCTCTGCGAATCTTTGAGAGGAAGATTATGAGGAAAATATTTGGCCCAAAACGCTTAGCAGAAATCAGAAATAATGCAGTGCTACTACAAATCAAGGGGAAGACATAGTCAAATTTGTAAAATCACAGTGTCTTAGATGGATCGGGCATTTCTTAAGAATGAACAACACAAGAGTGCAGATACTAATTATGCAATAAAGGTCGACCACAGAAACGACTGGCTGACCGAATAGAAGAGGATGATAGAACGATTGGTGTGAGAAACTGGAGAACCCTAGCGAAAAACAATGAAGAATGGAGGCATTTAGTAGAGAAAGCCAAAACCCACCCCGGATTGTAGAGCTGAACGATGATATCTGTCCTTTACATTTAGTAACTAAGGGTCTTAGGTAAGTATCTGCATAAATTAATTTATGAAATAAAACCTCCATTCATTGAAGCTATTAGTTCTATTGATTCATATAGTGATTTATAGCAATAATTCCACTTGCTTGTTATATGAACCAAAGGGTGAGCAGTTAATATTAAAGTGATAGAAGGGAAACTACCACTTGCACTCATATATAGTTTGGTTGACAAATTAAAAGTGATATTTAATCCACCATTAAGACATACTTATACTGGCAGAAGTGATCGAATATGAAATGAAATGAAAGCATATGAAACAAATTACTGTGATGTTGAGTACAAGTATGTACTGTACTCTACTTTACTGTAATAATTCGAATTAAGTCATTTATAGTGAGGGATGTCTGCTATTCATAAATAGTAAGATACTACAAAATCCCGCATTCCACAATGCCACAAAAAAGCAACAAAAAACAAAAAAACAAAAAACGTTTTAACCACATGTACATATAACAATATATGTACATACATACATATTATATGTCAATAAATAAACTGAAATCGAAGGGGCGATGAATGAATAGGAAAAGAAGTGAGAACAATGATTGACCAAATATTGACATAAATGTCAAACTAATATCACTATGGGCTTTAGGTCAAAGGCTGTTGTATTTATGCATACAATGAACACACACACACACACGCACACACATAGGGGACATACATATGTATGTGTAAATATGTCTGGTGTTTATAATAAAATAAAAGAATAAACAAGACAAATACGATAGGCGTCGTATATAGTGATGGACGAAGCAAAAATTGAATTGAAAACAAAAGATAACTAAAGCAAACAGATTGATGATTATTAAGGACATAATCCTAAGTACACATACACACACACACACATATACTTTTATACACAATCAACATGCGAGCACACTCATTTTACTTATCCAGCTATTATGCAATCAAATTATAATACACATATACATACGTACACACACATATGTAAGTACTAACATAAAGGATAAAGAATGGTTTCAGCATATTGAGCAATTGCTAGATAAACAAATGCTTCAATTGTGGCTAAGTAGTGAACAAAAGAAACCAACAAACAAGAGAAGAGAGTGTGAGAGAAAGAGAAGTGCAGCTCATGTTGAATGTTGAACTACTAGCTTACTAGTACATAGAATGCATAAATAAGAGGGCCATGTGTTCATATGAATTTACGAGTAGTATATGAATATATCTTCTACTTAAATGCTTCGCCCGAGCAAATACACCACCATCCACACAACTGTATGTCCACTATGTAATGCATACATACATAGATCATATTGTATAGTACCTTTATATTATCGTATTATATTTGTTCAATGTTTCAGTTGCTCATATTCTTCACCTTCTTCATCATCCAGGCTTTGTCTAATACGCTTGCTAATTACACAAAAACCATTTGGTGGTAGTACTCAATGCTCAATGTACTTAATATTTACTACGCTCAATGGTCATTGCGTGCAAATGTATTTAATTCTGGTTGCGATATGATATCACTATGATACCATATCACTAACACGCTGCACAAAGAATAATTGATGAAAATGCAAGTAGTTATGCTTCACATGTGGATTCTTAATAATGCAATGAAATTTGTGTTATTTTGTGTTGTTGTTGTTGTTGTTTACTCTAATATATATATATATATATATATATATATATATATCATATTTCTTATGAATTTATTGTACATATAATGGTAACGATATGATATCTGGTTAATAAGGATTTATGTGTTGCATTTGAACGAAGATTGGTTTAGTGCCGCTTGTGAGTAGTGAATTCATTTAAAGAGTATTTTATTTCAATTGGAAAATTTTGGACATCTATCAATTCCAGCTCAAGAATTTGAACAAAATTTTCTTTTGAGGAGAACAAAAATTTCTTATTAAGCAAAGTAGTACCTTTGAGAATATACTTTTATATGAGAGATAGTGGTGGTTTTTATACGATTTCGTTCATATTTAAGCTTTTCCATTTAATAGAGAATAAATTTGTATACTTATAGGTTGATCTCTTTATATAGTCGTGCTAAAAGTGTGAACATTTATAACCGTAAGCATAATTTTGTATGGCAGGTAGTCGATAATTTCATGCGATTCTTTCCATTTTTAATACGATTTATTAATTAGTAAATTTAATTACATTTACCAAGTTTCAGATTAATAGCTTGAAATTTTCGTGTGTAAAGTGTGAAAACATGAATTCGAAAGCATAATTTTGTATGGGAGGTAGTCGAAAATTTCATACGATTCTTTCCATTTTTAACACGATTTTTTAATTAGTAAATATAATTACATTTGCCAAGTTTCAGCTTAATTCTTGAAATTTTCGTCCGTAAAGTGTGAAAACATACATGCGAAAGCATAATTTTGTATAGGAGGTAGTCGAAAATTTCATCCGATTCTTTTCATTTTTAACACGATTTTTTAATTAGTAAATATAATTACATTTACCAAGTTTCAGCTTAATAGCTTGAAATTTTCTTGCATAAAATGTGAAAATATACATGCTAACGCATAATTTTGTATGGGAGCTAGTCGATAGTTTCATCCGATTCTTTCCATTTTTAACACGATTTTTTAATTAGTAAATATAATTACATTTACCAAGTTTCAGCTTAATTCTTGAAATTTTCGTCCGTAAAGTGTGAAAACATACATACGGAAGCATAATTTTGTATGGGAGGTAGTCGAAAATTTCATCCGATTTTTTCCATTTTTAACACGGTTTATTAATTAGTAAATATTATTATAATTAACAGTTTTCAGCTTAATAGCTTTAAATTTTCGTGCGTAAAGTGTGCAAAACATACATGAGGAAGTATACATTTGTATGGGGCCTAGGCGTGGTTTTCATTCGATAACGACAATTTTTTCACATGTTCATTCTGTGATAAAAATATTTTTATGTGCTAAATTTTAGCTCGAAAACTTAATATTTTCATATCTAAATAGTGAAAAACATATATTCAAGAGCATATTTTTATATGGGAGGTAGGCGTAGATTTTAGCCAATTACATATATTTTGGACTATATTAATTCTGTGATAAAAATAACTCTATATGTGAAATTTGAGTTTAAGAGCTTTATATTTTCATGCTAAAAATGCGAAAAAACTCATTCAACAGCCTACTTTTGTATAGCAGGTGGATGTGATTTTCATCTGATTATAATAATTTTCTAATATATTGATTCTGTAATAAGACAAACTTTATGTACAAAGTTTCAACCCGAAAGTTCTGTATTTTTGCGCGTAAAGGGTCAAAAGATACATTCGAACTTCGTCTTTAGCTACAAATTAAGCCAATTTTTCCTAAGTCACATCTCGAATCGGATAATATTAGTGTTGCCAGATTTAATACCTTAATCAAGATATAACCGTGTATTTCAATTCAAAACTTACTTCATCTTCCATAATTATCTAATATGTATTACTACATAAACACGATACGAACTATTGTTGCCTGGCTTTTGAATTACAAATATAAATAATATTTTATCAGTGTCTTTATGCGATACGTATGTTATCTGTATATGCTTTTGAAAATTCATAAAAAGCAACAAAATTAATAATTTCCATTTAATATAATATTTTGCGTGAATTTGTTGCATTAACTGAAATCATTGTGCTTTCCGCAATATCTATGAATCTATCCACTCTATTTAAGTAGAAACACACTCCAAGTACCAATAATAAATTATATTTTTGTGTAAAAAAAATAATACACAAGATAAAAATAAAAAGGTTTTCAACGCCTTGAACGCAAGTAAGTTACTTGCAGTTGTTAGCGCGAATTGTTTATGATCCAAGAGGCAAGTGAAGCTAGCAAAAAGGCAGCAACCATTTCATATTGCTAAAATTTAAGTAAGCAACAGGTCCTGTATGTGTGTGTGTGTGTGTGAGATAATTCAATTTACTTAAATATTAGGGGAGGGTTTGATAGCATTACGACTTCAGGAAAAAAGACCTAAGGTATTAAGTACCTTGCCTTGCAACACTAAATAAAATCAGTAATTTATAGTCAGATGCACATACACACACATATATATTGTAGTTACATTCTCTCTATCTCACTTCCTTGCTGTGTGTGTGTTTGGAATATAAGCACATGTGTGCGCTTGTGGTTGTTGTTGTTGCTATTGTTGTTACTGTTATTGTTATTTTAGTAAAGGATTTGCTTCAATTAAGATTCATATCGAAAACACAGTCTGTGAGGGTATAGCTAGCTAAACAATGCATGCATACGTCTCACCCACACACACACACACACACATTCTACCTACACTACACTCAAAAAACATAACACGCATTCATTAAAGTCTGCGCCATAATATCATGGTGATGGGGTACATGTTTGCTGTGCGGCCGCGGTTAATTATGGTGCAACAATACAACGTCTATGGCTATTTGTGTTTTCAACCTCATCGCTGCCACTATGTACTATGATGATCATCATTGTACACAAGGACGTGTTCATGGCAGTGGGTTCGGTTTGCAATTGCAAATGCAACTGTGGACGCCGTGTAATGCTGTGCAATAATATGACGTGTACTGCCTGCGGCCAATATGTGTATATACATTGCAAAAATATCAGCAAACAACAGCTGCAAAGTCATTATATTAAGTTGGGGAAAAAATATTGGACCCTTCGAAAACGCGCTCATACATATTTCGGATTTTCTCTAAAAAAGTGAAGCCTCAAATTGACAAAAATATTAATTTTCGGAATGGTGGGGTGCTTCCTTAAGGTATCGAGATAGGAAGTAAATATTTTCAGACATATATTTTACCGCTGTAGGGGCGATACAACTCAACTGGCGAGCAATCAGTGCAGCATTCTCTGAAGTGGAGCGAGAGTCACGTCGAATGGGTCTTACGGTGAACGAGGGCAAGACGAAGTACCTAATATCTACAAACAAAGAGTCCCGGCATCTTCGACAACACGCCACTATTGACAATTACACTTTCGAGGTGGTGAAGGACTTCGTCTATCTTGGAACCAACATTAACAACTGTAATGACGTCAGTCTGGAGATCATGCGTAGGATAACTCTTGCTAACAAATGTTACTTTGGGCTGAGTAACCAGTTGAGTAGTCGAGCCCTCTCTCGAAGATCGAAAATCACTCTCTACAAGTCCCTAATTATTCCTGTCCTAACATATGGCGCAGAAGTTTGGACAATTTCCACCACGGATGAGAGGAAACTTTGAGTTTTCGAGAGAAAAGTTCTGCGCGCGATCTTTGGACCTATTTGCGTTGATGGTGAGTATCGAATAAGGGACAATGATGCGCTGTATGAGCTGTACACTGACATTGACATAGTCAGGCGAATCAAAGTCCAGCGGCTGCGCTGGCTAGGTCATGTCGAGCGAATGGAAGATGCCGCTCCAGCGAATAAGGTATTTAATTCGGCACCCGATGAAGGACGCAGAAGAAGAAGAAGACCAAACCTCTGTTGGAAGGACCAAGTGTTAAGTAACGTGGTGGCGTTTGGAATATTCAATTGGCACCAGCAAGCGAAGAACAGAGAAGACTGGAGCTGCATCATACGTTCGAAGAAGAAGAGGAAGAAGAAGAGGTGATACAAGGCAGCTATGGGATTCTTTGTCGATTTCCATGCGCTTTTGTAGGGAAGCTCCCATAAGGGGTGAACATAGGGGGTAAATACTTTCAGAGAAAATTTTGGTCTGTTAAATATTTAATCACTCTATCAGCGATTCGTGGTTAGTTATAGTGATATTTTTTTATTTCCATATGTTTTTGCAGGGGAGCCCCCATAAGGGGTGAAGAAAAGGAGTATGAGCTTCAGAAAAAAATATCGCAGACAAGAAACTAATAGGGGTGAGTCTTATATTTGAGCGCTCTAGATGCGATTCTGGGTTAGCTATGGGGATATTTGTCGGTTCCTGTTTGGCTATTTCTTAAATTTCAGGTATTTTTCATTCATTTTGTCAGGGAGTTTCGATAAACGAAAAAAACAAAGCGTTGGTGTGTTTCGAAGAAATGTTCGCGAGTTAAAACTACTTGTGGTCGGTCAGTCATACATGACTCTGCTCTATTCGCAATTTCTGAACACCAATGGGGATATTTGTCGATTTTCAGATGGTTTTATATGCATTTTATATGGGAGCCCCCAAGGGGGTAAAGACAAAAGTTGCAATTCAGGCCTTGAAATCAGCACTGATATCCTCCTTCCTAGTGGAACAAAGCAAAAAGAGTCTCAATACACTCAGCAAACGGCACAACGTTTCACTGATCTGGGTTCCGGGACATCGGAACATAGAAGGAAACAAAAAGCCGATGAACTGTCAAGAAGTGGATCTGCCATGCAAGAGGCTCTTGCAGAACCGGTGTTCATACTGCTGAGTGTAGCTAAAAGAGCTATTAATATAAAATATCTACAAATAGCGGATTGCAGTTGGAAAAGTCTCACAAAGTGTAAGACTAATAGATTACTATGGCCTGGAAACAATCCGAAACCAACAACACTACTGATAAACAGGAACCGAAAAGATGTCTCTAGACTGAGGGCAGTCATTATTGGCTTCTGCCTCATCGGAGAACAGGCTGCCAAATTTGTAACCAAATGGAAGAAAAGACGACGGTCTTCCACTTCATTTGTAAATGCCCTGCCCTTTGGAAGCAGAGAATGAACACCGTAGGTATACCACTCTTCAATAAGATCGAGGAATTGACGGAAATATGCATCAGCGAGCTCCTGATGTTTCTAAACAGTACGAACTGGATGTAACCGAACAGCTGGAAGTGAGGATGTGATAACAAAACGGTGCGTGTGCATAAGTCACTACTTCAACCAACCAACCAACCATGTCCTGGAAAAATGTTGACTGATAAAAATTAAAGGAGCTCTGTCACACCTCTTTTTACGTTTTAAGGGCATTTTGTGAGCATCGGGAGTGATATTTCTAAAAATATCAATTTTGTATGGGAGCCCCTCTAAGGAGTACAGATACAGGATGAGTATGTATGGAAGAAATATTACGGCGAAAGAACAAGAGCTATTCTGAATATTCTCTTAATATAGCGATGGCAAAGTTTCCATACTTTTTACTCGTTTTTTTGTTTTTTGTTTTTATTATATATTGTATGATTGCGATGGAGATAAGATGTATGTATATGTTCATTTTCATGTGGCACCACTTCATAGAATTGTGCATGTTGGGCAGACAGACAGACAGAAAGTCAACCAGCCAGACAGAGAAACAGACAGACAATATTGCCTTTGCTTGTAATTGATGCGGCACATTGAAGATGTTGACGGTGATGGTGATGATGATGATGATGGTGGCTGCTGCAATGGTAGCAGCAGCAGTAGCATAGGATTAAACCGATTTTCGCCATTTCATATCATTATTAAATCGGCTTGTTATGTGTCTATGTTGAGGGTGTGGATTTGAGTGCGTTGAGTGCATATACCACCCTTGTTCACTAAACGCAGATACACATAGTCGTAGTCGTTGTCGCCGCCGGTGGTATAGGACACGACATAGTGCATTATTAAAAAATTCCAACAAAGCAATGTATGTATATGCTGCTTACGAGCACACATCAAGTGGTTGCGTTTTGCTCCTGCTGCTGCTCTATCATCATCATGCTATTGTTACATTGGAGAGTGTGTGGTGAAAATAGCTAGCCAATTCATATGAACGCATCTTTACAACTGCTTCTGAGCCCTGTTGCCTAGGCGTTCAATAAATTAACCGCATATAGTCTAACATGTAACCACACACTCACACACACACACGCAGTCAGACACAATTATAGCGTCAGACAGACAAACAAACTGCATCAAATATATTCAGCAATGCAACTTAATTATTTTAATTAAATGCAACAGCAACAATAATATCAACCAGAACAACAACAATATGCATCAACAACATTTGATGTTATACGCCATGTTGCCATCAATTATTTGTTAATTTGATCCAAAGCAAATGACCATTGTAATATCAACTAAGCATACGAGATGAATGGTTTGAAGTGTTTTGCTGAATGAGTGACTGACTGACTGAATCGATTGAGTTGCACGAATGGAATTCCATTCGATAGATAATATGAAATTTCATATATATGTAAGTGCATATGTATGTACTCAAATTTAATTCTGTGTAATTCTATATATTTCCATGAAATAAAATGATTGTTTCCCAAAATAATATTTGTAAAAGAAAAAAAAAATAATCCAAATTTTGTTTCATAATCTACTACTATAGCCATTAGCGATGTAGATTACGAGTATTACTTTCAACACCATGATAATGTAAAACGAAATACTAATCAAATACACAATTATATTTTTTAATGTCCCAGTAGGAAATGGAGGAAGTAATGCGGAATTTTTATTTGTTGATAATAGGCTTGAAGACTCGGATAAGGGACGCGATATCAAGAAACAAATATTATTAATTTATGGATTTAGGGATTAGCCGAATCAGACCACTTTTATCTGGGTCCCTTTTCGACTCTTAAATTGTGTGCTATGTACTTGCTTGGTTGCAGAATTCTTCTACTGCCCTCCTTATATTAAGATCACGATTTATTTCAAGCATATCTTTGTGAGTTATATTCTACATTTCGAGTTCGTCAATAAATTGCCGACCCAGTGGGGACATCATCCTGCTAGCCAATGCAGGACATTGACACACTATGTGCACCGCTGTCTCTGCCTCTTCTATGTATAATCTGCAAATATCAGCACCAGCTCTGCTTCAAAAAGACCCATCTTGCTTAGATGGTACCTGAAGTTGTCATGCCCAGTTATTAACCAGCAGTCAACCAGCTCAGAGTTAATCGTGCTAGACTGAGAACCCTTACCGATTCACTGCCCCTTAGTAGCCTCAACGAGTCCTTTGCCTGTCTACATGTAGACAACTTCTCGCATCTCCAGAGATAGAGTTTCCTTATCCAATCTTTAACCTTTGCCTTCAATGTACCGAAACCGATCGAAACGAAAATTTATTCACTTTCTTGAAGAACGAATTAAAGAACACCTCAAATAAGAAGGCTAAGATTGAAAGAAGTTGGAATTTGTTCTTTTGGCAAGTAAAATGTCATTGTTAAGAATGTCAAGAACGAAATGGAAGAAATAGGACGCACTTATGAATTAGACAGTGTAACACACCCTCTGGAGGGTGAACCAAAATAATCTCAAACGACAGCATTTCCCCTCGGATAGTTCTTGTCTTCGGAGACTCATATTAAAATTTTCTAAAGATTATTTTCTCGGAACATTTAACCCGTATGGATCATTTTTGGCTTTTTTTTTTATATGTGTTAGGGATTTTTCGAAAATAGGTCGAAAATTACCCACATGGGTGGTACCTATGTACCCCTCTCAATTCGATTTTGTTCTTCTACGTCACAATTTTCTATCGTACAGTGCTTTAAAGTTTGGCTTTTCCGGTCCAAAGTAGAATCATGGAATTTGAAAAATCATATACAAAATTACATTTGAAATAGTTCTTGTTTTCGAAAACTTATATTAAAATTTTCTAAAGATTATTTTCTCGGAACATTTAACCCTCTAGCTGCCTCCCTATGGGTCATTTTTGGCTTTTTTATATATGTTAGAGATTTTTCGAAAATAGGTCCAAAATTACTTACATGGGTGGTAGCTAGAAGATTAAAATGTGCCATAAGAAAAATTTTCGGAAAATTTTAAATATGGCTGTCAGAAGACAAAAAATATCTCAAATGTAATTTAACATATGATTTTTCAAATTCCTTTATTCTACTTTTGACCGAAAAAACCAAATTTTAAACCACTTTAAAAAAATATTGTGACGTCTTACTGAAGTCAAATACTATCATTTAAATATAATATGATAAAATTCATAGAATTGTGCCTTAAATATAGCATTTTTTTATTGCAACTTGTTCATTATAAATTTTTCTCTAGATTCTGGAAGTAGTCTATGAACTAGTACCCATGTTGTCATAGCCAATGTTAGTAGTGTCAAATGATAGTGTCAGTAAAGATATAAATTTGAAAAAAGAAAGAAAGCGAATTCTATTATTTTCAATTTCTTTTGTTTATGAATGAAACATTTTAAACATAGAGTGATAAAATATTAGAGATTTCATTATATTAGGGATTTCAAGTCTGAAAATTCTTTATTTAGTTAAATTGAAATTAGACATCATTCACGTGGAGTATTTCTTCCATTTGTGGATTTGGTCTTGGGTGATTTTAAAGCTTGTCGTATTTACTGGCGTCTTGCGGTCGTTTTTTTCGCAATGCACGGCTGAAACGTGCGGTCGGTACTGGTCCCCTGTGATGATCTGACCCTATTTCAACAGCTCATAATACACCACACCCGACTGGTTTCACCAAATACACAGCATGATCTTCTCGCCATGAATATTCGGCTTGATCGTCGAGGTATGGTCGGGTAATCCATACGTTGCCCAACGTCAAAAACCTTTTACTTTTTTTCCCGTTGGAGCAGTTCTTCACACGTGAAAAAACCGCGTTCGACATCTCCTGGCGTATTGCTGCCATTTTTCTCGCAATGCTTGGCTCAAACGCATCAATTGTTGTCGGTACTGGTCCCCTATGATCGTCTGACCCGATTTCAGCAGCTCATAATACACCACACCTAGCTGGTCCCACCAAATACACAGCATCACCTTCTCGCCATGAATATTCGGCTTGGCCGTTGATGATGAGGCATAGCCGGGGTATCCATATGTTGCCCAACGTGTTGGATTATCGTATTGGATCTTCACCGCCAGTCGCAATTCGATGCAAAAACATTTTTCTTTTTTGCCATCGGGGCAGTTTTTCAACAGCATGAAAAAACGGCGTTCAACGTCTGTTGGCTTCAGTTCATACGGTACCCAATTTCCTACGGATCATTCCCATTGCGTTGGCTAAGTGACTCCAATTGATTTTTGAGAGTTCATCTTCCATTTGTGGTGAAACTTCATCTAGCCTTACCTCCAATTCTTCATCCTCAAACTCTGTTGGCGCTCCGGGTTGTTCTTCGTCAAACCCAGTTCGTTCAGCTGAAGCATGGTCACCATAAGCGTCCACTAAAATATGATGACTTTCGGCAGCCTTTTTCTTCATATTGAAGTCAAGAAGTAAAACTTCCCGCAAAAACACATTATTCGCTACAAAAGTTGTCATTTTCGGAGCACTCACGCTGTCACTGAGTGTTGACACTTTATCAGTGGCTGGCGTGGTCACTAATAGATTAGTACATGTTCTAGTGCTTGCAGTCTATGCATTTGGTATAAGGTATAGAATAGCTTCCAGCAATGCAGATTATTGCTTCATAATATTGTATATTGTGTGCTCATGGTGACCATGCTAGTACATATGAATGTACATAGGTATGACATACTTGACCATTTTCAAAAAAACATTTTTTGCAACTAATGAGAAACAACCAGTCATAAAATGCGAGCTCATTCATTTGGCAGCGCATTCCATACATTCATTCTTGGCACAAGCACGCATTAATAAAATAATAAAAGAATTTTACTTCATTTTTGTTGCTGTAGTTGTTGTTTTTTAAATTGTATTCTAGCTGCATTGCACCACAGTAAGTGCAATGAATGCAATGAGTACAATGAAGACAATTGTCGCAATGGCATCTGATAGAACAATAGCAATAATAACAATAATAACTGAAACAACAACAACAACAACAACAACAAGAATAATAATTATATAGAATAACTATTTGCTGCTGCTAGTTTGGTATTTCGCATTGTTGCAAATTGCATTTATAACTAACCGAGACACAAACCATGAGAGCCCCCACTAAGTATACCACACTAATACATACAACAAAAACACAAAATAACAGAAATATGACAGAGAAATATTAAGAATGCATATAAGTATCATATTTTGTTTTTGCCAAATGAATATGTGGGTTGTTAACAATATCATCAATGCATTTACTCACGCAGGCTCACATACATACGAGTATATGAAACCTATACACACATCGAAACCAAACCGCCACGGGTGTTATAGGTATTGTCGTCATCATCAACGCTGCTGTTGTCATCGTTGTTGTCCTTTTTGTTCAATATCCATGTCATTTAATAGTTTCATAACCTAATTGGTGCATCTGTTGCATTTGCAAGAGTAGATAGTACCAAAGACTCAGAGTCAGAGTCAGAGAGAAAAGGAGAGCAAACGACATTCAATTCATTCCATGATGCATTCACGTATGCGATACGTTATAAATGAACATCATTTTAAATATTTAATATTTGTTCAATGCGTAGACTTTCTACCAAACACAACCCCCATTGACTATATTATTTGTACATACAATAATATTTGTTGAGATGTGTACATCTGGACAAGTGTGTGTGTGTGTACATATAATCGACAAATATTGGAATATGTTGTTGTATGTGTAAATATACACACAACTACATATAGTACTCCTCCATGCAATACGCGTAACTATTTTCAAATGAAATGGAGCATTTTTAATTGAATGCATTTGTGATACGTACATATATGAATGTGTTAGTTAGTGGTCACTGCAAATGTATATGTATAGTTGAATTGATTGAATCGACACGATACATTATAAAATGCACGCAAATATCATGATGATTAAAATTATCAAACTTTTGATGCCAGAGGGTGGGAGGGGGTACAACACAATGAAATCACAATCACGAATCAAATGAGCTGTGCCATTTGAATTTGATCATTTTATTCGTATGTTGGCTTAAACAAATGTCAGATTATTTTGATGAAATTTCTTGTACTTAAACTAGGAAACTAGGAATTTTCGACGACACCCCAACAAGGGGCACTCTAACATGTTGCAATCAAAGGAACAAACCTCGAAATTAAATTAAATTTTGAATTAATATGATTTCTTTAATATTTTTATCATCTTTAAATCTAACGTATCCTTAAATTTAACAAAAATGGCAGATTGGGATAATGAAACAAGAATTTGGATTGTGCGCCGCTATCACGCATTGGAGTCCGTAGTTTTCGTCCGAAGAGAATATAGGCGTACGTTTGGTGGCACTTCTTCTAGCATATGGACTATAATGAGGCTCGTGAATAATTTTGCCGAGCGTGAAACAATTGCAAAAAGAGCTTATCATCGTGAACCCTCGGTTCGGACGCAGGAAACAATAGCTGCTGTAGCTGCTGCCATACAAGCCAATCGTACAGTTTCGACAAGGAGCTTATCTGCTCCAATGAATGTCAGCAGACAGTCACTGTAGACGATTTTGCATAAAGCACACAGCAGACTTGCCAATTCGGTTGGAATTTCGCGAGAAGTTGCTTCAAATGGCGGAAGAGGACAAAAACACCTTGAACTACGTTTTTATGTCTGATGAGGCCCATTTTGATTTGAATGGCAATGTTAACAACAACCAAAATTGACGGATATGGAGTGATTTAAACTCACAGATGCTCCATGAGACGGAATTACACCCACTTCGCAGTCACAGTGTGGTGTGCAAGGTGAATTCAAGGTGAATTGTTGGACCTTACTTTTCGAAAAAAAAAAACGGCGTTACTATTACAGAAAATGGAGACCGTTACTTAAAGATGTTGAAAGAGTTTTTATTTCCAGAATTACGCCGAAAAAGAATCCCTTTCAACTTTGTGTGGCTTCAACAAGATGGTGGAACGGTTCACATAGCCAGGCCTGTTATGACAGAATTGCAGCGAAAATTCACCTTCCGTTGGCCCCCAAGGTCTCTTGACCTAACTCCACCTGATTTTTTCTAGTGGCGATATTGCAAACAGGAAGTTTACAAAGCCGAACCAACCAACCAATAATTGAGGCAATTGCTGCTACAACCCTCCAGGCAGTAATGAATAACTTTTTGATAAGATATCACACATGCATCACTGAGCGTCGAGGCCATTCAAACTCGATTATTTTTAAATATAATTAACCTATGCATAATAACAATGTATTATCATTCAAACAAAAAAGAAAATGTGAATTAAATGAATTTAAGAAAAAGTTATTTGAGTTTCTTAATGTAGCAATATTCATCAGCCACCCTATAGAACAACCGTTTTTAGTACATCAGTTCACGTTTGAGTGAGTATGGATGGGCTTCGCCTTATTTTTCACATGGCTCCCATACGATGTTACTATTTCGAACAGTTCAATAATGTTGGCATATTTTACTTAAAAATGCCTTTGAGGCATTTTTGGTATTGAGGCTGACTGTTTTATATGTCTGCCGTACAAAGTCAATATTTGGACTCTATCTCTTGTGACGTCACTTGAACTTAGAAGAAACTTAAGAAACTTGTTTGGCAAATTGTTACAGGTGGGTACCGTTCGAAAGAAAAATCTTTTAGCTATTAAATTTTATTATGCTTCAGCCGGGAATACAGATCAGAATACCAACGCATTAACCACTGAGCTACGGCACCCACGTGATGGTTCATACTATAGTAAGAAAATTCGTGGTGAAAAATAGGATGGCTATACCTACTATTTCATACATCCCTTAACGAAAGTTACTGTTAACGACGCTCTTAATGGTGCCCTTAGTTTTTACTAAACAAGAAATATTCGAATATATTCTTTGGTACCGTGGGTGCCGTAGTTTTCTTTCGAAAGGTACCCACCTGTCGGCAAACAACTGGCAATTCTTCCGGCAGTATCAATTGCCATGAAAAAGCTTCTAAAAGAACTCTGTGACAAAGCTCAGAAAAAGTGATGTCGCAAGAGTTCTGCCGTTCGGAAGCGGCTAAAATAAGTAGGTTCCTTCTAATACTGGACAAAAATTGAACACGCACAACAGTAATGGAAGAGAAGCTCGGCCAAAGAGACCTTCGGGGCTTTAAGTGCCACATATTTAATTTTATATTACCACCATTTTATAGTACCACGCCCACTAATTTATATGTCTCCCGTACAAGTCACTATTTTGATCGCTTTATTATACCCTGCATAATGCAATATGCATGGTATATTTTTTTGCTTAAAATTGATTCTAACAGAGTTTCATGCGCTACACGGGCTTACTTTTATTCTAAAAAAAAAATGCGTGTACCACGCCTACAAGTATTTTCATAGGCATCTATAGCCCACTTTTTCGATATACCTGGTCCATTAGATACACAATTCATTTTTCGGTGCATAAACGATTGGTAACTATGCGCCGAAGAATGAATTTGTGGATGTTTTGAAGTAAAGAGCTCTGCTCTGGTTTACGAATGTTGCTACTTACAATGAAATGTGGCACGGTGCCTGAAGAATGGACAATTTCAAAGAAAAGAATGTTTTCAACTATTCAAAAGATTCAAAAGATCTCCCTCTGCGAGTATCAAATTTTTATTAATCAATATATTCGATTAATCCATTAATCAATTAATCAAAATATTGATTAATTAAATATGTAGTTATTCACATAGTAATGATTTAGAATATTCAAAAATTGAAATTATTCGATTATTCAGAATTTTGATTAATCAGAATACATTTACTCGAATAAAATATTCAAAATATTTGTAATAGCTACGAATACGAGAATGCGTTTGAAATTTTTATTCCCAAAGAAAAAATCAAAAAAAAAAATTAAAAATGAAAGATAAAAATCAAAAAAAATTTTATTTAATAAAAATTCTGATTAATCGAATAATTTCAATTTTGATTAATCAAAAATTTTGCTTATTCGAATAATTGATTAATTGAATATTTTGATTAATTAACATTTTTGAACAAACAATTAATCGCACAGCACTAATTTAAACATATCATTGAGAGCCAAAGTCAAGTTCTGTTCCATACCATGCTGGAGCATACCAGTTGTGATTACAAAATCATTGGTCAAACCAAAGATAATATTATTGCAAGACAACAAGCGACCTGTGACCACCATATTAAGATCTAAGGCTTGAAAAAATGCTACAAATTTATACTTTTACAGCAACCTCGACAAAGTACCGTCAACTTTAGTCCTAGATTACATTTTAGTCCTAGATTTCAGCTAAAATACGTATGTAAAAATACTCTGTAGTCAATAACTATTTAAGAAGCAAATGTTTGCCTTGCCGAATCTAGCAATAAGTGCGCCCAAATTGGTCCCATACGTACGATTTTATTTTACACCTAATTTTCCCCACTCGAAACACTCTATGTACCACTTAGAGCTAAATAAGATAACGCAAGTTCCTAGAAAATATCTAAATGAAAATGTTTTCGCCTCACATTCATTCTCAATTCATTTTTGACACGTTCTCTTTATTTACCAATTTCACATTTTCTGAGATAATTTGAAAAGTTTTCATTTCATTCCTCGAACGCAGAATGCAAATCAATGTTTGCAAAAAAAAAAAAACAAAAAACAACAACAATAACAATACAAATAATAATAATATGAAAATTCACTTTAAAATGTGAAATCTCAATTTCATCTAAAAATGAAGTAATGGCTGCAAAAAATATGTTTAGCATTCAATAATAAAAAAAAATACTAAAGAAAATAAACAAAAATAAAAATAATGGAAAATATGATTATTTCAACGAAAAATGTATATTCAATAACCGAAAATGAGAAGTGAAGCAAAAAAAAACAATGACATTGTTTTCCTTTTTGTTTAGAACTGTAAAAAAAAATAACTTTATTAAAAAAAATTGACTTCTTTCTTCTGAACGCATATTCACATTATTAATTTAATTTTTTTGTTCACATACATAGTTGCATTATAATGGCAAAAAGATATCACAATTTGAAAAATGGTAAATCTTTTTTACCAATCTTTAAACATAGGCAAAGCATGAGGGGAAGACAGTTTTTTTTTTAGAGTGTCATTGATTCAATTCGAAGGCAATCGATACCATGATTTTGGGTATGGAGTGCCTAGTCTCCTGATCAATACTTACTTACTTATGTGGCCATAACAACCGAATATCGATTTAGGCCGAAAATAACATGCTTCGCCAGCCATCTCTGTTCTTCGCTAGCTGGCGCCAGTTAGAAATTCCAAGCGCCGTCAGGTTCTCCAGTACTTAGTCTTTCCACCGGAGGTTTGGTCTTCCTCTTTTGCGTCGTCCTCCAGCGGGTTCCGAATATAACACCTTCTTAGCTGGAGCGTGTTCTTCCATTCGCTCGACATGACCTAGCCAGCGCAGCCGCTGGATTTTGATGCGCTTTACTATGTCAATATCGGCATACAGCTCGTACAGCTCATGGTTGTACCTTATTCGGTACTCGCCACCAACGCAAATAGGTCCAAAGATCTTGCGTAGGACTTTTCTCTCGAAAACTCCAAGTATTCGCTCATCCGAGGTGGAAATTGTCCAGGCTTCAGCGCCATATGTTAGGACAGGCATGATGAGAGACTTGTAGAGTGTAGTTTTCGTTCTTCGAGAGAGGGCTCGACTTCTCAATTGCTTACTCAGCCCAAAGTAACACCTGTTAGCAAGAGTTATCCTACGCATGATCTCCAAGCTGACCAATAGTAAATATATATTGTATATATACAGGGTGATTTCTTAGCAACTTTCTTTTTGGCAACACTGTTTTTGGCAGCTCAGCTGTTTTCGTGTAATATGTTTCTGTCAAACATGTTCAGTTTGGTCTATAATTTAATCATGAATCGACTTACAAACGAACAACGCTTGCAGATTACTTACTTACTTACTTATATGGCCATAACAACCGAACATCAATTTAGGCCGAATATAATATGTTTCGCCAGCCATCTCTGTTTTTCGCTAGCTGACGCCAGTTAGAAATTCCAAGCGCCGTAGAACTTTTCTCTCGAAAACTTCGAGCATTCACTCATCCGCGGTGGAAATTGTTCAGTCTTCAGCGCCATATGTAAGGACAGGCATGATGAGAGACTTGAGTGTGTAGTTTTCGTTCTTCGAGAGAGGGCTCGACTTCTCAATTGCTTATTTAGCCCAAAGTAGCACTTGTTTGCAAGAGTGATCCTTTGCAATATCTCCACGCTGACGTAATTAATGCTATTAATGCTGGTTCCAAGATAGACAAAGTCCCTTACTACTTCAAACGCGTAGTTGTCAATAGTGAAGTGCTGTCCAAGACGCCGGGACTCTTCGTTTGTTGACACTAGGTGCTTCTTTGCTTCCAGATTATTGAATTTTATTATCAAAATTCATGCTCGTTTGGGCAACCTTCTTCGGAATCTTGTGACTAAATTTCGCACCAAATTTACATGATTGCACACTAAACCACCAACCCGCATACGTAGAGTGCGAACAGAGGAAAATATCGCAGCTGTATCCGCCAGTGCTGTTGATGACCGTGAATTATGGATTCGACGCCGTTCGGGCCTCTGTTACTCCACTACGTGGAGAATTTTTTGCGGAAGAATTTGGTTGTAAAACTTTTTAAAATACAGCTGATGCAAGAATTGAAGCCACACGACCTACCACAAGGTTGGATGAAGATCCACTTTTTTTCATCGGAAAGTTGTATTCAGCGACGAAGCTCATTTTCTGATTGAATGGATATGTGAACAATCAAAATTGCCATATTTGGTGTGAAGAGCAGCCAGAAGCATTGCAAGAACTGTCAATGCATCCCGAAAAACGCTCGGTTTGGTGTGGATTATGGGCGGGTGGCATAATTGGACCGTAGTTTTTCAAAGACGAATGGCGAGCGCTACCGTGCGATGATTACAAACTTTTTTTTGCCTAAAATGAAAGAGCTGGACTTGTGGCTGACATGTGGTTTCAACAAGACGGTGCCACATGCCACACAGCATGCGAAACAATTGACCAATTGAGAGGCGAGTTCGGTGAACAGTTTGTTTCACGTTTGGTGTCGGTCAATTGGCCGCCTAGATCGTGCGATTTAACGCCTTCAGACTATTATTTGTGGGGCTATGTTAAGGCTCATGTTTATAGCGACAAGCTCGCAATGGTTCACGCACTGGAATATTGAACAATTTTTTCGTGAGATACCGGCCGATATGTTGGAGAGAGTATGCCAAAATTGGACCCAGCGTAAGAATCATTTGAGGCGCAGCCGCGTCCAACAAAGATTTCATACATTTCTCTAAATTTTATGTTGTGTTTTTTTTAAATCAAATCCGAAGGCTCTTACAAAAAATCACCCTGTAATTGTAATTAGAGGGTTGTATCGCACTGCGACCCTAGGTCTATTGTGCACCCTGTAAATATATATATATATAGTAATTCGTACAATATATATATTTTTTTTTTCTATGTGAACATTACACTTAAAAAATCTGTATTGATATTTCTGCTATTTTTAAAATTTGAGCTTTGTGCTCGCAATGCGTAACCCTCCAAAAGGTCTTACGCCAACAGTGAAAGTAAATAAGTGAGTTCGAATGCCATTAACCTGCTGGTCATATGCCAATAACTTTGCGGCAATATGAACTGCTAACCTCCTTTCATACACGATGCCACCTTTATCATTTTGTTGCAGCTTCCATGAGGAGCTTCCACTCTTTGCCAATACCTTTGTTTCTCTTTTTTTTTCTTTTCGTTCTTATATCGCACTTGGTTGAATATTTTTTTTTTTTATATTATTTTATTTTTCCTATATTTTTTCCGTAATATTTTTGGAAACATGGTACAGTGCTTGAATGCTCGTAATGCAAAAGTTTAATTTCAACTTGTGTGCGCGTTTCGCACGTATTTTGAACTTTGTTTTTTTTTTCTGCCACCATTCTAAAGCTACATAAACATTGGCTCTTATTATTGAAGAGGAGAAAATCTTAAAATAATAATTTAGCCTTTTTTTTTGGCGTTCTTTCGTTTTGTTGCTTGGCATAGAAAACTTTCTTTCTCAAACTAAAAACGAACTTAATTTTTGAAAAAATAAGAAAAATATCGTAAAACATATAAGACTATATGCAGTATTACTTACTGTAATATTACAAATATATGGACTTGTTCATAAATAGATTTTGGGCAATGGCTCTTATTCACTGCTAAATATTTGTTGTCTCTTCTTTCTGTTGCCCTACAGTCCATTGCACTTTTAAGTAGTTCTTCAACAGCACCAGCCAGCAGTAGCAACAAATGTTGTTGTACATACTCATAATATGGCAGACAATAATGTTGTTATTAGCGCACAAGTTTCTTTAGTTAGTTACACTATGTACGTTGTAGTAACTTCCGCTAATGAAATATTGTTGTTATTGTTGCAAAGTTTTATTTTTAGTTTATATGCATTGTTGATACTTATGTTATGTATATACACATGTTGTTCTCGCAAACCAACATGTATATAGGTAGTAGTTGTGTTGAGAAGTTCGCTATAAATATTTACAATAAATTTCTAAATAATTGATGCTCAATAGTCGATATTTTGTAAACGTTCAAATTTATTTTCGATTGGTTACATTTTAATTTGAGGAGTGAGATCTTAGCTAAAGTGTAATGAACTGAAGGACTGATGGACATCAAACAGTGTGATACATTCAAATTGAAGCATTTAATGTCTTTGACTTTATGTAAATTCTTTAAAAAATTTTTTAAGACCTGTTAGACGAGAAGGTTATCCTAGTTTTAACGTGTCTATAACTACTGAAATATTAGAAATGTTACCTTGGTACGAGGGCGGTCGGTCCCAGAACTTTCCAAAACAAAGTAAACACAACAAATTAGGGAATATTTTTCTTTATTTCTCAACAAAATCTCCCTTTAGCTCTATACACTTTTTTCCCCAGCGATATTCTATAGCTTCGATACCCTGTTTATAGTATGAACTGTCTAGAGCTCATTAAAATAGCCATCTACCGCAGACCTCCACCTCTTCTTCTACCACCAAGCCATTTTTTTCCAAATTTGTAAATAGAAAATAATCCAAAGGAGCTAAATCTGGCGATTAAGGTGCGTGCTGAAGTAATTCGAGCTTGGACTCATTGATTTTGGTGCATTATCTTGATGAAACAATACTTTCTTTTTCGCCAAATGCGGCCTTTTTTCATTAATTTCATCACTTAAACGCTGCTTAAACGTTGATTGTTTTTCCTTTATGAAGATAATCAATAAAAATTATCCCACGTGCATCCCAAAAAACAGACGCCATAACATTGCGAGCAGATGGAATTGTCTATGCCTTCTTTGGACACGATTCTCCCCTCTCAGTCCACTGTTTTTACTGTTCCTTTGTCTCAGGTGTGAAGTGGTGGACCCATGTTTCATCCATGGTTGCGAATGGACGCCAAACCTCGGCGTTCTTACTGTGAAACATCGCCAAACACTCTATAGAAACATCTTCACGACGTTGTTTGTGTTCTATTGTGAGCAAACGTGGCACCCATCTTGCACACAGCTTTTTCATCTCCGAATTTTCGGTCAATATACGATGTATAGCACTTACTGAAATGACTGTAATTTCACCTAACTCACGCGCCTTCAGCCGGCGATCATCCAATAGCATTTTGTGGATTTTCTTAGCCGTTTCTGGCGTGGCCACCTCAATTGGTTGACCACTACGGTGTTTGTCTTGGCAGCTCGTACGACCTCGTTTAAACTCTGCCACCCGTTTAAAAGCGTTTAAAAGCATCCAAAAGGTTGGAAATTGGTTTCCATATGATTTGAAGCCAAGAGACGTTGAAAGGTGATTTTGCATGTCCGAAGTTCTGCTTGAAAGACACAAAAGCAAGGAATTTTTTCATCGAATGGTAAAGGGTGACGAAAAATAGATATATTACGACAATCTCAAGCGTATGTCAAGCCTGGCCAATCAGTCGAATTCACGGCACCAAGGTAATACTCTGTTTTTGGTGGGATCAGAGCTACTAGGACATGGTCGAATCAATATGGGAGAGATGCACGCTTCACTTCAGTCGCCGGAATTAAAAATTGGCTCGATTCGTTTTTGGCTGCCAAGCCCGCAAAGTTCTTTTGGGATGGAATCCATAAATTGCACAGAAAGATGGGGAAATGTTATAGATTCTGATGGGCAATATACTTTGAATGACATGTTTTTTTTTTGCAGACTTCTTAAAAATTAATGATTTTTGTGCACTAAAAAAGGCCGGTTACTAATTCACACACACAATATTTTTCTTGTTTGTATGACAATTTCATAAAGTGCTATTAAATGTCAGGTTTTTATATGAATTAGATATTCAATATTTGTTATTTTCATATTATTTTTTTCTCCTTGTTCACACCTCTCGAGAGCATATGGCCTCAACAAGAGTCTTCCATCGTACCCGGTTCTGTGCTGTTATTTTTGCGCTGTCCCATTCTGTGTTGACATCAGCTAGCTCGCACAATATCGACCAATTCCAAGTACTTTTTGGCCAACCGTGACCTCTGCTCCCTTGCAGGTGCCGTGCTCTAGTGCCATGCTTGTAATTTTATCTGAAGATTTTCTTAAAGTATGACCTATCCATCGCCACTTTCTATTATTGATTTGTCACAGAATGGGTTCTTCATTCCATAGTCTCCATAGCGCGTCGTTGCTGATGGTGTTCGGCCAGAATATTCTACAGATGATACGCAGGCATATGTTGACGACGAAAGTTTATAGCTTTTGTGTGATGGTGTTAGAGCTCAGCCATGTTTTACTTCCGTACAACAATACTGACTTTACACATGAGCTGAATATTCGCTATTTTCATATTAAATTCTCTTATATTCATTGGAGTCGACTGAAATAGGTATTATTACCTTTCACTTTCTTCTAAAGTATCAAGTTCTCTGCTCCAACTTTTTATATGAATAATCAAAGGCATAATTTAGAACAAAAAAAAAAAACAATTACCTACAGTTAATTGAAATATTCATATCTTATGAGTATCTCATAAGCGAACTAATGAAATCCTCCTACATTCTACGTAAATTGTATATTTATTAACTGAGATCAATGAGATCCACTACTATGTATCACCTTACCAATCGCAACACAAACGCAATCAAAATGAATGTTTTAATAATGATATAAAAAAAATATAAATAAAATTGTAATACAATACAGCTCAGACGCCGCCTACATATATCCGTATAGTACCAAAAATAGTACACAAATACATGCATGCATGGATGGTTACACATAAGTACATAATAAAACATTAATAAAGAGACGATTACGAAATCACCTTTAAATATTATACGAGTACTCGTATGTATATGTAGGCATACTTATGTGTGTGTTTGTGTTGAATGTATGGCCATGTTTATATGATACGTAGCATATCCAACCGTATAGAATCATTTGGCCAACTCTATCGTGCCATACCCACAGAAGAATGGATGTAATACAAGAGCAACACTGAAAAGAGGAGTACCTAAGTAATTTGAAATTCAATTTTCGACAATGGCACACAAAGGACACGCTCCGCACACACAACACTATGCTGCTACAATTGTGCAAATGATGTTTTCATATGTGTGTGAGTATAGATGCAATCTCTTACGCCATAGATATGAAAGTACGAGAGCATCTACACATTAAGAAAGCGTGCAGAGAATTTCGCGTAGAATGCAATTCAAAATAAGAAAATTAATAGTCGAAGAAAAGTGCAAAAGCGAAATCTTACATCAAGGCCACTTTGTATTGTGGTGATTGGAGTGGAGCAGTGGAGAGTGTATGCAGTGATGAAAGCGGATGGTGTAGCATTATATAAGTAGTGTAGAATACCGCAGCTGCTCTTGTGCTCGGCTAGTGCAACAGAAAAAGATTTACGCTCTCATAACTCAATAAAAATGCACACTTACTCCAGCACAACCCTTGCAGCGTAACATGCACGCACACACACACACACACACACACTTCTTCATCTTCCTTATCCCTTTCTGCTTTGTGCTGGTGGTTTTTTATTTTTTTTATATATTTTTTGTTATATTCCCGACCATCTACAAGGTGATTTTTTAGCAACTTTCTTTTTTGCAACACTGTTTTTGACAGCTCAGCTATTTTGGTGTGACATGTTACTGTCAAACATGTTCAGTTTGGTCTATAATTTAACCATGAATAAATTCATGCTCGTTTAAGAAAGTTCATCGTGCACCTCTTCCATTTTAGAGTCAGTTTGGGCGACATTCTGAGGCGGCTATTCGGAATCTTCGGAATTAAACCACCAACACGCATACATAGAGGGCGGACAGAGGAAAATATCGCAGCTCTATCCGCCAGTGTTGTTTATGGCCGTAAATTATCGATTCGGCGCCGTTTGCAGCAATTGGGCCTCTGTTACTCCACTACGTGCAAAATTTTGCTGAAGGATTTGCGTGTAAAACGTTTCAAAATACAGCTACCACAACGGCAAACTTTTGGTGAATGGGCGCTGGCAAAGTTGGATGAAGATCCACTCTTTTATCGGAAAATTGTGTTCAGCGACGAAGCTCATTTCTGGCTGAATGGATATGTGAACAATCAAAGTTGGTATATTCGGTGTGAGGAGCAGCCAGAAGTAGTGCAAGAACTACCAATGCATCCCGAAAAATACACTGTTTGGTGTGGATTATGGTCGGGTGACATCATTGGACCGTACTTTTTCAAAGACGACTACTTTTTTTTTGCCCAAAATGGATGAGCTGGACTTGGCTGACATGTGCTTTCAACAAGACGGTACCACATTCCACATAGCATGCGAAACAATGGGCTAATTGAGAGGCGAGTTCGGTGAACAGTTTATTTCACGTTTGGGGTCGGTCAATTGGTCGCCTAGATCGTTCGACTTAACGCCTTTAGTCTATTTGAGTAGGGCTATGTTAAGGCTCATGTCTGTAGTGACGAGCCCGCAATGGTTGACGCACTGGAAGCTCGTATTGAAGAATTTATTCGTGAGATACCGGCCGATATGTTGGAGAGAATATGCCAAAATTGCACCCAGCGTATGAACCATTTGAGGTACAGCCGCGGTCAACATTTACATGAAATCGACTTTGAACTTTGAATTATGTAGATTGTTCTATCGACTCAAATAAAGATTTCATACATTTCTCTAAATTTTATTAGTTTTTTTTTTTTTAAATCAAATCCGAAGGCTCTTAAAAATTAATCACCCTGTACTTCACGCTATAAACTCTATGAGCCAAAGACGAAAAAAAAAACACCAACAATAACGAGAGCGAAAGCTTTCGTTAGTACCATTTATTGCTCTTTTTTTGTATTTTTATTTTACTTTTTCTTCATACCATACTATTCTTCATCTTCATCTATGGTCGCCCGTCGTTTTTGTTCTGTTTTGCGTTTAGTTTATTTCTGGGTTAATGGTGGCGAAAGGTGAAAATTTGAATTCCCAAAGGTTCCGTTTGATGGCATGGCATAGCTTTAGCTGCTTCACTCACGGTCATGCATAATTTAAAATTAATTTTGGCGTAAAATTACAATGAAGCCAAGCCTCTAGTCTTTTTTTCTTTTTTTTCTTCTCTTTTCATTCATCTTTGTTCTGGCTCTGTCTACTTTTTTGATTTTGATTTTCAAACGAAAGATGAGCTCATTTCAATTATTTACAATTGCAGTCTATTAAATTTCAAGTCTACCATCAATGCAGAAAGTATGTAATGAATTGGATGGTATAGTACATTTAAATTGTTATGCCTAAAAGTAGGCTTTAAATTTTAACAACATTATTATGAGTACATACATACGCCTACATCTATAATTCTCAGATCGTTTATGATTGTTTGATGTATATTTGATTGCTCTTTTTTTGCAAATTAATTTTCATATTTTCTGATATTATTTTGCTGATTGGAAACATAAAAAAAAAAAAGAAGGCTATAACTTGAATAGAAAAATATTTCTACTAGAATAAATGAAGATTTACTCATATTATTTTATTGCATTCGTTATATGGGTATGCAGTTTAAGACGTTTTCAAATGAGAAATCTGTATTGTGGAATAAACTAAAATAAGAAGAGAGTACAAGCAGAAGATTTAAAATTCTATATGAAATGCAAAAGCAATCAATAACATTTATTCATACGTGATGTGAATTTTTTCTTACGTAGCACAAATTTTATATGGACATCGTATATACACATACAATATGTATAAAGGATTGCAATCATTTGATAGAATGCTTAAATATGCAAAATATTCTAATTTAAAGCAATATATCAAAACTTTAAGCGGGCCAAAATGCAAAGTTTCGATTACTCCTGAGAGCGATATGTATTGAATTATATTGAAGAAAAAAAAATAGGAACAATCAGGTATGTGATTTGAAAATTCATAGCTTTATTGGTAATGTGATTAATCGAAATGATTAAATGCTGCTTTTTGCTTTAAAACTTTAAACAAAATACAATATTTAGCAGGTCAGCAGGTGAGACAATAGATATTGATACATTCGTTCATTCCATTAAACGTCCAAGCAGCACTTTTTTGATTTTCAATATTTATCATATTTACCCTATAAGCGTGCTTAAGTTTTGAAAATAAAATTATTGGATTAATGTCGAAAGTTCTATGCAATAATGATGATTTCTTTAAATTGAGTATATGTTCGACATCATTCCAAAATGTTTGCCATTTTGCAGTTTCATTTTGATATTAATGCAATAATTTTTGAAATAATATGTTTACTTTAAATTCATATGTTCTTATTTCGGCATTATTGCACTAAAATTGGAATTTTTCTTCATTTTGATGCTATTGTTTAAAATGTTTGTAATAACACCAAGAATCGAAATTTATTTTTTTCGACATTATTTCACTACGATCGTAATTTTTACATAATTTCGTTTCGACATTATTGTAAAAATGTTTGCAACAATGTTCAAAATTTTGCTTCGACATTAATGCATGTAGCCAAAACAATCACAATATATTTCGATATTATTGGAAAAATATTTGGAATAATGTCGAAAATCTAATTTAAAACTTTTTTCGACATTATTAAATTTTTTTTCGCAATAATGTCCGTAAGAGTTTTATTTTGAACTTTTTTTGAACGTTAAGAGAATGGTGTCCTAGTTCAGCTTCTTTAGAAATTAAATTTTAGTTTCGAAAGGTTTTGTTTTTCTATACCTATTCTAAAAGGGTTAAGGGTATATTCAAATTGTGCCTTCCTTTGTAACGCCCGTATGGAGAGACGACAGATATAAAAAGTATATACGGAGGGACTAACGAAATTTCGGTAAATTGATGATATTTTAGGTGATTTTGAAGAATTAAAAAATAGTTTTGCAGTAATCCAACGATATTTCATTCAAAATTTCACAAAAAATCGATAAGAATGCAGATGAGAAAGCGTGAAATTACTGACGAATGGTTGGTGAAAATTCCGCCACCAATGTCAGAAGAAATTCGACATGCAATACTTTACGGATTTCGACGTCAACTTAAGCCCATAGAAATTTTTAGTGAATTCCAAACAGCATATGGAACGAACGCACCTTCTCTTAAGACCATTTGTAAGTGATATCAACGATTCCAGGTTGGAAATATTTTCGTGGAGGACGAACCTGGCGAAGGAAGTCCAAAATCTTCCAAATGACGAGATAAATGTGGCGCTGGTTAAGAAAAAAAATTGACAAAGATCCACAAACGACACAAGAAATGATAGCCAGTGAATTGCAGTTGAATGCTATGGCTGTATTGCGAATAATGCATAATGATTTACAATACACGAAGAAATCTGCTCGTTTTACTCAAAATTTTCTAAGTAAATTCTGGAGTCTTGCAACTTTAGTATGATCGCAACAGCTTGGTTTTATATGCACGACCCGGAGCTCAAAGGAGCAAATCTACCCTGTTAAAGAAAGATAACAAAAGTCTCAGTAATGATATTTATTGATTGCAGTATACTTATAACAGAAACAAAGAGGAACTGCGCCTCTACTTTTTGCTCCATGATAATGCTGAAATGACAAGTAACTTTATTGCGCTTTCTGACATCGAAGAAATGCGCCCGTCCCATATAAAAATATATTTTTCATAAGCATAGGACTGAGCTCTGTACATTCGATTGCTACTATCAAGACGAGAGTAGTTTGAAGAATCGATGTTTTCAGATAAAAGTCAGACCTACCTCCAGCAGAAATATATGATTTTTTGAAGACAAGTCTATCTTCTCTCTCTTAATATAGTACATAGATATCTTTCGATAGCTAACTCAAAGTACATGGCGTATTTAATCAAATCGAATATCTATTATTAAAAGGGAATAGAAAATTATGACTTGCATCTCTTTCATATCAAAGACCAATCTAACAAAAATCATGCTATGAAAATAAATGTTAATTTTTTTTTTTTTTGTTCAAAATGTTGCCAGGAAACGAGCCAAATAATAATTGGTTGCGAAAATAATTGCATCACGCCAACGCCAAGCTCAAGTTATGTACTACGAGTATTTGTCATAATATGTTTTCAACATCGCAACTAGTCATGACGACAAATTGAACGCCAACTTATATATAGTACATAGAGCTGACCACCATCCTGCATGTGGAACTAATAATATGGCTAATAGCACAAGGCACTAGTTATTACCCAACTTCAATTGCCAAAGCACGAATCACAGATTGCAATATATGTACGAGTAGTGTCGTAATGGACATTAGAAATACTCGCGAATGGGTTTGAGGCTGCTTGGTCTCCTATCAACCCACTGATATAAATAAAGTGACAAAATATATTCAACTCTTGCCTCATACAAGGGGGGTTGTTTGAAAAGTTTCTAGAATTCTTGTGACTAATGAGACTAAATAGATTTTTATTTTGTCATCTCTTTTTTATCTAAAAGTGGTTAGGTCTCTATAACGCCTATTAGGAACTCTTAATCCTGAACCCTTATTTTGATTTTTAAGAACTTTGTTTTTGGCAACACTGTTTTTGACAGCTCAGCTGTTTTCTTGTAACATGTTACTGTCAAACATGTTCAGTTTGGTCTATAATTAAACCATGAATCGACTTACAATCGAACAACGCTTGCAGATTATTGAATTTTATTATTCAAAATTCATACTCGGTTAAGAAAGTGCATCGTGCACCTCTTCCATTTTATGATCAGTTTAGGCGAGCTTCTGAGGCGGCTATTTGGAATCTTGTGACTAAATTTCGCACCAAATTGTACATTAAACCACCAATAAGATTACGTAGAGTGCGGACAGAGGAAAATATCACAGCTGTATCCGCCTGTGTTGTTGATGACCTTGAATTATCGATTCGGCGCCGTTCGCACCAATTGGGCCTCTGTTACTCCACTACGTGCAAAATTTTGCTGAAGGATTTGCGTGTAAAACGTTTTAAAATACAGCTACCACAACGGCTAACTTTTGGTGAATGGGCGCTGGCAAAGTTGAATGAAAATCCACTTTGATTACCGGAAAATTGTGTTCAGCGACGAAGCTCATTTTTGGTTGAATTGATACATGATACATGGTCGGTGGCATCATTGGACCGTACTTTTTCAAAGTCAACGAGAGCAGGAACGTTACTGTGAATGGCGAGCGCTATCGTGCGATGATCATAAATTTTTTTTTTTGCCCAGTATGGAAGAGCTGGACTCGGCTGACATGCCAATGATCACCAAGACGGTGCCACATGCCACACAGCACGCGAAACAATGGCCCATTTTGAGAGGCGAGTTCGGTGAACAGTTTATTTCACGTTTGGGGCCGGTCAATTGGACGCCTAGATCGTGAGATTTAACGGCTTTAGACTATTTTTTGTTGCGCTATATGTAGGCTCATGTCTATAGCGACAAGCCCGCAACGGTTGAAGTATTGGGAGCCAATATTTAAGAATTTATTGGTGAAATACCGGCCGATATGTTGGAGAGAGTACACCAAAATTGGATCCAGCGTATGAACCATTTGAGGCGCAGCCGCGGTCAATATTATGTGTGTTTTTATGAGTTTTTTTTTTTTTTTTAATAAAATCCGAAGGCTCTTAAATATTTCTTTTTGTTCTTGTGTTTGATTGTTGAGGAAGAATTCTAAAAATTGAACTAAATGCAATTGAACAATTTATTCCTTAAATTTTTCGAACAAATCACATTTTCACTTAATGATTATTTGGCGCTACGAAGGGCAGAATGGAGAGAAAATGGAAAATAAAATTAAAAATAGTATAAAATATGAAATAAAACGACAAAAAAAAAAGAAGAGAATTATATGGGAAATATGTAGAAAGAAGCAGCAAAAAAAAAAAAAAGCAAAACGTGATGGCCCAAAGAAGCCTAAAGCATAGTGGCGCGCGCGCTCAATGCATTCATAAAAGCATTTTGTAATTATACAAAAGTGCACTCACTGCTCCACTCGTTTGCTTGTAATGGTACTCGTACTGTAATTTAGCGAAATTAGAGCGCGCGCTCATACATTTGTATGCAAGAAACGTAAAAGCCTTTAAAATTTATTAAATTCTCATACCTCCCCCCACTGGCCATATGAACAACATCAGAAGAGGCTTGCCTCCCATAGTCCTTAATGGTCTTTTGCACGGACGCACGCATGCACGCAAGTAAGCAAGCAAGCAAGAGCTAGCAAATGCAACATGTCAATTTTGATAAAGGTAAATAGTTGTAGAGCTATATAAATACACTACAGTGGTACACTGTACAACCACAACAACAACGATGAATATAATATTTAATATGAATCTATGTATATTTGTAGTTTATTCTTGATTTTTTACCTGACAAAAGTACCACAGAAACATGGAATTATGATGAATAAGAGAGAGAAAAAAAAGCAACAAAATGAAGCTTCTTCTTGTTGGTGCTGTTGTTTTTGTTATTTATATATGTACCTATACCAGCCGTATGCTGTTGTCTTCGGTGCGTTTGTCACGTGCCCATACACCGAAGAGAAAGAAAGAAAGAAAGAAAGCAAGAAATGGTTACATGCCATAAACATACATACCAAAAGTCAAGCATCATGTTTATGTCATGTCGTGTGCGTGTGTCTACATTTGTTGCTCCACAAATTTGCATGCTAAGAGCGCCTGACCCATTTCTGACATTTCTCGACGTCTTAAAATACAACTACATAAATATATGTGCCCGTCTCCCGTCTCTTATGTGCGCCATTTGTAGTACGTATGATATATTCAAACGCGAATCTCCTTCACTATGGGTGAACGACGAATGAGATGATGGTAGTACATAGTAGTTCCCATGTCGGCATTGATTGACATGAGTGCCTTACGCAGGATAATATTATTTTGCATTTTAGATTTAATAAATTATTTAAATAATTTTACCAAAAACCATTTGTTCATTTTTGTTTTTTTTTTTTTTAATATTTATAAAGGTTTTTTTTTTTTCGTTTTTCTTAGTGTTCCTTTGTGTTGGATTCAAAGACTAAGAAGATGTGTTGTTATTTTGCCCAATTTCAGTTTACATAAAGATTTAATTTTATCTACTTTAGATAAATTGATATGTAATTGCGATTAAAGAAATATAAAGGACTGGAGATGAGTATGGTAGCTTATTGTTTAGAACGCTCTGGCTTTGTGAGTATAAAATCGCTGCTTGGGTTCATGGTTCACCGAGTTCATAGCATTTTGTTTTTCAGAATGATAGAGAAGTGTTCTCCCAAAACGATGGCCATTTTTCCGCAAATAATTGACAATTTATCCGGTAATTAAAATTTTAAGTCCCATATTTCCAAATTTAATACAAATTATTTGAAGACAACTGTGCCAAGACTCTTCAGAGTCTCCAGAGTAAATTATTTAGAAAGTCTGGGCATAAACCTCTGAAACCTTGGGTTCACAATCCAACTGGGACTACGGACATCTGTGATAAATAAAGTATAATGCTCAGCGAGACCTTGCAATGGTGTATACGATTTTAAAATTGGACTCTAAATGTCCATGCTATAATAGAAATATGGGTTGGCTTTTTTCTGTGGGATCTAAAAATATTTAATGGTCTCTATATACTTCCAATGTAAGAAAGGGGTGGACATTGAAGATTTTTTTCAGCAACCAGTACACTTACAATTGATGCGATTACTCACTGAATTGAAAGAACTTTGACATTTGTGTAATTTTACGCTGCTCGCGAATATTTATCACCAACATCATCATAAAATAAATCAAGGTATTCTGCTCCCACTTCATTTTGATTGGGTCTGAGCCTGTTTTGAGCCTGTGGATGAAGCCTGTTTATAGCAAAAGATATTTTAACTTCTTAACCTTTAGGTCAACCTATTTTATAGAGAAATATTCAACCTGAAGAAACATGGCATTTGTTTTCTAATATATAAATATGTGGCCCCGAATGGCTCCTTGGCCGAGCTTCTCTTTCATTGCTCTTGTATGTGTTAAATTTTGGATAGCATTAGAAGGGACCTACTTATTTTAGCCGGTTCCGAATGGCAGAACCCTTGTGACAACACTTTTTTCTTAGCTGAGTCACAGAGTTCTTTTAAAAGCTTCTCCATGGCAAATTGCTACTGCCGGAAGAATTGGCAATGGCTTGCCGACCGGTGGACACCGTTTGAAAGAAAAATATTTTCGATATAATTGTAAATTTATATTTCAGCCAGGGATTGAACCCACAACCTACCAAGGTCGATATATATTTTGAAAATCATCATAAAATAAGTGCGGGTATACAACGTTTTTTTTACGGGAACTGCTCCTCCTTTATTTTGTTTGGATCTGAGCCTGTTTTGAGCCTGCAAATGACGACTGCTTATCACAAAAGATATTTTAAGTGCTTGACTCTTCGGTTAACCTCTTCTACAGAGAAGCCTTCAGCCTTAAAAAACCAAATATTTGTTTTCTAATGCCCAAATCCAATTCCGTTTGCATCTAGCAAGTCCAAATAGCAGAAAAGATCATCTCATCTCACGCAATAGGGGCGCAGTAACTTCTGCCAGCATAGAGTCAGTCTATTAATTACTATCTCTCTCGAGGAAGAAGAACAAGAATTGCTAAAAATAAAGCACGTATAAAACGGTGAGAGCTCTAGTCCATGCATATGCTATAAAAGTTTAAGCAGGGACCGCCTCCGATAGGAAGATGATAGGAAGATGATTCTGAGATGTTTGGTTGAAAAAATTGACGTAAAATTATTGTGTCAAAATATCTTGGCAATAACTTCCAAAAAACTATCTAGATAAGACATTTAAAATTCAATTGCCTCCCCGCCCCCCCACGGCTCGATCTTATGAAGGAAATCATTCGAGCCAGAAAAGTTTTTTGTTCGGAACCTGCTAGTGCAAACTTCCCGGAGGGAGTGGTCTAACATTGAATAGAAAATTAGAGTAAAAGACATCTTTCAGAAATAGGAATACATAAAAATATGAAAATAGTTGGTAATTTTTTCACTTCCATTTTATATAGGCACGCCTTTAAGAGTGGGATAGGTAGAAAGTATATTCAAAGCATATAACTGGAGAGCAAAAATGAATAGGTGTTGGTAAAATATTTAATACCAAAGGGTCATCCAACAAGCGGTATGAGTTAATTTTATAAAAACCTGTCAATTTTGTGCGGGAGACCATTTAAATGATGCAGATAGGGGTCAAGCACAAAGAACAAAAATTAATGTGGATTCGCCTAACATTTTATATCTCTGGATTCGATTTCGCAATAACCATAAAGATATTTGCAGATTATCAGCAGTTTTATGTTCATTTTGTAGGGGAGTCGTCGTAAGGAGTAAAAATAAAGGAAAGTTTGTTCGAAGGAAGTTTTTGAATTGATAAAATGAATAGCGGTTGTACGATATTTTACCACTATGGGGATGTCTGAAGGGCAGTGGTAGCTGACTAAATTTGGAATGATAAAATGAATAGCGGTTGTACGATATTTTACCATTATGGGATGTCTAAAGGGCAGCGGTAACTAACTAAATAAAAATTACAATATTGTAGGGGAGCTTCTATAAGCAGGATAGCTAAAGGGCAAGTAGATTCGAGAGACACACACAAATATATTGAGGGCTATACACACATTTTACCCTTTTGTGAGTAACTGCAGTGGAGTTATGAGCATATTTATCGAGTTTCTTGACAAAATATCATAATTTCTATTAGCGAAGTCGCTTGAAGAAATTGTATATTCATCTGGACATGTGTCTAAATATTTCATTGAGTCCCTCGGGAAATTTGACAGCAATTTTCCAAATCAAAATTAAAAATATTCTTAGATTCCTGTGCTGAGTACAAAAGGCCAATCATATGCTATAATTACTTGAATATACATATTTCCTTCCAGCACATTGTATTCCACTAAAATTAACCTCTTTGTCAACGACCTCAATATTTTGAAAACTTTAGCTTCATATCAACGTCCATCAATTGCAACATCAAAGTAAAATAAAACGTTTCTTTATTTACCTAAATATCTACATATAGTATATTTATGCGTATTAGATTAAAACATCCGCAACATTGCCACTTGAGTTTGTCAAAGATGGGAAAACTTTCATTTGTATGTCCCTAAATGTGCTCGATAACATTTTAATACAATAACTTCTCTATGGAAATTTTTATTATTTCTTTTACTTCTATACATACTAACTGTTGTAAGTAAACTGTTGTAAGAACAAAAAAAAAAAAAAAATATTTAAAACATTTTTCGCATTTCGAAATTAAGGACAAGAAAGAGAAAGACTCAGAGAGAGAGAGAGAGAGAGTGAACTATAGAGATAGTGAAAAACAAAAAAGAAAGAACAAACAAGATGGAGAAAAACTCTATGGAGGTGTTCATAAAATTAAAATGTTTTGAAAAGCGTTTCATGCAACTTATCAGATAAGAAAAATAAATCCATTTAAAAGTTTTGTCTGTGAGTGAAACAAATATAAAAAATATATAATTTAATACAAGAGAGAGAGAAAAAACAATAAATATAAAAGGAATACAACAATTTCTTAAAGAAGATTCACAAGAGGTAAAACTTTTCAAATATATATATATATATATATATATATATATATATATTTATATGCCTTGCTAGCCTATTCATTTTTCACTCTTCGACCCTTCTCGACCTTTTCTCACTTGCTTGCTGTTTTTTTCATAAGCTCCCGAAGTTTTGTGTGCTCGTTATTCATTGCAAGAAGCAAATTGCAAATTAAGAACTAATTGGCTTACACAAACAACAGCACAACCCAAAGTGAGTTTAGCACAAAACTATTCTCCATGGTACTAGCAATGGTGGTGATACTTGTATGTTGTAGTTAGTGGTATGCAGAGTAATATTATAGTAATAATAACTACGAGCCTAACAACTAGCCTACTGCTTTCAAAAATTAAAAACTTTGTGAAAAGAAAAAAAATCTAAAAAAAAACCATAAAAAATTAAAAGTAAATGTTTTAAAAGAAATACTAAATGTGAAAATACAGAGCAACTTTATCAAAAGAACTAATAAAAAATGAATCAAAGAGAATGAGAGAAAAAAATTAAATTAAATTCAAAATTAGATCGTTTCCAATGAACTAATTGGCAGAAATAAAGTATTGTTACCAGAGGTAAACGATTTAGTTTGTGATACATTTGCCAAGTATCGTATGTATGATTGCTGCAAACTGCAGCAATTGTTCTTTTGGGTCAATTAGAATATTTGTCATATTATGATACATTTGCCGCAAACTCATTACTGCAAACAAGATAATGTCGAATTTTGTGTGAACTCTTTTCAAATAATTATTTCATTCGAATCTATTCGAGTCTATCTATAATTTATATAGTATAATAAATTAAAATTTAGAATACTCGCAGCAGTAAAAGAATGAATTTATTAAATGATTATTTTAATTGACAATGAATTTTACATGCAGTTTCCATTTTTGAAGTAATTTACATAGAACATACGAGTGAGGTCCCAGAACTGCCCGACCTAACAAAGAAAATACAACAAATTTCGGACCACCACCTCTTCATTGTTTGCAAATCTTCTACCACCAAGCAATTTGTTCAAATTTCGGATTAGAAAATAATCCGAAAGAACTAAATCTGGCGAATAAAGTGCATGATGAAGCAATTCGAGCTTTAACTCATTGAATTTGACCATCACAATAGCGAATGTGTGAACTGGTGCATTTTATTGATAAAACAACACTTTCTTTTTCGCAAAATGCGGCCTTTTGCAGATAATCAATAAAATCGCCATAACCTTGCCTGTAGATGGAACTGTCTCCGCCTTCTTTGAACATGATTCTCCCCTTTCAGTCCACTGTTTTGACTGCCCCTTAATATCAGGTGTGAAATGGTGGACCCATGTCTCATCCATGGTTACGAATCGACGCAAAAACTCGGCTTTATTACTGTGAAACATCACCAAACACTCTTTAGAAAAGCACCCATCATGCACACAGCTTTTTCATCTTCAAATTTTCGGTCATATACGATGTATAGCACTTTTTGAAATGCCTGTAATTTCATCTAGCTCACTCACCTTCAGCCGGCGATCATCCAATACCATTTTGTCGATTTTCCTAACCGTTTCTTAACCGTTTCTGGCGTGGCCACCTCAATTGGTTGACCACTACGATGTTCCTCTTGGCAGCTCGTACGACCTCGTTTAAACTCTGCCACCTAATATTTTATGGTGGTAAACGAAGGGGCAGACTCCCCCAGAGTAGAATCTAGTTCGACTTTAATATTCGTTGGACTGAGATCTTTCAAATGAAAGTATGGAATTACATAAGGGTGACCAATTTTTTCCTTGTTTACAAATTCACTGAGGACGTTAACTTTCGATGGCTCCAAAAAAAAGAATACTAAACAACGTGGCGCCAACTTAAAACATATCTTTTATAAGGTCGCCACTTTTCAACAATGTAATTCTTTTCAAACTACTGCCGCCATCTATATGTCAGGTCTGGTAGTTCTGGGACCGCCTCGTATTTGTTGAATATTTATTTTAATACCGGAAATTCTTGTTTTTTGAAAAATAAAATTAATTAGCTTTTCTAGTAACATAGCGGAGGTTGCAGGTCTGATTGAGAAATTAAGAGAATACCCTCAATATTTCGATTTATTATTTTCGAATTGCTTTGTCAGACATCGAATTTTGTTTTACATTTAATCCCCTACAAATTAGGTAGTCTTTAGCTAAAGACACAACAATATTTGACACGTGAACCTATATTGTAATTCTAAATCATGCAGTTAGAAATCGATAGGCCACGCTGACTTCTTCATGTAGCTTCCATGAAGAAGTCAGTCGCCGAATTAGAAACAAATTTTTAATGTAAATAATTCTGCCCGAAATAAGTGAGCCACTTCCACTATTTATTGTATCTCCCATACAGATCCATGGAATGTTTGGAATTGGACAAGCCACGCCCGCTAATTAATGCAGTTCCCATATAAAGTCACAATTTTTTTTTCCCAAATTTAAACTGTCATAACTTTCGAAGAAATGATGAAATGATAATCGGCATGAACATGCGAACAGTCAGCAGCGTCCAGAAACAAAGAATCTCGCTGTCTTGGACAGCACATCACACTTGATAACTATGCTTTTGAAGTAGTGAAGGACTTTATGTATCTATATGTCTATGCTGGTTCCAAGATTACTGGTGTTGATGATTGATTGTAGAGCGGGAACCAATCACCTTGTCACTGCGGATAAGATAGACCTATTGTGACACACTCTGAAAATTTACAAGTACTCCTTAAGTCAAGTATTCACTAGGAATTAAAAGTTCTCTTGTGAGAACGTTTCGTTTCCATCCAATATTGATGTGATTTTCTTTCTAATCAAGTATTAATATCAGATATCAGCTGAACTCTTTTATTAGATGCTAGTCTTTTTAGAAGTATTAGACAATCCCAAACGAATTTCGATTTAATTTCAAAAGCATTAAGCGCTAGCAATGCAACTTTATTATCAGAATGAATATAGATGTAACAATTTAATGTTCCTTTTTCTAATTCCTCTCTTAAGCACAGCTCTATTGCATATATTTTGGCCTGAAAAACTGAATTCTCTTGTCCCATGCTAGCAAAAATACTTCTTCTGGGTTTTTCTCCAAATACACCTGCACCAAAACCTTCACTGGCTTTTGAGCCATCTGTGTACCATCTGTGAGACTTAGTTGCCGGTCGAGGTCTATTCTGTTCCCAATTTACTCTATCAGGGAGTGTGACCTTAAAGTTACGTTGGAAGTTATACTGGGTTTTACAGAAATCGCTAAGGGTAAAATTAAACCTTCTCGCCACTATTTTTTCTCTCGAAAGAGATTGCAATAGCCGAGTCCTCATTTCCAATAATCAGCTTTAGTGTAAATTCCAAAGCATCTTTCTTAATGAAAGATGAATGGGAGGTAAATTTAACAAGACCTCAAGAGCAGCAGTCAGAGTTGACTTCATTGCTCCTGTTATATTACTGTTGATAAGCAGTAATGATGTCAGCCTGGAGATATTGTGAGGGATCAGGTAGGAGGTGCTACTCCTAACATATGGCGCAGAAGCCTGGACAATTTCCACCTCAGTTGAGAGAATGCTCGAAGTTTTCGAGAGAAAAGTCCTACGCAATATCTTGGGACCTATTTGCGTTGATGGCGAGTATCGAATGTGGTACAATCATGAGCTGTATGAGCAGTATGCCGACACCGAAATAGTAAAGCACATTAAAATTCAGCAGCTGCGCTGGCTAGGTAATGTCGAGAGAATGAAATGGATTTTATATATATTGGAACCAGCATTAACACCAGTAATGACATCAGCCCGGAGATATCTAGTAGGTAGCAAAAGTAGCTTGTGCTAATTAAGCAATTGAGAAGTCGAGCCCTCTCTAGGGAAACGAAAACCACACTCTACAAGCCTCCTATCATGTCTGTCCTTAAATATGGCGCCGAAGCTTGGACAATTTCTACCTCAGAAGAGAGAATGCTCGAAGTTTTCGAGAGAAATGTCCAACGCAAGATCTAGGGACTTATTGGCGTTGATGGCGAATATCGAATTAGGCACAACCATAAATTGAATGAGCTCTATTCCGACATCAAAATAGTAAAATGCATTAAAATTCGGTGGCTACGCTGGCTAGGTCATGTGTAGCGAATGGAAGAACATGCTCCGGCTAAGAAGGTTTTATATTCGGAGCCCGCTGATGGACGACGTAGAAGAGGCAGATCTAACCTACGATGGAAAACTAAGTACTGGAGAACTTGTCAGCACTTGGAATTTCTAACGGACGCCAACTAGCGAAGGAAAGAGCTGTCTGGCGAAGCATGCTAGATTTGAAGCCTAAATTTGTATTGCAGGCAGAAATAATTTTTAAAGAAATGATGGAGTCGCACCCATAGTATTGCCATGCAAAGTTGTAAAATATAATCAACCTTGAACTGCCATAGCTTATATATGATTTTATTTAAGACAATCATATTTGACATGTTTGTTAACTTTGTAGGGAAAACTAATTTTGAAAGCAAGAGACGAGTCCGCCAACTATTGCATGTAGCTCCAATAGCAAGACGCTACTACAATACGCTCGCAAAAATGGCTGCCGGATAGACTTATAATATTTGTTGGTTCAAAGTAAAATTGTACTTTAATATAAGCTTCTCTTCAAATGGGCTTAACAATAGCAATCCTTTTATAGCATTTACATTCTTCAATTTATTGTATGCGCTGAGTATTCAAGGAAAATAATTTCTACAAAATACTATCATATGTATGTATGTACCATACTATGTAGTATGCATTATAAGTGTATCGTTTGTATTTATAATTATTGTATACACATGAGAATCTATATATTTTCATAGATAATGAAAAATGCCAATGGCATTGAATTAAAAATGACAAGACTATAGTAATTTAAGAAAACAGAAACAGAACAAATGCAAAAAAAAAAAGAACAAATAAATACAATCTGAACAACAAAAACGACTATAAAATAATCAAAGAATGCAATACAAATGTCACAAACAGAAAACGAACGAACTGATGCATTTGCCTGGTAGGCATTTGTACTATCACATAATACTACATACTCGTAAATATGTCTATAGAAACGAAACAAGAAATGATTTTATTATACTACAATATAGTATGTATTCGAACAAATTTGGCCCACTTTGCATTTTTTTTTTTTCTTCAGTCAATGACAAGGACATTTAAATTCTTATATACAATACATGTAGAATATGAGAATTGACGATACGATAACATAACTCCATAATAAGAAACGAAAAATATGATATCCGATGTCAGGATAAAGTAGTCATATTATATAACCGTGGTCGGATTTTTGCCATCACATTCAATTTTCTTTGACTTTTTTTTTTTGTGCACTAACGATTTCGAGAACTTTATGACAAAGCTCTGAAAAAGTGATGTAGCAAGAGTTCTGCCCTACGGAACCGGCTAAAATATAAGGTCTAGTAAAAAGGAATCTATTATTTAGCATACTTGGAATTATCCGATTTAGGTCAAATATGCACCGTTATGTTCGATAACTTGTTGCCATTTTGAAGGTAATTTCATAATGCCACTCTCATAGAAACCCTCGTCCCTATTGGCAAAAAACTGGGACAGTCGATTTTCACAAGCTTCTCTTGAAGCGAATTTTTTACCAGCAAAATCATCCGCCATAGACAGGAACAGGTAGTAAGGTCCGATCCTGGCACCAGACCCGGACTATAAGGTGGATGCATAAGAACCTCCCAACCAAGCTTCCGGAGCTTATGGCGAGTTCCTATCGATGTGTATCGCCTGGCGTTGTCCTGATGGAACACAATTCCTCTCCTATTGGTCAAAGCTGGTTGCATCTGGGCGATTGCTTCCTTCAGACGGTCCAATTGTTGACAGGTTGACAAGTCCGAATTAAGAGTTTGGCCATAGGGGAGCAGCTCATAGTAGATGATTCCCTGCCAATTCCACCAAACACATAGCAAAACCTTCCTGACCATTAATCCTGGCTTGGCCACCGTTTGTGCCGACTCACCGCAATTCGACCACGACCGTTTTCGCTTGACGTTGTCGTAAGTGACCCACTTTTCATTACCAGTAACCATCCGCTTCAGAAATGAATCAATTTTGTTGCGATTCAGCAGCGATTCGCAAACGAAAATTCAGTCCATGAGGTTTTTTTGGCATTAACTCGTGTGGCACCCATACATCGAGTTTTTTTTTTATATCTAGCCTAACGGTTTTTTGTTCAATATTTAGCTCCTGGGCAATAGAAGTAATTGGCCTTCCAGAGCGCGGTGCATTTTTGACATCAAAATTACTGGAACGGAATCGACGAAACCAAAATTGCAAGTGATTGGCTGTTACAGTATCAGGACCATAAACACTATTCACATTTTCAGCCGTGGGGCTTGCGTTTTCGCCTTTATCGAAGAAAAACTGTAAAATATGGCATATTTTCTCATTACTGGTATCCGTCTTTGACGCGTGCTCAAACACTACTGAGTGAAGTAATTACAAAACTGCCTGAAAAGTTTATCTAGTACGAAATCGAACGCTATCTAGCGTAAGCCTATCGCATTTATACAACGCGAGATATAGATTACTAAAACCATCTATTGGAAAAATAATGGATTTCTTTTTACTACACCTTATATAAGTAGGTCCCTTCTAACACTGTCTGTGGAACTGAACTATTAGTGATATTAAAAATACAGGGTGTTTTTTTGGGTGTTTTCGGATTTCAAACATATAAAATTTAGAGAAATGTATGAAATCTTTATTTGAGCCGATAGAACGATCTATATAATCAATGTTTAAAGATGATTTCGTATAAATGTTGACCGCCGCTGTGCGTCAAATGGTTCATACTCTGGATCCAATTTTGGACCCAACGTAAAGTGCACGATGACCTTGCTTAACCGAGCATGAATTTTGATAATAAAATTCCATAATCTGCAAGCGTTGTTCGTTCGTAAGTCGATTCATAGTTGAATTATATACCAAACTGAACATGTTTGACAGTAACATGTCACACGAAATCAGCTGAGCTGCCAAAAACAGTGTTGCCAAAAAGAAAGTTGAAAAAAAAATCACCCTGTATAACCGTGGTCGGATTTTAGCCATCACATTCAAGTTTCTTTGACTTTTTTTTTGTGTGCATTAAGAATTTCGAGTACTTTTTCTGTGGAACTGTACTATTAGTGATATTAAAAATACAACCCTGTATGTCAAATTAATAGAGCTTTAACACTATGTAAGTATTTATGTAAAAACAACAGAAAAATGTATTGTGTAGCATAGAATCCGAAAATTGTATACAACAACATTCAACATTTTGAAAAAGAAATTACCTTCTTTTACGTCATTTTTTTTTTATCAACTTTTAAACCATACAAACGCATATGTGTTTGTATGCATATACATATGACTTAATTACCATGCTTGCGTTTTAATAATTTGTGCTTTAGTACATATTTTTCTTTTGACTTTTGGTTTTTAATTCCTATTTTGGATTTCGTTTGATTCAGATTTTTGTTTGTTTTTTTTTTTTGATAAAAAAAAACGAATTTTTCAAAGAACAGGCATATGTGTTCATGTATACACATATATGAATTCCTTTGATAATTGCATTCTTTATTTGAGTCAGCTATACACATGTGAATATATAAGTGATTGGATGCACTTTGAGGAAATTAGGCACATTAAAAAATGATGTTTATATACAAAATATGTATACATACATATGTTTATATGCATATTGCTTTACCTTCGGCTTTATATGCATTCTTCTTAAAGGCCTTTGAACAACGTTTTTGTTACTTCTCTGATTGTTTTGCTTTTCATTTATATATTTCTTGTTGTTTTTGTTTTTCAATGTATAATATTTTTTATGCATTGCGTATGTGACTCACTGCTGGCAAATGAATGATTCAAAATGCTTAAATCAGAATTCATAAAAGCACTTTATTTCTGTTATCGTGGTGGTAACTTTACTATTTGCAATTGTGCATCCAATAAACGAAAATTAGTACTCGTACACATAATAGTTATTATCAAAAGAGTTTTATAATTAGTTTGCTGGTGTAATTTGGGAATATACTCTTACATAATTGTATATACGAGTGTATTATCTACAAGCATTTGCTTGATTTTTTGAAGAGATTTCATAAAAGCACAAAAGATATCAGCGAATTAAATTTCTGAGCCAGACAACATGATAGCAAGATGAAGAATATGGAAAATTACTAGCGTAGATTTTAACAGAGTAATATGACAAATCGTTATTTTATTGAGAGCATAATTAACAAAAATTCTGAGCAATTGCTTTACAAAATAGGAAGAAAGTAAAGTAAAAAGAAACTTCTTCTTTTTTTACAACACATCATTTTATAAATTAGTTCACGATGAACAGAACCATTTAAGAATATAAATTTTGTCGGAGTCGGAATAGGGTTAAGTATGTATGAAAGAAATATTACGGAGGAAGAATTTTTTGGGGGTCGATCACATATTTGACCATTCTATAAGCTATTCCTCTTGCTAACAGGTGTTATTTTGGGCTGAGTAAGCAATTAAGTAGACAAGCCTTCTCTCGAAGAACGAAAATCACACTCTACAAGTCCCTCATTATTCTTGTCCTAACATATGGCACAGAAGCCTGGACAATTTCCACCACGGTTGAGAGGATGCTTGGAGTTTTCAAGAGAAAAGTTATGCACAGGATCTTCAAACCTATTTGCTTCGATGGCGAGTATCGAATAAGGTAAAACGATGAGCTGTATGAGCTGTACGCTGACCATGACTTGTCAAACGAAGCAAACCCCAGCAGCTGTGCTGGCTGGGTCATGTCGAGCGAATGGAAGAAGACGCTCCAGCGAAGCGGGTAATTAATTCGGCACCCGCTGGAGGGCGCAGAAGAAGAGGAAACCCAAACCTCCGTAGGCAGGATCAAGTGTTGGGTAACCTGGCGGCGCTTGGAATATCCAATTAGCGCCAGCAAACAAAGAGCAGAGGAGACTGGTTCCGTATTATATGTTCTGCCTAAATCGATCATCAGTTGTAGCATAAGAAGAAGAAGAAGAAGAAGAAGAAGCTATTCCTGTACAATTATGGGGATGTTTGTCGATTTGCAAGTGAATTTAATCTGATTTTGTAGGGAAGCCTATCTAAAAAGTATGTTCGGAAAAAAAATGTTGATTAGTTAAAACTGGGGTCCACTGTATATTTTATATCACTAGCGGCCTTTCTGGAGCATTGGGAAGGAAATTTATTGAAAAATTTAATTTTGCAGGGAAGCCTCTCTGAGAAATATACCTAAGTTATGGAGTTAAGTGCATCTAGCAAACGTGCTAGTGAGAAAAAATGAATGCGAGTTGATAACTACACCTTTATCCCTATGAGTACTCTGAGTTCCCAATAGGAAGCGGATTAAAGAAAAAAATACATCAACTTTGTACGGGAATCGGTCCAAGGGATGTATATAAAGCTGCTTAAAATTCTTGACTTGTAAAAATTAATTAATAAATTAAACATTTCGCAGTTCTAGGAATGACTCCTGGCCAATTATGAAGTTATTTGTCGATTTTCAAATTCATTTTGTATGGGAACCTTTATACAAAGTAAAAAATGTAATTATTATAAAAATTAGTAAAAATAAATGAGGATCAATTATATATTTTGCACTTCTTCGGGCAACCTGCGGCGACTTGAGCTAACTTTATTAGAAAAACCCTAAATTTTGAAGAAGAGCCCATCTAAATAGTAGCAGTGTACAACATGTGTGACTCAGAATCTGATGATAGCGATGATTGCGATACTGATGTCCCAAGTGCCGAACCATCAACCTCGAAGAGAGCTAGAGTTATAATTATGAAAAAATTATAAAAGAATGCATAAAAAGTTGCATATTTCAAGGGGACATATTTGTTTTTTATTTTCTGTGGACTTTTATGTTTCTTGTATAAAGATTTTGTCTGAGAATAAGCTTAGTAAAATTTTCCAGCGAATAATTTTCTAGAACATTTTAACCCTCTAGTGACCTTGTAAATGCCATTTTTTTCAAACTCTACAAAAGAAGGGGTCAAAACGACCCTTTCGTGAGGAAGCTAATGGGTTAAAATGTTCTACAATATTATTCCCTGTGAAATTTTACTATCTGTGCCCAAACAACATATTCCGCTCCGATATGAATTTTAACCTTTTTTTGCCAATTATTCAAAACTAATCATAGAGTCCAGGGATTTATATTGAAATTTCGGTAATTTCTAAAACTCAAAGGATCATTAAAAATTGGAAAATTCAAGGCCCTATTGCATATTTAGTCCTTACATTTTAATTGATTTTAACATATTAATAAGACTAAATGTTAAATGTTAACATAATGTTAAAATAATATTAACAGAATGTTGACAACGAATGTAACTAACATCAAGCAACAATGTATATATCATTGTCGCATAAGTAAAATAATTTAAATAATTTCATTTAATTAACTTAATAGTCATATACCATATGTACCTCATATGTACCTATACATATACATATTTTCTATGTAAATATGTATAAATACATATGAGTACTTGTATGTATGTTTATGAATATATTCGTAGTGCTGCGCACATAATAGCCATATGTCATTGTACATGACTACAGCAGTCGCTCATATTTATTATGCCCAAATGAAAAAGTGCATAGTGCATACTGGACTTGGGGTCATATAAATAATAACAACAACAACAACAACAACAACAACAACAAAAACAATGTGAAGGAGCGAAAAAATTGTCGCACCATTGTGCTTTTGCATAAAAGTTGTTTATGAATTTGTGAAACAAATAGCAGGCAAAGAAAAAAAAAACTACAAGTATTTTATGTAGTTATTCAAATTAAATGCATATAAAAATGTGTATCCACAAGCAAGCATACTCAAATGCAAAAGCATATATGCTAGTAGGGATCTACTACATACTACACATACCAGGGCGGTCCCAGAACTACCCGACTTAACAGAGAAAACACAAAAAATTTGGGAAAATTTTTCCTTATTTCTCAATATAATCTCCTTTTAGCTCTATACACTTTTCCCAGCGATATTCTATAGGTTCGATACCCTGTTTATAGTATGAACGCTCTTCATTGTTTGTAAATCTTCTACCACCAAGCCATTTTTTCAAATTTGGAAATAGAAAATAATCCGAAGCAGCTAAATCCGGCGAATAAGGTGCGCGCTGAAGAAATTCGAGCTTTATTTCATTGATTTTGGCCATCGTAATAGCGGATGTGTGAACTGGTGTATTGTCTTGATGAAACAACACATTCTTTTTTGCCAAATGCGGCCTTTTTTCTTTAATTTCATCACTTAAACCCTGCAAGAAGATAATCAATAAAAATTATCGCACGTGCATCCCAAAAAACAGACGCCCTAACCTTGCCTGCAGATGGAACTGTCTTCGCCTTCTTTGGACACGATTCTCCTCTTTCAGTCCACTGTTTTTACTGTTCCTTTGTCTCAGGTGTGAAGTGGTGGACCCATGTCCCATCCATGGTTACGAATCGATGCAAAAACTCGGCTTTATTACTGTGAATCATCGCCAAACACTCTTTAGAAACATCTCCACGACGTTGTTTTTTGTTCTATGGTGAGCAAACACGGCACCCATCTTGCACACAGTTTTTTCATCTCCAAATTTTCGGTTAATATTCGATGTTTAGCACTTTTTGAAATGCCTGGAATTTCACATAGCTCACGCACCTTCAACCTTCAATCCAATACCATTTTGTGGATTTTCTTAACCATTTCTGGCGTGGCCACCTCAATTGGTTGACCACTACGGTGTTTGTCTTGGCAGCTCGTATGACCTCGTTTAAACTCTGCCACCCAGTGGTCGTAAACGAAGGAACAGACTCCCCCAGAGTCCAGAATCTAGTTCGGCTTTAATATTCGTTGTACTAAGACCTTTTAAATGAAAGTATTGAATTACATAATGGTGACCAATTTTTTCTATATTTACAAATTCACTGAGGTCTTTAACTATATATACTAAGCAACGTGGCACCTTGAAATTTAAAACATATGTTTTATATGGTTGCCACTTTTCACCAAAGTAATTTTTTTCACGCTACTGCCGCCCTTTATATGTCAGGTCGGGTAGTTCTGGGACAGCTCTACCGTACATACATGTGAACGTAATTATGCATCATTTGGATTTTGATTTTAACAACGGTGGTCGTTGGTCCTGCTTGTTGTATTTGTACATATTCACATAAATATTTGTTAATTTTCTCCTCAAAGTGAGCAAAAGAAAATAACACAAAATGAATGGTATATGTCTGTCTGTGTTTGTGACATTCTAATCAGTTGTTGTGTACCAAAAATTTATGGTCATTGCATTATACGAGTATATTTAATTACTTTTTAAATCAATTCCATTCGCTTTTATTGGTAATTTGCCATTGGGCAAAAGTAGTTTTATTTTTTTTTTTATTGCAATATTGCAATTTTACTTTTTCTACTATTGTTTGAAATGTTTCATTTGATTTCATCATTTGTTGTTATTTTTTTTTTCGTTTTTTGTTTTATTTTAGCATTTTATTTATTATTTCATTTAAAATGATATGCATGTGTGCAAGCGTGTATGTGGGTGTGTGTGTGTGTGTGTGTGTGTGTGTCTGTATGTGATATTTTATTATACAATGCAATTTTAATTGATATGCGTAAATAAATATTTATCAATTTTAATTAATATGTATGTATGTGTGTGTGTGTGTGTGTGCGTGCGTGTGTTTGTGTGAATTTGCAAAAATCAACTATCAAATTTTATAATTTAATTTTGAGTATTTTATAACATGCAACATGGCTCAATGCATTGGCAAATATTTACATTTAGAGGGATACGCAAATATTGTTTTAATACAACATGAATACATTATATGTATGTGTGGCTGTATATGTGTATAAATATACACATTTACATGTATTTAAAATTATAAGTGAGAAATGTTCAATATTATTTATAACATTAATTTAATGAATATTTTTGTAATCACTTGCTTAACATTCATCTCAAACTCCCTCACCTATCAAATGTAGGCTTTTTTGGGTGGATTTGTTGAAACAAAAAAAAAAACCCATGACAAATGTTGATTAGAGCTCTCAAGTGGGATGCAAAAAATAAACACACACATCGAAAACAAATACTCATGAACATTATGTAATCTAACATGTAATTATCTTATGTACGTACAAAACGTATGAATCCCCTTAGGTAATGGATATGGTGTCAGTTCATACTACAATAGTAACAAGAGAAACATAGAGAGCATGGACAGATTTAAGGGGAGTGACAAAACTGACAAAACTGACAAAATGATTGAAGATGTACGGGGAATTGAATGTTGGTGCAGTCCAGACAATTATGTACTAAACATTCTTATGGATGTGATATAATAATTTATTAAAAAATTTTTTATTAAAAAAAATTAATAACAGCTAAACAAAACTCAAGGAATCAGACTTCTAACATGACGTAGTAGCTGATGACGTAGTCGCTGATGACGTAGTCGCTGATGACGTAGTAGCTGATGACGTAGAAGCTGATGACGTAGTAGCTGATGACGTAGTAGCTGATGACGTAGTCGCTGATGACGTAGTAGCTGATGACGTAGTAGCTGATGACGTAGTAGCTGATGACGTAGTAGCTGATGACGTAGAAGCTGATGAGGTGGTTGATGATGACGTAGAAGCTGATGAGGTAGTCGATGATGACGTAGTAGCTGATGACGTAGTCGATGGTGACGTAGTCGCTAATGACGTAGTTGTTGATGACGTAGTCGCTAATGACGTAGTAGCTGACGACGTAGTAGCTGATGACGTAGTTGCCGATGACGTAGTAGCTGATGAGGTAGTTGATGATGACGTAGTAGCTGATGACGTAGTAGCTGATGACGTAGTAGCTGATGACGTAGTCGATGGTGACGTAGTCGCTAATGACGTAGTTGTTGATGACGTAGTAGCTGATGACGTAGTCGATGATGACGTAGTCGCTGATAACGTAGGCGCTGAATGCAAATACGTCCCCAAATTCCAAGCTTCTTAGCTTTATTTTTAATAAAAAATAATAAACTCGAATTTTCGGCAACTTTTACAGATTTTTTTAGGTTAGAAAAATCTTATGGGAGGATAATGGAATTCGTCCATAGATTCGGATTCAGTGTACCAAAATTCTTAGAATTTCAGAATTTAACTATCCTGGTTACTATACGTAGTGTACCAAAATTCTTAGAATTTAACTACCCTAGCTACTCTGATATACCACTTTTTTTAAGGGGACCTTGTAGTCATTCCCGGCAGTCTCACAAAAAAAGTAAAACCTCTTGATGAGCATACGAGATAAGCATTCCTATACGTATTTGGAGTCTTTGTACTCGAATTCGAAGTTACTTTGACTCGGTGAGGTCGCAATGCATTCTTGATCTTAAATAAAATTGAAACATTATTTAAAAAAAGTTCAGAATTGCATCTGCAGAGTTAAAATATTTAATCGACTCGCATTAATTTTTACTACTAAAAATTTCTTCTGAACATGGTCACCATCTACCTCTGAATCTTAGAAGAGCTTCACAAAACATTGATTTTTTTCTGAAATTCGCTAACATCGCTCCCTAGGAGAGTTAAATAAATAATCGATTCACATTAATTTTTACCACTGGACCTTAGAAGAGCAATCCTAAAAACTGAATTTTTTCTGAAATTCACTCCCATCGCTGCCTAGGGGGTTAAATATATAATCGATTCCTATTAATTTTTACCACTTGCAATTTTTTTCGAACATATTTACTCCCTATCTTTACTCATTATGGGGGAGCTTCCCTGCAAAATGAACTTGAAAACATTTGAAAATCTTCAAATATCTAAATAATTACTTAAAATCTCGTCAACAGGGTGTTAAATATATAATCGATTCAAATTAATTATTACCACTTACCATTTTTACCGAATATATTTACTCCCTATATTTACTCATTATGGGGGCTTCCCTGTAAAATGAGCTTGAAAACATCTGAAAATCTTCAGATAACTCCATAATTACATTACAATTTGGATTTACACCCAAATGGTTAGACACATATTGGGATTGGTATGGTGGGTAAAAACCAACCAAACAACAGCTATATCAAAACTGTGCAAATTACAAAGGCTAGCGTGTCTAAGCATCACAGGGGCTATGAAAACTAGCCCAACTGCTAGCATGGAAGCGTTGTTAACTTTACCACCGCTACATGTAGCAATACAAGAGGCTGCTGCAATGCAAGGACTTTCAATTCATATAAAATAAAAAAATTCAAATCAGGTAATCTGACTGGACACATAGAGATCTTAAACAAGGTCGGAAATGTTACACATATGACCCAGACAAGTGACCACACAGACCAAGTACACAATTTTCTCAAGAGATATAAAGTCATTTTCCCATCAAGGGAGGCGTGGAACGCTAGCCCAACATGGCTACACGATGATTTGTAAAAATGTTATACAGATGGATCCAAAACGCTTCAAGGTGTAAGAGCAGGAATAGTGGAACCTAGAATACACAAATCAATAACACTAAGTGCGGATATCACAATTTTCCACCCGGCACTTTATGCTATAATGGAAACAGTGGAAATCCTATCCAAAAGAGGACTCCAAAGAGGACTCCAAAATAAAAATACTCTCAGACAGTCAATCACTCCTCAAAGCTCGTAAAAGCTACACATTCACATCAAAAGTCCTCACCGAGTGTAACAATGCACTCAATACACTGGCCATCGACAATCAGGTCTCTCTGATCTGGGTGCCAGTACATGAAGGACACGAAGGTAATGAAAAGGCCAAAGACCTTTATGCCAAAAAAAGGGGCTGAAGGGCCATTTATCGGTCCAAGCCCGTTCTTTGGATATAAAACAGGATACCACGAATTCGATCCAACATCAGATCAAAGAATATTGGAATAACACTGGCGGTCTCAATCACTCCAAAAAATTCCTGAGCTTTGATGCCAAAAGAGCAAAAGCCGCTCTCTCCTTAAACAAAAAGAATCTTAGATTACTCTCCGGAGCACTAACGGGCCATTTCGTATGCAATAAACACTTACACAAAATAGGAGTATCCAACACAAATACTTGCACTGCTGTGATGAGGAAGAGTTCATGGAACACTTAATCACAACATGTGATGCACTAGGCCACAGGAGGCACAAAATCCTAGGTTCATACCTACTAGAAGATGGAGACCTTCAGATGCTCCCCCCGAAGGAGCTGGTTCGATTCCTCGATATATTAAATATACTAAATATCTATGTATAAAGGGGTGCATAATAGACGAGGTTGGTCGCAGTGCATAAAGGCCTTAGCCTAACCCGTACTACCATTACCATTACCATGCATATATCCAATATATTGTAGGTATATTGTCAATCGATTTTATTTTTTATTTCTATCCGAACATATTATGTATGTAAATACTTAAATGAATTTTACAAATCCAATCAATGGTCAATGGTGGTTAATGGTGAGTAAGAATCTCCATCTCTCTCCTCTCTGACTTTCTATGGCAGTACTAACTGATGGTATCTTTTGATTGCATAGTGATGATCTACTAAAATGAGTACATAAACGATTTTTGTGGTTTCCTTTGATCTGCATATACACTGACAATTGCTTCATGTGCATGATGATGATATTGTAATTGCAACAGGTTTCTCGGTTAGTTAGATTGATTTGATATTACTCACATATACGGCACTACAGGTGTAAATTGAATTATAGCGATGTACAATAACTACTGAATTAAGTAGGTATTTATTTAAAAAATAAAACCGAATCATAAAATTTGTTTCGAAAATATAGTCGGTCTCTTTTTTTCAAGAATTGTGATAAAAAAGTGTAATTAAACAATCAATTGATCGTGAAGAAAATTCATTTTTTTAATAAAATCAAAAATATATCACAATTTGTGAGACTATGATTTAATAAATACTCATCATTCATTCAACTCTTTTTTGTGATAGGAAGTAGTTGGATTCCTATCACAAAAAGGAATTTATTACCATCAATGCTCTTCTTCACTCATCACTAATTTCGTAAATGTTGCCTAGATATTGTTGTTGATGATGATGATGATGATGATGATGATGATGATGATAACGATAGTGATGATGATGATGATGATGATATTGTAAAGATGGAATCCATTATAAGTTTCTCTACCACACAAACACTTGGCTTCAATTTTAAGCATTGACATTCCAATACAATGATAAAGTAACAATAAAACAACAACAACATCAACCACAAATTGTGTGTGTGTTTGCTTGTATTTTTGTGCGTATGACATTACTCGAACTTTTTCGTTAATGCTTGAGCATGTATGTGTACATGTATCAGGTGTAGTAAAAAGAAGTCCATTATTTTTCCAATAGATGACTTAAGTAATCTGTATCTCGCGTTGTATTAGTGCGATCGGGTTACGCTAGATGGCGTTAGAAAGATAGGATTTCATACTAAATACTCTTTTCAGACGGTGTTGCGATTGCTTGACTCAGTATTGTTTGAGCACGCGTCAAAAATGGTCACCAGTAAAGAGAAAATAAGCCATATATTACAGTTTTTCTTCGATAAAGGCGAAAACTCAAACCAGACGGCTGAAAATGAGAATAGTCTTTATGGTCCTGATACCATAACAGCCAATCATGTGCAATTTTGGTTATGGATTCCGTTCCGGTAATTTTGATATGAAAAATGCACCACGCTCTTGCACAAAAAACCATTTGGAACCATTTAAATAAGGCTGGATACAAATAGAAGCTCGATGTATGGATGCCACATGAGTTAATGCAAAAAACCTCTTGGACCGAATTTCCATCTGCAAATCGCTGCTGAATCGCAAGAAAATCGTTCCATTTCTGAAGCAGATGATTAAAAGCGGGTCAATTACGACAACGTCAAGCGAAAACGCTCGTGGTCGAATCGTGGTGAGCCGGCGCAAACGGTGGCCAAGCCAGAATTGACGGTCAGGAAGGTTTTGTTATGTGTTTGGTGGGATTGGCAGGGAATCATCTACTATGAGCTGCTCCCCTATGGCCAAACTCTTAATTCGGACCTATACTGTCAACAATTGGACTATCTAAAAGAAGCAATCGCGTAGAAACTGCCAGCTTTGACCAATAGGAGAGGAATTGTGTGCCATCAGGACAACACATCGATAGTGACTCACCAGGAGCTCCGGCAGCTTGCTTGGGAGGTTCTTATACATCCACCTTATAGTTCGGACCTGGCACTAAGTGATTACTACCTGTTCCTGTCTATGGTGAATTATTTTGCTGGTGAAAAATTCGCCTCAAGAGAAGTTTGTGAAAATCGACTGTCCCTGTTTTTTGCCAATAGGGATGAAGATTTCTATGATAGTGGCATTATTACCTTCAAAATGGCAACAAGTTATCAAACAAAACGGTGTATATTTGACCTAAATCGGACTATTCTAACTATGCTAAATAAAACCTTCAATTTAATGCAAAAATAATGTATTTCTTTTTACTAGGCCATATATATATTAGTGTGTGTGTGTGTGTGTGTCTGTTTCTTTATGTATTTGTGTGCATAAAACCTTTTAAAGTCATACTGTGTGTTATAAGTGTGTCATTGATGTTATTGTTGTTAGTTTTGTTGTTGTTGTTGTTGTTGTGATTGATGTTGCGTTTACACACACACAACACAAAACAACGCAAAAGAAAACAAAACAAATCGCAATGACAATGACAATGTCAAAATGTGCAAATGCAATTAAAGTTGATGTGTAAATGAACAAATGAATTTCACCAATAAGCAAGCACACACACTAATACACACACACATACACTTATTTTTAACCATAACATTTAATGTGATTAAATGAATGTTTGTTTGTGGATTGAAATAGTGAAAGTGAATGCTTTTCTATGTACATATTTGAATTGGCATAAGTAGATACATAAAGCTAATAAGCGGAAATTAACCTTGTAGAAGAAAAAACAAGTAGAACTAAACATACGAGCCATCATCTTCTTACCATCACCACCATCATCATCATGACCACAAAATACACAATAATAACACAAAGATAATTTATGAAATTAATGACAAACAGTCATTTACATACATTCCATTGAGCATTCACCATTACCATTCATCGTTTTCACTAAAAACTGACAACCAAAATAAATTACAATACATCAATCTTATGAGTGTAAAACAGTTTGTATGGTTTTTGTATACTACTAAGTACTACTACTACTGCATACTACTACTATTACTACTAATAACTCTAGCACTCGATTGTAAGAAAATGCAGAAAATTACCAAGATATCACATTAATCGAGGAGCTTCTATCGTCGATGTTAGATGAACCTAAAATATCAGCAGAAACTCTAAAGAATAGCATAGCTCAGAGACCGGTTTATTCGGTTTATTTTCGAAGATCGAAATTTCATTGTGAAATATCTATTATATGTACATTCAATGTTCAAAGTGTTGTCCGTCGCTAGCCTCTTCAATTCCCCATCTTTCTGGCAGCATACGGATTCTGTGTCGGAAGAAGTCGATACGTTTTAAGGAAATCCGTAAATCGACCCAATTTTTGGCTTCTTCGTAAGATTGGAAGTGGTAATCGGAAGGAGCAATGTCTAGGCTATACGTTGGATGGATGGATGGATACGTTTTAACGGGCGCCAAACATTATTATGTTGCAAAATAGCTTTTTCGTGTCTATCGGTGCATTGCTCAGCTGAAACGCATCAATTGTCATTGGTACAGGTCCCCTATGTTCGCATGAGCCGATTTAAATAGCCCATAATACACCATACCCTGCTGGTCTCACTCAAAACGCAGCCATGATCTTATCGGCATGAATATTAGGCATGGCCGGGGTATCCAGACGTTGCCCGGCATTTTGGATTATCATAATGGACTAACTTTTCACCGTTAGTCGCAAATCGATGCAAAATCACCTTTCTTTTTTGCTATTGGAGCAGTTCTTCAGACGTGAAAAAACGTCGTTCGATGTCTCTTGGCTTCAGTTCATACGGCACCTAATTTTCTACCTTTCGGATCATTCCCATTGCGTTTAAACGACGGCAAATGGTTGGCTGAGTGACTCTAAGTGAGTTTGTGAGTTCATCTTGCGTTTGTGATGGATCTTCATCGAGCCTTGGCTCCAACTTTACATTTTCAAACTATGGTGGCCATCCGGTTTAGGCCACACAAATTCACTTTGGATGCCATATAAGATGCCATCGAAAGTGTCGAAGCCATTCAGACTGGAAACCGTCGGATGGATCGACATCATTAAGATGCTTGAGCACCGGTTTCGACCCCCGGCATATCTAATGAAAATCGTAAAATGAAAAAAAAAATGGATAGTCGCTTTCAGAACGACTCTACAAGTCGCATTCAAAAGCTGCAATAGACGAAGCTGGAGATCAGTCGGCCAGATAATATGGCTGGAGACCTCGTAGATTCAAGATAGATACTCCAAATGCGTTGTTCTTTTAGCGATACTAAATATAAGGAATGTTTTTAATAGCTTCAGTTGGATCGACGAAATTGGAAAACGTGCTCTTCTACTTGAGAGATCGTGAACTCATACATGAGATGAACGATTGGCTCAAAATAAAACAGACAATGGCAGAAATGGCTCTGAAAACAATCCTAGAATATTAACTACAATGGAGTATTGGAAATTGAAATGCTCACGAAACAACACTCAACGAGTGGATTTTGTTGGTGATATACCATTGACTGCCAACAAACACTGAACAAGGTCATGCTGAGGACGAGACCCCAGCTCGCTGTGGAAAAGGCAGACATAGTGCTTTTAACGAAACGCCATATACGTTTAGAAATGGAGATGCGAATTATTGAATAAACGAATGAATGTACAAAAGGTATTATAAGCTTTAGGAGTTGAGCCTCCACTTCAAGCTCTCGTATTCTGCCCAGATCCAACAACTATGATATGCAAATCAGAATTAAATAGGCTGATAGCTACAAATATTGTTTACTCAACACAGAGCAAAAGAACGCTTCTGATGTCTGTGATAAACTCTCTGTACTACAGACGGACAGTGTTAGCATCAGTTTGGAGGACTGCAGTTCCGAAAGTTATATTAATAATTACTCTAATTAATTATTAGAGTGACAAATGAAGTAGGAAATGCAACAACAAAGAGAAGCGGACACAGTAGATTTGTCCCACATAAAATCTCGCATACACCAAATGTGGCAAAATAAATGGATATAGAATCGAGAGACAGATGGACGACAAGGCCGAGCACAAATATTAGCATATGGAATTGCAAAATTTTTTTGGCGTTGGACTCTTAAAAAAATATACCTTTAGCGAATGGGTAAATTAAGCCTGGTGACACAGACGATGCAGAAAGTTGGTAAAAGGAACGAGAAGTATTAGAACGACGAATTGATCCTATAACGGTGAAGACTAACATACAATTCAGAAAATGGTCAGTAAGGGGGAAAATTGGAAGGCTATCGCAAAATTTATGTAATATGTCCACAGAAAAAAGAAACAAGACCTGATCACAGGTGAAAATGGATAAAGTCGGGTACAGAAAAGACAGAGCCCTACCACCAAGTAATGCTGCCGTAGTTTCGGTGTAGTTTTTAATATTCTAGAATAAGTGTTGACGCCTTTGAATCAAATATGATGACAAAGTTTGTGTGAATCATTAAAGAAGAAGATTAATGAATATATCATTCAGCTTAGGAAGAGGGAATTTTTATTACCACTTTGAAATAATCATCTCGTTATTTTAATTATGTGTCAATATGTGAGCTCTGAGAATTTTACGATTTATACAAAAGCCTAAATTCCATGGTGAATGCAAATTAGAATAAAACATTAATACTGATCGTATTAAATTCCAAACATATAATATAAAAAAAAAAAAAAACATATTCAAACATTTGTAGTTTGGACACGTTTTCGTAGTTCATTTATTTGGTGCCACACACACACACACACACACTCATAAACTCAACTCAACACAACTAAATATTCGCATTGTCAAGTCCCTTGACGTTGCGCTGTGTTATTGTTTGTTAGCTATGTGGTTGGTTAATGTGTGTAACTCATATCACAGTGGTCATGATAAAAATGTGCCACAAGGGAGAGAGTATACTTTATGCTGGATAGTGTCCAAAATGAACTACGACTAACGGTACATATGTACGCATTTGTATGTGGGTATGTAAAATATTTAAATTTTATTTCTCTCAAATAAAGAGTACAATTACGAAAAAATATATTGTAGACGAGTAAAACTAATGGAAAAATAACTAAATGTTTTTGCATACCATACATTCGGTTATGCACGAATATCGGTCACCATTCGCTTATTTAATCAAATTTAGTTCATGAAAACAGTTCAAGTTCGAGATCATAAACCCACACACTTCACCTAATCGTCGAGGAATCGATTGAATGGTGCTCCCCATTATACATGCTGTTCGTCGACTTCAAGAAGGCATTCGACACACTTGAGCGTAACTCCATCTGGCTGGATTTGAGTAGAAAAGGAGACCCCTGAAGTTGATCCGCCTCATTATAGCCCTGCACGAGAACTCCGAACTGGCGGTTCTTCACAATGGCAGCATTAGTGATTCGTTCACCACTAACTCTGGAGTATGGCAGGGCTGCCCTCTCTCTCCGCTTCTCTTCGTCATTGTGAACAGCCTCACCCAGCACAAGAGAACTGACATTATGTGGAATCTCACACCGCAACTTGAGGACTTGAACTTTGCCGATGACATTTGTCTCCCCTCGTAAAAATTCTCCGATATGCAAGCGAAGGCGAACAACTCAGTCGCGCTGAGACCGCAAAGACCAAAGCCATGAGAGACAATCACTCCAATATAAGCCATATAATGATTGACGGCAGTGTGATTGATTTCGTCGAAATCTTCTGCCACCTCGATTGCACAATATTAACAGACGGAGGAGCCGAAGCGGATACTAGCTGCAGGTTGAGCATAGCAAGAGCAGCATTTGAGCGGCTAAAATCAGTATGGGAAAATTCTCAAATCTCCAGACGCATGAAATTGCGAATATTCTCCGCATGCGTGAAATCGACGCTACTGTACGGAAGCGAAACATGGCTGATCTCGAACTCCATCACGCAGAGACTTTAAGCTTTCGTCAACAAGTGTTTGAGGATCATATGTAGAATATTCCGGGTTAACACTAGTTCCAACGAGGTTCTATGGCGTCTAACGAACGAGAAATCTATACTGAACCAGATCAAGCGATTAGGATGTGGCACTGGATTAGCTACATGCTAAGAAAGCAACCACAAAGCATGTCGCTCGAATGAAACCCACAAGGGAGCAGAAGCCGCGTACGGCCCAAAAACACTTGGAGAGGGTCAACCCTGCGGGAAATAGCTGATGTCAACATCACATGGGATGGCGCTAGAACAACTACCCAGAATCGTGTGCGATGGAGAAGCCTTGTGGAGGCCAATGCTCCAATTAGGAGTGATAAAGGAGACAAAAAAGATTTTTTTTTCATTACTTAAATGGATTTTCGAATAGTAATATCCATCATACTACTCATATGTATATTAGAATGTATCCACACGACACCCTTTTATTTTATGTGAAACATTAAATGTATTTAATATAAATTATAGGGTACCTTCTAATGCAATATATTAATCACAAATGAAGCCCGCATGTACAAAATAAGTATTCAAATAAAATCGTTAAAATCATGACAATGTCCTAACCACCACCACACATATACACTCCCATACCGTGTGTATTGTATTACGCCGTAGTGTAGTAGTAGTGTGAATTATTCAAAGGCAAGTGCTAATGTAAATTACAATTGTTCATTTCCTTTGTGTCATCACCACATTTTGTTGCAACATCATGACGAGAATGTGTCAAGGATAAATATGTAATACATGATCCTTTTACATGATTTATTCATACGCTTAGGCACACGAAACGAAATTCTATTTCAGCAAAATATTTTTTTTTAACGTCCTACTATATGTACTTGTTAGACTATTTTTTTCATTTTTTTTTTGGTAATAAATATTCATTTAGTTTAAATAAAATCGAAAATAAATTTGACCAAAGAGTCATTAATGGCTTTTAATCCTATTTGATGGTTTTTGGGAGTAGTGGGAGTATAATTAAGTTCATGCGGATAGTTTATTATTCTATTATTTCATTTGGCAACACTGTCATTTAGGCTTTCTTTTTCAGTATTTGTCCTTTTGCTAAAGTGTAAATATCATAGTTTCTGTGTGGTCCGAATATGTCAAATTTTGTACCGAATAATGTCTTTTTGGGGGGAGTTTTACTTCATGACTTCAATATGATGAAAAAGGCGTCCGAAAGTCATTGTATTTATGTGAACATTTATGGTGACCATGCTTTAGCTGAACGAACGTGTCAGAAAAGGGTTTGCATAATTTGATAGTGGCAATTTTTCTTTATAAGACGAAGAACGACCTGGAGCTCCACCAAAGTTTGAGGATGAAGAATTGGAGGTAAGGATCTATGAAGATCCATCAAAAACGGAAGATGAACTCGCAAAAATACTTGGAGTCACTCAGCTAACCATTTGCTGGCATTTAAAAGCAAATAGAATGATCCGAAAGGTAGGAAATTGGGTGCCGTATGAAGTGAAACCATGAGACGTAGAACGCCGTTCTTTCACGCTGTTGAAAAACTGCCCCAATGGCAAAAAAAAAGAGGTTTTTTCATCGCATTGCGTCTAGCTATGAAAAGTTGGTCCAATACGATAATCCAAAATTTCGGGCAACATATGGATACCCCGGTCATGCTTCATCATCGACGGCCAAGCTGAATATTCATGGCGTAAAGTTAATGATGTGTATTTGATGGGACCAGCTGGGTGTTGTATATTATGAGCTGCTGAAATTGGATCAGACGATCACAGGACACCTGTACTGACGACAATTGAAGGATTCCGGCTTCCGGCTTCCTAAGAATGGGCTTCCCAAGAATGGACGGGTCTACGTCCCGGAGGCACTCGACCACGTGGTCGACCAAAATCCATTCACCGAATACGGAAATGCTTCGTACGGGAACAAAACAAAGCATTTACGTATTTTTGCTGCTACAACAACAACAGCAACAACAATTGATGCATTTGAAACGAGCTTTACGACAAAAACATCCGCAATACGCCGATAGACAAGACAAAGTTATTTTGCATCATGATTATTCGGCCAAATGTTGTGGCGCCCGTTAAAATGTACTTAGAAACTCCCAAATGGGAAGTACTACCCCACGCGCCGTATAACCACTTCGAACCACTTGTTCCGATTGATGACTCATGGCCTGGAAGAACAGCGTTACCATTCTTACGAAGAAGCCAAATATTGGGTCGATTTATGGATTGCCTCAAAACATGTCGACTTCTTCCGACGCAGAATTCGTGTGCTGCCAGAAAGATGGGAAAAAATAGTGGCTAGTGACAGTGTATAGTGTATAACCAATTTTTACAGTAAAATTTCAAGTTTCTCAAATAAACCGCACGAACTGATTTATACTCCCATTATTATTTGGTATTGTTTATGCGAGAGCTCATCACCATTCAAATTAATGCGAATCGGCCAAATATTCTGGCATTTTGGAGTCACTCTGAGAGTAATGAGAACGATATTTATTGAAAAATATTAATTTTGTAGGAGAACCTCTCTAGCGTAGTAGCGTTATGGAGATATCTTAGTATTTTATCATAAAAATTAATAAAGGTCGGCCATATATTTGACTGTTGCAATTGCATTCTGAGAGTGGTGATCGCTAAGTTTAATGAAAACCGCTTATTTTGTAGGGGAGCCCATCGGCATAGCAACGTTAGGGGGTAAGTATATTCAAAAGAATTGCTGAGTAGTAAAAGTTAATTAGATTCGGTCATATATATTTATCCCTCTTGGGTCACTCTAAAAATCATTAAAGAGCGCTGAGAGGGAAATTTGATGAAATGCAGTATTTTTGTAGGGCAATCCATCTAAGGGATAGCGTTAGGGGGTAAAGATGTTCGGAAAAATTTGTAGGTAGTAAAATTAATTGGAATCGATCATTTATTTCAACTCTCTAAGGGCAATTTTGGCTATTTTAATAGACGATTTATTTTATTTTATTTTTAGATTATGGACGAAGTGCGACCTAGTGAAGATGACGGCTCTTGTATTGGTAAATGCTTAAAATGAAGAAATTCGATGGCACAATCCCTGAAAGGGTTCTATGGAAGAGTTTAGAATGGGTAAGTCGCTTTAAATTAAGCATTGTATGTTTGCTTGGCGTGGTCGGAAAGATAAATGTTGTATTTTCCATTCCTCGTCAGGTGTAAATGTAATAACTAGACTTAGAAATATCCAAAACCGTAGTATTCTATCGTATGATTTCGATTTAAAAGGTTTTAAATTATAATTAATGGCTACACTTGCCTTATAAGATGCTTTGTCCTCGTCCTTGACAAGAATATGGGATAGCTTAACCGCCGTGTCGTTAGTAGGCATGCAGCAATGGTGTGACCTCCCTCGAGAGACTGTTGCATTTCACATGCTCCATATTAAAACAAAAGTCTTGAGGTGAATGAATGTTTAAGTGTAGAAAATAAAAGTTTGGTAAAAGTTTGAAATGAACTTCATGCGGCACGCTTAGCAACATATTTATATACATACGAGTATATGTATGAGTACTTAAGTAGTTGGAATATTTTTTTTTTTTTTTTGTCTTCTTTCACATTTGAGACATTAGCGAATATTTATATGAATATGAGAGAACTATTTAGCTGTTCATTCATTCTTAGCATGATAATTGTAATTAATGCAAAGCAAAAGTTCTGCTCACGTATAAAATTCGGAGAAACGTAAAGTCACAGAAGGATATAACTTCACATACAAGTATATGTAATTAAATAAGCTCGAAAATAGATTTGTCTCCAGTGCGTTATAAGATTTATATAGCCTAAAGTATATGAAAGTATATGAAAGAAAGTATGCTTCAAGTAGAAACATATTTTATTTTTATATCCCATCAAGTTCAAGTTGTTCTTTTTGTTGTAGTCTCAAGATTTCTGTATGTTATGTCTAATGACAAATCAATTTTTACTCTTCATTCCTTAGACGCTTTTAGTGTTAATAAATTCTATTTTATACATGCACACACACACGGCATAATCATGGTATGTGTGTGTGTGTATGTGTGGTTTGACCTCTTTTATATGAAGATAATCGACACCAGCAGTACTCATTCATTCATTCATTTACTGCATTCGAAAGACCATGTACTTACATATATTCGTAATTTTTTTTCTATGATTTTATTTGATAAACTTTTTGACCCGCATTTAGATCTCTCGCACTTTGTACTTGTAATCTGTATATATGTACGAGTAGATATGTATTAAATTGACTCTCTGATGCGAAAGTGCAAAGTGTTTAAAATGTCTGTTTCTGGTTTACTTCAAATAAATTGTGAAATGCAATGAGGGGGCAGGCAGAGTGTCAAAGCAAGCAACCACCAGAACGACCAGATTTCAATGAAATGATAATGCAAACATTGCTGCAACTGCTACTGCTGCTGGTGCGAGTACTGCCAAAGGATGAAGCATAGAATTAGGTTATATATAGTATAATATATATAAAGTATAATCATCGTGTGTGTGTGTCTATTCTGTAGCGACAATACATGGTCGCTACATCAAGTGCTAAGTAACAGAATATATTTAGATGGAAATGGTAATGTGTGCTGGAATAACTGTTTAAAGTTTGAGATCACATGATATTATCAAATGGAATAATTGCAACATGTTCGATGTTTCACATAAATTTTGTGTGACCAAATGGCTTCTATTGTATGAAGTTATTAGTTTGAATTTTGCTGTGGCAAATGCAAATACTCTCAATTGCTATTTACCGAAGAAATCCAGGAGGATTCAATTAATCGACTCAAGTTCGATTAGGTTTGATCAAGTTCGATCAGGTTCGATCAGGTTCGATCATGCTATGAAAAATTTAAATGCAACATTTTTGATGTGTTCGCACAGTTTTTGTAAAACAATGTTACTTTGAACTTTCCAATGCTAAATGTGAGAACTCTACAACACTACAACAAGTTCTAATCTGCATATTGTCGTAGCTATTTGCAGTAGTTGATAATTTAGATGAAAACAAAAAAATTTCAGATTTCGTATGTTGATAATTTAAAATTAAATAAATTGGCTCAAGTTCAATTATGTTCGGTCATTGTATGAAGTAGACGCAACAATTTCAATGTTATCTATTTTTTTGTTATACCAAATGTGTATATCCTACAAAATAGCATCAAGTTTATGTTGTGATGTTATTGGTACGAATAAAATAGCTGAAGTTTGACAATGTTCGATCATGCCATTAGATAGTTGCAACATGTTTGATGGTATTTACGGTTATTCAATAATTTTATTAATTTTTCTCTATATCGCAAAAAGGCTGTTAATTATACTGTGCATAATTTTTTTAATTATTTTCTTGTCAATGGATGCTTCTAATTTCCGCAAAGAAACAAAGTAGTGAACGGCAATTTTGCTATTTTTTTTTTTTCAAATTTTCATATCTCTCAAGTGACGGTTAAAATTTTTTATTTTAGCTTTTCCTATTGTATGAAAAGTATTACTAAAATTCTAAATTTTTGGCCAATTCTCCTTAATTTTATTTTCTCAACATTTTTTGCTGAACCTATTCACTCGCTATCTCTTTCCCTTCGAGCGACTTCCTTCCAAAGTCACATATACACACCTAAAATCTGCAAATGTCACAGATAAAACGGTGAAAGGGATGATGTATCTCGACTGATTCTCCCGCCCAAATACTACCCCTTCAAAATTTCCATTGTTTTTTCAATTTCGCTCTCGCGGAGGGATAAAATTAATCACTGGTCCCAGTAGTTTTTATTGCTCAACATTTTTTCTGAATGAACTAATCTCCTATCTAAACGCCTTATTATGGCTCCTCTACAAAATGCACCCAAAAACACCTGAAAATCAGCAAATATCTCCATAACCACATCCACTCCAGTAAATACACCCAGAGCGCTAAAACATACGATTTACTATTAAATACCACACATACTTTCCATGTTCCATACTTTCTGCATGTTTTAGAGTGACTCCCCTACAAATTTCGCTCTCATCAATCTCAGAGTACTCTTAGAGGGATAAAATTAGGGCTACCTACAAAATCAAATTTAAATCACCGAAATATCGACACATAAATGCCAAGGAATTATTTTTAAAGCGATAAGTGTATATGCAACCTTCTTCAACAATCTTCTACTTGAACATGTCCCCAAAATATAATATTTCCATCTTTTAAAAAATAAATATGTGGCACTTAAAGCCCCAAAGGGCTCATTGGCCGAGCTTCTCTTCCATTACTGTTGTGCGTCTTAAATTTTGGACAGTATTAGAATGGACCTACTTATTTTAGCCGGTTCCGAACGGCAGAACACTTGTGACATCACTTTTTCTGAGCTTTGTCACAGAGTTCTTTTTAGAAGCTTTTTCATGGCAAGTTTTTACTGTCGGAAGAATTGCCAATTGCTTGTCGACAGGTGGGTACCGTTCGAAAGAAAAATCTTTTCGATATTAAATTTGTTATGCATCAGCCGGGTATTGAACCACGACCTACAGATCAGAAAGCGAACACACTAACCACTGAGCTACGGCACCCACGGCCTACGGCCGAATCAGACCACTTATCTGGGTTCTTTCCATCTCTCAAATCGTATGTTAATAATTGGTTTAGTTGCAGAAATCTTCTACTTCCTTCCTTATAATAACATCACTAGTTATTTCAAGCATATCTTTGTGGGGTATGTTCCACATTTCGAATTCATCAATGAATTGGCGATGAATCTGCAAATGTCAGCATCCTTCCCTTGAACAAGACCCATCTTGTTGAGGCGGTACCTGAAATTGCCGTGCCCAGTTATTAATGCAGTCAACCAGCTTAGAGTTAACCGTCCTAGACTGAGAGCCTTCCCCGATTCACTGCCCTTTGATAGCCTCAACGGAGCCTTTGCTTGTCTACAAGTGCATAAGTTCGCCCATCCCTTAAGATGGAGTTTCTTTATCCACTCTTCAACCTTTACCTTCACCGTCCCGTTGCTAAGGCCAACTACTGGTTCTGGTCCATAAAACTCACCTGCAGATCCTTGTCTAGCCAAGGCGTCTGCAGCTTTATTTTGTTCTATAATGTATTAAATAGAGACATAAATTTATAGCATAATGCTTAAGATCCAATCTGAGTACATCATGGAGTACTTTCTTGTACCAATTGACACACATAATTTCCTATGAAATATTCACTTACACTTGGGGCAAGCTAATTTTGGTCAAAAGAGCATGACTAAGAATGTGGGTGTTGAGAAGATTTTTTTCTTTGGCACTTAAAGAAAACAAAAGAAAAAAACAAAAACAAAAAAACCAGAAAAACACTCACCAGAAAGTTGTGCAAAGTTTTGACTTTTGTTTGCTTGTTTCAAGTAATTATTTCCCCAGTTGCATTTCAACGGCATAGAGCATAGAAAATAGACACAGACCATATTGATGGTGATGGTTTTAATTCATATTTCATGTTCACTTCATGCAAGCGAGATTTTTGTGTGTCGATTCTATTCGACACTGTGCGATTGCTATGTAAGTGAAAATGGATGATGGCAATATCGCATTAGTCAGTCTTATGAATACTTCAAAATACAATTCGATTCTATAGAAATATTATATTATTGTCATGATAATAGAGAGACTTTTATTTGTATTTTATGAACTTTTTCATTTTATGTGAAATCTATATTTGAACCATTTACAAAAATAATTGGTTTATATTGTTTCAAATTACAAAATATATAATATAAAATCATTACACAAACACAATACATAATTAATCCTTTCAAAAGCAAACATTATATTGGTGAATAGTTAGTAATAGAGTGTATATTGTAGAGCATCTGCCCATACAATTCTATAATGTTTTTAATTAGATGTAATTGCCATTTAATTGACTTTATAAATGAATAATCTAATACATGCATAATACAAATTATTTATAATAAGTATTATTTCGAAAATAGAAACCATTATTTAAGCATAAATATATGGGTTACTTGTATTTGTATGCATACGTACGAGGGCGGTCCCAGAACTACCTGATCTAGCAAAGAAATCACAACAAATTTGGACAAAAATTTATTTATCTCTCAACATAATCTCCTTTTAGCTCTATACACTTTTCCCAGAGATATTCTATAGCTTCGATACCCTGTTTATAGTATGAACTATCTAGCTCATTAAAATAGCCATCTACCGGAGACTCCATCTCTTTTCCACCAAGCCATTTTTTCAAATTTGGAAATAGAAAATAATCCGAAGGAGCTAAATCTGGCAAATAAGGAGCATGCTGAAACAATTCGAGCTTTAACTCATTGATTTTGGCCATCGCAATAGCGGATGTGTGAACTCGTGCATTGTCTTGATGAAACAACACTTTCTTTTTCACCAAATGTGGCCCTTTTTCTTTAAATTCATCACTTAAACCCTGCAAGAAGATAATCAATAAAAATTATGGCCAAAAAACAGACGCCCTAACCTTGCTTGCATATGGAACTGTCTTCGCCTTCTTTGGACTCGATTCTTCCCTTTCAGTCCACTATTTTGACTGCACCTTGGTCTCAGGTGTGAAGTGGTGGACCCATGTCTCAGCCATGGTTACGAGTCGACGCAAAAACTCGGCTTTATTACTGTGAAACATCGCCAAGCACTCTATTGTGCGCAAACGCAGTGCCCATCTTGCACACAGCTTTTTCATCTCCCTATTTTCGGTCAATATACGATGTATATCACTTTTTGAAATACATGTAATTTCACCTAGCTGACACACCTTCAGCTGGCGATCATCCAATACCATTTTGTGGATTTTCTTAACCGTTTCTGGCGTGGCCACCTCAATTGGTTGACCACTACGGTGTTCGTATTGGCAGCTCGTACGACCTCGTTTAAACTCTGCCATCCAATATTTTATGGTCGTAATCGAAGGACAGATTCCCCCAGAGTAACATCTAGTTCGGCTTTAATATTCCTTGGACTAAGACCTTTCAAATGAAAGTGTTGAATTACATAACGGTGACCAATTTTTTCCATGTTTATAAATACACTGAGGTCGTTAAATTTCGAAGGCTCCGAAAAAAAAATACTAAACAACATGGCGCCTTGAAGCTTAAAACATATGTTTTATAAGGTTACCACTCCAAAGTAATTTTTTTTTTTCAGACTACTGCTGCCATTTATATGTCAGGTCGGGTAGATCTGGGACCGCCCTCGTATAATAGTGTGAATGAGTATTTTATATATTTACGAATGAAGTGATTTGAAATGATTGAGCTATAAAAGCATATGTGTAGTAAAAACAGAAATAAAAAGAAGAGTCCAAAAACAACAACAACAACAACTACTACTAAAAATTCACTTTTACATGTCAAAGGAAATAGCATATACATATGTATTTATATAATATATATGTTATGTTTGTGTGCCTCCTTCAATTGCGTCAAAGTACATTCATTCATATGCATCGAAGTATGCTACAGAGTGGCACTCAAAAGCTATATATAGTACCTACCTATCGTAAATAGTCAGGCAGTCGGTTAAGCAAAGCGTTACGCGATAAATGCATGTGTAAATATGTATATGTGTTTATGTGTGTGTGTGTGTGTGTGCATCTCTATATTAGTGTGTTATCGTATATATAAAAATATACATAAATTGTGAAAAATTCCAAAGCTTTATTATTTGCATATTCAATTTGAATAAATAGACTCAATTTTGGAAGAAACAGAACGGAAGAAAAAGATGCAATATAAATACAAGTTCCGTTTATTTATATACGAGTACCTTCTTTTCATCAACTACATCGACCACATAATACATACATCTAGTTTGGTTGACTACTTCTGTTTCTTTTCATATGAGAATACTAACCACTTCTCAGTAACCAACTGCTGATTTTTGTTCAGGTGCTAGAACAAAGTAGAAGGGAAAGCTTCCGTCACTTTTCACCCCAAAACGCTTCTCTTTGCGAGGAAAATCACGAAATCACAGCTTCTCAAGAATCGTCTCTAGATGGGTGAAATGTGTTACTTACTCACTTACTTATGTGGCCATTACAACCGAAAATCCATTTTGGGCCGAATCTAGCATTAGCCAGTTAGAAATTCCAAGCGGTGGCAAGTTCTCCAGTACTTGATCTATTCCACCGTAGATTATATCTTACTCTTCTGCGTCGTCCACAAGCGGACTCCGAATATAACACCTTCCTTGCCGGAGCGTGTTCTTCCATTCGCTCGACATGATCTAGCTAACACAACCGCTTAATTTTAATGTGTGTCGGTGTCAACATACAGCTCATACAGCTCATAGTTGTACCTTATTCGATACTCGCCACCAACGCAAATAGGTCCAAAGATTTTGCGTAGGACTTTACTCTCGAAAACTACAAGCATTCTCTCATTTGAGGTGGAAACTGTCCAAGCTCCGGCGCCATATGTAAGGACAGGCATGAAGAGAGACTTGTAGAGTATGGTTTTCGTTTTTCGATAGAGGGACTTAGCCCAAAGCTGCACCTGTTAGCAAGAGTGATCCTTCGCAATATCTCCAGGCTGATGTCATTACTGGTGTTTAGGCTGGTTCCAAGTACTTCACTACTTCAAAAGCGTAGTTATCAACAGTGAGTGACAACTGGGACTCTTTGCTTGTTGATACTAGGTATTAAATGTGTTGTGATTCTTATTAATTTTACCTAAACAACATTTTCGTGGAACATGCTTACGTCGTATTGAACTGGAGGAGGTACAATCATTCTGCTATCTAGGCAGCGTTATCTCGGTGTCCGGCGGTTCTAGCATAGTTTTTAAAAGATGAATAAAAAAGGCAACGGCGGCATTTGGCTCGCTGTAAACAATTTGGAACACATCGCACATATCACAGCGCACAAAATTGAAAATATTCAATTCAATTGTCAAATCATCTTTATTATATGGATGCGAAACGTGAAATGCGGCAGCAGCTGATATAAACTCACTAAAGTCTTCGTAAACGGTAGCCTATGAAAAATTCTAAAAATATACTGGCCAAATACTATATCAAACGCTGCCTTATGGGCCAGAACCTAGCAAAACCAGTTCAATTGGAGATCTGAAAAAGAAAATGTCGCTGAATCGGTTACGTTCTGCGCAGTGAGAGCGGCGACATAACAAGGACTGCGATTGACTGGAACCCCCAAGGAAGTCGTAGACGAGAAAGACCAGCGAACACTTGGAGACGACTATTCGAGTTGGAAACCCGTGCCATGCGTCATAGCTGGAATGAAGTGAAGAGACTGGCACAAAGTAGACTCGAATGGAAGAAATTCATTGTGGCCCTATGTTCCAGCCTTGAACGCTAGGAATATGGATGGATGGATGAATATTTTCGTGAAACACGCTTACGTCATATCTCCATCTTTTCGTGTGGGGTAAAATATATAGCTACTCCCATTCATTTTTTGCCATTTAACATTTTTACCGTCCCGTAAAGGGACTGCCCTGCAAAATTGACGTTTTTATTAAAATTTGCTTCCACCGATCTCAGAGTGTTCCTGCAGGAATCAAATATTTCACAAATGCTTTTTAATTTGTGCATACTTAATTTCTCTATCTACGCCTGGGATCGGCGGGATCGAATTTTACAAAAATGTCAATTTTGTAAGGAAGACTCCCTTAGAGGTGGATATAGGAGTTCAGTGTGTATGTGGGAAATGTTGTGGCAGAATAATTTATAGAGGTGATGCCATAAAAAAATGTGTCTAAAAGAGCTCCATGAGAAATCACAGAAAAAGTGATTGCACAAAAAGTTTACCATAGTAAGTAGCTAATATAAAATAGGAGACTTCTCAGAGAGAATTTTTGTTAAATTTTCTTCATCATTCTTCAAGCTAAATAATTAATGTAACAGAAAAACTAATTTCAAATTTCATTATTCGTTAATTCTGATGTCCAATGATTTTTACAAATAGACTTCACAGGCAAAAACTTTAATAATTTCCGTAGAGTGAAACATATGTCTTCGGTCATAATGATAATTTCACAGTTCATAGCCATTTATTTTCGAATATTTTCCGTAAAACTTTCTAACAAAGTCACTAGGACTTGTGAAAGTCCACAATACATATTGTGAGAATTTAAACTTTATGTCATAATTAAAGTATGCGACACCATTTCGTATGGCCTGCAGCCACTACATAGCAACAGCAGTAGCAGTAGCAGTAGCAGCAAAAGCAATGGCAAAAAGTCGCAAGTCATTCACACTTTTTCTTCTATGCAATATTCATTTAATGTTCGCATATCTTGCATAAGAAGCAAGCATATCGCCCAGCATTCACATCAACGCGAGTAATCAACCAACGACGCAACCAACCGCTGTCATAAGCTTTAATATCACGATGAGAATTGATGATGAAAATTGAAATTCTGTACAACACATTTTGCATTGCAAGCATTGCACCAACTGTAATAATAATGTAGGCGACGGAACAATAATATGTACATAGAAGCAGCTGCAATGGAGCAACCAACAATTGCTGCGGCTGTTTGCGTTGAAAATTGAACATTGAAATTTTGTGACGCTGTGTTGTGTGCGCGCGTCTGTGTATATATTTTGTGCGAAAAGCGTGACAAATGATAACAACTCGTCTCGACGCGCACCAAATTTTCAACTTTGACTGCCATCACCGTGCGACATCATCGTGTGGTATCTACGTACGTACTTACAATCAAAAGGAAAAGGACTACATCCACATAGTCTAATGTACAAAATAGCAAATAGTAAATAACATTAAAAGGGCGAATGAAAGGAGGCTGCATAGCAGTCTCCTTTCATGTTGCACATCCAAACGGCAATGCACTTTCTCTTCCATTCATTTCATCAAATACAAATGAACTTTATATCATAATTATGATGTTGTTGGCAGCAACAAATGGTGTCTTCTATGAATGTGAACGCCGACTGTCACTACAATCACAACTACCACAATTATCATACTTGCACATAATACTATGGACAGACTCGTTTATCAAAATGACAAAAGTACAAGTTCCTTTCTAAATGACTATATACAATTTGGGTCAGTCTACTAATTTTTGTGGTCTAACTATGTACGATAGATACTGACTACTTGCACAAATACATAAATACGTTACATGACATCACTGGCATGCATTTGTCATTTTCATTGCTGACAATGTTCCAAGTGCAATACATCTTGATATGATGAACTCACTCAATGATTTCAATGCAACACAATTCGGTTTAGTTAAAAACTTTTATAGATTTAAAGAAAAAATTAAATAAAATACACGAATATACATAAAAAAATCTGAATTTATTGCCCGAGTCCAATTAAAAGCTTTGATGAAAATGGGTTAGGTTAGGTTATAGTGGCCGCCCTCTCAAAAAGAGGGCACACGTAGACCACAGAAAGGCCCATTGGGGTACTACACGAATATTCCTACTCTACTACGTCGAACGAACAAGAACTTTTGACGACATTTAGTAGGTTGCTAATATCAACCACTGATTAGGGGGCTAAGTCATTGAACTGGTAATATCGCAGGAAATTTTTACGACTTTTGCACAAAACAGGGCAGGTACCCAGCAGATGTGAGACGGTCTCGAGTTCCTCCTCATCTCTGCAGCTTCTACAGTAGTCATGCACAAGATGGCCTGTGCCCATTCTCGCAGCGTGTGGTCCTATGAGGCAATGGCCGGTAACCACTTCAACATAGGACGAGATATCCTTTCTGTTATGGTCAGTGAGTTTACGCGAGCGTTTCTTACTGAGTGTGGGCCACAGCCAATGGAAATACGTAGAACAAAATCTGTCCTCATCGATTATAAAATGCTTGCTTTTTATTATATAATTTTTTTTTTTTGGGAGGGATTTGCTCAACGCTGAAAATCGATAAATAACACCACAATTTCCTCCAAACTTATTTGCTCACTTACTTACGTACTTTAATCTCGATCGGAATTACCGGAAACGCAGTGTAGCAATACTGACTGACAGCCAGGCAGCTATCAAAGCACTCAAATCTCATCAAGTTTCATCAAAACTGGTGACGGAGGATAGACAAAGAAGATTATACTGGGAAAACATACCGAGGCTATCACATTCCAAACTAGCGCTTGGGACATATAACCTAAAATGCTACGAGGACTCTGTGAATCTAACGAAGAACAACTTAAGAAACATTACGGGATTATTAACAGGAATGATTGTAGGATGAACTATCACCTAACAAAAGTGGGAATTTTTTTTTATGCTCTTTGCAGGTTCTGCACGGAAGAGGACGACACCACAGAACATGTGATAGGAATTTGTTCCGTCCTGATGCGGAAGAAAAGAAAACATCGAGGGCTTAGAGGCAAACTCTAGGTTCACGAAGGGAGCACAATAGGTCGCAATGTAACATCCCCCAACGATAATATTAAGGAACGAAGAGAAGGAACCACCTGGGAGATTACATCATACCCGAGGACGAACTTAGACTCTGTGAAGTACGATCAATAGTACAATTCATCGAAGGAATTGGGCAAAGAGACAAACTCTAGGTCTACGAAGGGGGCACAATAGATCTTATAGGTCGCAGTGCAACATCTCCCCAACGATAATAATAATAATACTGGCTCGCTATCTCCACTCGTTAAAGTGCTTTCCATACGGAATGTTCAGAAATGTATATGCCTGATGTATATTTTGATTGCTCACAATGCGATCTGAGAGCATAGGGAATACGTCTGAAAATGACGAAACAGTGTTTTGAACTCACAGAGTGAAATTCGTAGAACCCTTTACGTCAGCTAACCAGAGTTGAGTGAGTGCAGTGGTTAGTGCGTTGGTCTTCTGATCTATAGGTCGTGCGTTCAATCCCCGGCTGAAGAATATCAAAGTTGAATACAGAAGAGGTCTTCCTTTCTAACGGTATCCACCTGCCGGCAAGATTTTGCAATTTTTCCGGCAGTAACAATTTGCCAAAATGCTTCTTAGAAGAGATCTGTGACAAAACTAAGTTAAAGTAAACTAACTAAACGGTTCTGTCATTCGGAACTGGCTAATATAAGTAGGTCCTTTCTAATACTGTCCAAATTTAATACGCACAATAGTATTGGAAGAGAAGCTCGGCTGTGTCACAATGGGCCTTTCTGCCTAAGTGTGTCCTCTCAGTGAGAGAGAGCAGCCACATAAAGTAACCTAACCATTGTTGAAAGAACTGAAATAAATAATTGTACGCCGGAGAGCAGGGAATATGGCAAAGATGGTCCCAATGACATGGATTTGAATGATTTCAAGGGAATAGGCCCAATGGATGTTTTGTATATTTGACAAAGAAAAAAAAAGAGCCAAAATGCACGGATTGGATTCTGGTTTGATGGCACATCCAACGCGTTCGCCAGATCTGCGACTTTTGCGACTTTTTTCAGTTTTGCAACATGGAAGTACGGCTTGGAGCTTAAATGAGAAGGTCGAATCGTCGAGACCGAATAATATTTTGCCGATATTAATAAATCATATTTTTTGCAAAAGCTATAGAAATTACCAAAATATTGGACAAAGTACATTAACCCAAAATATGATCGTGTTAAATAATTTAAAATAAAAAATTTTTTAAAAATTTGAATCATCATTCCTAATACGGGTATTTATTGATCAACATCTCATTGGTTGTGATTTACATTTTTCGCAAATTTGGTATTATTTTTATGATACTCTTGTTCTTATTATTTCTATTTTTCCTCTTCTTCTTCACTTTCTCAGTAAATTTATATATTTATTAATTTAAATTTTTTTTTGGAACCGAAAATCTTGTATATAATAAATAGCACTAGCCTGCTTTGCTTCAAAAAGATTTGTAAAAGATTTTCGGTAAATTTTTATATTTTTTATTTTTTCATAATTTCATAAATGGTTGAAGCAGACAGATAGATAGAAAGACAGACGGTAACTGTCGCGCTTCGGGGCACTTTAATAAACAATAAAATATCTCAAAATTCTGTGGAAAAGTAGAATAAGAAAAACAATTTCATTAAAACAGATAAAATAGATGAGAATAGCAATGATGTCGCCGACATTACTATACAATATTACACTATATTACACTATACACCATACACCATACACCACAATACCAGAATACAACACAGTACAACACCAACTAAGCAACCAAACAACCGTCGTCATCGTCACAATCATTATTATCGCCAACATCATAAGCATCATCACCAACATCATCTTCAGCACCACCAGCGCCACTACAATAACAATTACTAACCAGTAATATTTATTAAAAGTAAGAAGAAGAATACCAAGAAGAAAACGAAGAAGAAGAACGAAAAGTATAGTGCATAAGGGAAAAGAAAGGAAGGAAATATGTACGTAGCTCAAGAAAAATAACAATAATAATAAAATGAAGAAGAAATGGAAGAAAGCAAAAAAAATCGGACTAAGTTGTACGTAATATAATAGAACCACCATTTTATAAGACCATAACCACCAACCAAGAGAACAATAGAAATAATTGAATGGCATAATACAATATGAAGTTTGGGATTTTAAAGATTCTCTTGGTTTATATAGAATTAAACATATATATAGATATACAATACAAGCATACATATATAAATATGTCTGTGTATTTGAGCAGTATAATAAAGGTGATCTTGTTTTTTTTTTTTTAAGAAATTTGAAACCATTGCTTTCCATTGCTATTATATGCTATTTTTTCTACACCTTTTTCTACTTATTTACTTGTAGATATATGTATATATTACCATTGATACTGTGAGACCCCAAAAACAATTTTCGACTTTGCACATACAGAGCTCTTCTGTAAGGTTTGGATCTGATATTGATATATTAAGAAGAGATATTAAGCTTAAACTTGTTTTATAAAATAATTTGTACAAGCAAATCGATATATTCGAAAAAGGGTATAATCCGACGAAAACTAGGTTTACATCCCATACAAAAATTGGTTTCCGGAACAATATTTTAACTTTCTACTCGCGTAAATAGAACATAATCGAACTGAAATTTAGTACATAAGGCAACTTTTATTGGGAAAAATTAACAATGAGTGACTAAGATCTAATTGAATGCAATCCACCACCTATCTGTCATACAAAAGTGTGTTTTCGAAAGTGTTTTTGCAGATTTCGAGCATTCAAATATAAAGGTATCGAACTTAAATTCATCATATAAGCTTATTTTGGCGCAATAATAGAATATATTAAAAATTAGTGTAATTGAATGAAATCCATGCCTACCTGTCGTACAAAAATTTATTTTCGAAAGTATTTTTGCTGACATTGAGCATCCAAATATAAAGGTATCGAACTAAAATTCATCATATAATCTTATTTTGATGCGAGAATGTAATATCTTTCAAATCAGTGTAATTGAATGAAATCCACGCCTACCTGTCATACAAAAGTGCATCTTCGAATGTGTTTTTGCAGATTTTGAGCACCCAAATAAAAAAATATCGAACTAAAATTCATTATATAATTTTAATTTGATGCAAGAATAGAATATTTTTAAAATCAGTGTTATTGAATGAAATCCTCGTCTACCTGTCATACAAAAGTGCATGTTCGAATGTGTTTTTTTTTATTTTAGAATAAATCTATAGGGCTAAAATTCATTATATGAGATTATTTTTTTACCAAAAAATTATATACATAATGAAAAAGTGTAATTCCCAAAAATTACACCTACCTGCCATACAAAAGTATGTTTTCGAAAGTAGTATTTTAAAATTTTCTGCACGTAAATGTTAAGCGATCAAGCCGAAATTCGGAATACAATAATATTTTAATGTAATAATAAAATATATAAAAAATTGGCATAATCGAAAAATCTCTACGCTTACTCTTCATACAAAAGTATATGTTCGAAAGTGTTTTTCCGACTTTTCGCACATAATCATAAGGATATAGAGCTGAAACTCTGTACATAAAATTATTTTTTACTAAGATATGAAATACTATAAAAAAAATTCCAATTGTATAAAAACCACGCCTACCTCCCATACAAAAGTTTGTTTTCGAGAACATATTTTATGATTCTCTGCACACATATGCAAAGCTATCAATATATTATTTCCTAAATAGGCGTAAATTGATAAAATCCACACTTGCGTTTCATACAAATTCATGTTTTCGAACAATTGTCCCTAGTGTAGTGTGTACATATGTATGTTTCTATATTACTGTAGTTAATTTCTTACTCGTTTACTTTAAAGTTACTTGGCTCGCTATTGCCCTTTTTAAAATGTTTACTTGCTTCAATGGCCAGCTAGCTAAAATTGCTATTGTTACTGTCGGTTATTTTTGGTTTTTGTAATAAAATTGCATAAGTTATAGCCAAATTATGGACTAAGTACATATATACGTATATATTTTTATTTTTTTGGTTTAGATTTGCTTTTACTTTTTTTTTTGTCCTTTGTTGTTGTTTTTGCTATTTTTTTCTTACTGATTTTAGAGGAGAAGGTCGTAAATACTATTACATATAAGCTTACGAGTGTTTTGAATCTGAAATTATGATCATTTTAAAATGTTTTCTACCTATAGAATATATATAGTACATAGTATATGATGCCAAGAGAATATGAAAACAAATAAGAAAGGAAAATAAAATGTATAAAAATAATAAATTGTTTATATAAGACCACCACCACCACCATACCGATTACAACATTTATCCACGCACACGCATAGTTCGTCCTTGGCTCATCTAAGCTTAAGGGAAGTGTAGTGTTAAGAATTGTAGCCATTGCTGTTCATTTGTTTGTTATTGTTGGCGTTGATGTTGTTGTTGTTGTTATTGAAAATAAAATTTATGCGATTTTCATATTGAAATTGAACATAAATTGAATTAAATATACATAAACTCACATTAAGATGGGTCAAATATTTTAGCGTTCAACAGAAAACACAAAATTTGGATTCTTTAATTAATTTTTATCCAATAAGGCCAGACTAGGGTTAAAGATCAAATATCCGATTGAAATATATGTTCGAGAATCAACTCTAAATTGGTGCTACACCATGACTGACCTCTCTAAATTTCTTCTAACCAAAATTTCATCTAGATGTACTTACCCTCAATCTATATCCCTTAAAGGTCCTCTAGACCTGATTCTTTTACCCTAAAATGGCTCCTTAACTTAAAAAAAAAAAAAATAAATATGTGGCACTTAAAGCCCCAAAGGGCTCATTGGCCGAGCTTCTCTTCCATTACTGTTGTGCGTCTTAAATTTTGGACAGTATTAGAATGGACCTACTTATTTTAGCCGGTTCCGAACGGCAGAACACTTGTGACATCACTTTTTCTGAGTTTTGTCACAGAGTTCTTTAAGAAGCTTTTTCATGGCAAGTTGTTACTGTCGGAAGAATTGCCAATTGCTTGCCGACAGGTGGGTACCGTTCGAAAGAAAAATCTTATCGATATAAAATTTGTTATGCATCAGCCGGGTATTGAACCACGACCTACAGATCAGAAGGCGAACACACTAATCACTGAGCTACGGCACCCACGGCTCCTTAACTTACTAAGCTCAAATAACTAAATTTCTACCCGATTAAATACAACTCTACAACTCTTTATAAAATTCAACGTTTCAGTAAGTGATGTATTTCTTTCTTGGATTCAGGAATCTAAAATAGATATACAGTACTTCTTATTTATCTCTTAAACGATATATTAAACTTTGGAACCGAATAATAAATAAAAGAATATTGAAGAAAACTCGATTTTGGCTGTTTTTCGGACTCCTCAAAGATGAAAATTTGTATAAACGTAAAATCCTCTCAACATAAGCCTTCAAACCAGATGGGGGCAATTGCAAAATATTTCTATCTTATGTGAACCGTCCCGATCTAAGGTGCTTCCATACAAAATTAACACAAAACACCTGAAAATAGGTAAATAACCCCAAAGCTCAGATCAGGGTTCAACCCTAGAGCGTTGTAATATATGACTTATGTCCATTATTTTCCAAGAAGGGATGGGTCTACGACGCGGAAGCACTCGGCCACGTGGTCGACCAAGATCCATTCATCTCACCAGAATACGGAAATGCTTTGTAGGGGAACAAAACCATTTTCGTATTTTTGCTGCTACAACTACAATAACAACAACAACAACTTATGTCCATTAATTTTTCCTGCCCGATTTTTCCTTCAACCTTATAGGGGCTGTCGAACAAAATGCACATAAAATCAACTGAAAAACAGATTATAATCCCAGATCTGCCTATTAATCATCTCTAGAGTGGTAAAACCTATGATAGTCCCCCATTAATTTTACCTATCCATCATTTTCTCCAAACATCCTAACCACCTATCTATATCCCTTATGAGGGTTCCCTTATAAAATGCCCATAAAAATACCGGAAAATCGACAAGTAAACCAGTAGCTAGGTTAAGATTTCCCCTACAGTATTGAAATGTATTACCGATCTCCAATAATTTTTCTACAACAACATTTTAAGCTTTTATGCTAAACGTACTTAGCATCTACCTTTATCCCCTATGAGGGCTCTCTTATAAAATGCCCATAAAAATACCAGAAAATCGGCAAGTAAGCCAGTAGCTAGGTTACGATTGCCCCTAGACCATTGAAATGTATCAGCGACCTCCAATAATTTTTCTACAACAACATTTTAAGCTTTTGTACCAATCTTCTAGGAGAGTTTCTATACAATAATGCACGCGAATAACGTATGACATGCGATAAATATAACAGAAGATTGAATGTAATGAGTTGAAATTAGTTCGATTTTTATTCATTTTTGTTCTTCAATATTTTCCCTGAACATACTTAGCCTTTACCGGCACCACCTGGCTGGATTCCCCTACAAAGTGAACGTAAAAAGACTTGAAATTTGACAAATAAAGCCCCTAAAGTGGTGTAGCACCGACCGCCTTATTTGCTCCTTCTCAACATTTCCTTAATAAATATTTACTCCCTATATCCCATTCTTCCATTCTGTATGGGGATCCCCTATAAAATTAATGTTCTGCTTTTGTGCAAATGGTCTAAATTGTACTCCATAAAATTTGACCCATCTTAACATACAGAGAAAGACGAAAGAGATATTCGATATTAGTAAGTGTATAACATAAATTTATTTTCTTTTCATTGAAATATTATTATTACAATGAATTTACATTGAGATATTAACTAAGATGTATATTTTCGCACATTAATTTTTGAGAATAAGTAAGTGGGATGATGAGCTATGATTTTAGTATAATAGTATGTGTATTGATAGAGATTTGCTAACCACAGAAAACCAATGTGATATTTGAAAATCGTAGAATAGAAAATACACATAATAACGTAATGAATGCAAAAAGTTAAATGTAGAAACTCGATTAGTTGAATTTTATGCGTTTGCATAAAGAATGAGGGCCATCAACAATGACAGTTTTTTTTTTTTTGTTTTGCATTGCATTTCCATTCAACGATTCATTTTACATTTCATCATTATCATCATGATCATCATCATCATCATCATCATTATCACCACCATTGCTGTCTTCATTACCACCATTATCATTATCATCTTCATAAAACATAACTGCTTTGAAGCAATTTTTCAGACAATTTCATTCAATCTCCAACACACATGCAAACCTCATACATATGCATATGTAACTGTATGCATTCATTTGCGCTATCTATATACTCGTATCTTTCTCCCACCATTTCAATCTATCTCTTCTATGCATGTGTATTTATATATTCTATACACATTCACATTTATTCCAACATGCATAGAAAATAGGACATTGCAATATCTATGTATGTATGTATGAGTGCATGTAGTGGTTATTAGAGAATATGTACATAGTAAAAGCGACCGAACGAATATCGTCATTTATACTTGCACACCAAACTACAGTGGCGAGCAATAGTGCTGTTAGTAATAGTCAGTTAGGTTTAGAGATGGCTGCCCTCAAAGGAGCGTCTTGTCTCCGCTGCTCTGGTGTTTTGTCGTAGATTCTCTGCTAACGGAGATGAAAGAACTCAACCTCGACAGACCTCTAAGAATGGTCTATGCGAAAGTACAGAAGATTCTGGATGAGATGAGATGAGTGGTGCACCAGACTAGGTCTTTCTGTTAAACCGAACAAGACCACACTGGTAATGTTCACGAGAAAACGGAATACTGAAAGGTGTGACACTCAAATTCTTCAACGAGGTGAATTACCTATACTACCATAAGATGGCACATGAGGATCACCTACATCAGGAAATGCGAAAGCTGAAAATACGTGAGTACAACAATCTGCTTCCGGAACAATTTCTTCTTTCCTGCCACCTTCCATCACACCCCAACAACCGGTTAACGCAGCTTGCCCCACGCCCGCGTAATATCCGTGGTAGCCTATGCTCATTTGATGGGCATGTGAGTTACCTGCTCGATGATTTGACCTCTAGTACGCATAAGGCGGCTCTGAATTCAATGCATCAACGTGCGGTGGAGGCAGCCATCGAATGTCGTGCTCATAACATCGTGCTGGGGAGTCGCCCACCGCCAATAGCAGACTACGAACAACAGCTCCCTAGGTCCGCTCGCGCCACTTTGGCGCAACTAAAATCTGTATGGAGCGTCTATCTGAACTGCTGCATGTAGCGGCTGGATGATACAATTCCAGACAGATGCCCGCGGTGCCAGTAGAGCCCGCACGACACCAGTCATCTTTTCGCATGCCCCAGAAGGCCTACCAGTTTGGCACTGTGGACGCACCCCCTGGAGGCTGCCGTCTTCCTGCAGCTGGTCGACGAGAACAACAACACCCAAGCTGAACATAAATTTTCGTGATTTCGAAATCGTTGTCTGTTACAACCTAGGTGTAACACTAGATAGGAAACTAACTTGGGAGACACGTGTTACATTGTTGTCGTCCTTTGGATTTACACAGCTCTTTACAGACCCATTATTACATATGCTTCGGTGGTCTGGTGGCGATGGACTATGGTTAAGCTTACTCTTCTGGCTATGAAGTAGTGTACGCATAAGCATTACGGGTGCAATGAGTATTACCTCAGGTAGTGCCCTTAATTTACTTCCATTGGATTTAAAAATGCAACAGGAGGCAATGAAAGCAATGTGCCGACTATACTCGTATAGATACCGGCACAAAAACGGAACTTCGCGTCACAATGAAATCTTCAGGAGGATATCAGAACAGTAACCACTGCTCTTGGCTCCTAAAGATAATCTTAAGCCCATAGTTTCATTCGGGCAATAATTTGAACTCAAATTTCCGACTCGTGAACAATGGAGCGATCCAGAGCTCATTCTGAGTAATTTGACGAATATTTTCTACACTTATGGAACCAAAATCGACCAGGACTCTGGATCCGGATGGTATTTGTGAGGAAAACTGTCAAGTATCATTATGCTACGGGAGAGGTGGCAACTGTTTTCCAAACGGAAACCTTAGCTATTCTGAAAGTAGCAGAATGGATAATTGAGAGGAAAACAGATTGGTATCTGCAGTGACAGTTAAGGTGCTCTAAAGGACCTGGAGAACTCAAAACTTATCTCGAAAATCTGCGTTTCTAGACACTGTGGTCTCCAAGGTAACGAAATAGGAATCAGTTCTAGAGGCATCATTACCTGGATTAACAATTATGTTAGTAATCTACATAATGACCGTTGGTCCAGCCTTGAAAAATTGCAAAGTGTTTTGTGTTGAGTCCGAACAATAAGCTGTCGAACCTTCTTTTGAAACTTGGAAGGAAAGATGTTCGTTGGTTTAATGGTCGAAATCATCACAGAACATAATCAATGGGGCCAACATAGGAATCATTGGAAATCCCATATGTATATCTTGTTTGGAGAGGGAGTACAGCACAGAGCATTTCCTCTGTGTTTGCCCTGCCTTCGCTCCAGCAAGTTTACGCATCTTTGCCTCTGATGTAATGAGAGTGGGTAAATTCCATTCTCAAGCCCCGGTAGAGATATTCAGGTTCGGTAAAGAATCCGAAAAATTCTCTCGAGAAGATTAAAAACCCTAATATCGCTGCTCATAACCACTTTTGCTCGCCACTATGCTTTTGTGTAAATACGGTCCGCCTGCATCATGCAACTGAAAATGCTATAGTAATCAAAATGCTGTAAAGAAATATTCACATGCATACATGCACATGTATAAAAATATGTATATGTGAATATATGTGTTAGTGCATAAAGATGCCAGAAGATGCAAACAGATCAAAGAAGGTCATAGGATTCACAACATTAGATATAGAGGCAGATAGACAGACAGTTGAAATGAACTGTATGTAGTTATATACTTTATAAATATATACAAATACAATATCCATAGTATGTATGTGGAGAAAAAAGAAACCTCTATCTATGTTAACTGATTGTATACATACAAATCGTACAAAAGGAAGGATGCGTGAATAAGTGGCACATAAACCAACTCTAATTGTAGCCAAAGCAAAACAAGCAAGTAAGAATTAAAAAAGAAAAAAAAAAAAATTCAGCAAAAATTCCAAATAACCTAAAGCCGACAATTGCAATGAGAAAATTCAAAAAGAAATATATACATTCATATATATGTACATTAGATCTATTCAAATATATTTGCAGAAATCATAGTTTTAAGTAAGATATTGCAAATTATTTAACATTTTTTAAATATATGGCACTTGTAAGCCCCGAAGGGCTTTTCGGCCGAGCTTCTCTTCTAGGACAGTATTGGGCAGTATTGGACTTATTTCAGCCGGTTCCAATTCCGGTTCTTTTAGAAGCTTTTCCATGGCAAATTTTTACTGCCAGATAAATTACTAATTGCTTGCCGACAAGTGGGTTCCTTTCGAAAGAAAAATCTTTTCGATATTAAATTTTGTTATGCTTCAGCCGGGGATTGAACCCACGACCTACAGATCAGTAGACCAACACACTAACCACTCAGCTACGGCACCCACATTCATACTTATACCCTACCGTTATTTATACCCTATATTTATGATCAACTTTTGTATGAAATGCTTCAATTGTGCATATTCCTTAATTTGAGGGTCATTCTCTCGAAATATTTTAACTCTCTAACTACCACCCATATTGCTCATTTCGGACTATTTTTCATTTCGGACATTAAAAGTCAATATTTGAGAAGATGTCAAGGGTTAAAGTTTTCGACAAAAATATTCTCCAGAATATTTCATTAAGCGTCATCAAAAATACAAATATTTTGTAGGAGATTTTTTGAAAAAAAATTGTTCAAATGTTCAGAGAAAATAATCTTCGGAAAATTTTAATAAAAGTCTCCGAAAACAAGAACTACCCTAAAGGTAATTTTATATATGATTTTTGAATTTCTATGACTCTACTTATGACTAAAAAAGCCAAAACCACTGTAAAAAAAATTGTGACGTAGGGATTTTGTTACTGAAGTCAAATGTTATCGTTTGAGACTGGTTTGGTTCACTTGGTGGCAAAACTGTGGGAAATAATTTTTTTTTTTTAATCTTTAATCGTGTTTCTTTGAGGTTTTGCACTTCAAATTTCTCTCAGAGTCATTTGTATCTTGAGTGACAGCCAAGCTGCTATCAAAGCCCTAAACTCCATTCACGTTAAATCTAGGACCATTCTTCACTGCCGCAGATCTTTCGAAGAGATTACAGAGCAGCATAACATTCTCCTGTGTTGAGTGCTTGGGCACAGAGGTATACGAGGAAACTGCAAAGCAGATGAGGTAGCAAGAAAGGGCACACAGGACGCCTTACTCGAAGAAAAGACAGGTTTAGGGATCCCGATTGCCTTTTAAAAAAGAAGGACATACACACCCATCTGTAGGACGGCTAAAAATCAGTGATAACCGTACACGTAAGCTTACTGATATTAATGGACTAGACATTTCGACCTATGTGGGAGTGGTCACCGACCTCCATGGAGAGGGCGGTCATGCTAACCTAGCCTAACCCAAACCAAGTGCCAAATACTCCATTGCAACTGTTAGTAAATCAAATGCAGTATTTTTACAAACCAAATTATCATTTCTTCAAACCTTCAAATTCAATCAAAAAGACGTTTATCCACCTCCGAACCTTCGAAACGATTACTCGAGCATGTGTTTTAATTACTTCGACTTTGAAAAACATATGGACACAATATCTGGCTCAAAACGGTGAATTTGATTGTTATTATTGTTATTATTATTGTGACTAAACTTCGCACCAAATTTACATGATTGGACATTAAGCCACCAACACGCATATGTAGAGTGCGGACAGAAGAAAATATCGCAGCTGTATCCGTCAGTGTTGCAATTCGTAGCCGTTCGTAGCAATTGGGCCTCTGCTACTCCACTACGTGGGTCATTTTGCGGAAGCATTTGGGTGTTAAACCTTTAAAAATGCAGCTGGTGCAAGAATTAAAGCCACACTTTTGGTGAATGGGCGCTGGCAAAGTTGGATGTAGATACACTTTTTTATTGTGTTCAGCGATGGAGCTCATTTCTGGTTGAATTGATACGTGAACAATCAAAATTGCCGCATTTGGTGTGAAGAGCAGCCATAAGCATTGCAAGAATTGCCAATGCATTCCGAAAAATGCAATGTTTAGTGTGAATTATGGGATGGTGGCATAATTGGACCGTACTTTTTCAAAGACGACGAATGCAGGAACGTTACTGTGAATGGCGAGCACTACCGTGCGATGATAACAAACTTTTTTTTTTCCCCAAAATGGAAGAGCTGGACTTGGCTGATATGTGGTTTCAACAAGACGGTGTCACATGTCACACAGCACGTAAAACAATGGTCCAATTGAGAGGTGAGTTCGGCGAAGAGTTTATTTCACGTTTGGAGTCGGTCAATTGGCTGCCTAGATCGTGCGATTTAACGTCTTTATAGTATTTTTTGTGGGGCTAGGTTAGGGCTCATGTCATGTCATGACAAGCCCGCAATGATTGACGCACTGGAAGCCAATATTAAAGAATTTATTCGTGAGATATCGGCCGGTAATTGTTGGAGAGAGTTTGCCAATATTGGACCCAGCGTATGAACCATTTGAGGCACAGCCGCGGTCAACATTTACATGAAATCATCTCTAAACATTGAATTACATAGATTGTTCTATCGACTCAAAGAAAGAATCACCTTGTATAAAAGGGTGAATTTGAATGTATAACTTGTAAAATGCTTCAAAATTAGCACCGGAATTTTTACATAGCCATTTTCAATGATTTCACAATATTCATCAATTTTGGACACATCTAATATGTCTACATTCGTATATACATACATATAGTATTGTACGTATACATGCAATTATGAAAGGCTTGCTCAATACCAAACATTGAAATACGATTATTGCACATATATACATGCAACAACAACAAGTACTGAAGATGAGAATTTTTGAAATGAATGCGCAAAGAAATTGTATAGAAATATTATTATTATTATTATTATTATTATTAATAATAAAATATTCTATTTGTATTTTATACTACAATATATTCATATACAGAGGCATAGTATCATGGATTATATGCGAATATAAATAATATCGTTTTGAATGCAACGACTATACAAACGAGTAGAGGGTAACGAAAAATTTCATATTATAGCTTATCCAATACACTATGGAAGCATGAGAAGAAGAAGAAGAAGGAGTGAATATTGGTAATCAGTAATATCTATTTCTATATATTCTATACAGTAAAATGTATACATTTTGATTTTTATATAGAAAATATTCTATTGTATTACTATCGTATTGAAATCAATAACAATATAATCCAATAATCTAAATTTGAAATTTTTCAAAAACACTTTCAATGAAGAAATTAATTGAAAAAGCAATGCTGGCATAAATTCAACATTTAAACATAGAGATGCATAGATAAGAGTAGATATTTGTTACCATTGAAAGCATCGAATGAAAAATGGGATGAGATAAAAATAGTAAATCTATTTTATTAGTATCCAGTTGGGGGTTAAATGAAAGCAACAACAATTTATAGAGTGTGTATGTGCTTTTGTGAGGTGTTGAAATTCCAAAAGAATTATGTGTTTTTTGAATTTTTTCTTTTTAATGAAAATATTTTTACTAATTTAAAATCCTTGTGGATGCTAGAATGTTAGACTTGTGGCTTTTGGAAATTTTCTTATTTTTATTAAATCAGAAAAATTGTTAAATTTTTATTTCAAAAGCATTTAAAAATATTGCACAATTTTATCTAAGATTTTTTTTTTTTTAATGAAAACACAAAATTAAATTGATACCAAAACAATGAGAGATATCTGTTTTCATTCGAAATTTAAGTAAATCCCTTGATGCATTATGATTTATTATAAAACAGGCATCCAAAATGTTATTGATATAATAAATCATTATGAAATATTTTCTTTTGTCACATGCATCAAATTTTAAATGTGTTAATAACATTTGAAATATCAGCTCAGTCCATAAGTTCGTGCGTTATTTTTTCAATAAATTCACAGTAAGCGATTTTTGCTTACAAAAGAAGGATTCGTGGAAGTTAAAGCAAATCTTTTTATTTTCTCTGATGTATTGGGCATTCAACAAGTGATTTTAATCGCGGATAGAAGTACGTGTTGTTAAAAACTAAATTGGAATTTTGGAACGAGTATAAGAGGCAACTGCTGCTGCAGAAATAAAAGCAATTCATGGGGAGTATACTGTGAGTGTAAGAATTGTGCAAAAGTATTTTTCCAAATTCCGAAATGGTAATTGTGACGTTGAGGATGCCACATGCGCCATGGTCGTCCTGAGGTCTTTAACTCCAACGCCTTGCTGGAACTCGTGGAAGCTGAGCCAAATTTGACAGTAAATATGATGGGTGGAAGGTCGAATTCATCATATGGAACAGTTTACAGGCATCTGGTTCAATTGAGCAAGGTTCCAAAGCTGGGAAAAATGGGTTCCGCATAAACTTTCCGTCGCAAACCGTCAGCAGAGAGTGAATGTGTGTTCTCAGCTGCTGCAGCGGCTTAAAAATGGGAGTTTTTTGAACCGTATTGTTAATGCGAAAAAGCTTCTTAAAGAACTCTGTGACAAAGCTCAGAAAAAGTGATGTCACAAGTGTTCTGCCGTTCGGAACCGGCTAAAATAAGTAGGTCCATTCTAATACTGTCCAAAATTTAAGACGCACAACAGTAATGGAAGAGAAGCTCGGCCAATGAGCCCTTTGGGGCTTTAAGTGCCACATATTTATTTTTTTTATTGTTAATGCGTACGAAATATGGGTCCTTTACAATAATCCTGTTCGCAAACGTCCAGAGATGGCCTTCACCGCGAGAAGATTATCCTGTCTATTTGGTGGGATATGGCCGGAATCGTTTATTTTGATCTGCTGGAACCAAACCAAATGATCATAGCTGATAATTATTGCTTTCACTATCCGAACTGAATGAAGCACTTGAAAAAAATCGGCCGTCTCTAGTCAATAGATACAAAGTTTTGTTTCAATACGACAACGCAAGACCGCATACCGCGGTAGACAGACCTTAGGCAAGTTGAACGAGCTCGGATGGGAGCTAACGCCGCATCCACCATACTCTCCGGATATTGCACCTTGCGATTATCACCTTTTGCGCGGACTTCAGTTCCATTTAAGTAATAAGAACTGCAACTCAAAAGAAGAAGCTATAAAAAGGGATGTCGATGCGTGTTTTGATTCCAAGGACAAACAATTTTTTGAGTAGGGAATTAAAAATTTCCCTAAAAGTTGGGAAGACACTGTAAATAATACAGGAAAATATATTATTGATTAACAAATACCGAAAACTTATTTTTTATTTATTCCAAAACCACCTAAGAAAAACGCACGAACTTATGGACTGACCTGATATATGTTAAAAAATCCAACAAAAAAAAAATCATATTTTATCTTAAACATTCGCCGAACAATAATAACAATCACATAACAATTTATAATTAAATAAACTAACAAATGAAGACATTAAATTTTATTAGAGCAACAATAATATCAATGATCATATAAAATTCATCGTCTCGAAAAATATCAATAGCAATAATAACAAGAACTATGTACACAAGTAGTAGTAATGGCATCAACAAAACCCAAAAATCATGGTCGCATACAATACATTTAATGAAATTAATTAATTTATTGTTTAATGACAATACTTGTATATTTACATACACACATGTATACATACATATGCATATCCATTTACTATCGCACGCATAAACCACACCCTCGTGCTATGGCCGCTGTGGGCTAGTAGGAATAGCGAATGAATGCTATTAGAGACTCGAAAAAATATGGACGATTTTAGTATTTGATCGTCGATTAATATGTCGATTTTTATTCAAGGGAAAATGAAGTTTATTTATAAACAATCGGGTCTCAGATAATACAATAGAGTATACAATCGAGACTCTGAAGATTATTGCTTGAATTCTTCTGATTATGCCGTGATTACTAATGAATTATTGTAATTGTAATATTCGATTGCCTAAGATTAATCTCCAATATTAGTAAAATATTTTTCACATTGATTCAGTGGAAGTTTAAATATCAAGCATTGGTCACGAAAACCCCCACACGGGACTCGCCTAAATAAAGAGCCTAAATAAAGAGGACTCGTGTCTGGTTGCATATTCCGACGATTTCTCGATCATTGCTGTCTTCAGTCTCATCAATTGTTGTCGCTACAGCTCTCCCGTAATGGTTCGACCAGGTTCTAGTAGCTCATAATGTATCACACCCTTCTGATGCCACCAAATACAGAGACCTTGGAGACGTGAATATTTGCCTTTGATGTCGATTCGGCTGGTTGGCCCAGGCTTGACATATGATTCGTTGCGCTTGGTATTGTCGTAATATATTTATTTTTTGGCGTTCGTTACCATTCAGGGCAAAAAATCCCTTTGTTTTATTGTGCCTTTCAAGCAGTATTTCGAACATGCAAACTGGGCTTTTAAAGTCTCTCGGCTTCAAATCGTATGGAACCCAATTTTCAACCTTTTGGATAAACTTCGATACTTTTAAACGCTTGGCAACAGTTGAGCGATCTACTCCCAATGATTCTGCAAGCTCTTCTTACGGTTGGCATGGGTCTTGGTCGAGTAATGTCTCCAAATTCTCGTTTTCAAAATTTTTTCGGCTGTCCAGAGGGTTCTTTGTCTTTGATATCACGATACTCGAAAATACTATTAGAATACAATCAATATTTTCATAAAAAAAAGAAGGCAAATATTTGGTTCTCTACGAATAGAAGACATTGCTTCAGTGGAAATCCAAATATCGAGTGACGATCATGGAGAACACAATCGATACTCGAATAAATCAAGAGATCACTATCAAGACTTTCAAAAATAAGGAAGGCAGATGCAGTGTTGACTAAGAATATTAAAAAAAAAAAATATTTTATATTTATTATTAAAGCACTTACATTGATCGAAAATGAAAATATCAAGTAATGATCATGTGGATCAAAATCGAGACTTGAATAAATCAAGAGATCACTATCAAGACTTTCAAAAATAAGGAAGGCAGATGCAGTGTTGACTAAGAATATTAAAAAAAAAAAATATTTTATATTTATTATTAAAGCACTTACATTGATCGAAAATGAAAATATCAAGTAATGATCATGTGGATCAAAATCGAGACTTGAATAAATCAAGAGATCACTATCAAGACTTTCAAAAATAAGGAAGGCAAATGTAGTGTTGACTAAGAATATTTTTTGAAGAAATATTTTGCATTTATTATTTAGAGCACCACTTACATTGATCGAAAATGAAAATATCAAGCAATGATCATGTGGATCAAAATCGAGACTCGAATAAATCAAGAGATCACTATCAAGACACTCAGAAATAAGGAAGTGTTGACCAAGAATATTAAAAATAAATATTTTGCATTTATTATTGGAGCACTTACATTGATCGAAAATGGAAACATCAATCAACGATGATGTGAAACAAAAGCGAGACTCGAATAAATCAAGAGATCACTATCAAGATTGATTTCTAAGAAGTTATATCCAAAGGCACGCTTATTAATCAGTACATGTAAAATTTAATACTCAGCATAGATAAATGGGAACATACATATTCGAGACTCGAATAAATTAATGATCGAAAATAGAAATATCAAGCAATGATGGGGTGAAACGAGATCGAGACTCGGATGAATTGAAAGGCCACTAATTTCTAACAAGATATATCAAAATGCACACTTATTAATTAGTACATCTAAAGTTTAATACTCATCATAGATAATTGGGAACATACATATTCGAGACTCGAATGAATTAAGAGCATATTTACCCAATTACAATGGGGTGTTTCCTCACTTTAGAACTGAATCGACTTAAATTCAGTGGAAAATCGTTTTTTCTCTATCTAACTATAAGCATCATTTACTCAGAGTATAATAGAGACTCATAGAAATAGAGAAAAAAACAAAAACTCATTAAATATTTTTATTCCAAATTCATTTAAAATTCAATTCAAATCTTTTATTATATGACAGCCACTGAAACTAGCTTTAGATTTTGTGTAAGCTCTTATAATTTTCTAGCGGGTCAAATGAAATAGTAATAAAATAAAAATATACTACTCTCCTCGACTATTTTCGCTCTCTCTGACTACAAAAACTAATAAAGAAAATTAAGTGGCTTTTTCGAATGTACATTTGGTACAAATAAAATCATTCGTATTTATGTGGTTGTTGTCACTTTTTGCACTTTTTGTTGCATACATCTACATTAGGATGGATCAAATTAGTATGTTGAAAATAAATGTTGGAAATTTTATTGTAAAAACTGGAACCAACGATATTTTTAAAGTATTTTTATAGCAGCAAATTGATCTATACTCAATTTTAAATGTCCAAAATTTTGAAAAAAATATTTAAAAATGTTATTTTATCGTGTGGATCGTATTTGTCAATATTCAAGGGCTTCAAAATTAATCGTAGTCCATAGGTTTCCTGAGCAAATATTGTTTCTTTATTTGCAAAAACTTTCGTTCCACCTTAATGCCCATAATTGTATATACAGCATATATGCGTATTGTATTGGCGCGCATATGAACTAACGCAAAGCATCAATATACGTTTATGGATGCGTATACGTACTACGATTATTTTGGATTCTATGTACTTCAATGTGTGTTTGTGTGTTTATATTGTTATGTTTATATTGTTGTGTGGAACCAAATTTGTCTTTGGTCTGGTCTGGATGGGATTTTAAATTAACGTTTTTTATTACACTGCACTACATATTTACTATTACATACAATACATTGTATACTGATAGCATGCTCATAGTGGTTATATATGAAATGTTGCATATACAACATAGTGGTTTTGATTTTAACAACAACAAGTATTTGTAAATGCAAACATATGTCTTTTTTAAATATAATAAATATTGAATATGGATGAACTTTAATATGGATGATGATAGTAGAAATTTGTAGTAAAATATATAAAAGCATATGCTGATAAGATTCCTATACTAAATTGTTGTCGTTTGAGTTGTTTTTGAAAGTATAAACTCATATAAATTATTTTTAAAAACCTTTAATTTGGTTCTCATTCACATTACTTCTATGTGTAATGATTATAAAGAAGAATTATCTATTTCTGGAACGGAATAATTCACATAATTTCCAATTCTCTATTTATTCGTATGATACACATATAAATTTCTTATTAAATATAACAGGAGTAGTAAAAAGAAATCCATTATTTTCTAATATATCGCTTTAGTAATCTGTATATCGCGTTTTATAAGTGCCATCGGGTTACACTAGATAGCGTTAGAAAGATAGGATTTTGTACTAAATAAACTTCTCAGGCAGTTTTGTGATTCCGTGACTCAGTATTGTTTGAGCACGCACGTCAAAGATGCACACCAGTAAAGAGAAAATACGCCATATTTTACAAGTTTTCTTCGATAAAGGCGAAAACGCAAGCCATATGGCTGAAAATGTGAATAGTGTTTATGGTCCTGATACTGTAACAGCCAAGCACGTGCAATTTTGGTTTCGTCGATTCCGTTCCGGTAATTTTGATATCAAAAATGTACCATGCTCTGGAAGGCCAATTGTTGAAAATATCAATAAAATAATGGAAATCGTCGAGTCCGACAGTCATGTAAGCACTGTTTATATTGCCCAGCAGCTAAACATTGCACAAAAAACCTTTTGGAACCATTTAAATAAGGCTGGATACAAAAAGAAGCTCGATGTATGGGGGGTGCCACACGAGTTAATGCAAAAAAACCGAATTTCCATCTGCGAATCGCAGCTGAATCGCAACAAAATCGATTCATCTCTGAAGCGGATGGTTACTGGTGATGAAAAGTGGGTCAATTACGACAACGTCAAGCGAAAACGGTAGTGTTCGAATCGTGGTGAGCCGGCCCAAACGGTGGCCAAGCCAGGATTGACGATCACGAAGGTTTTGCTATGTGTTTGGTAGGATTGGCAGAGAATCATCTACTATGAGCTGCTCCCCTACGACCAAACTCTTAATTCGGACCTGTACTGTTAACAATTGGACCATCTGAAGGAAACAATCGCCCAAAAGCGGTCAATAGGAGAGGAATTGTGTTCCATTAGGACAACGTTAGGTCACACACATCGATAGTGACTCGCCAAAAGCTCCGGGAGCTTTGTTGGGAGGTTCTTATGCATCCACCTCATAGTCCGGACCTGGCATCAAGTGATTATACTACCTGGTCCTGTCTATGGCGAATGATTTTGCTGGTGAAAAATTCGCCTCCAGAGAAGCTTGTAAAAATCGACTGTCCCAGTTTTTTGCCACAAGGGACGAGAGTGGCACTTAAAGCCCCAAAGGGCTCATTGGCCGAGCTTCTCTTCCATTACTGTTGTGCGTCTTAAATTTGGACAGTATTAAAAGGGACCTACTTATTTTAGCCGGTTCCGAATGGCAGAACACTTGTGACATCACTTTTTCTGAGCTTTGTCACAGAGTTCTTTAAGAAGCTTTTTCATGGCAAGTTGTTACTGTCGGGAAAATTGCCAATTGCTTGCCGACAGGTGGGTACCATTCGAAGGAAAAATCTTATCGATATTAAATTTGTTATGCATCAGCCGGGGATTGAACCACGACCTACAGATCAGAAGGCGAACACACTAACCACTGAGCTACGGCACCCATCAAAACGATGCATATTTGACCTAAATCGGATTATTCTAACTATATGCTAAATAAAACCTTAAATTTAATGCAAAAATAATGGATTTCTTTTTACTATACCCTATAAAATAAATTTAATAAAATTACAGCTTAGTTTATTTCTAAAAATACCATCATTGTTCATTAATAATTTAGGGTGAAATGAAAAGGAATATGCTTCTATTGGTGCTAATATGAACGTTTCAGTTTTGTAACTATGAATTCATTGAAATTATTATTTTTAATAATGGCCAGTACATGTGTTATTCCATCAGATAGCCACAGTGAACACAGCACTTAGCAACAGCATCATCATCATCATCATCATTAGCATCATCATCAGCCGCATTAAGTAAATAAATGTTATCATTAAGCTGCTTACATTGTAACAACATCAATGCCTGTGCGCTTATATATGTTTTATAATTTAGACAAACAAGTTTTCTCTCTCTCTCTCTCTCTCTCTCTCTGTCTTCTATAGCGGCATTAATTAATCGTATGGCACAGTATGGTCGTTGGTCGATGGTTGGTTAGTTGGTGGATGTATTATTACACAGCAGTTGTTATTGGTGAGAGAAGAGCTAACTAAGGGCATGCAATAGCCACAAAGCGTCTACGCGTTCTAAAATACTCATAGAGACACATGCTGGCATTGGTTTTTGGTGACACCTGTAATAATTAGTTAGTACAATGTGGACAAAATTTATGTGTACGATAGAATTAGTATGGATTAATCGTTACAATACATGAATGTCCATGATAATGATGATCAGAGCCAGACGGGTTAATCTGAATTTGAAAGAGAGCTTGTGAACCAAAGCAACCAAGATTAGTAAGTAGCATCCAAATGCAATTTCAATGAATCAATGTGCCGGTTTTAGGAATAAAACAGAGGAGATCTAATTAATTTTATAATTATTAAGCGATCCAATTGAAAATTAGTACATGATAACATTCCTTACACCAAAGAACAAATATCCTCCCATACAAAACTATGTTGTTGATTATATGTTTTCACATTTTACGCACGAAATTATATAGCTATCGAGTTAGAATTTGGCATTTAAAGTTTATTTAATGATAAAATAGATATATTAAAAAATGGTCACAATCAGATGAAAACTATACCTAGCTCCCATACAAAAGTATGTTCTCAAATGAACATTTTCACACTTTGCGCATGAAATTTTTAAGTTATGAAGCTATGGCTTGGTGCATATAATTATATTTAGTAATAAATTGACATATTCGAAAATGAGCAAAATCGTATAAAAATCGCACCTACCTTCCATACCAATTTATGCATGTTATTACACTTTGAGCACGAAAATATAACGGTATCAAGCTCAAATTTGGTACTTATGAGTTTATTTGCTTGCTAATAAATAAGCTTGAAAATGAGCTGATTCGTATAGAATCCACGCATAGCTTCCATACAAATATATGCTTTCGTATGCAATATTTTCACACTTTGAGTATTGAAAATACAATTCTATCAAGTTTAAACGATTTTAGTTGCTAATTCATAAATGAGTTCGAAAATGGATAGAATTGGTTGAAAATTACGCTTATCGCCAATACGAAAGTATGTTTTCCAATGAAGGCTTTCACGCTTTTCACTCGGTATATATAATTATATTTAGCAATAAATTGACATATTCGAACATGAGCTAAATCGAATAAGAATCATAAATATATACCTCCCACACAAACGAAAACATAACATTCTTCTTCTTCTTATGTCGCCATAACAACCGATGATCGATTTAGGCCGAACATATAATGCGGCGTCAGTCTTCTCTGTTCTTCGCTTGCTGGCGCCAACACTTGGTCAGAACTTTTCTCTCAAAAACCCCAAGCATCCTCTCATTCGTGGTGGAAATTGCCCAGGCTTCTCCGCCATATGTTAGGACAGGAATAATAAGGGACTTGTAGAGTGTGATTTTCGATCTTCCAGAGAGAGCTCGACTCCTCAATTGCTTACTTAGTCGAAAGTAACACCTGTTAGCAAGAGTTCTCGTACGCATGATCTCCAGGCTAACGTCATTACAGTTGTTAATGCTGGTTCCAAGATAGACGAAGTCCTTCATCACCTCGAAATTGTAATTTTCAACAGTGATATGTTGTCCAAGACGCAGGGACACTAGGTACTTCGTCTTGCCCTCGTTCACCGTAAGAGCCATTCGATTTGACTCTCGTTCGAATTCAGAGAATCCTGCTCGAGAGTTGATACCGATTATGTCAATATCGTGGGCATACGCCAACAGCATGACACTTTTGTTGAAGATAGTGCCATTATGTCGTATATCTCGTAAAATTTTCTCCATAAAAGGTTGAAGAAAGCACATGATAACGAATTATCTTCTCTGAAACCTCGTTCGGTTTTAAACGGAGGGGAGAAGTCCCTGCCAATTTTCAGTGCACAATGAGAGTTAAGCAATGTGATTCTGCAAAGTCGAATGAGTTTTGCAGGTATACCAAATTCAGACATAGTTGTGTAGAGGTAATCCCTTATCGGACTGTTGACAGTGGCTTTATAATCGATGCAATGTGTCGATATGTTTTTCTTGGGTCTTTTCCACGTAGTGACGTAGTGTGACAATTTGATCAATGGTGGATTTATTCGGTCTGAAACCACACTGAAAAGATCCAAGTAGGTTGCTGAGCATGGGCTTCAATCTTTCATACAATACGCACGAGAAGACTTTGTATGCGATGCTCAGGAGACTTATGCCACGGTAGTTGGCACAAATTGTAATGTCTCCCATCTTATGTATGGGGCAGAGAGCACCGAGACTCCATGCCAACAGGCATGCTTTCGTCCGAGCATACTCTGCTTATGAGCTGGTGCATGAAGGTGTGCTGCTGATCGCCACCGGTCTTAAACAACTCGGCAGGCAGGCCATCTGCACCTGCTGCTTTATTGTTCTTCAGCCTCATTATGGCTGTTTTAACCTCATTATGGTCGGGTGGTGAAACGTCAACACCATCATCCGTAATTGGGGTGTTCAGGCAATCTCCTCCACTGGCGGAATTATTCGTAGCATCGCCATTCAGTAACTTGGAGAAGTGTTCCCATCTAGTGCGTCCATCATCGTCACCATCATCATCATCATCATCATCATCATTGTAATCATCCTGCTCATCATCGTGGTATGTAATCAGTCGCCTGTAAGTACAACGGTTACATCCTTCGTATAATTGATGTTGCTTAACTTAGCTTAGCTTTAAAATGACATCACCCCTCCTTCTACGATATTTGTTTAGCTATTCGTATTTACTGACTAACTATATGAATGAGTAGATATTTTTTGAAGAGAGATTATGGTCATGTTTTTCACAATTTTAATCCTTTTATCATTATTGCTGTGCTCATATTGCTGTCTGCTTGAATTGACTATTGCCGCTATAACGACTATTGTTGCTTCCGTTTCGTCCGTTTATTATCCTCTTATTAACATGAAATATAAATATATATAATTTTGTTTTATGAAGTATAAGTAAGAGTAATTTATTACTTAGGGGACACAATGATTTTGGAGTACTCTATACGTACATGATGATTGTGTTTAGAAATTTGTTGTAGATATTTGTTTACAACATTTTCTTTTCTGGTTAAAATTTTAATTTTATTGAAATCATTTAAGAGCTTGTGTAATCCCATTAACTGTGATTTTATTTATTATACTCATGCTGAATTATACTACTACTCTTCTGGCACACCAAAACGATTACGCATATACTTAGTTATCATATAATTAATTTCATAGAGAGAAATAGGAAGAATGTGGCGGGTAAAAAGAGTATGTACTACGATATATTGAATTGATGGTCGGTCTGTTGTTGGTTGGTCGTTCTTCATTTGAACCACAACTAATTTTGGGCTATTATGAGTGACATTGACAAATAAATTAAATAAAAAACGAAACAAAAACAACAAGAATAAATAAAAGTAGAAGGAGTGTTTATTCGAAAGTAGCAGATTTAATTATGACTAAACTAGGAGTGTTCATATTCATATTATTAAAATATAACCATGCAATTATAAATGTGTATGAGTGATGATTATAATAATGATAATTATGCTGTTGTTTATGATGAAATAAGTCAACATTTGATGATAGATATTTTCCAAAAAAAAAAAAAATTATGACGAATTATAATTATGTGCTGAGATATATTTCGGTTGGCTATGTAGGTACGTAGTAGTAGTAGTGACTTTAGTTAATTTATTATTCTCTTGAATGCATAATTAATACATTTTTAATATTTCATATTAAATTGGTTGATGTTGACAAACTTTTTCCTATTGACCTACTAGGCGATTAGATTTAGCATATTCAACTTTTGTATAAATTTTGAGTTTTCCTAGTGACATGTCCTCTACAAAAAATTGATAATATGTGTACGGGTTTGGAAATGCCATTAAAAGGTTTTCAGATGTTAACATAAAAATTGAGAGGAAAAATTTATTAATTTTCCAAATATTCCATCACATTTTAAAATTGAATTTTTTCGAAAAATAATGACAAATTTTTAAAAATCATAGTGCAGTGATAGACAGAAAGATATCACTTCCATTTACCTTCCTGCACGACTTGAGACGATCTGGTCACTCAACGATCGCGAGACGCATTTCATGTCTGGGGAAAATGTTCACTGCACAGACGAGGGCTCGCTTCAACGACTCTATATTTGGGTGTCGAGTAGAACAAGCCTATGAAGTCAGGAATGTTGCTTTTTAGCCACAGTTGAATCGTTCTTGCCTTTTGAGCTGGAGAAGCGTCTTGCTGGAAACTCCACGGCTTGTTGACGAATATTGATTGGTTGAGAGGCTTCACAATGGATTCCAAGATGGTCGATTCATATACTTTCGCCCATGTTTTCATTCCATTCTCGCAAAAATGGAGCTTGGCAACACCATCGTAGCTCACTCCCCACCATACCATTACAAATGCGAGATGGTGGTCTCTTTGGATCCTCGGGATGAGTTGAGATGTTTCTCTGGATGACCGAACATACACACGATCGTTTTGTTTATTGAACGATATCTTCTACGGTGAAGATTTGCTCGTCAGTAAACAGAATTTGTCTGTGAGCGTACCGGCTGCATAACGCTTTCGATTTTCGCTTGTGTTTTCCCTCCAATGCGACCGTGAATAAATGGCCAATGTGTGGCTTGTACGTGCTGAATCGCAAATCTTCATGGACATAGATCTTTGCGAAATTTGCATTTCCCGCGAAAAGATTTTCTATTTTCGCAGCGGTTTTCGATGGATTCGTTTCCTCACGGCTTTGATCGCATTCGGAGTTCTCACAGTGGGCAATTGGCCGGATCTTTGACGGTCTAGTACTCCACCAGTATTCTCACAGCAATAACTACACAGCACGATACACAAATTTGTGAGTGATCGCAACCAAGCGGTCGCAACTTCCGAAAGATATCGCCTTTTCCCATGTTGCATTTTAGTAGGCCACCTATAACAATACGATTTCGATTTTCGTAAACATTTGATGTCAAAAACTTGTGACGTGGCAATGAAGCATAAATGTCAACTGTCAAATCGCAGTCAAGATGAAATGGATGTGCCCAATATTGCATTCGAAATGAATGCGTTTAGATGTGTACCAATATTTATGACTTGACTAGGTATAATGATGTGGGTATCAAACGAAAGAGAAAATTGGTTGCAGTTGAGCCAAAAATACTATTTAAAAATCTCCTTACAGTCGGCTGGGGCCGACCAAACTATACCCTGCATATGTAGATTTGTATATAAAAAGTTTACTCGAATATCCAACTTTTCTTTTATTTCCACTTTTCGAGAAACAATTTTTGCATATACTACTAATTTACACCCGAAATATGGTTGACTTTGACGAAGTAAAAGGATTTTAAGATAATTCCGAGGCTTAGTATGAGAGCTATATAAAAAGTGGGCGTGGCTTACCACTTTCTAGTAAATCCAATTAATTTTTCAATGTTAATCCACACCTTAAATTTGGTGTCCTACGTTGAATAGTTTCTAAGTTATGGTGGTTAACATTTTTGTTTAATTTCCTCAACTTTGTATGGGAGCCCCAATAAGAAGTGGGCGTGGTACGCTGATTTTTCGCCAGATTATTTCCGACTACGATATTAATTTAAGTGTCAATTATGGTTATTCTAGACAGAAGATTGCCGAAGTTGCAGCTGTTTCAATTTAAAATTTGTATGGGGGCTACGATAAACACTGGGCGTTGTGCGCCCATTTCCTGTGAGCCTAGTTGCTCGTACAATACTAATCCACACCTTAAATCTCGTTATTCTACGCTGAATAGTTTACAAGTTATAACCGGTAACATTTTTTTAAATTTCTGCAACTTTGTATGGGAGACCCAAAAAGGAGTGGGCGTGGCACATTGATTTTCTGCCATATTATTTCTGACTACCGTGTTAATCTAAGTGTCAATTATGGTTATTCTAGACAGAAGATTGTGGAAGTTACAGCAGTTTCAATTTAAAAGAAGTACAGACACTTTGTATGGGAGCTACGCTAGAAAGTAGGCGTGGCTCATTCACTTTTGGTGAGGTTATATAGTAGTATAATATAACTCTATGTGCAAAATATTGTTGTCCCAAGTGGTATATTGTGTGAGTTATAGCAAGTTAAAGATTTTGAAAATTTCGAGGTTAGTCGCTTTGAATGCTTGGTGTGGGCGTGGTTATTGACCGATCATGCCCAATATCAATCCCCTCCGTACTCTTGGATCATAGATTACTTATGCCAAATTTCATCGAAATAGCTCAATATTTACTCAAGTTATCGTGCGAACCAGCCAGGTGACAGACAGACGGACGGACGGACGGACGGACGGACGGACGGACGGACATAGTTAAATCGAAAATTTAATCGACGCTGATCACGAATATATATCCATGTCTATATCTCCGGAGATTCCTTCAAGTGGACACAAACATCTGACCGAAATGAATATACCATGCATATTGCATTATGCAGGGTATAAAAATTTTTCTAAAGCAAAAATGGCAGAAAATTTGAAATTTCTACTTGAATATCCTTGAAGAAAAACTAACTTTTTTCTCAAAAAAAAAAAAAATTGATGTTAAAAGCTGCCGCAGAAATTGTAATTTTGACCAAGTACTAGTACACACCACCCACCCACCTTTTTGCACCAAAAAATATATTTTTATATTTTTATACTTTACGCAGTATAATGATATGGGTATCAAACGAAAGAGAAAATTGGTTGCAGTTGAGCCAAAAATACTATTTAAAGATTTTTCTAAAGAAAAAATGACAGAAAATAAATTTTAAAATTTATCCTTGAATATCCTTAAAGAAAAGCCAACTATTTTCTCAAAAAAAGAAGTTGATGTTAAAAGCTGCCGCAAAAATTGTAATTTTGACCAAGTACTAGTATACAATTTCCCACCTTTTTGCACAAAAAAAAAAATTTTTTTTTATTTTTATACTTCACGCAGTATGATGAAAAAAGAAAAACCAAATATTTTCTCAAAAAAAAAAAAAAAGTTGATTTTAAAAGCTGCCGTTTTATCTCTCCAACGCAAAAATTCTAATTTTGTTCGATCAGTAGTAGTAATTAACACCGATCAACTTAGTAGGCTTGCCCCTAACCAACACAATTCACTAGAATGTTGATAAAAAAAATTTCATGCCGAAAACTAGAACAGTGGTTATAATTATATTGTCATAAGTGACTCCTTAGAATGTCCCACCAAATCTATTCCTATGTCAAGTTTATAAAATATGCATGTTTAATTCACAGCCAATTATTATTTTTGCAGTGGGTGAAGGAAAGAACTGTTTTTTTTTTTTTTTCATTTATTGCTAAACATACTATATATCAAAGACTTTTCAACATACTAAGTACTTGCAATATGTTCTTTAAAATTCAATTTAGTTGTCATGTCACGTTCTTTTTATTTTCTCTTTTTGAAATGTCTTAACTGTCTTCAATTGTGTGAAAATTTAATGCAAGTTCACCTCGTAAAGGAAATTTCTTTTAATTTATCTACCTACGTGTATATTTAGATACAAATGTACCTAAACATATGTGTCTATGTATATGGTTGCTCGTAAATAAAGTTGCCTAAGTATAGCAAGCAGTTTTTCAACATACATAATTTGTTGCTGTTATTGTTACTATTAATATTGTCACTACAATTGTAGTCTTCATTCATGTCCTCTACGAAAATGTTAATAAATATTGTGCTGTTTTATTTTTATTGTATTTTTTAAATTTTTTTTTTTTTTTTTTTTGGCAAAAGTTACGCTAAACAAATGCGAACACACGTCGACGACGCTGCGATGCAATGTCTTGTCGCCACATAAAGCACCTGGCATAATAAACTCATAATGTGAATGCAAAATACTGTTGTCTGCCAACAGCAATAACAACAACAACAACAACATGAAAACCATAAATTAAAAGACAACATTTGCAGGTGAATTTCCTATTGCAAATGTACTCGTAAAAGCATTAAACCGGGTCAGTTGTGATATATTTAATTTCACCAACAAATTTCAGTAGTGCACACTAACAGTTTTTCTCGAAAGAAAAGCTTAATTTGTCTTGTGAACATTTTTGTGGTATAATGTTTTATTATTTCATAAAAAAAAACATATTTTTGAGTTTGGGTGTGACGTCACGAAGTCATAAGTTCGAAAGAATCTACTTTTGTTTGAGAGAAAAGACTGGTTTTCATCCACAACAGATTCAAAAATTAGCAAATATAATTTAAATATCAAATTTCAGCTCCACAATTTTTTTATTTTCGTGCGAAAACTGTAAAATAGGCACCCGGAAACATACTTTTGTGTAGGAAACAGGGATGGTTTTGATCCGGTTTCGCCTATTCTTAATGTATTTCATCATTAATGAAATATAAGCGTATTTGCCGAGTTTTAGTGTGATAGCTTCGTAATTTTGGGCACAAAATACGAAAACCTACATACAGAAACACACTTTTGTATGGAAGATAAGTGCGTTTTTCATTCGATTTTATCCATTCACACACATATCCATTCAACCGTTAAAGTAATTGTATACTATACTAACTATTAGCTTGATAGCTTTACATTTTCCTACGAAAAATGTAGAAATATACATACGGAAGCATACTTTTGTATGGGAGGTAAGTGTAGTTTTCATCCGATCCTACTCAATCAATTGTATATCCATTACTATAGAAATATAATCATTCTCACCAAGTTTCAGCTTAATAGCTTAATATTTTCGTGCAGATTGTGTAAAAACATACATTCGGAAGCACATTTTTGTATGGGAGGTAAGTATTAATTTTACCCGATTTCGCTTATTCTGAAAATATTTCATTATTAATGAAATATAAGGGTATTTACCGAATTTTAGCTTAACATCGCAATTCTTTTGTATAAGAAGTGTGAAAAGATACCTGCGAAGCCACATTTCTAATGAAATCTAATCGTATTTACCGAGTTTCAGCTTGATACCGTAATATTTTCATGCTCAATGTTTGAAAAGATATATACGGAAACATATTTTTGTATGGGAAGGCATGCCTAGTTTTTATCCGATTATGCCCATTTTTGTTTCTGTGTATTCTTTACTAAAACTAACCCTACGCAGTGAAACTTTAGTCCAATAGCCTTATAATATTCAGAGCGTACTGAGTCTACGGAGGGAATACTTCTTTAAGTTACTGAATTGCGACGCTACGAACAATTCCGACAGCGGAGGAGATTGCCCGATCACCCCAATTACGGATGATGGTGTTGATGTTTCACCACCCGACTATGACGAGGTTAAAACAGCCATAATGAGGCTGAAGAACGACAAAGCAGCAGGTGCAGATGCCCTGTCTGCCAAATTGTTTAAGACCGGCGACGATGAGCTGCTCACCTCCATGCACCAGCTCATAAGCAGAATATGGTCGGATGACGGCATGCCCGATGATTGGAATCTCAGTGTTCTCTGCCATATACATAAGAAAGGAGACCCCACAATTTGCGCCAACTACCGTGGCATAAGACTCCTGAGCATCGCATACAAGGTTTTATTGTGTGTATTGTGGAAAGATTGAAGCCCATGCTTAGCAACCTGATTGGATCTTATCAGTGCGGCTTCAGACCGAATAAAAATCTACCATCGATCAAGCTTTCACACTATACCAAATCCTGAAAAACACCCAAGAAAAACAGATTGACACACATCACCTATTCGCCGATTATGGAGCCGCTTTCGTCAGTCCGATAAGGGATTACCTCTACACAACTATGTCTGAATTTAGTATACCTGCAAAACTCATTCGACTTTGTAAAATGACACTGCCTAACTCTCGTTGTGCAGTGAAAATTGGGAAGGACTTCTCCAATCCGTTTAACACCGAACGAGGTTTCAGACAAAGTGATTCGATGTCATGTGATTTCTTCAACCTTATTATGCAGAAAATTATACGAGCTGCAGATTTACGACATAATGGCACTATCTTCAACAAATGTGTCATGCTGCTGGCATATTCCGATGATATTGACATAATCGGTATCAACTCGCGAGCAATCAGTGCAGCATTCTCTGAATTGGAACGAGCATTACGTCGAATTGGTCTTATGGTGAACGAGGGCAAGACGAAGTACCTAGTGTCTACAAACAAAGAGTTCCGGCGTCTTGGACAATACGTCACTGTTGACAATTACACTTTCGAGGTGGTGAAGGACTTCGTCTATCTTGGAACCAGCATCAACAACTGTAATGATGTCAGCCTGAAGATCATACGTAGTATAACTCTTGCTAACAAGTGTTACTTTGGGCTGAGTAAAAAAAAAAAAAATAAATAAATATGTGGCACTTAAAGCCCCAAAGGGCTCATTGGCCGAGCTTCTCTTCTATTACTGTTGTGCGTCTTAAATTTTGGACAGTATTAGAATGGACCTACTTATTTTAGCCGGTTCCGAACGGCAGAACACTTGTGACATCACTTTTTCTGAGCTTTGTCACAGAGTTCTTTTTTAGAAGCTTTTTCATGGCAAGTTGTTACTGTCGGAAGAATTGCCAATTGCTTGCCGACAGTTGGGTACCATTCGAAAGAAAAATCTTTTCGATATAAAATTTGTTATGCATCAGCCGGGTATTGAACCACGACCTACAGATCAGAAGGCGAACACACTAACCACTGAGCTACGGCACCCACAGTGGTTAGGGCTGAGTAAGCAATTAAATAGTCGAGCCTTCTCTCGAAAATCGAAAATCACACTCTACAAGTCCCTCATTATTCCTGTCCTAACATATGGCGCAGTAGCCTGGACAATTTACACCTCGGATGAGCGAATGCTTCTAGTTTTCGAGAGAAAAGTCCTACGCCAGATGTTTGGATCTATTTGTGTTTGTGGCGGGTACCGATGAGGTACAACGATGAGCTCTATGAGCTGTATGCCGACATTGACATAGTCAAGCGAATTAAAATCCAGCGGCTGCGCTGGCTGGGTCATGTCGAGCAAAAGGAAGAAGACGTTTCAGCGAAGAGAGTATTTTATTCGGCACCCGATGGAGGACGCAGAAGAAGAGGAAGACCAAATCTCCGTTGGAAGGACCAAGTGTTGGGTAACCTGGCAGAGCTTGGAATATCCAATTGGCGCCAGCAAGAGAAGAACAGAGAAGACTGGCGCCGATCATCGGTTGTTATGGCCACACAAGAAGAAGAAGAGGCCTTAAAAGGCTTTAAGAGGCATTGGAAAATAATTTTTAGAAATCTAAAACATTTTGGAGGTGAGCTTCCAATATGTAGCATGCATTTTAGGTGAAACTTCTTTTCATGACCCACTTTAATAAATTTTATACTAGCAATAGTAAAATTTCCATGGATAATGGTGAACAAATTTGGCACATTGGCATACCCATAGCAATGAAGATGAGCACACAAATAAAATAGGCATTATATGAGCTTCTTCTACTTATTTCTACTATTTTTTTTTTTTTTTTTTTTCATATCCACTATTTCTTATTCTTTCTAGCATCTCACTCTATGTCCCACTCGATCATCAAATAATATCAACTGCATATATTTTATTGGTGGTCACGTTTAAATTTTGTTTGATTGCTGGCACTTTAGTGCATTGTGGTGTATGTGCAGAGTGCTGAGACGACAATTTTCATTTCATATCCTTTTAGTATTTTGTATGTAGTTGCAATAGCTCTGAACATATTTCAGTTTGATTATGTACGAATAAAAGTATGTGCTTGTGTGTCTGTGTGTGTGTGTGTGTGTGTGTGTGAAGTTGGTCATTCGGTTCGTTTCATTTAATGCACATTCGTGCAGAACGTGCGCCTACGCTAACCATTTATATGGAAATTCTACCAACCGACTAGCGGCAACCACCCAATCAACTATCCCACCACAATGCTAAGATTTTCCTACCAGTAGTAGTAGTAGTAGTAGTAGTAGTAATAGTAGTAGTAGTGTCATAAGGAAGCATAGAGCCATAGAGCATTTGTAGTGTAATTTATGTGTCCCCATGTGCTGCTGTTTGGTCTATTTTTTTTTTTTGTGTTTGTTTTTGACGTCGTCTACTTTTTGTTTTTTTTGTCGTTCTCTTTTTGTTTTTGGCATGTCTACCGTTTGCAATGGCAATTTACTTAACTTGTTATTTCTATTATTGTTATTATTGCTTTTGCACGATGATGACGATGCTGATGATGGTGGTGGTGGTGGTGGTGACGACGGTTGATAATATTCACCCTCTATTGTCGCATATATACGATTCACCTTTGCATGCAAATAGGTTCATACTCGTATGTAGTTCTGACTGGTAGGTAATTTGTCGTGATCGTCATTGTCGTCACCGTCATCGTCGTTGTCGTTGTCACAATGATCATTAATGTCTGCTTCTTGTAGTTCTTGTACTCAACTTGTTATTATTGGAGTTGGCAATCGACATGCAGCAACAATTGCAACGTGTTATTTGCCATTGTCTGGCAAAAGAAATGCATTCACACTCACACATACATAAGCATGCATGCATATATTTTTTTTATTTTAATTTTTCTAGCCGACATTGCTTTTTCTTCAATAAAAACAAACACATTTAACACTCGTCTAATATATATGTGAATACATATGCACAAATGTATGTATTTATTTTTACAGTAGTGAACAAAAGTGAAGTGGCCTTTAGAGTATCAATCAAATGGGTGATATTTGGAAAGAGCTTGGCGATGGAATTGACACTATTATTGCATCTAGATACAAAAATGTGAAAAGAAGACTTAATATTTACCACATAAAATATAAATAAGATATAATATAAGCATGCAATTCATTAATAACCTAAAATCTTACTTTAGGAAGGTGCTATTTTCAATATATAATGTCTACTATTGCTATCCAATATCTAGTTTCAGCTTGATAACTTTCTATTTTCGACCTCGAAATGTGAAAAAATACATACGGAAGCATAATTTTGTATGGGAGGTACATATGTGTGGTTTTTATCCAATTTAGCCGATTTTTAATTATGTCTCTTAGATAGTAGATATAGTCATATATATCAAGTTTCAGATTGATTACTAAATATTTTTGAGCTCGATATGTGAAAAAATACGTACGGAAGCGTAACTTTGTATGGGAGGTATGTGTGGTTTTTATCCGTTTTATCCGATTTTTAATTATGTCTCTTAGGTAGTAGATATGGTCATATATATCAAGTTTCAGATTGATTACTTAACATTTTCTAGCGTTAATTGTGAAAAAATACGTACGAACGCATAATTTTGTATGGGAGGTATGTATGGTTTTTATCCGATTTATACGATTTTTAATTATATATATATTAGATAGTAGATATAGTCATATATATTAAGTTTTAGATTAATAACTAATAATTTCGTGTGAAAAATGTGAAATCACACATTCAACTACATACTTTTCTATAGGAGTTTAGTGTGGTTTTCATCCAATTACGCCCATTTTTTAAATAATATATATTTTGTTGACAGACTAACTTTATATAACAGATTCTTATCTGATTGCTCATATATTTACGGTATTAAAATGTGAAAATTCATATTCAAAAACATACTTTTGTATGGGAGGTAGGCGTGGTTTTAAGCCGATTGTACCAATTTTCTAAAATATATATTTTATAATAAAAATAAATTTGTGTAGAAAGTTTCAGCACTATAGCACAATATTTTCGCACTCAAATTGTTAAAATTCACATTCAACAACATACTTTTGTGTGGGAAGTAGGAGTGATTTTTATCCAATATCATCCATTTTCCACATCGTTTATTAATTGGTAAATATATTTATATGTACCAACTTTCAGCTTGATAACTTAATTTTTGGTGTATAAAGCATGCAAAAATGCCTTTGAAAGCATATTTTTGTATGGGAGCTAGGTGTAGTTTGCACTCAATTACGCTTATATTCCACCCTCTCAATATAATAGTAAATATAATCATATGTACATAGTTTCAATTTGATAGCTCTATATTTTCGTGTGAAAAGTGTGACGTCATTCATTTGAAAACATTTTTAGGGAGATAGATTTGGTTTTGATCCCATTCATCTATGACTCTTTGAGGCATTCAAGGAATTGAAAATTAAGTCATTCATTCAATATTCATTTCCATAACATACATAGAACAAATTCACTAAATTTTTATGATTATTTTGAGCCTAGCCTAGTCAAAATAATCACAAAAATTATAAATAAAATAAAATAAATAAATAAATTAACTAAATAATGTTTTTATTAATGCCTTAAATATAAAAAAAAAATTATTGCACTGTATATCACTTCTCTCGTCACAATAATTTTCTTCCATACTGTCGTCATAATAACAATGCATTCACCACTTGTGTATTACACGATTGTAGTTACAATTTGGCAAACGAATAAAACGAATAAAAAATAGTATTATCTTGCAAATATTGCCTGCTTATTTATGCACATAAAAATACATACATATAGACATAGTTGCATACATATGCACATATATGAATGCAATTCTATATTGTACGTGCGTGTGCTGCAAGCAATACCACTGCCTTCACGGCTGTTGTCTGTGAATGAGTGCAAATTTAATAGCAAACAAAAAGTGTAACACCATTTTTGTATGCAAACAATACAACAACAACAACAACAACAACTACAACAACAGCAGAAACTTAAGTAATAGCGCTGTAGGTAGTTCCGCCCATTACTAGAATAAATTCCTATTGTTGTTGTTGTTGTGTTGTTATTGTTGCCGCCACATGTCTATGGCATGCCAAAAATTTAATATTTCCGTTTTGTTATGTCGTCGCCATAACATAGCAAACGAAAAACAGACAAAATTCGTGATAAAACCAAATAAATTGCACTAAATTTACCATAAATGCATATTAGTAGATGTTCGAATGTATTTACGTACATTTACATGCTTATATTGACAATGAAAGTTTTCAATATGCAGCATATTTTTTAGTCTTTTCGATTTGTGTCATTGTTTTTTTTTTTTTTTTTCTATTCTTCCATTTAATTCATAATGATACAACAACTGCATATGATAAGAGAGTAATCTATCTACAATACAAGAATTGTAAACATAATTCCATCACCGAACAAATAACAAATATAATATCATATATAATGTATAGAATACATACATACATATATTAATACAATAACAATAATAATCATATAAATTTATTTACATTTGTAGATGTATTAATAAATTTGATGACAACAAGCAAAACAAAAGCAAAACAAAAGCAAAAAAAAAACAAATAAAATATAAAAACAAATTACTTATTCTTGTTTGAGGATTATTTTGAATCGTTGACTTTTTAATATATATACCACCTTGATCAAAAAGTTCCCGGAATAACCACCTTGGGTTGCTCCCATAGTTCCAATTTGAGTTCTGTTTTTTTTTTTTTTTTTGCTAAGTTAGTACATCTGTTGTTGATATTCCCAAGCCAAGATGTAGTCAAGAGTACATCTATTTCAGTGCTTCCTGCGATTTTTCCATTACTTCCTCTCGGCTGCTAGAACTCATTCCCCGATTGAACAGAAAGAAGTCACAGGGAGCCAAATCAGGTGAATTCGGTGACTGTTGGATGGTGGTATTTGTTGCTTTTTACGTCAAAAAATTACGAATAATGATGGCACTGTGTGACGGTGCGTTATCATGGTACAAAATCCACGAGTTTTCTGCCCACAACTCTGGTCTCTTTCCGTCGTACTCATAAACTCACGTCTCGTCTCCAGTAATAATCCTTTTGATGAATGTGGCATCGGATTCAGCCTCGCAAATCATTTCTTTTGCGAGGCTGAATAAATAGATGTACTTTTGACTACGTAACTTTTGCAAATGTCAAGCTATGACACTAAGTTTTAGAGGGAATATCAACAACAGATGTACCAACTTACCAAAAAAAAAAAAAAAAACAGAACTCAAATTGAAACATGGGAGCGCCACAAGGTGGTTTTTCCGAGAACTTTTTAATCAAGGTAATAGGTAGATATTCAGTCATTTACTATGTAGGCTTGCGTGTGTAAACCCCGCTGAAAAATCGAACAGCGAAGGCATTATTTTCAAAGGCATCACTGTGTTTTCTTTGATATAGATATTACAGATTAGAGCATTGAAATAGATTACTTTTACTCACTGATTTACTTATGAGGTCATTACAACCGAAAATCGATTTAGGCCGATCGATTTAGCATCGTTTCGCCAGCCAGCTCTTTCCTTCGCTAGATGGCACCAGTTAGAAATTCCAAGCGCTCACTAGTTCTCCAGTACTTGATCTTTCCACTCGAGGTTAAGTCTTCCTTTTCACCGTCGTTCACTAGCGGGTTCCGAATATAACACCTTCCTAGCCAGAGCGTGTTCTTCCATTTACTCGACATGACCTAGCCAGCGCAGTCGTTGGATTTTCATGCACTTTACTATGTTAATATCTGCATACAACTCATACAACTCATGGTTGTACCTTATTCGGTACTCGCTACCAACGCAAATAGGTCCAAAGATATGATTTTTCTCTCGAAACCTCCGAGCATTCTTTCATCTGAGGTGGAAATTGTCCAAGCTTTGGCGCCGTATGTAAGGACAGGCATAATGAGGGACTTGTAGAGTGTGATTTTCGTTTCTCGATAGAGTGCCCGACTTCTCAATTGCTTATTCAGTCCAAAGTAGCACCTGTTAGCAAGAGTGATCCTTCGCAATATGTCCAAGATAGACAAAGTCCTTCATTTCTTCAAAAGCGTAGTTATCAACGGTGAAGTGCTCTCGTGCACCATGAGACCCATTTGACGCGACTCTCTTTCCAACTCTAAGAATGCTGCACTGACTGCTCGCGTGTGTAATGCCGATGACGTCAATATCATCGGCATACGCCAACAGCTTGACACTTTTGTTGAAGATAGTGTTATTATGTCGTAGATCAGTAGATCGTATTATTTTCTCCATTTTAAGATTGAAGAAATCGCCCGATAACGAATCATCTTGTTTGAAACTCCGTCCGGTATTAAGCGGCGGGGAGAGGTCCTTTTCAATGTTCAGTGCACAACGAGAGTTAAGCAATGTCATTCTGCAAAGTCTAATGAGTTTTGCAGGTATACCAAATTCAGACATAGTTGTGTAGAGGAAATCCGTTATTGGACTGTCGAAAGCGGCTGGTCGATGGTGGGCTTACCAGGTGTGAAGCCACACTGAGAAAATCCAATCAGGTTGTTAAATATAGGCTTCAACCTTTAACACAGAACGCTCGATAGAACCTTGTATGCGATGCTAAGAAGACTTATTCCACGATAGTTGGCGCAAATTGTGGGGTCTCCTTTTTTATGTACGTGACAGAGAACACTGAGCCTCCAATCATCAGGCATGCTTTCATCCGACCATATTCTGCTTATTGGTGCATGCTTGTGAGCAGCTCATCGCCTCCGGTCTCGGCAGGTAGGCCATCATCACTTTCAGTTTTGTTGTTTTTCAGCCTAGAAACGGCTTCTCTGACCTCTTCGTGGTCGCGTGGTGGAACATCTATATCATCATCCGTAATTGTAGAGTTCGGGAGATCTCCTCCTTGGGCGGGATTGTTCGAGGCGTCGTCATTCAGTAACTTGGAGCAGTGTTCCCTCCATAAGCTCCATAAAATTACTTTTACACTATTTATTTATTTTCATATAATTTATTGGTTAATATTGGTTCCATTCCCATAAAGGAGTTTATTGTTGATCAGCATCATCAACCGATGATGCTGATGCATTAGCTGAAATTTATCTAGATGATAATTAAACCAATGTATATGTGATTTTGTGTTTTGGGAAAATCGAATGAAAACCACACCTACTTCTATTCGATTATATTCGATTATATTCGATTATTCGAGTTTTCGAATGTATGTTTTCACACTTTGCACAAGAATATATAATGCGATTATGTTGAAACTTGGTATGTACGCTTATATTTTCCAACAAATGTATGAGTTGAAAAATAGGCGAAATCAGATCAAAACCTCGCATACCTCCCATACAAAAATATATCGTCCAATGCATGTTTTTGCACTTTGAGCACGAAAATATTACGCTATCAAACTGAAACTCTGTAAATATGATTATATTCCTCATTATTGAGGAATTACTTTAAGAATGGGCAAAATAGGATGAAAATCTCGTCCATGTCCCATACGAAAATATGTCTTCAAATGCGTGTTTTTGTAATTTTAGCCAGAAAATATTACGCTATCAAGCTGAAACTTTGTATATACGATTATATTTTATTATTAATGGATTTCCTAAAAAATGGGCAAAATCGTATGAAAATCTCGTTCACGTCCCATACAAAAATATGTCTTCAAAAGTGTGTTTTCGCATTTAGAGCACGAAAATATTACTCTACTAAGCTGAAACTAGGCGAATACGATTATATTTCATTATTGATGGATTACTTAAAGAATGAGTAAAATCGGATGAAAATCTTGTCCAACTCCCATACAAAAATATGTCTTAAAATGCATGTTTTCCCATTTTGAGCACGAAAATATATAATTTTCAAGTTGAAATTCAGTAATTATGATTAAATTTACAAATGAGTAGACAGACTTGAAAAAAAAATGAAATCTAATGAATATCACGTCTAAATCCCATACAAAAGTATATTGTCGAATATATGATTTCACACTATTTTTCAATGAAAATACAAAGCTAAGAAATAAAAATTTAGTACGTATAATTATATTTAACTTGAATGCATTAGTTTGGATGAAATGGATGAAATCGGAAGAAAACCACCTCTACCTGCCATACAAAAGTGATTTATTTTGGAACATAATTATACTTTATTCGCATAAATAAAAAGCCATAGAACTGAAACCTCGTAGATAGGATTAATTTTGACGAATAACAAACATATTTGAAAATATTCTAAATCGGATAAAAAATACACCTACCTCCCATACGAATGTAGGCTTCAGTTTGTATATTTTTTTACATTTTCTGCACAAAATTATAAATTTATTCAGTTTCTTCGATTTATAAAGTATGATTGAAAGTTTAAAAATAGGCGTAATTAATTAAGAACAACAATTAACCTTCACAGAAATGTCTATATGTCAGCCATCTTAATGAATTCATGCTTTTCCTTCTGAATGTTACTGGTTAAACTGGTCTATATTAAAATGTCAACAATTCATACCTTTTCCTCTCTGCTGTTTCATTCTATTCTGTCTCTCCCTCTGTGTGTGTCTCGTACAAAATCTATCATTATTTTTATATTATTCTGACAGTAACAGTACCACATTTCATTCCTTTCATAAAAAAGTTCTCAACGAGTTATTGTGGTTATTGTTATTGTTGCTGTCACAGTTGACATTTGAAAAATCATATTTAAGCTTCTATAAAGAAATTCACTTAATTTCGTAAATGTATTTATATCTTAAAACCCACATACTATAAATAAGTGCCCACATACATGTTTCAACTTGACGCAAGTTCATTCATATGTAAATATTATGTGTCAGCCGTCTTGTCGACAAGAATGCTCAACAACAACAATAACTAACATTTCCTATGCCAATTAGAATTGAAATTATTTTCATTTTGTGATGGCGTTTTTCACATTATTGTTGTTGGTAATGTTGTTTTTTCCTATTTTTTTTTTTGCTGCCTACTGATAAAATTATATTTTGACATGCCACATTTATGGTCGTAAAATTTATTAAAAAAAAAAAAGAAAAAAATGAGTTTTTCTTTAAAAATTCAATACTAAATATAAAAGTACTCACTCTTTTTGTTCTATTTACTCAAATTTACTACCTCATTGTTATTGTACGAGGGCGGTCCCAGAACTACGCGACCTGACATATAGATGGTGGCAGTAGTTTGAAAAAAATTACTTTGGTGAAAAGTGGCATCCTTAAAAAACATATGTTTTAAGTTTCAAGACGTCACGTTGTTTAGTATTTTTTTTTTGGAGCCATCGAAAATTAACGGCCTCAGTGAATTTGTACACTACAAAAAATTGGTCACCGTTATGTAATTCAATACTTTCATTTAAAAGGTCTCAGTCCAACTAATATTAAAGCCGAACTATATTCTACTCTGGTGGAATATGAACCTATGTTTTCGATCATAAAATATCGGATGGCAGAGTTTAAACGAGGTCGTACGAGCTGACAAGACGAACACCGTAGTGGTCAACCAATTGAGGTGGCCACACCAGAAACGATTAAGAAAATCCACAAAATGGTATTGGATGATCGCCGGCTAAAGGTGCGTGAGCTAGATGAAATTACAGGCATTTCAAAAAGTGCTATACATCGTATATTAACCTAAAATTTGGAGATGAAAAAGCTATGTGCAAGATGGGTGCCGCGTTTGCTCACAATAAAACAACAACAACATCGTGAAGATGTTTCTGTGGAGTGTTTGGCGATGTTTCACAGTAATAAAGCCGAGTTTTTGCGTCGATTCGTAACCATGGATGAGACATGTGTCCACCACTTCACACCTGAGACAAAGGAGCAGTCAAAACAGTGGACTGAAATGGGAGTGGACTGAATCGTGTGGAGTCTGCGATAGATGGCCATTTTAATGAGCTAGACAGTTCATACTATAAACAGGGTATCGAAGCTATAGAATATCGCTGGGAAAAGTGTATATAGCTAAAAGGAGATTATGTTGAGAAATGAAGAAAAGTTTTCCCAAATTTGTTCAGTTCTCTGTGTTAGGTCAGGTAGTTCTGGGACGGCCATCGTACGTATATACCCAGTCTAGCTGATAATTTCGCTTTTTTTTTTTTTGTATATCTTCATTATTGTCATCTGTCGTTAGGTTATAGATTATTTTTTATTTGTCATTTTTCATAATCAACATTTCAAATGACGTCATATTTCATGTTGAAAATATTACGTTATTCATAAGTATATTGTGAATTTCCTATTGCCTATGGAATCACATATTATTTGTATCGTATATAAATTGTTATTATGAAGCCTAAGGTACCCCCAACCATACTCCCCTATACACGTTCTTCCAAATGTCTTTAAAGAGATATTTACATTGTGCTAGTAAGTAATATTGTTCATTTGCTTATTTTTTCGTATTCATTTCTCTATTTCTCTATGGATTTCATTCGTCACAGGCAAAACGATTTATTAAATACAAATTATACAAAACCTTTGTCATGCCACTTTTATAAAGATTTCATGTTGTTATGGCCATACTATTAACTATTGTTAAAAATGAACAAAAATCCTGCACAAAAAGAAAAAAAGAAAAAGGAATGCTGGCAACGCAAAAAAAAAAAAACACATAAATTAATCTAACAAAGCGCATGACTATACAAAATAATCAAATACATTAACATGTACTTAATATATTTCACTACTAAGGGTTGTGTATTAAAATAGTGAAAATATGTAGTAGTATGTAGTTCATAAGAAATAGTTGTATATAATATGTAGGTACATAAATAAATCCTTATAAAGTAGTGTCGAAAGCAATCTGCAGAATATTATTAATCACTTACTCTTACTCACTTCCCTTATTACAAATACAATATATCCTATAATTTGACCTATCTTATCTACGTCTATATGTATAAATATGTATACTAACACCCTGTGCTATAGAGACGTTGAAATCAGGGGTTTGTTAGAAGAGATAACCAAACACCAATTGGTTATCCCTGGTGCTTGCCTTGATAGGAAGTCGTTTACTAGGTCTTACAAACCTTGAAGAAGAAGAAGATTAACTTTATCGAAAAGGTGTTTTAGTTTTCAGAGCAGAGAGCTCTCAGAAGGCTATCTTAAAATCGCTCGATCCTTTCAGGACATGATCTTTCCAGATAATTCCGAAGAAATCTACCATGAAAGCACTCGCTTCGGAAGTGGTCCAACTAATGAATATCACTATCTTTGTAGACAGTCAAGCGGCACTAAAGGCAATTGAAACAAGAACAGTCAAGTCGAAAATCGTGGTTAAATGTCGAGCTTCATTATGTGACATAGGGAACCACAAGGTCTCACTTTGCTGCATTCTTGGACATAGTGATATTGAAGGGAACGAATTAGCAAATGAAATGGTCAGGAGGGGTTCCAGTATGGACGCCAAGGTGGCCGACGACTCAGTACAAATTCCGCTTTACGTACTGTTTGGGTGTATAGAAGAAATAGTTGTTAAGAAGGTGAACAGCTTGTGGACTAGCCGAGAGGTTTGTGAAGTGTCCACAACCTTATGGTCTAGGCTAGACATGAGAGGGACTAGGGTACTTCTGCACTTAACGAAGCCTGCAGTTCCAATTTTTACCGGGGTGCTCACTGCGCATTGTGCCGTCGCGCCAATGCTTGAACGTTGGCGTATACCGACGAGGGAACTGTTTGGGGTTTGCCGAGGCGAAGAGGAAGAAAAATCAATAAACCACTATCTGTGACCCTGTCCAGGACTACAGACAATGCAGTTTCAATGTTTGGGGTCTCGTTTCTCCACAGGACAGGACGAACTTGCGAAAGTGGACTTAAAAGAGCTTCTTAACTTTATATAGAGAACAAAATGGTTCAAGAACGATGACACATGAACACTTGTTACTCTGGGAAGGCGTGCCTCCTCTGGCAATAAAGGGCAATCACAATGGGCAATAGATGCCTTCGAGTGGAAGTGTAAATATATGTTCACACACGCCCTTCAAACCTAGCCTAACCTAACCCAACTACCTAAACCGGGCCAGATTCAAAAAAGTTCACCTTTAATTTTAATGCAGTAGATTAAGCCACTTAATCAAAGGCTGGATACTTGCTTTGCATGTCAATTCAAGCAACCAAATGAGATTCATATAGAAACATTTTATTAGCCAGTCGAGAATTTAGGGGGAAAAAAAACCCACAAGAAACTCACCCAAAACCGAGGAAATATAGTACCACAATATGATAATATCTGATCTGATAATTTGATTATAATTCACTCTTTCCATTCAAGCGGGAAAGTCTCTTCCTCCCATGTAGCTATTATTAGGGTGATAGCATTTCCACGGAAAGCCCGACATCAGTTTTATAAATTTCAGCCAGTATACCATCGATTCCGGCAGTTTTGCCATTCGGCAGTTTCTTTATGGCAGCAGCAATTTCAAACAGATTTGTCGTCGTTTGAAATAGAGTGTTAATCGACAGTAGGATCTAGCACATTGTTAAGGACAGCCGAGAAATGCTCTTTCCATCGAAGAAGTTATTGTTTGTCAGTAATCAAAAGATTGCCATTTAGATCTTCAATCGGGTGTTCGATACAAAGGCTGTTGTCGACCAACTTTTTGGTGATCTTGAATAACGTATGGGAGTCGCTAGGACGGGCTGCTTGTTCTGCCTCCGTTGATGTGCCGCCTTTTGTCGCGACGCACGCAACGCTGAACTGTTTTCTGCATATGACAGTAATGGCTTTCCAGCTGCGACAGAAAATGTATAAAAGTCCCCTATAATTGCCTAGTTTTCAATATTTTTCACCTAATAAAGAGGCTGCCATATAAAATCGCTACAAAAGCACCTGGTTATTGCCGAACATTTGGCTCAAGCATACTTACCACTCCTATTTTTTTGTGTGCCTCTGTAATTTATTGTGGTCTTACTATAGTTATGCATCAAAAAATTAACTTAGAGGAAGAAATAAGTAAGTTTTTATATTCGGCTATGGTAAATCGTTTCCAACTTAGTAGCATTGACGATTTAATGCAAAACAATTTAAATATTTAGCTTGAATTGTCTTAAAGAAATCAATGGGAAAAAAAAATCATTTACAAAATTGTATTTTCATGCCACATTGACAACCAAAGTACATGTAATCATATGCGAGCACACACACGCTCAATCTCAATCTACAATATTTCCGAAATACATTAGCTTGTGAAACAACAGCATTTACCATTTCAATTACATTCAATGCTTATAATTTCATTACCTATAGTAAATGATTAGATTGTGCTAATAAATATAAATGTTTACTTGCACATTCCTTTACAAATGCGTCATCAATACCATCGACACACAAGTGCGAGTATGTACATACAAGTGTGGTATGAATTCTTAGTGGTGCGTGTAAATATGAATACAACACTATGCTTAGAGTAAGCGTATTATATACATGCGCTCACGCATAATCATTACAATAAATATGTATCGTACACATTTTACATACATACAATAGTGCCGATGGAAGGAGAATAACATCAGCAATAACGGTTAATTGTTATTTTAATGCCGAAATGGTAAACGAAAATTGTTTTTCTGTATTATTTTATGCTCGTACAACAAATAAACAAACAACATATCTATAAAATCGCACTAAATATTTGAAGAAATCATGAGAGCCACAGTGTAAGACATACACCAGTCACTGAGTGAGTGAGTGAGTGAGTGTAAATGTAATGCATACTCATTGAGCCAATAATAACATTAATTTGGTGATAATCGTATATTTTTATGCTAGCATGTAGTTTACGGCATAATTTCACAAGTGTTAGTTGTATTGATTCACAAGAAATCCAATAAGAAATGCGAGTAATGCACGAAGCATAGAGGAAGTTGAATATTGAGGTACATGAAGATACTTATGTAATGTCATGCAATTTGTTTCAATAAAGTTTTTATGACTATTTTCAGATTCAATATTGTGTGAACAACAAAATATGTTTTTTTTTTTGCCCCAACAGAAAACGATTAAGTTATCCTTAGGTTTAAAAGGAACTAGTGTAGGTGGTTGTCTTTTTATTCCAATAAAACTAATAATAGCGGAATTACTAAATTTCATTTAATTTAATAAGAATTGCAGAATTGATAGTGAATAGTGAATATAATCATAATACTATCAGTAATTATTAGTGAATAGTGAAAAGTGAATATACTCATAATACTATCGGTAATTATTTTAACACCATTTTCTTAATGTCCTCTTTATAAGTCATTTTAATTTTGATAAAAATATTGAAACACATTTTTTTTATTTATTTTCATTTCAGTGTGACAATGCAAAATAGCGAAATTCATATTTTGATGAAGTGCGAGTTCCAAATTGGAAAATTTTCCAATTCCACTTGCATGTTTACAGTGTTAAGGTATTGTCAACACATACCTATGCAAACAATTTTAAGACTATTATGCAAATAATTTCCATAAATATATCCTAAAATCGATATGTCTTGTGTTAGAGAAAAAATGAACCCTTTTCCAATCCCACTCACATGTTTACTATACCGAGATATTGTTGACATATGATGTTAATAATTTCAGAGATTTATCCTAAAACCGATCTGGCTTATATTATCTTTTTACAATTGCTCTCACATATTTACTGTGGCATGCCACTTAGAACTCATGTTCATATACGCAATCTCAATACCATAGAGTACCAATTTTCAGTAATAGACGCATAAAAGTCTTTAAAGTATTATAGAGGTGCCATGCCCCCTTCTCTCATATAGTGCATATGGCTCCATGGGGTATTTTCCCATACCTCTCATAATTTTGCTCTAATATAATGGAATCGAATCACGTCGATTTACTAATTTTCATGACTATAATGCCCAAGGTGTAGGAAATATGAGCAAAAAACTACTATTTGCGTTGCATTGGAGCTGCCACGCCCCAATTTACAATTCCATTGAGCTTTTTATTGTAGCATTGAATTATCAACCCATGTCGATGTGGAAATTTCCATGATTATATTGTACTTAGTTACAGAGATATGTGCGAAAAACTGTTTGAGTTGTATTGGAAGTGCCACGCCCAATTTCAAATTGTACTGCAATTTTTATTATGGCGTCGATTTATCAACCTATATCGATGTGGCATTTTTCAAGATTATTTTGTACTTAGTTTCAAAGATATGCGCGAGAAATTATTTGAATCGAATGGGAGCTGCCACGCCTCAATTTTCAATTCCATTGAAATTTTTACTGTAGCATCCAATTATCAACACATGTCGATGTGGCAATTTTCAAGATTATCTTGTACTTGATTCCTGAGATATTTGCGAAAAACTGTTTGAATCGTATGGGAGCTACCACGCCTCAATTTCCAATTCAATTGAAATTTTTACTGTAGCATCATATTATCAACACATATCATTGTGCCAATTTTTAATACTATATTATATATAATTCCAGAGATATTTGCGAAAAACTATTTGTATCGTACGGGAGCTGCCACGCCCCAATTTTCAATTGAACTGAAATTTTTATTATAGCTTTAATTTAACAACCCTTATCGATGTGGCAATTTTCAAGATTATTTTTTACTTTGATTCAGAGATATATGTGAAAAACTATTTTAATCGTATGGGAGCTGCCACGCCCCAGTTTTCAATTCAACTGAAAGTTTTACTGTAGCACCGATTTATCAACACATATCGTTGTGCCAATTTTCAATACTATATTCTATATGATTCCAGAGATACGTGGGCAAAACTATTTGTATCGTATGGGAGCTGCCACGCCCCAATTTTCAATTCCATTGAAATTTTTATTACAGCATCGATTTATCAACCCATGGCAATGTGGCAATTTTCAAGATCATTTTGTACTTGTTTTCAGAGATATGTGCGCAAAACTATTTGATTCGTATGGCAGTTGCCACGCCCTAATTTCCAATTCAACTGAAATTTTTACTGTAGTTGCAAATTATCAACACATATCGTTGTGCCAAGTTTCAATACTATAGTCTATATGATTTCAGGGATTTGTTGTAAAAACCATCCAAGTTGTATGAGAGGTGCCATGCCCAAATTGCCAATTTTGGCCATATTTTTTCTGTAACATCATATTATCAACTGATGTTGATGTACCAATTTTCAAGAGCATACTGCACTTGGTTTCAGAGCTATGTTTTAAAAACCATATTAGTAGTATAGGAGATACCTATTCGCCCACTTCTGCGAAACATTTTATATATAGCTTATAACAATTTTCGATAAATTGTGAATATATGTAGTTCTTTTGGTAAAAAAAAAAAAATACAGATACATAAGTAGTGAGTTATATACCGAAAGTAGTCGAAGAGTTAATATTTACATTTATAATGAGAATACAATTAAATATTACTCATACGCTACAGTGGCCTCATATAAAATAGCAATATATAATGTTTGATATTTATGCAAATATCTATTCGATTGTAAATTCAGAATCCAGAAGTACATATTACTTATTGAAAATCAAAAACAAATAGTAATTGCATGTTTCTTATATGCAGATGAAATAATATTCACTTGAAAATTGTAATATCATTTCTCATCAAATAATCATTATGCGAGTATTGTTATTGTTATAAAATTCATTGAATTGAATAATGCATAAATTGAAATTATGATAGGTCTATATAGCAGTGTTTGCATTTCATTTTTTTGTTCTTCATTGCTTATGGATTATTGGTTTCAGTTTGATTTTTATTATTATTTTATTTTATTTTTTCATTTTGTATGTTTCCTTTTCAATTTATGTAAATTTGTTCTCCATAAATACGAGTATACATACATACTCGTCGGTATATGGTATATTGTACGTATATGCTGGTATTTAGTAAAATATGATAATTGCTTTTTCTTGTTTATGTTTGACTGTCAAATGGCCTATTATCATACCATTTAACTAATTAGATTGGACCTTTGCAGGCAATTTTATTATGAAACACTGACTGTGTCCGTAGAGTCGAGCAATTATGTTGTGGACATTAAACATACCTACACATACACATATAGATAATAATATGTTAATGTTGGTAAAATAAGCATATAACTTGTTGCTGCTTTCAAAATGATTTTAATGTTGGTTTACATTGGATTTTTTTGCATTTTCATTTGTTAGTGGACATAAAACTGTTTATATGTATGTAGTAAAACATGTGAAACGCATTTCTGGTATAATAATCACGATAATAAAAATGTAAATAGTATATTTTTTCATGATAGCCCTACTGCTAACAAACTAGCTACTAGAGAGCCACACCTGATTTTCAACCAATCTCTATATAATTATATATATGCTTATTATATAGGTAGTTTGTCTGTATGCGAGTGTATGTGTGTCTATTTATACTCGTATATCTATGAGCTCTGTAGGTAGGTAGGTAGGTAGGTAGTTCGGTATGAAAACAAATTATTAATGGATAATTTTCAACATTGTTCTGACCATGTCAATTAAGTGCGCTGAAAAAGAGTGTGTATATAGCATTTTTATATTTCATTCATTGTCATCATTAATCAACAATTTTGTTGTTTTAAAATGCATAACTTTCAAAGTATTTTTTTTTTTTTTTTATATTTTTTATTATGGTATACATAAATTATATTGAGTGTGCTATGGCTCTAGGTAGATTATTTATGTTGTAAAATCAGAAGAGCTTACGAAGATTTGTTGTACAAAATGAGCACACTTTTCAAAAATATGGCTCCAGAAGCACACACAACAGCGCACTGAGGTTATATCAGGTGTAGTAAAAAGAAATCCATTATTTTTCCAATAGTTGGCTTTAATAATCTGTATCTCGCGTTGTATATATGCGCTCGGGTTACGCTAGATGGCGTTAGAAGGATAAGCTTTCAGGCAGTTTTGTGATTGCTTGACTCAGTATTGTTTGAGCACGCGTCAAAGATGAACCGCCAGTAAAGAGAAAATACGCCATATTTTATAGTTTTTCTTCGATAAAGGCGAAAACGGCTGAAAATGTGAATAGTGTTTATAGTCCTGATACTGTAACAGCCAATCGCGCTCAATTTTGGTTTCGTCGATTTCGTTCCGGTAATTTTGATGTCAAAGATGCAAGGCCAATTGTCGAAAATATCAATAAAATAATGGAAATTGTTGAGTCTGCCCTTCACGTAAACCCTGTTTCTATTGTCCAGGAGCTAAACATTGCACAAAAAACCATTTCGAACCATTTAAATAAGGCTGAATACAAAAGGAAGCAAACAAAATCTCATGAACCGAATTTCCATCTGTGAATCGCTGCTGAATCGCAACAAAATCGATCCATTTCTGAAGCAGATGGTTACTAATGATGAAAAATGGGTCACTTACGATAACGACAAGCGAAAACGGTCGTGGTCGAATTGTGGTGACCCGCGCAAACGGTGGCTAAGCCAGGATTGATAGTCCAGAAGGTTTTGCTATGTGTTTGGTTGGATTGGCAGGGAATCATCTATTATGAGCTGCTCCCCTACGGCCAAACTCTTAATTCGGACCTGTACTGTCAACAATTGGACCGTCTGAAGGAAGCAATCGCTCAGAAGAGGCCAGCTTTGGCCAATACGAGAGGAATTGTGTTCCATCAGGACAACGCCAGGTCACACACATCGATAGTGACTCGACAGAAGCTCCGGGAGCTTGGTTGGGAGGTTCTTATGCATCCACCATATAGTCCGGACTTGGCACCAAGTGATTACTACCTGTTCCTGTCTATGACGAATGATTTTGCTGGTGAAAAATTCGCCTCAAGAGAAGCTTGTGAAAATCGACTGTCTCAGTTTTTTGCCAATAGGGACGAGGAGGGTTTCTATGAGAGTGGCATTATGAAATTACTTTAAAAATGACAACAAGTTATCGAACAAATCGGTGCATATTTGACCTAAATTGGATCATTCTAACTATGCTAAATAAAACCTTCAATTTAATGCGAAAATAATGGATTTCTTTTTACTAGACTTTTTATTTATATATATACTATTTCTTTTGTATGAAAATACTACGAATATTTACTACATATATATTGAGAACTCTGTACTTACCGCGTATGCGCTGCAGAATATCAAAGATGAATCTGTAAATAAAAAGATGTATATTTCTCTTTAGAAATACTATGTCTTTATTATATTTGCATTATAAATACAATGCATATAGCATATATGTAGTATAATTTTAAGTTAATACAGAATATTCTGTTGTAAGTATGATTCTTACAAAAAAATTATAAATATCCTTAAGTTGATGTGAAGTTTATAAATTTGTAGTACAGAGTAGTAACAGCTTTAGTGTTTAAGTGTAAAATTGCTCTCAAACAAAATAATTCTAAAATATATTGAATTAAGGAGGTACACAGACGGCTAATAGACAAGGTTCAAAGGACGTCTGCAATGTTGACGACAGTTGCTCTAAGAACCACACCATCAAAAGCACTCTACTCGCTCTTACATCTACTCCATGTGGATCTATTTGGCAAGCAGAGAACGCTTATATCAGCAATTACGCAAAATTTGGCCTGGAGTGTTCATCAAGCCGAGATTATGGCTATAAAATAGCCGGCAAGGTGGTTTCGCTGTAATACAATATCTTTCAAGGATGTTTATATCCGACACCGACAGTCAAGCCGCCATGAAATCTGCCCTTAAATGCCGCTCAGCTCTTAACGAGCTAATGGAGTACTACAATGTACACATTGTATGGATACCGGGGCATAGGAATATTCCAGGAAAGTTGGAGGCAGATGAATTGGTGACATCGGGCACATCCAGCTGGAATTCCGCTTGCAATATGCAAACTTCTTGTCACACAACATTACCTCAATATCGCCAAGAGAAGATGGCGGGATGAGAGCTCTTCTGTTACTACTAAGAAAGTCTGGCCAACTGTTGACAACAGAAGAACTAGTTGACTGTTGTCAATGAGTAGGAAAACCATCAGTAACGTAGTTGCCGTACTCACGGGCCACTGGCTTGTGGGTAGGCATACTACCGTTTTGTCGTTGCTACCAGCACTCTGTACCACTTGCTCTGTAGATTCCCCGCCTTGGAACGGAGTAGGCACAGCCTATTAGGGAGTGCCTTTTTTACAGACACCACTGAGCTAGCGCCCATGGATGTAAGGGACATTGCGATTTTCATTTGAAAATCCCAATGGTTCCGTTTAACAGAGGGAGCAGGATAGAAAGCATTATTGTGCACCGTAACAGAAGATGGCGGGATGGGAGCTCTTGTGTTACTACTAGGAAAATCTGATCAACTCTTGACAATAGAAGAACTCGTTCACTGTTGTTAATGAGTAGGAAAACCATCTGTAACGTAGTTGCTGTTACCAGGCTTGGTTTACCGGCCGACGATTTTTGTCATAGCTGCCAGGACGAGGAAGAGGAGAAAACTGATTACCACTTCCATTGTAGATGACCCGCTTTGGCGCGCAGAATGCACACCCTATTGGGGAGTACCGTTTTTTTACAGATACCACTGAGCCAGCACCCATGGATGTCAGGGGGAATGCTTTATTCATAACGAAATCCCAATAGTTCCGTCTAACAGAGAGAGCGAAGAAGAAAGCATCATTGATTCACCGTAACACAATGGGCCAATGGGCTACCGCATAACCTAACCTAACCTATAATATTTTCTTCTTCAATTTTTTTGAAGAAAACATCAACAATTTAAAATATATCTTATGTTTATGTGTCTATCAAATGGCAATCATCTGTGATATAGAGAAAAGAAATATATATAAAAATAAATACACTACTATAAATTCCCACTTGGATACTGGCTATGATGAGTTTTGTTCGAATCTTACACACCTCGACTCTAGACGACGATAAATACACTATGAATGCATAACATGCATATATGTATGTGCATGCATTCATAGATACCTAAGGAGTATATATATATATAACTAAATACTGTAGAGACTCGGTTCTTTATTTCCATAAACCCAAAGTTGTTTATGATGATGATGATGATGATACTCGTACATACTCGCACATAAAAATAAAAATGAGAAGAAATCTTGAAGTAAATAGTACAGAGGTTCATTTTTTCTCATTTGGTTCATACTACATATACGAGTATATGTAACGCCTACGTATTTTTTTTTTTCTTACTTTGTAATTTTTTTTTTTTTTTCTTGAAAATGCATCCTCACATTCAAGCGCTACAAGTGAATTGAGAAAAAGCATAGCGCCAAAGCAGGTATGCAGGAATGTGCAATGAACAACAGCATATTGTAATTCATATAAAATCATATATACATATGTAAATATGTATATATTGCTTCAACCTTGCTCATATTGTAATATTGTGGCTTCACACAAATTCACATACACATACATGCATACATACATACATACAAGCAAAACGCTGCATACCTATCATAATATACTCTTGCACTTGGCACACTTCTAAAGGTGATATTTTATATACGCCTGAGTGCTTTTGGTGAATTAACAAGAGTGTATATATGTTATATATGAGTAGGCACTGTATGTACATATATTTCAATATGTACTCGTATATACATATTTTTTGAGTTGAGTTTATGAAAATGTTTATAAAAATTGCTTAAGATATGTGAAAACACATTGCTATGTCCCATATGACAACTTGTGTTTTTTGTTCTTCACATAGGCACACACACACACGTATGTATATATACAAATGTATCTACTCATATGTAAATTGCATGTTTGCTTATATACATTTTTTTCTTTAGACTCATTTGTATCATGAGTATGTAGGAACATGTGTCTTTAGTCTTATATACATACAGTACGTTCATTATTCATCAACTAAGTGATTAATACAAGAAAAACAATTTTTTTTTTGTTGTTTTCTATGCAATGAATTATTAAGTGTAAAAATGTAAGAAAATGTTATAAGAGAGTTTTCATTCATGTAAACAAATTGAATGCGTAATCTGTATTTAGTTTATGCCTTTACGAAATCGTTTTATAGCGAAAAAGTAATGTTTTCTTCGATTAGAAAAAAAAAATCTAAAAATGATAGAGAATGATATTGAATGCCCATGCCCATACCCATTTTCATTACTGTACCAAAGATTATTTTTTAAACCCCATCCATATTAGCTGTCACCCTTTAGCTATTCATAGAAGTAGTACAATAATGCAGTGATACACAACTTTGTCATTTTGTATGCTTCATTATGCATAAGTAGTGACAGCCTTTATAATGCAAATTGGTACCCTTTGAATATCTCTAAAGAACCGCATAAGCAACATGATGCACGGCAACAGCATCAATGTTGTTTAGTGACAAGTTGACGCAACCACAAAAAATACATCTTAAAACTGTAGAGAGCATCATGCAAATTTTTAAATGCAAAATGTTTTGACACATATTGTTAGCGCTTGCCATTTCGAAATTTTTTGGTTCTTTTTTGCTTTTTTGCACATTTTTGTCTCTTCATTCAACACTTTTCATTATTCATTTATTCACTGAGAAATAAAGTTTATGGTTGTAAATTATACGATGGCCCTTTTTTTTTTCTTTTTTGACACAATCAGTCAGGCACTTTTTGAATTATTCACTGATAATCGCGTGAGATGTAACAATTATGCAACAAGTGCAATAAGAATGAAAATGATAGGTAATAATAATTAGATTTTCTAAATATTTTAATTCATATGCAGACAAATTTTAGGTTACCTTCGAGTAATTGGTGTTGAGAAAGTGTTTATGGGTAAGCAAGCAACAATTTTTACTTCCATAAGGTTAAATGCAAGTACTTGCTTTGGTTTCTATAACACTTCCGCTTTATAGCAAGCGCTAGAAGGTTTCCAAAATTGACTTTTAGGGCAAAATATATACAAGCTTTGTTGCAGTTTGAGAATAAATCTTCCTTCAGCTACATTTGAGCTGATGAATGGTAATTGTATGGCGTTATTTGCATGGTAAAGCGTACGTCAATAATGCACAAACAATTCAAGATCTGCTGGCCTGTAAGCGAAGTCATGGTGGACATATGAACGATATTATTTTTCTTCGAGAAGATCAAGCGCCTGAGTGGCGGTTTAAATTTTCGGAGTCTCATCCTGCCGTGACGGAAATGGGAATCTGGTTACGGATGTCCAGATCGTGCTGAGTCTATGGAGGGAACACTTACTGTTCAAGTTACTGAATGACGATGCTATGAAAAATTCCGCCAGTGGAGAAGATTGCCGGAACACCCCAATTATGGATGATGGTGTTAACGTGTCACCACCCGAACATGACGTGGTTAAAACAGCCATAACGACAAAGCAGCTGGTGCAGTTGGCTTGCCTGCCGAGTCATTTAAGACCGATGTAAGGCAAATGAGCTGCTCACCTGCATGCACCAGAATATGGTCGAACGAAAGCATGCCCGATGATTGCAGTCTCAGTATTCTTTGCCCCATACATAAGAAAAGAGACCCCACAATTTGCGCCAACTACCGTGGCATAAGTCTCCTAATCATCGCATACAAAGTCTTATCGAGCGTATTGTGTGATAGATTGAAGCCTATGCTCAGCAACCTGATTGGGCTTTATCAATGTGACTTCAGAACGAATCAATCTCTCAAATTGTCACACTACGCCAAATCCTGGAAAAGATCCAAGAAAAAAAGATCGACACACATCACCTATTCGTCGATTATAAAGCCGCTTTTGAGAGTCCGATATGGGATTACCTCTACACAATTATGTCTGAATTTGGTATACCTGCAAAACTCATTCGGCTTTGCAGAATGACACTGCTTAACTCTCGTTTTGCAATGAAAATTTGGAAGGACCTCTACCCTCCGTTTAATACCGAATGTGGTTTCAGACAAAGTGGTGCGTTATCGTGTGACTTCTTCAACCTTATTATAGAGAATGGGTCTTACGGTGAACGAGGGCAAGAGGAAGTACCTAGTGTCTACAAACAAAGAGTTCCGGTATCTTGGACAACACGTTTTTGTGGACAATTACACTTTCGAGGTGGTGAAGGACTTCATCTATCTTGGAACCAGCATCAACAACTGTAATGACGTCAGATCATGGAGATCATGCGTAGGATAACTTTTGCTAACAGGTGTTACTTTGGGCTGAGTAAGCAATTAAATAGTCGAGCCTTCTCTCGAAGATCGAAAATCACACTTTACAAGCCCCTCATTATTCCTGTCCTAATATATGGCACAGAAGCCTGGACAATTTCCACCTCGGATGAGAGGATGCTTGGGGTTTTCGAGAGAAAAGTTCTGCGCAGGATCTTTGGACCTATTTGCATTGATGGCGAGTACCGAATGAGGTACAACGATGAGCTGTATTAGCTGTACGCAGACATTAACATCGCAGCGAATCAAAATCCAACGGCTGCGCTGGCTGGGTCATGTCGTGCGAATGGAAGAAGATGCTGCAGCGAAGAGGATATTTAATTCGGCACCCGCTGGAGGACAAGAAGAAGACGAAGACCAAACCTCCGTTGGAAAGACCAAGTGTTTGCTTACCGGGCGACGCTGGGAATATCCAATTGGCACCAGCAAGCGAAGAGCAGAGAAGACTGGCGCCGCATTATATGTTCCGGCTAAATCGATCATCGGTTGTTATGGCCACATAAGAAGAAGAAGAAGATGAATACATAATGATGGCATAGACCCACCTTTCATAATCAATAAACAAGAAGTGTGTTTAATTAATAAAAATTTCATTTTGAATGAGAATCGGAAAAAACCAAGCCTCTATCCCACACAAAGTATATTTTTTTGAAAATTGTGTCCCTACGTATATCATTCTTTTGACTAAAATGATGACTAAAAAATATTGAAACGATCAGCATTATTCGAATCGCAATAAAGCTGCATATGAGAAATATCTTTAATTATAACAAAATTCCTCTACAATGTGAAATTATTTTAAAATTAATTCTCAAAGTTTTCTCAAAATCCAAGATTACTACAAATCATCATGAAATTTTCATTTCACTTTGATAAAAATATGTATTCATCTGAGTACAAAACATAGTTTTTGCATCAACAATGCAACCACATATAGCTGCATATGGATTTGTGTGTGTGTGTGTGTGTGTGTGTGTGTGTGTGTGTGTGTGTGTGTGTGTGTGTGTGCATATGTTAAAGAGACAATTTTCAAAATATTTCTTTCAATCACTCTATGTACAAGTGCAATCTGATGCTGCTGCTGCTGCTGCTGCTGTTGTTGCAACAAGACAAATTTCAATCGAAATGCAAAGCAATGGTGTATGCTTGTACGTACGTATCATTTCTACCGTGACCGCATTACCCGCATTACCAGTGCTTACCCGCATGCTTTAGCTTCGTACGTACATACATTTAAGTTGTCTCGCTTATAAGCGTTTCTTTTGTAGTATGTTAACAATATTAGAATTTTAGAGTTTTTCCTTCTGCTTTTGGTTTTTAGTTCTTCTCCAATTTTTTGTTTTTTTTTTTTTGTTGGTTCACTTTTTGCAATAGCAGCAAAATATTTGGATCAACAAAAAAATTGCACAAAAAAAAAAAAAAATTGCATTGTTTTCAGACGATTCTGATTTGAGCTTACACATGTATGTACAATATTATACATACATACATACATACATACCAACCATATACAATATATCGCCTTTGGTTGAATGTGGCTATTCTTGATTTTCTACCGCATATTATTCTTCGATGCTCAAATGTCTACGAAGAACAGCATACGAGTACATGCATCTTGGTTTTAGTGTAGTTTTCATACCACATTTCAAATTTTTTTGCGACTCTTACTAACTACAACAACGAAGTCACGAACAATTGCAGTTTCATACCGTCTAAATAAAAAGTATATTCCTTTATATGTATAAGAGTGTGCGTGTGTATGTGTGTGTGTGTGTGAGAATGTAAGTAATATGCTTCGTTGCTGTGTTAACTTGGGAAATATTTGTGGTAAATGCCCTCCAAGGGAAAAAAGCATTACAAACAGATTTGAAGTAAAACAAAATATGTATATATACACACACATCAATATGTATATAAACATATGTATATAATCATATATTGCATATACATATTATAGAGGTATATTGTACGTATATGAATATGTGGAACAAAGCGATATAATACAATATGTGAACGTGTTAAATTGCTTGGGATGAGCTTGCACACATAGTACACACACACACACACACACACACACACATGTTGCAGCACAACAGGAACGGCTTGTTGCATTTTTAAAGTGCACAAACATTATTAATTTCTTAACAGCGCCGCAACATAACAACGTCTGTAACTTGTATAAAATTAGGTCAGTGTAAAGATGAATTTTTTGATTTCTTTGTCTGTTTCTTCTTTTTTTTTTTTTGTCTCTATGCAAAAAAGCTCCCTGAAAGAAAAATCTAAAATATAGATTATAGAGTAGTGAATAATAAATATTGAATATGGATTGAAATTGATTTTGTCAAAGTTCAATACAATAAAATAAAAAAGTATTAAGGTTAGGTTAGGTTAGTGTGGCCACCGTCTCCATGCAAATGGCGCGCGTAGTCCAGATAGAGGCCAATTGTGATAAAAAAAAAATAAATATGTGGCACTTAAAGCCCCGAAGGGCTCTTTAGCCGAGCTCGTCTTCCATTACTGTAGCGCGTGTTAAATTCTGAACAGTATTAGAAGGGACCTACCTGTTTTAGCTGATTCCGGCAGAACGGCAGAACTCTTGCGACATCACTTTGTCATAGTGTTCTTTCAAAAGCGTTTTCATGGCAAATTGTTACTTACTTACTTACTTATGTGGCCATAACAACCGAGTATCGATTTAGGCCGAAAATAACATGCTACGCCAGCCATCTCTGTTCTTCGCTAGCTGGCGCCAGTTAGAAATTCCGAGAGCCGTCAGATTCTCCAGTACTTGGTCTTTCCACCGGAGGTTAGGTCTTCCTCTTCTGCGTCGACCTCCAGCGGGTTCCGAATGTAACACCTTCTTAGCTGGTGTGTGCTCTTCCATTCGCTCGACATGACCTAGCCAGCACAGCCGCTGGATTTTGATGCGCTTTACTATGTCAATATCAGCATACAGCTCATACAGCTCATGGTTGTACCTTATTCGGTACTCGCCACCAACGCAAATAGGTCCAAAGATCTTGCGTAGGACTTTTCTCTCGAAAACTCCAAACATTCGCTCATCTGAGGTGGAAATTGTCCAGGCTTCAGCGCCATATGTTAGGACAGGCATGATGAGAGACTGGTAGAGTGTAGTTTTCGTTCTTCGAGAGAGGGATCGACTTCTCAATTGCTTAATCAGTCCAAAGTAACACCTGTTTGCAAGAGTGATCCTTCGCAATATCTCCAGGCTGACGTCATTACTGCTGTTAATGTTGGCTCCAAGATAGACAAAAGTCCCTTACTACTTCAAAAGCGGAGTTGTTAACAGTGACGTGTTGTCCAAGACGCCGGGACTCTTTGTTTGTTGACACTAAATACTTCGTCTTGCCCTCGTTCACCGTAAGACCCATTCGACGCGACTCTCTTTCTAACTCTGAGAATGCTCACTGACTGCTAGCGTGTTCATGCAAATTGTTACTGCCGGAAAAATTGGCAATTGCTTGCCGACAAATGGGTACCGTTCGAAAGAAAAATCTTTTCGATATTAAATTTGATATACTTCAGCCGTGGATTTAACCCACGACCTACAGATCAAAAGGCCAACCCATTGTGATACCACGCGGATATTCCTTTGAACCAACCTGAGTTTTTAATGAACTTTAGGTAGGTTGTTAATTTCAACCTGGGAAATCACTGCTAGGTCATTCATTTCATAATGGCCCAGAAATTGTTTGCGCATCTTGCACACAGTAAAGCATGTGCACAGCAGATGTGTGACGGTCTCAAGCTTTTGGAAAAGCTGCAGAGGTGAGGAGGAGATGTCGTGTGCGAGATAGCCCAGGCCCAATCTTTCAGCGTGTGAACCTATGAGGCAACCTATGGCCGGTGACCACTCCCACATAGGTCGAAATGACTAGTCTATTTAGGTGAGTAAGCTTACGTGTGCGTTTCCCACTGTTTTTTGGCCACAGCAATTTCGCCGTCCTACAGATGGATACACCCATCTTTTTTGAAAGGCGTTGAGAGTTATTACCATAGCATAAATGCTTGCATGTGGCAATAGGAATCCCTAAATCTGTATTTTCCTTGGTTAAGGCCTCCTTTATGCCCTTCCTTGCTAGCTCATCTACTTTGCAGTTTCCTCGTATAGCTCTGTGCCCAGGGCTTTGATAGCAGCTTGGCTTTCACTCAATATCCAAAGTGCTCTGCTTGACCCAAGTTAGCGCAGTATTAATAGCGTTTACTTCTGCCTGAAACACACTACAGTGGTCAGGTAGACGGAATGAAGTATACATCCCCTCCCACACTTCCATCAATTTTAGAACACTCTGTAATGATGAGAGTAAAGAGTGGCGGAGGTCCTCTTGTATTGAGGATATATGAAATATGCCACGCCTTTTATTCCAGTACCACGATATTTCTTTTTGTAGTATAACACTGACAAACTTTGTCCTTATATGAAATTTCAATACCGTAGCGTAGCGTGGTTTCAAAGACATACACAAAAATCTGTTCAGATTATATGGGGGGGCGTCATGCCCATACTTCGATCGATTTTCTCTGGTATGACACATCCACTCTACTATTGAGTGTGTGAATTAGTAATGCAACACGTAAACGCTATGTCGAACATCATCGTCCGAAATGTCATTTTAAATGTCTATCCACTTGCTGTCAAAATCAGTGAACAGTTATCAATTTGGTTGGGCCCATCATGTTTTTGTTCACCATGGAACATTTCGAGAATTGGAGAAAAAAACAGCATTTGCGGGTAGTTTTGTTAAGTTACTTTTTTTGCAAAGAAAAGTGCGGATGAAAGTCATCGGTTGCTTGTGGAATTGTATGGCGACAATTTTCTATCCAATGTACAGTGTAAGCTGTGACTTGAGCGCTCCAGAAACGGTGATTTCGATAGGAAAGACAAAGAACCCTCTGGACAGCCGAAAAAATTTGAAGACGAGCATTTGGAGACAATACTCGACCAAGATGCATGCCAAACGCAAGAAGAGCCTACAGAATCATTGGGAGTAGACCGCTTAACCATTGCCAAGCATTTAAAAGCATCGAAGTTTATCCTAAAGGTTGGAAATTGTGCTCCATATGATTTGAAGCCGAGAGATGTTAAAAGGCACTTTTGCATGACCGAAATGTAGCTTGAAAGGCTAAAAAACAATGAAAACAATGAATTTTTTGCACCGAAAGGTAACACGCGACGAGAAATGGATATATTGCGACAATACCAAGCACAAAAAATCGTATGTCAAGCCTGGCCAACCCGCGGAATCGACGTCAAAGGCAAATATTCACGGCGCCAATATAATGAGAGCTACTAGAACCTGATCGAACCATTATGGGAGATCTGTACCGACAACAATTGATAAGGTTGAAGAGAGCAGTGATCGAGTAACGGCCAGAAAATGCGACCAGACACGAGTTGGTAATTTATCACCATGACAACACACGGCCACACATTGATATTCCAGTTAAAAACTAACTTGTTAGTAGCGGCTGGGAAATTTTACCCCAGCCGTCTTATAGTCCAGACCTGGCACCTTCGGATTTTCATTTGTTGCGGTCCATGCAGATCGCCCTTAATGCAATACGCTTCACTTCAGTCAGCGGAATCAAAACGAATCGATCGTTTTTGCCTGCCAAGCCGGCGTAGTTCTTTTGGGATGGAATCCTTAAATTGCTTGAAAGATGTTGAAATGTCATAGTTTTTGATGGATAATACTTTGAATGACATGTTTCTTGCAGAATTTTTTCAAATAAATGCTTTTTGAGCACTAAAAAAAGGCCGATTACTAATTCACACACCCAATTAGATGTTACAAACAATACACAAAAAAGTGTTTGGATTATGTGGCATATGCCGTGCGCCTACTTTCAAGCCTGCTTATATTTTCTAGTAAATTTCAAAGCCATACAAAAAAAGGTAGCAAAAATATCTCCCATAATTCCATTACTTTTTACAGGACATGCTACACCCCTTCTTCGTTCATTCACCTCATATGAATACAAGTATATTATGACGTAGAAGACTAAATGATTATATCAAATAATTAAGTGCTCGTATTAATTACAAAAATCACTGATTGAACACTCTAATCAGACCAATTACACGGATATGATATATGGCAAATTTAAAATGTCAACTGATATCCTGACTAGTTTGAATGAAATGGAATTGAGAGAGTACTATCAACAACAACAACAACAACAACTACCACTACTACAACAGAAGGGACACTAGCAATCAGAAAAGAACACTCCCAGTTTTTGTTGCATATATCATAGTTAGTTGGTTAAACAGTAAAGCCAAAGCAAAGCAAACCAAAGACACACCTTGTAATTTTCACATTCACTCATAATCTTCATAAATTGATACCATCATGTGCTCGTATGTGTTTACAATAAAAAATATGCGGTACTCAAACGTTCTAATGAATAATGCCACAGTTGCTGGGGTAACTAAAAATGTTGAGAAACACTGTTCGAAATCCTTTTTCTGTTGTATCGGCACATAACGCTGTGCTAGCGTGCAATTCTATTTGCACATAGATTCACAAAGATGGAAAGTAACGGTTGGAGATATACATATAGAAAGATATAGAGAGACAGACAGAAAGAGAGAATATTAAAATCATTGCTGGTATTATGTTTAGTAAATAATGTGTTAACAGTGACACAGTTCGCACACACACACATATAAGCGGAGTATGTGTACGAGTGTACGAGTGTACGAGTCTACAGTATGCAATTGATAAGGTTTGCGCCCAACAATGACACAGCTGTTGACGGTCTATAAATTTATTGCCACACACAATGTAATATGATGCCGTGCACATATGAAGTGTGCATCATTATTTTGAGACTAAATGGAGCTACATATGTACGATATACTATATATTTATAGATTAAGGTTACACATATGACAGCGTGTGGAAGAATGAAATAAATGGAATAGTGGGTAGGTGAATGTATGAACGTATGATAGCGCTCAAAAGGTTTAATTAAAATTGAAATTTCCTCGAAGCTCTTAAAATTTGCATTTTGCTCACAATTAGATTAGATGAAATTGATATTTAAATTGCTAACAAGGTGATATTGCTGCACTTGTGCACTTCGATCTCATAGACACAGTTTGTATATGGGCGAAAATTTAAATAAATTAGCAAAATATTACCAAACACATATATATTTTTAATAATAAACTGGCAGACCTCCGCGAAGAGGTCACACATATACCCTATATGGATGCTTAGTGATACCCATACGTCTAGAACTAGTTACGAGCTCTGAAGATCTTTAAATATTTCGATTATCATTGCAAATTTTGAAGAGTGCTGCTTCAGCTATATCACGGAACTCCGGAGCTTCAAAGCAATTTAAGCAAGTTCTACAGAGTTGTGGACAGCTGCAAAGCAGATGCTTCCAGAATCTCCCTTACACCTCGCTCTTAGCATCTCCTGCATCAGTCGTTCTCTATGAGACACATCTTGTGAGCATGGGATGCCATGAGGCAGTGTCCCCTGATTGAGTTCTGCACTCTACTCTGTTAAGAGACTGAATGAAATGCAGGCATGCAGGAAATAAAATGGCAGACTTACTGGCCAAAAAGGGCGCAGACAATCCTTTCATAGGCCCAGAACCCTTCTGCGGGGTAAACAGTAGTTTCATGAACAACTTAATATGTGAAAAGGAAAAAAGTAGTCTAACCGATTATTGGAGAGCCCAAACAGGCATGCGGCAGTCGAAAATATTTATTGACCCTGAACATATTAAGGTAGATACTATCTTGAACCTCAGCAGAAAAGACATCAAGCTGTACACTGAACTACTAACAGGTCATTGTAAACTTAATTATCACATGATGAAAATGGGTATGGTAAACAACGATCTCTGTCGACTCTGTCTTGAAGAGCAGGAAACAGCAGAACACGTTCTTTGCAATTGCCCAGCTGAGGCTACACGCGGACTAAACTACATAGAAAACGGATTCAAAGTTCCCAGGTGACAAGATTTATAAATAGTCTTGAGATCTGCTAGTTAGGGAATAAGGCTTCACAAAAGATCTTCAGGTCGCGGTGCTTCATAGCCTTAATAATAATAAGAAATAAGAGACTGAATCAGTTTGGAGCAGTTGTCGTTATGCAACCCAAGCATTATTTTGCCGGTCCTACAGGTGTTTATACTTCTCCACCCCCCAGCTGCTTTCCTTATCATACTTGAGCTTAGATGTTACGCGTTTGGGTCTCGGAGAGGAAGTCTCGTTTCCCTGTAAACCCTTGTGTCCCGGTATCCAATATATCCGTAGTCTTCTGCCTTCGGATAATCGTTCTAGTGTCTCTTGACGCGTCAGAACATTCTTGGATAGGCTGCGGTGCGCGATTATTGCTTTAAACACCGCTTGACTGTCTACGTAGAAATGAATTTTTTATACAGCATGATGTTCTAGTCAGAGCTAACTCAGCTGCCACTCTTGCCGCAAAGACTCTACTTGGAAGAAGACCGTGCAGTATTCTGGGAGCTTGTATGACTGGGTTATGTCCAATTCGGGAGAGTGAACACCAGCCCCAATCGCCTCCATCATTTTCGAGGCATCTGTGAAAAATTTTAAGGTATTGCGTCATGGTTCTAGGCGTTTACGCCAGCTCTATATAGTGTTGTATCTTCATGCCGAACCATAACTGCGAAATCATGTAGTCTTATTCCGGTGCTGTGGGTCGACAAATAGAACACTGTCCATATGATCTTCTTACCAAGTGCCCTATAACCTTCAACCTTTCAGCTGATTTTGCAGTCAGGTTCTCTGCATCGAGATCAATAGGGGTCCAATTGAGTAGTTAGCGCGACCATGGTAGTTGTCTTTAGCGACCCGGTTATACGCAATCCCGCGAGTCGCTGTACTTTTTCCATAATTTTTAAGTAAGAAACAATAAATATGTGGCACTTATAAGCCCCAAAGGGCTCTTTGGCCGAGCTTCACTTCTATTACTGGTGTGCGTGCTAAATTTTGGACCGTAATAGTTCAGTAAGTCGTCTTTTTACGTGCTTTCCATCACACCAATACCCCGTAAAGTAGTATTGGCCTGACAATAGTCAAAAAACACCAATGCGTAAGAGAGGATGATAGGCCCCAGGCCAGGCCTAGCCTAGCATCTTCCTGCACATGTATAGTACGTTGCATGCTTTCTTCGCCCTCTCCTCGACAATGTGATTTAGTTTAACAATACCATTAAATCAATCTAAAAAAATGGACTGCTTATCCGATCCACTCCATTTTTTGACTGACTACCTACAATATAGACGTATGCTACAACATGTAAATTGTATCGCTTTTCGCGCGAAAATATAAAGCTATCAGGCTGAAACTTGGTACACAGCTATATTTTTACCAATTAATTTATGAATGTCTATGCAAAAATATATCCTGAGCGTAATGGCCATAATACTGGGTTATCCATTTTGTGGGTCTGAAAGTAAACGTAAATAAAATACACTTCTGTGTAGAATTTCGATCAGGTTTTTATTTCAACATAATGTTTGGACCTTGCCATTATGTTTGAAATGCAACATCATACAAATATCCTCTACGGAATTGAGTACTTGAACATAACATGATAATTTTTCGCATCGAGTCTGACCATCATGTAAGCACTGTTTCTATTGCCCAGTAGCTAAACATTGCACAAAAAAACCGTTGGAAACAATTTCAATAAGTCTGGATACAAAAAGAAGCTCGATGTACCGATGCCACACGAGTTAACGGAAAAAAAAACCTCATAGACCGAATTTCCATATGCAAATCGCTGCAGAATCGCCACAAACGCCACAAACATTTTTGAAACGGATGGTTACTGGTGATGAAAAGTGGGTCACTTACTACAACGTCAAGCGAAAACGGTCGTGGTCGAATCGCGGTGAGCCAACGCAAACGGTGGCCAAGCCAGGATTAACGGTCAGGAAGGTTTTGCTATGTGTTTGGTGGGATTGGCAGGGAATCATCTACTATGAGCTGCTTCCCTACGGCCCCTACTCTTAATTTGGACCTGCGCTGGCAACAATTGGACCGTCCGAAGGAAGCAATCGCTCAGAAGCGGCCAGCTTTGGCCAATAGAAGAGGAATTGTATTTCATCAGGACAACGCCAGGCCACATACATAGATAATGACTCGCCAGAAGCTCCGGGAGCTTGGTTGGGAGGTTCTTATGCATCCACCTTATAGTCCGGCCCTAGCATCATGTGATTACTATCTGTTTCTGTCTATGGCGAATGATTTTGCTGGTGAAAAATATGCCTCAAGAGAAGCTTGTGAAAATCGACTGTCCCAGTTTTTTGCCAATAGGGGTACGACGAGGGTTTCTATGAGAGAGTGGCATTATGAAATTACTTTAAAAATGACAACAAGTTATCGAACAAAACGGTGCATCGGATCATTGTAACTATGCTAAATAAAACCTTAAATTTAATGCAAAAATAATGGATTTCTTTTTACTAGACTTTATATAACATTTCATTCAAATTAAACAAAAAAAAATAAGAAGAAAAAAAATAACAAATCCACAAAACAAAATAATCAAAGGTGTTAACAATAAATCTGTTTACCAACTTTAATGCGAAACCACAATAGCTCCGCTCACCATCCCCCCCCCCCCCCAATAAAATTCGGAAAAATCAGGTTAAATCATCAAGAACAACAACAACACAAACAACAACAACAACGATAACAGTGAAACAAATCACAAAGTCCTCATCTACCGAAAAACGACGAAAAATCAGGTTAAATCATCAACAACAACAACGATAACGATGAAACAAATCACAAAGTCCTTGCAATACTTCAACGGCCATCACAGCTAATCGAAGCTAATTTGTGTGGGAAGTGAATAAAAAGCCAAATATATGCGAGTATTATCCAGCGATGTTAGACATTATTAACAACAACAGTTCAAACAACAATAGTTCGAACAACAACAACAACAACAACAACAACTGGAACAACTGACGTTGGCATAATCTATCGTTAGCTTGTCAAAGTCGTTAAAAAAGATTTATATGTGCCATTGCCACTGCTGTGGCAACACTATTTCAGCGTTTTCCATAGAAACATATATAGAAGCAATAGCAATGGCGTTTTTCACATTCATCTGCATATGTTTTCATATCTACTTATGGTTATGCTGCGAATGTGTGGCATATGTTTTAGTTCACTTCCTATATGTACGACGGATATATATTTGTATATTCTTTGCTATGTGTATTGTTGCTGCAATATTATTGTATATAGTATTATTGTTGTTATTGCCAACCGCCATCGTATGTATTTCGCAAATCACAATCCCATCATAACATAAGCCAACATAATCAACAGATTTCCATGCTACCGGCGCGTCGTTCTAAGCATATCGCATTATGGTGTTGATTACAAACCCATTTAGAATGATAAACGGTCACATTGACAACCACACACACACACACACACGACGTCGCTTGTATGTATGTATTATATGTTTGTGTTTTGTGTCAACAAATTAATCAATGTTTATTTACTAAGTAGCTTCTGCTACCACGAGTAAGCACACCATATCAAGGATATCATATTTATGTGTAGGTAGGTAGGTATGGGGTTTTTTGTTTAACAAATCGTGTTAATAGAATGAATAATATACCTTAAATTTCTTCTTCATACAATCCTTCTTATATCATATTTTGTTTGCTCCTTGCAGCTTTTCATAAGCGACTTTTATTACTAGTGATGTTCTCTTAAATATAAGAAGCTTTAGTACTTTAATAACATAATGCTTCTGGGAATTTATTAAGCATCTTTATATATTGTATTTCTTTTAAAAATAATAATAATAATTTCCTTAAAGTATAATATTAAATCACAAGTATTGAGGTTTTTCACTGAGCTCATAATATAAAGACATGCATTATTGCTTACTATAATTCTCATTTGGTTTATAGCGTATCGGTTATATGGTAATCGACGCATAAAATGTTATGATAAACGAACTTGGTGTATGATAGTGTATGATAGTGCGTTTAGTCAACACGTATCAGTAGGTAATGGGTAAGGTGTTTCGATCTATTCCATACAAAAGCCACAAGAGCGATAAGTCAAAACAAATTGGCAGTTAACGTGACGTTGGAAACTGTTGAAACTAAATTTAGAACGGAACGTATGTCAAAAAATGGGAGTCCATAATCTTTTTTTCTTAATCATATTTCTATTTTATATTTTACCTAGCTATCCCCTTCAATCTCATATAGCATATGAGACTATATACAGGGTGATTTTTTAACAACTCAGCTCAGCTGTTTTCGTGTAACATGTTATTGTCAAGCATGTTCAGTTTGGTCTATAATTTGACCATGAATCGACTTACAAACGAACAATGCTTGCAGATTATTGAATTTTATTATCAAAATTCATGCTCGGTTAAGAAAGTGCAGATTCACATTTTTATCGGAAAATTGTGTCTAGCGACGACGATCATTTCTGATTGAATAGATACGTATCTAACAATCGAAATTGCCATATTTGGTGTGAAGAGCAAGAACTGCGCAAGGCATCTCGAAAAATGAACTGTTTGGTGTGGATTATGGGGCGGTGGTATCATTGGACCGTACTTTTACGTAATGATGAGCGCTACCGTGCTATGATTACAAACTGTTTTTTTTTTTTTTTTTTTGCCCAAAATAGAAGAGCTGGACTTGGTTGACATGTGGTTTCAACAAGACGGTGCCACTTGCCACACATCATGCGAAACAATGGCCCAAATGAGAGGCGAGTTCGGTGAACAGTTTATTTCAAGTTTTGGGGCCGGTCAATTTGCCGCCTAGATCGTGCACTCTAACGCCTTTAGACTATTTTTTTGTGCGGCTATGTTAAGGCTCATGTCTTGTAACAGACTAAAAATAAGCCTGTTACAACCTTTTGCATACCTACCTACGAACACTCCATAAAGTCATTAAAATATTCAACATACCAACAATAGACAAACCATAGCAAATATGTGTATCATAGAAAAAATCACATTAGATTCTTCTTCTTCTCCTTATTATCGTCATAGAGTAATATCAGTAGATGTATACACACATACATATACTCGTGTGGTCAGTCGTTATGGCGACACAGAAAGAAGAAACAATCAAATGAATTTTCACTCAACGTAAAATACAGCATTGCATAATTCCTAGATGCTTTATACATAGATATGTACTAAAGGTGCATGACTTGCCAACGTAAGGCATGAACACCAATCGACGCTTGATCGAGTAAGTCGTAACCAGATCTATTGTTTAATACAATCTAGCTGAATTTTTGAATCGGCCTGTTCGAATAGCTTTGCTACCCCAACGAGTGCTCTTATAGTCGCTTTAAATTTTTGTTTGCTTATCACTAAAAGTATACTTAGAAAATTAATTTGCTGCAATAGAATCATATAAGTATAAAATGATGATAAAACGATTAATATTGAATATTGAAATTCAATAAATTCATTTTCAATATAAATCATATTGTATGCGAGATACGAGTATAATAAGTATACGGTAAAATATATGTGGAAGCTAATATGTGAGTGCATTCAGTTGCTTTCACGCAGCACGCGTAATTCACTCAGAAAAGATTCATTCGTGCTGTTCGATCGTTCATTTGTTCCTGTGATTTACTTTGTTATAATATGTGGATGATGATGATAATGCTGATGATGATGATGATGATGATGATGATGGTCGTGGTATTGGTGATGGTGATGGTGATGCTTTGCTCACATGTGTGGTATAAATAAATATGTACATATACTATACCTACACTCATACATATACATATATGTGGCTATAGTGGAAGAAGAAACATGTATTCTTAATTCATTCTTGTCGCATTGAAGCATAAAACTTAATTCTCATATCAGTGTCTAACACCACAGTCATCACATTACAAGCACACAAATACATAAACTCATTCGCTTCATGCACGGCATCTGTGTGTGTGTGTGTGTGTTTGTGTATGGGTGTGTGTGTGTAGAGAAGACGTACGGACGCTATTGCTGCCACAGAACGTTATCCGGCAATAATCAAATGTTGCCATTGTTGTTGTTGTTGTTGTTGTTGCTGTTGTTGTTGGCGGTTGTGATGTTATTATTGCTGGAACGAGCAGCATCATTGAAACTGTAACGAAGAACAGATTTGAACCAATTCAAGCGTACATTCATATACACACACACGCACGCATACAATATCGCGGCCATCACACAACATATCTTACACAAACACTAACATTTACATATACACACGCACACACGCAAATTGACTGCTGCTTATGTATGCATGAATTACGACATTATAACCGACAGAGAAGACAACAACGAAAATGATATAGTACGCCATGTTCATATATGTACTTGTGAATGTGAATGTGCGTGTGTGTGTGTGTGTGTGTGGGTGTATACATACCCCACCACACATACAATATATTGTGCTCACATATTGTGTCTTGTCTGGAATAACTAAACGAAAATATAATTTATGAGCATCTAGCGAAAGCCACACAGTTACATTGTGAGTTACGCGCAAAAGGATAATCGCAACATAATAAAATATGTACGAGTGCGAGTACGAGTACCATCTCTCTACACTACACATACATATATATATATATATAGTACTTACTTATAATCATATGCCCTCCAGTCTAACCATATATTCATTCACAAGCATGCAATTCCATCACCACTTTCTTTACACACACACACACAAACACACACACCCAAATACAAACAATCATTTTCACGGTAATCTACATATCACACGAATTGCGAATTTTTAATGCTCTCAATGGTATGTGTGTGTGTGTGTGTTTGTGTGTATTTGTGCTCCTACTCGTATGTTGAGAATGTGAGATAATTGTTAAGAGAATGCCGCTTAACAGTAGCGGCATTTTACATAAACACACAATTGAAAGAAAGAACAAAAAAAAAAAATAAAAATAGAAATAACTCTTTCCGACATACTCAGGCAATTATTCGTAATTAAGCTTCTTCAATGCGCTAGCAAATGCTCAATGCACAAGCACACTTTTTGTCATCCAACTCATTGGCCTACAATAGCTTAAAGTCAATAAACAAAATTTTGCAAATATGTAAAGGAAAAGGGTGATCTAGTGATGTTTTCGCAAGGCAACGTGGCTTCACTCTGCTTCAATCTGGCGAAGCTAGCGCAACCCTTGTTGAACTCATTGCAAGTCAACTCACTCGTCATCATGTAAAGCGTGATCGATTTCGAGGTTCCATACTTTATAAAAAAAAAAAAAAACACAGAAAATTCAAATTGAATGGGGAATGTTTATTATCATTTGAAAGAACATTCTTTTCTTTTATTTATTTTTTGAAGATTATGTCTATCAAATGTTGGCCCCGGCTACGTCTCATATGGTCCATCCGTTGAGTCCCATTTTCGATGACTGAATCCAAGCGGTTTTGTCCGCATAAACTTTAGACTTTACATATCCCCACAGGAAAAAGTCTAACGGTGTGATATCACACGATCTTGGTGGCCAATCGACCGGCCCAAAACGTGAAATTATCTGCTCACCGAAGTGTTCTCTCAATAAATCCATTGATTGATGCGATGTGTGGTAAGTGGCGCCGTCTTGTTGAAACCAAATGTCGCCGAGATCACGAGCTTCAATTTCAGGCATCAAATAGTCGGATATCATGGCACGATAGCGGTCGCCATTGAAGGTTACGTTCTCACCGGCATCATTTTTGAAGAAATATGGACCGATGAGTCCACCGACCCACAAACCACACCAAACCGTTATTTTTTCTGGATGAAATCGCAGCTGTTGAATCTCTTCAGGTTGCTCTTCGTCCCAAATGCGGCAATTTTGCTTGTTTACATACCCATTGAGCCAGAAATGGGTCTCATCGCTGAACAAAATTTGGCTTGAAAACGTTGGATCTTCTTGGAACTTTTCAAGAGCCCATAGAGCGAAGCAATGTCGCTTGGGAAGGTCGAGCGGCTTCAGTTCTTGCACAAGCTGTATTTTGTACGTTTTCAATTTAACATCTCTACGTAAAATGCGCCAAGTCGTTCCATACGTCAGTTTGAGTTGCTGGGAACGGCACCGAATCGACTCTCCACGGTCTTCGTGTACATTCTCAGCTACGGCCGCTATATTTTCTTCCCTGCGTGCTGGACGTGATCTATTCGGTCGAATATTATCCAATAATGAATGCTGGGTCTCATGATGGGTGACAGTGTTGCGAATAGTACGCTCAGTAGGCCGATTATGTTGACCATAAGTTGAGCGAAGTGCACGGAACACATACCTCACAGAACGTGAATTTTCGTAATAAAGTTGAACGATTTGTAAACGTTGTTCAGGAGTAAGTCTTTCCATGATGAATTGCCAAACAATACTAAACAAAAATAACATGACAGCATGGCACGACTCACACGTGATCTGTCAAAAAAAGGCTATTGAAAAAAGTATGTCTACTTGAATCACCCAATAGTTTGTCCTGCTTACTATGTGATGACGTCTTCATTCTGAATGGGGTCACCCCCTTGTGATGACCTTCATTTTAATGGGGAGCCCCCACGCGGCGATCACCGAGCAACGTTGTTCAATAACCCGCTGAACGGCGACTAAAGTGAGTGGCGAAAACTTCCCCCAATTCGAGGTTGTGCTTTGGGCTTTTGGGACCCACCATATAAAAACCCTCCCCCAGTGAAGAACATAACAGTGCCTCAGAAGAAGAAGAAGAAGAAAATGTAAAGGAAAATATCACGATCATTATCACCCTCATTAGTAACATCATCATTAGCATGATTGGCAATATCCACATCATTATCATCATTATCAATGCCATCATCGTGAACATTATCTGCATTATCAATGCTATCATTATCATAATTATAATAATCTTCAACATCATAATCAGCTACTTTAAGAGCATTATCATCTACATCATATTCATTTTCTTGATCATTTTCACGATAATTTTCGTGATCACTATCATTATCATCATCATCATTATCATCAACATAACTTATGTCATTATTGTCATCATCATCATCGTCATCACATTCAAGTCAGTACATTCACCCACCTTGCTTAGTATCCTGAGCACTTTCCTATTAGGATCTCCAAATCAATTTCGGTTAACCAATTAATGTCTTTTTCATATTCAATCGGTTACAAGACAGTCGAATATTATCATATGTATCCGAAAATCTCTTCCTTTCTCTCTCTCACTTAGCTTCACAGGTAGAATAGACATCTCTCTTTGGGGCAGATGTATTCCATCTGAATTCTAGCGTCGCTGTCATCCCTTCTTGTTATCTGGGTCAATTGATTATCAAGCTGTTACTATGCCTTTCTATGTGTGGGTTCTTATTCTCATCCAAAATCGTGACTTACTTACTTACTTATGTGGCCATAACAACCGAATATCGATTTAGGCCGAAAATAACATGCTTCGCCAGCCATCTCTGTTCTTCGCTAGCTGGCGCCAGTTAGAAATTCCAAGCGCCGTCAGGTTCTCCAGTACTTGGTCTTTCCACCGGAGGTTTGGTCTTCCTCTTTTGCGTCGTCCTCCAGCGGGTTCCGAATATAACACCTTCTTAGCTGGAGCGTGTTCTTCCATTCGGTCGACATGACCTAGCCAGCGCAGCCGCTGGATTTTGATGCGCTTTACTATGTCAATATCGGCATACAGCTCGTACAGCTCATGGTTGTACCTTATTCGGTACTCGCCACCAACGCAAATAGGTCCAAAGATCTTGCGTAGGACTTTTCTCTCGAAAATTCCAAGCATTCGCTCATCCGAGGTGGAAATTGTCCAGGACATTCTGATATATTTCAGAGCCTGTCGACTTTAAATAAGGTTAACTTAATTTCTAAGGGTTCTAAGTCTAAGTTAAGGCAAATGTGGTCGCAAATGAACTACACAGAGTATAGTTCCCCACCGCGACACAGGACAACACCTTCGTTTTTTCCACGATTTTCCAACTGCATCTTAAGCATCGTAAGATATCAATTTTTGAATTTCTTCTATTGCATAATGTATAATTTCGGAGAAATTTGAAATCATGGAAACCACAAATCTGCTTTTTAAATGAAATTAGTGAACCTTCTGTGATACACAATAGATTATATGTAATCACAGCCTTGGAGCGGCGGGTAAGCATTTCTTTTCATACCCAATTCCCCCAAAAGTCTTATTTTTACAAATTCCTTTACCCAAATCGGTTAATGAATTCTGTCAAATATTATTGGTATTCGATAACCGATTTCTGAAAATATTCCGGATAAATATTATTTGTATTCGATAATTGGATTATTTAAAGACCCCAGTCAAATAGTAATTCAAGAAAAGCGATTTCTTGAATTACACCAATCGAAAAGTGTCAGTATTCAAATAGCGGTTTCTTGATATAGTACGGCGAAATATTGCTATTATTCGATAACCGATTTCTTGAAATAGCTCAGTCAAATATTGCGAATTTGTCAAAATAATCTGACGAACTATTCGATAACCGCTTTCTTAAAGTACTCTGATGAATAGTTAGTGTTGGAAAACCGGTTTCTTGAAAAAATCCAGTCGAATGAAGTATTTGATAAGCGATTTCTTGAAATACTTGGATCGAAAAACGTCTCTATTCAAATACCGATTTCTTGATATAGTACGGAGGAATATTAAAACCGGTTTCTTGAACCGGTTAACCAATTTCTTCAAATTTCAAGCAATTTCAGAATTTCAAGAAGTGAAAGCTCAGTCAAATATTGCAAATTTCTCAAAATAGTCTAGCGAAATATTGCTAATATTCGATAACCAATTTCTTAAAATACTCCGATCAAATAGTGCCAGTATCGGAAAGCCGATTTCTTGAAAAAATCCAGTCAAATGGGGTCAGTATTCGACTACCGATTTCTTAAAGTATTCCAACTGAATAGCGCCAGTATTTGATAACCAGTTTCTTGAAGAAATCCTGTCGAATGATTTCAGTATCCCCAACAGGTTTCTTGAATTATTCTAATCGAATAACGTTAATATATGGTAACCGGTTTAGTGAAATAATTCGATCAAATAGTGCTAGCATTTTCTAGTTAGTACTTTAAATAGTCGGTAATATTGCTATCACCAGATTATCGATTTCTTGAATTACTACAGCCCAATAATGCTAGAATTCGATAACCGGCTATTCTTAAAATATCCCGGTCAAATATTATTTACATATGATAATAGGGTTATTTAAAATGCCCGTTGAAATAGTATTTGATAACTGATTTCTTGAAATACTCCGATCGAAAAGTGTCAGTATTCGAATACCGGTTATTAGATACTCCAACCGAATGGTTCCAGTATTCGATAATAGGTTTCTGGAAGTACTCCAGCCCAATTATGCTAGTACCCTATACTCTCTATCTAAAAAGTACTCCGATCAAAAACTACCAGTATTCCATACCCACTTTTTGTGACAATAACGAATAATTACCAATTCTAGTGCGACACGATGTTAGTGATAACTGCGTTATAATTTTCTCTTGCAGTACATCCACTTAAGTATCAATGTATGTGTGTGTGTGTGTGCACGTATATTTGTCGTAGTTATATGCGTGACTGTGAGCCTCGGCATGTCATTTCTGTTAAATTGATGCGATTTATTTAGGTCGCATATTGGCTGCTGACTTTTGATTGCCACAATTGCTCTTACAAATGGTGGTTGAACAAACATATAGTAAGTTAGTATACTTACACATACACCCACACACATGCGGCATGCATGCAAACTTCAACATTTAACTACCCACAAACACAAATGCACAATTAATTAAAATATTCACACAATAAATCAAGCAGACAGTGAGGAAATTTAATGATTGTTATCATCATGATATTGTATTAGTTATTGGCGGAGGTATGTTAAATATGCATATGCATATAAAGTACATTCTGTCAAACAAGTACCCGGAAATTGGAAATTCTCATTTTTAATTTTCCCTCTGAGGATATTTCAAAAAAAATTTGTTTCCCAGGTTGGCACAATTGTCAGCCACTATTCTGTGAATTTTTATTGCTATGTGTCATTTAGTTTGGTTGTGTGCGGTCCGGACTATAAGGTGGATGCATAAGAACCTCCCAACCAAGCTTCTGGCGAGTCACTATCGAAGTGTGTGGCCTGGCGTTGTCCTGATGGTACACAATTGCTCTCCTATTGGCCAAAGCTGGCCGCTTCTGGGCGATTGCTTCCTTCAGACGGTCCAATTGTTGACAGTAAAGGTCCGAATTAAGAGTTTGGCCGTAGGGGAGCAGCTCATAGTAGATGATTCTCTGTCAATCCCACCAAACACATAGCAAAACCTTCCTGACCGTCAATTCTGGCTTGGCCACCGTTTGCGCCGGGTCACCGCGATTCGACCACGACCGTTTTCGCTTGACATTGTCGTAAGTGACCCACTTTTCATCACCAGTAACCATACGCTTCAGAAGTGGATCGATTTTGTTGCGATTCAGCAGCGATTCGCAGATGGAAATTCGGTCCATGAGGTTTCTTTGCGTTAACTCGTATGGCACCCATACATTGAGTTTCTTTTTGTATCCAACCTTATTGAAATGGTTCCAAACGGTTTTTTGTGCAATGTTTAGCTCCTGGGCAATAGAAACAGGGCTTACATGCATGACGGTTAGACTCGACGATATCTATTATTTGATCGATATTTTCGACAATTGGCCTTCTAGGGCGTGGTGCATCTTTGACATCAAAATTACCGCAATGGAATCGACGACGTATCAGGACCATAAACACTATTTTCATATTCAGCCGTCTGGCTTGCGTTTTCGCCGTTTACGGAAGAAAAACTGTAAAATATGGAGCATTTTCTCTTTACTGGTGTCCATCTTTGACGCGTGCTCAATGGCTCAATGGCTCAATTGAGAAGCGAGTTCGGTGAACAGTTTATTTCACATTTGGGGCCGATCAATTGACCGCCTAGATCGTGCGATTTAACACCTATGGACTATTTTTTGTTGGGCTATGTTAAGGCTCATGTTGTCATAGCGACAAGCCCGCAACGGTTGACATACTGGAAGCCAATATGAAGAATTTATTTGTGAGATAACGGCTGATATGCCATGGAGAGAGTATGCCAAAATTGGACCCAGCATATGAACCATTTGAGGAGCAACAGCGCTCAACATTTATATGAAATCATCTTTAAACATTGAATTATATAGATTGTTCTATCGACTCTATGAGTTTTTTTTGTCGAATCTAAAGGCTCTTAAAAATCGCCCTGTATAATTGACCTCATCTAGCGAGTTCCTTTTCGATATCTTTGTATTTTCATGCACAAAGAGTGAAAACATACATACGAAAATATATTTTTTATGGGAGGTAGATGAGGTTTTCGTTAGCAGCTTTTTCTTACATACGCAATTTCACTGAACTTTCTGGTAATCATTACCTACCACATTTCTGTAATTATGAATTATGCACTCGATTGGAATTTATACGATTTATAGCATCTGTATTGGAAGTTGATTGCACATATATTGCATATTTATGCTTTGAACTCTCTACTACATACTCGTACTAGTACATTCCCTCTTACAGATGCTATGTATAAGGTATAAGGAAGAAACTACGAATAAACCAAATATTTGGAACCTAATATATTTATGTAGTAATGGGCATAGTTAGTGTAGGCACACAACACGACCAAACATATTTAAGATCATATACGAGTACTACATATCGTATGTATGTATATTTTTTGCTTGGCCTAATTGCTGAAACAACTGCGTATGAACATAATTTACTTGCTCTGGGATGCGCAATCACTTCATATTGAGAAGCCTTTGTATGTTGCTGGTTGTTGGGTTGTTGGTTGTTTGAATAACAAATTCCTTGCATACACACACACACACACACAAACAGATATGCCCATCAAGTCAGAGACTTTGAACTGTGGTCAAGCACAAAAAGACATCGGTACATATTTCAATGAGTACAGATACAAGTAACATTTTCAATTTAAACCAGTCAACTAATGAATTTGTAGGTACCCCCAACATAAGAGTAGAGTCATGAAGAAAGATACTCGAAAAACATGAAAGGTTCATTTCATAAGTTCATCATTAAGTTGTTGTATATGAATATCTATGAAGAATATAGCTTAAAAATTCAATATAACGTTCTTTGAAGTAGGCTGATACTTATAGTACCCATAGAAAAGCCTTTTCTTGTTGTATGCGTAGTTCTTATTTGCTGCTTATGATGATGATGATGATGATGATGATGATGATGATGATGATGATGGTTGCTTTCGTTTTGTTTCATTTTCTACGGTTACCTTTATAAGCTGCTTTAAGCAATTAAGTACCATTTTTGGCTTTTCCATTACTACTCCCCGCCCCCACGAGAATGTTTTACCACATCAGAGCTTTTTTGTATAATGCGGTTTCTTATCATAATAGGTTTTGTTGTTCGATTCATTTCATGATTAGCCTTCTTTAATTTCATTGGAGAGATTTAGGTTGGCGGCGGTAGATAGGTTTTGAGAACAACTTGTGGTGGATGAATATTGAAAAGGAAATAATAAGGATTTAGACATTATGTTCTTTCAAAAAAAAAATAATAATAATAATAAAAATAAGTCCAAAGAGTCTTTAAAATGCTGAAACGTTTCTTCGTAAGGCACTAAGTACTGGAGAACCTGTAAATGCTATGAATTTCTAACTGGCACCAGCGAACGATGACGAACTCAGACGACTGGTGAAGACATTTTAGATTTAAAATCTACCTAATCTACCTAATAAATATCATCAGAAATTAAGAACTGAGGAATCACAGAAACAAGGCTGAAAAGGCCGAAGAAAATGCCTTCAAACTAAAAGATGGTGATTCCTAATTTAATCCTTGTCCATGGCAACAGCTGCACTTGTCCAAATTCATACAACTTTCAAGGCTTTAGGTAAATTTCCCCTGTCTCTGAATTAAATTCAATTCCATACGAGCTGGGCGTGGCAACGAGTCGACTTTCTGTGTGCACATTAAGTTTAGGTTAGGTTATGGGGCTGCCCTCTCTCTGAGACGACACACTTAAGCCAGAAAAGCCCATTGTGATACCACCGAGCTTCTCTTCCAATACTGTTGTACGTAATAAATTTGGACAGCATTAGAAGCGGGTTCCGAACGGTAGAACCTTTCTGACATCACTTTAACTTAGTTTTGTCACATAACTCTTTTAAAAAGCATTAATGGCAAATTGTTACTGCCGGAAAAATTGCCAATTCTTGCCGTGGGTGGGTGGTAGTGAACGATGGGTACCGTTCGAAAGAAAAATCTTTTCGATATTATATTTGGTTATGCTTCAGCCCGGGATTGAACCCACTACCTACAAATCAGAAGGCCAACGCACTAACCACTGAGCTACGGCAACCACAAGTCCACATTTATAAACATATTTTTTCCACAACTAAGAAACAAATGTGATAAATTTAAATTTTTAGTATTTTAGAATTTTCAAATTTTATACAAAATGGGCGTGACAATCTGTAGATTTTGTATAGCTGGATACAGACACCCTCTCTATAAAGGGACCGGACATTCAAGGTGCATATCCGTATTTCATGGTACTTATTTCGTTTGCGAGGGTCATCAACAAAGGGAGTAGTCCGTTTCCGTGGCATTTTTATATTAATCACTGGGGGGGAGGTGGATTTTTCATGTGGCGGGTCCCAAACCCAATGCACAACCTCTAACCGAGGAGATTTTCGCCACTCACTTCAGCCGTCATTACTTCAGCCAGGAGTATATTACTCGGTCGTCGCCACGTAGAGGACCCCCATTAATAATGAAGGCGCCATCACATAGTAAGCAGAGCAAGCTACATGACTACACCAGCTCATGTGTGAAGTCATGGTATGGTTGTACGTAAGTGAAACATGACTGATCTCTCTAACACCATCACATAAAAGCTACAAACTTTCGTCAACGGATGCCTCCGCATCAAATGTAGAATATTCTGGCCGAACACTATCAGCAATGACACGGGCTGTGGAGACTAACGAATAGAGAATCCGTCCTGTGGCAAATCAAAAATACAAAGAGTCGATGGATAGGTCACACGCTAAGAAAACCTTCAGATAGCATTACAACAATGCCACTAGACTGGAACCCGCAAGGTAGCAGAGGTTGCGCTTGGCCAAAAAATACTTGGAATAGGTCGATATTGTGCGAGCTTGCTGATGTCAACACAACATGGAACGGCGCAAAAATAACAGCAGAGAACCGTGTACGATGGAAGAGTCTTGTTGTGGCCCTATGTTTCCGAGAGGAGTGAACAAGGAGAAAAAAGAGTTATTGCTGTTGTTGTTGTTGTTGTTGTATTTTATTTCAATTAAAATCTGTCACACTTTTAAAAAAAGAACACATTTTATACCATACCCAAGGTTAGGTTAGATTATGTGGCTGCCCTGTCTCTGAGCCGACACACTTAAGCCAGAAAAGCCCATTGTGATACCACCGAGCTTCTTTTCCAATACTGTTGTGCGTATTAAATTTGGACAACATTAGAAGGGACCTACTTATATTAAATATTAGCTGGTTCTGAATGGCAGAGCTCTTGTGACATCACTTTAACTTAGTTTTGTCACAGAGCTCTTTTAAGAGGCATTTTTGGCAAATTGTTTCTGCCGGAAAAATTGTCAGTTCTTGCCGCCAGATGAGTACCGTTCGACAGGAAAATCTTTTCTATATTAAATTTTGCTATGCTTTAGCTGGGGATTGAACATACGACCTACAGATCAGAACCTAACCACTGATCTAAGGTACCCACCATATCCAAAGCAGAGACAAGTTCATCTTACTCACAATTCTTCTGCAAAATTTACCATTATCACTTTATGAGTACCTAAAGTCAAGCGAAATAGCATTCGTCTGTATTGGAGCTACTGCTGTTAAGTTGATAGTTACGCCATCATAAACAGTTTAGCTAAATGTGAATGAATTGTGGCAAATTCATCAATTAACCAATTTTACTAATGATTGTTGTTGGAAGCCATCATTTTTCAAATCTTTTCAAATTTTTCGCCATACACAAAAACCCGCCACATTTTACTGGTGGGAGTGGGAGCTCTAGTTGGTGCTAAAATTGAATCGTACACAATCTGAGAGCACCCATCACGCCTTCTCCCATTCATTGTGTGCGTGGATATACTCGACAACAAAGTTGTTTGCCAATAACATATGTTAACACTTTGCTTTATTCTGGCACTTTTAGCACCCACCCCATCACAATCACAAGGCACGACTAAATACTCACAACACGTCCCATTCATTCGTCTAGTTACTTCTACACTCTTCCATCCAAAAAAACAACAAAAAAATTTTGTTGTAACTTTGTTGTTACGTATTACTGTTGTTTACTGCTGAAAAATTAATGCGATTTACGAAAACAATTTATTAAGCTGAACAATGTTGAGCAACTGATTATAAGTACGTAGATTTACTATACACAAATACAAAAGTTCGACTAGAATTATTTAGTTGGGCGGACTAAATAACTTTGTTAGAACTACTCGTCCATATACATTTACTTATAAATACCTCTTTATACATACATGTGTGTGTGTGTGTGTATACGATATAGGACAAAAATATCCAACAACAATAAATAGTATTAGTTGGAGGCTTTACTTTTTTCGATGATGTTGCTAGAAACTTTTGCCAACTGCCACATAACAACAATGCAAGGTTTACATATGAATTAAGTGCTAACGCATTTATATTACGGTATTTTTGTGTGTGTGGCTCAAGGCAATGATGGGCCCAAAAAAAACAAAACCTCGTCTTCGATTAATGACTAGTGAGCAAAGCACGTCTAATAAACATTTCAATCATATACGACTATCTTACCACATCTGTTTGCAACAATATGTAGATACCATAGTATGTAGAATCAACACGTAGCCATTGCTTGACTTTTACTGCATATTTCTTATGAATTTTGCAATTGTTTTGACAGCTATAAACAAATCGATTCGTAGAGAGTGAGGTGATGTACACATTGAGCAAGACATTGAAGGGCACATTAAAAGTGATATTGAAAGATTTTTGTGAACTTTCAGAAAAACAATATCGAAACAAAAATCAACTTCAGATGATTTGGTGACAAGAAGTGATAATGTAAATAATTCCCACATTCATTTTGCTATTGCATTTGCGGTTTTTGAAAAAATTCGGTAACAAATTGTCGGTAGATGGCTCTAAAATGTAACATCTCCGTTAATATTATAAGGGGAGGCGAAGAGAAGGCCTCCCCACTCTCAGAAAAGACTTATCTCAAGTAGTAACATTTCTGAAGAAGTAAACTTGAGTTTTGGGAGCCTCAGCCTGCCTTGCAATTCCCAAATCTCTGCTAACTACTTTATGTGAACCAAACGACTGCAAGCAAGAGCAAGATCCCTATCCGATTGTTGCCCTGAGCACAGCTGGAATCTGGGCAGATTACGCTCCTCATGACATCTTAAGCGGTTGGTTCGCGGACAAGCCCGAGCGCACGTTACAGTGACCTATGCAGCACATTATGCAGGCACTAGCACCGAACGTAAGGTAAACCTACATTGTTCGTCACATAAATAATTATATCTGGCTATATTATAACTTGTTTGAAAGGCGACATTTCGGGCTTCATTTTGTTAGAAGACATTAGTAAAATGGCGTCATTCTGTGAAAAGTTATCTACGTTTAAAAATGAGTGCAAATTCGAAACAATATCGACATATTTTGCTTTTCTATTAGAGAAAAGGAAATAAGGCCCCGCAGGCTGCTGTAAAAATTTGTAAAGTTTACGGAGACGATGCTGTAACTACAAAAACAGCAGGTGAAGTCGATTCGATCTGATAATTTTGATGTTAAAGATGCACCTCGCTCTGGTCGACCAATCATTGAAATCGAGTCGATGAAATCATGGAAAAAATTGAGCAAGATCGGCACATAATCAGCATAGACGTTGCTAGGAAATTAGGTATTCATCTTACCAACAGTGTCCCAATAAAAACAGAAATCAAAAATCGCAAATGTACTTGGATTGGTCACACTCTGCGTAGAATGGATGACAACATAGCGAAAATTGTGTTTCAATGGAATCCTCAAGGCAGCTGACAACCTGGCCTCCCACGTCAAAAATGGTTAAAGATAATCCAAGCCGAGACTAGAGACACTCTAGAGCCACTTGGCATGAAATCAGGTATATGGCCCGGGACAGAACTCGATGGAGAGCCTTCGTTTCTACCCTATGTTTCGATTAGGAGCAATATTTTGGATGCGACCCTGTTTTCATTTGTAAAACATGTAAAATATGTATTGTATGTGATTTTTGTGTTGTATCTGAAATGTTAAGGAAATAAAAAAAATATAAAAAAATCACCACCAAACAATTATCAGCAATTTAAAGAAAGCTGGATCCAGAAAGAAGCTCTATGTTTGGGTGGCACATGAATTAAGAGTGAAAAATGTGATGTGTGTGAATTTCCTTTTGCGATTCACTGCTAAAACTGAACGAAATTGAACCATTTCTGATGCGACTGATTACCGGCGATGAGAAGTGGATCAGATACGACAATAATGTGCGAAAAAAATCAAATGGACGAAGCGATGTGAAGCTTCCCAAATGGTGGCAAAACCAGGATTGACACCAAGAAAGCTAATGCTGTGTGTCTGTGTGAGATTGGATTGAATTGTTCATTATGAGCTTCTATAACCCGGTCAAATGATTGATTCTAACCCCTACTGTCAACAATTAATAAGATTAAAGCAAGTAATTCAATTAAAACCAGCTAGAATGTATCAACACAAAAGAAGTTTTGCGTTCCATCATGACTACGCCAAACCACACACATCATTCCTGACCCGGCAAAGAGATTGATTGAGAGAGCTTACCTGGGAAGTTTTGATGCATCCACCATATAGCCCGGACCTTACACCTTCACATTATCATTTCTTTTGATGTTTGCCGAACTCTCTTAATGGTGTAAATTTAAATTCCGTAGAAGCCCGCAAAACGCACTTGGATCAGTTTTTCACTCAGAAAGCCCAGAAGTCCTACACAGATGGAATAATGGCTTTACACCAAAAATGGCAAAAGATTATCGATCAAAACGACACTGGTTTGGTTTAATAAATCCCATGTCAAATATAAGAAAAAAGTGTTTCATTTTTTTTTTCAAATTTATAACCAAACTTTTTCGAAAACCTAATATATGACCCATCCCCACTCCAAGTCCATAGTCAAAATTTCAATGCGAACTTAAGACCCTCAAATCCAAAATAAATGATCCCAATAATGGGTATTTTTTATGTTAGTTAATGTAATCTAAATCTAAAAGATCGCTTTATATCAAATGTAGGGGACTACTATTCGCTACTTACTAAAAATAGTTCATACACAAAAAAAAATTGTAACATTATCCATATCCACCGTTTGCAAAAATGAAAGCATCATTCGATAGTAGCACTTCTCATTTCATCTGGCATTCGAAATGATTAGAAGGAGTAGTAGAATGAGTAGTCGAATGAGTAGAGTAGTAGTACTAATTAGTAAGAGTAAGGTTTGATGGCCATTGTGGTATCACAATGAAGCTTATTTGCTTCAGTAAGTCTACATATAATAATATTGCTTGTCACCTTCATTTAAATAATGAATGTTGCATCATATAGATAACTACGACACGTACCTATTAAATGACCGTAGCATAATTTAAATAATTTGATATACTTAATAAGATGATTAAATCAAATTAAAATGACATTTATATTAGTACGAAACCATAGTAATAAATTCCTGATTATATAAGGATGTGCGTTTCAATGGAAAAGTTTGAACAAAACAATCTATCGAAGGTACACATAAATGAGAAAAACGGAAGCAGAAATGAATAGATAGGATCCGGCATGCTAATGTCAATATCAACTGGCGCAACATAAAAAAATGTCGGCAATGTTCTATGCTTCATATATAGGCGTCATAGTTAGATCTATTGACAGTGTATGACGAAAGCTAAATATGAAAGGGTCACCATATCATTTTTATATATAGTTTTTGCTACACCTTTTCAATTACACCATCGACATCATAAAAGAGATTGACTTTTTTTCTTCGAGAGAGACAAAAACAGAAAGGAAGAAATTAAAAAAAGAATCGTATAAAAGAAACCCTATGCTTGTATATTCATACTTCTCTTGAAATGATTATATACAGGGTTAGGCGATTGAAATGTTACCAACTATGCACAGGTAGTTGCTGCTAATGGGGTAGTGACGCGATTATATAGCATCTCCTATCCAATTGTGAACCTCACCTACACGTTGGTGCATCCTGTCGATAACAGAAGAGGCTCTGACGACGTAACACTTTAAGCTAAGGTGTTGAAGTACCCGTGCCGAGAGCTGAATGGCTGGTAGTGTTTAAAGAACAAAGTCGTTAACGGTCGGTTGGATTAAGTGCCTTATCCTGGTATATTGGCTCTGCTGGGGTAGACCCTCCTTTCCAGTTCACTCGTGGGATTCAAAACGGAGAACATACCTCCAAAAAAAAAAAAAATGAGGAAGAAAGGGATAGCGCTCTGAGAGCACTTTCGGAGGATGAGCTCTTGGCCAGTAGTCAGGAGAGCGTCAAAAACAAGGATGACAAGGATGCCAGACATAGCATCCCTGTCACCGATCCAAATATACCATCCACATCCAACAAAGGGAGCACACCAGAAGTCGAAAAAGTCGTCCGGCACCAAAAAGGGCGCTCTTCATACTTGATAAGATCGCCAAAAACAAAAGAGATGGTAAAGTCCACGAGCGGGATGCTGAGGACAAGGCCACATACGAGGCGGTGGTCAAGCAGTACGAGACCTCCCTCGCAAATAAAGCAGCACAGCCACAGCAACATACGGGTCCAAAGCAGACATCGAAGCGGAATCGGTCACAAGACGTGACCGAGCACCACGCGAAGAAAGGCAAGTACTCCAAGAAGGGGGGTCCTTCCGCTGTTTCTCCAGCGTCATCAAAGCAACCCTATAGTGAGGTGATCAGAGGAAAGCCATTGTTCGAGAATGGGCTAAAATACCGGAAGATCACATTCGTGAAGCATTTTGAAATTTTGATTACTTCGACAATTTTTGTCCTTTGAATCAATAAAAAATAATTTCACAGCGAAAAGATATGATCGCTTAAATAGGTAACACTTCAATCGCCTAACCCTGTATGCTAGATGTTGGGTAACCAAGCGATTGAGCGACGATGCTGTACGTTGTGAAATCAAATACAAGGATAATACCATATAAAGTCCACCTAGTAGTGGATACAAAAAGCTGATGTCTGTTTGTTTTTGTTGGTTTTTTGTTTTCTTCATCTCTCTCACTAGCTCAAACCTATTCGGCGTGTCAAAAATAAAACTAAAAAAAATGAAAATAAAAAATTCCAAAATGGGATTAAATCTCGTTAAGCTAGCTTGTTTTTTCTCCGTTTTGAACCATCTCTCATCATTGGCTGGTGTTGCTTGACTTACATTCTGTCAAATAAGTACCCGGAAATTCTCATTTTTAATTTTCCCTCTGAGAATATTTCAAAACATTTTTTTTTTCCCAGGTTGGCACAACTGTCAGCCACTATTCTGTGAATTTTTATTGCTATGTGTCATTTAGTTTGGTTACGGCGTCATTAGGAACAAGTCAACCTTTTGTGTGCGTTTTTACTATGGATATACATCAAAACTAATTCGCAACGAGAACTGAAGGCCATCCCAGAATATAGCTTTAAAAAGTGTTTCGATGATTGGATTATTCGTTGGAAGAAGTGCATTGCCTCAGAAGGGGCCTATTTTGAAGGGGATATAATAAATTTAGATGATTGATAAGTAGTTTGTGTTTCATTTCCAATTTCCGGGTACTTATTTGACAGAATGTATGTATGTAATTGCGAATAGTAGAGGCAATGAAAAGAAATTGTGTTTGCTTTACATCCTTTTCGAATGCTATTTGTTTTGTGCCATTCCGTGTTGTTTCCATTCATTTCTTGGTTGTAGTTTTTTTTTTATATTTTGCTCTCTGATGTTTTTGTTACCATTTCAGTTCCTGGAATAAAATTTCTTTTTTTTTTTATATATATTGTATATTTTTTTAACATCATTTGTATGTGTATAAGTGCAATATATATACAAATATTATTTTTGCTTTGACCCATTTCCATGATGTCGATGACGACGGGATGATGTTTGTAAGTACAAATACATACAAACATCATGTATGTATTTAGTGATGTTTCTACTTTCAGCTTTATTGAATTTATTATTTTATGCTTTGTGGCAAAAGCAACTACCTACCTACATAAATCTTACATATATCTCGAAAAAACAAAAAAATATATAGTAATTCTTTATATATTGTACCATAGCTCAGTGGTTAGTGTGTTGGCCTTCTGATCTGTATGTAGATCGTCGTGGGTTCAATCCTCGGCTGAAGCATAACAAATTTAATATCGAAAAGATGTTTCTTTCGAATGGTACCCAAGGAATTGGCAATTCGTCCGTTAGTAACAATTTGCCATGGAAAAGCATTTAAAAGAACTCTGTGACAAAGCTCAGGAAAAAGGAATAGGCTAAAATAACTAGGTCCCTTCTAATATTGTTGAGAAAAAATATTTTTATTTTTTATTTTTATTAAATTTGTATGGATTCTAAATACAATAATCGACAATTTTCCCTGTGGAACATCCTTCTCTAATAAATTATTTTAATGTTTTGGGAGCTGTGACACAAGCTGTAGCGCCATGTTTTCCTTTTCAGCCTTCAAAAGATTCGGGATGATGTCATCAGATTAGCGGCAAGCTCATTTGGGTTGTGATTGTATTCGTTATCGATATTTTGTAGCTTTCTCTTTGATTTCGTCCTTCACTAGGGGGAATTTCAGGTCTTTATGAATATGGGCATTCGTTGCGTACCAAGGAGCGTTAACTAGAATTCGCAGAGCTTTAGACTGAAATTTTTGGAGGAGTTGCATGCTGTTCCCCACAGTTGAATACCGTAAGTTCACACCGGTTTGAGCATTGCTTTATATAGGATGATATGGTTTTCCATGGAGAGTGGATATTGACGATTCAACAGTCAATACATGTTGCGAAATTGTATACCAAGAGCTTTCCTTTTACACGTTAGTCGTCTATCCAGTTGAATGCCCAAGTACTTAACAATTTCGGATTGTGGAACTGAAATATTGTTCCATTTGATTTGGGGACATGTATCTCTCCTTGTAGTAAATGTTATGTGGATTGATTTCGTCTCGTTAATTTTCAGTCGACAATTCTTTAACGAAATAGAAATTCGAGCGAGACCGATTTGGAGTATGAATGATACTACTATGGGACTAGTTCTAGTCGTGATAATAGCAGTGTCATTGGCAAAAGTTCCAGTGAGAACATCATCAGTTCAGTAGGTAAATCGGAAGTAAAAAAAGCTGGTGAAGAATTGGATCTAACACACTGCCTTGGGGAACTCCGGCTTGGATTGAAATGGGAGTGAAAAGATATGCTTTTATAAGCAAATAAGCGTTCGGAGAGGCAATCATCTTTTTTGCTTTGAATAATAGGCCTTGGTGCCATACCCTGTCAGAGGCAAAAGACTGCTGAGCAGAATACTTTTTTATCGAGCGATATTTGAATTTTTTCAACCAGCCTGGGGACTTGCTTAATTGTGGAATGCTTTTTTCTAAAACCAAATTGGTATCTTGGAATTAATTTTCTGTGCTCCATTATTATCATTAGATGTTGCAGGAATAAAATTTCAAATACTTTCCACTTTCAAAATTTAGCACGCACAAAAGTAATGGAAGAGAAGCTCGGCCAAAGATACCTTCCGGGCTTATAAGTGCCACATATTTATTTTTTTTATTATATATTGTACATATAAAGAGTGTATGAAACATGCAAAGAAATTAAATAAATAAATAAGCAAACACAAAAAAAAAAAAAGATTACATTGAAAAAGGTAAAGATGAAAAGGAAAAAAATATTTATATTTATAAATATACATATAATGTATGGGCATGTTGTGAATAATGTAGGAAACGAGGTGAATGAACTTTAGCGAACATCTTTTAGGTTAAATATTCTGGTGGTTGTTTCATTATGAGAGGGGAACATATTGTAAATTTAGCAAAATATTGAATGACATCTTAGAGAATATTTTAGGAAATTTCTTGCCTTCACTTTTTAAATAGAAATTATTTGGAAAAGACGTGTTTAAATCAGATTTTCTTAAAGATCGGAAAAAACAAGAGATTCATAAAACAGTCTTAATGGACAAGAAATAAACCAACTAATATTGAGTTTATTTCCAAGCTGTCGAACAAGAACGACCAAGTTTTATAGATTCTACGATTTTCTAGTTTTGTTTGATGGCGCTATCCAGATACTGAAAATGGGGGCAAGCTCTTCAATACTATTTAGACTCTTTCACAGAAAATATCGTCTTCTTTTTGACGACATTCATCATCCGGATTGTAAATAGTACAATCTTTTTGACTGGCACGGTTTTTATTCTATTCCTTTTGATACTTTTCAATGTCTTGTGTAGTTTTTCACATTGTGCCTATTGCATTTTCAGATTCCAGTGATTGATATTGGTCCATTTTCGAAAAATGAAATTTAATGGTGAAAAATTGGTTACACATTCAATATTCAAAGTATTGTTCGTCGCTAGCCACTACTTTTTCCCCATGTTTTTGGCAGCATACATATTCCGCGTCGGAAGAATTCTACAGGTTTTGAGGCAATCCATGAATCGACTCAATTTTTGGGTTCTTCGTAAGAATGGAGTGCTCTTCTTCCATGCCGTCTGTCATCGATCGTAACAAGTGGTGGTCGGAAGGAGCAATGTCTGGGCTATGTGGTGGGTGGGGTCGAACTTCCCATTTGAGCGTTTCTAAGTATGTTTTAACGAGCGTCGCAACATGTGGCGGAGCATTATAATGTTGTTGCAAAATAACTTTGTCGTGTCTATCGGCGTATTGCGACTGTTTTTTTTCGCAATGGTTCGCTCAAATGCATCAATTCTCATTGGTACAGGTCCCCTATGATTGCGTGACCGGATTAAATAGCTCATAAAACACTACACCCGGATGGTCGCACCAAATATACAGCATTACCTTCTCGCCATGAGTATTCAGCTTGGCCGTCAATGATGAGGTATGGCCGGGGTATCCATACGTTGCCCGATATTTTGGATTATCGTAATTGATCCACTTTTCATCACCAGTCACACAATTCGATGCAAAAGCCCCTTTCTTTATTACCGTTGGAGCCGTTGTTCACACGTGAAAAAACGTCGTTTGACGTCTCTTGGCTTCAGCTCATACGGCACCGAATTTCCTACCTTTCGGATTATTCCCATTGCATTTAGACGATGGCAGATAATTGGCTGAGTGACTCCAAGAGTTTTTGAGAGTTTATCTTCCATTTGTGATGGATCTTCATCGAGCCTTGCCTCCAATTCTTCATGCTCAAACCTTGGATATTATTCATATACACCTCAGATACACCTCAGTGTCTTCTTTGACCTTTCACGTATTCACTGTATCATTTTTCAAATCATATTTGTGATAGACTCTCGAATACGTCATGTATTTACGGAAATCTTGAGGACTCCTTATTCGTTGGATTTCACAATCATCGAGCTCTGCATATAATGTCTTCTTCTGTGGAACACGTTCTACTATTCGTTCGATATAGCCGATGATTATTTATGATATCGAATAATTGTCGTTATATTGACACGGGCTTTCATTTTTAATAAATAGTGGTTTTTCGAATTATAACTCTATAATATTTGATCCGTTCACAAAAATTAGGGCATTCTTTATCGTCAACATCCTCCATTGGTTTTCGAACGAGTTATTTTTTCTTCTCCAGAACATTTATATAGTCTTTAATTGTTTTCAGCATTTTCAGTGTTTCTTATGTGCAAAATTATTACAAATAATGAGAGGTAATACTATGCCGAGCTCAATTGTCCGTTATTGGCGTTTGGTTCATAAGTCAATAGCCAGCATTAAACAGTCTCTCTAAGCAAATATAAAAATTGATGCGAGAAGAGCTCGTTTAATGTAAGTATCTTCCTATTAGTACTGCCTCAAGCAATAATCATTTATAATTTGTATTTTTCCCAATTTCACCGAAGATTATAAAGTAAAATTTCGAAGATTTCTAAAGTTTTGATTTCCTCAAATATATTCTAGGTATTTTTTCTTCCAGAAAACCAATTGCAATCGGCTTATTATGCAACAAAAGCTAAGGAAATACGATTTCTGATTAAAAATCTCGAAAACGCAAGCCATACGGTTAAAAATGTGAATAGTGTTTATGATCCTGATACTGTAACAGCCAATAACGTGAAATTTTGGTTTCGTCGATTCCGTTCCGGTAATTTTGATGTCAAAGATGCACCACACTTTGGAAGACCAATTGTCGACAATAAAATAATGAAAATCGTTGAGTCTGATAATCACGTAAGCACTGTTTCCATTGCCCAGGAGCTAAACATTGCACAAAAATCCGTTTGGAATCATTTAAATAAGGCTGGATAGAAAAAGAAGCTCAATGTATGGGTGCCACACGAGTTAACGCAAAAAAAACCTCATGTACCGAATTTCCATCTGCAAATCGCAGCTGAATCGCAACAAAATCGATCCATTTCTGAAGCGGCTGGTTACTGGTGATGAAGAGTGGCTCACTTACGACCACGTCAAGCGAAAATGGTCGTGGACGAGTAGCGGTGAGCCGGCGCAAACGGTGGTCAAGTCAGAATTGACGGTTGGGAAGATTTTGCTATGTGTTTGGTGGGATTGGCTTGGAATCATCTACTAAAAGCTACTCCCCTAGGGCCAAACTCTTAATTCGGACCTGTACTGTCAAGCGAAAACGGTCATGGTCGAATCGCGGTGTGCCGGCTCAAACAGTGGCCAAGCCAGGATTGACGGTCAAGAAGGTTGTGCTATGTGTTTGGTGGGATTGGCTGGGAATCATCTACTATGAGCTGCTCCCCTACGATTTGACTCCTATTTCGGACTTGTACTGTCAGTTATTGGACCGGCTGAAGGAAGGAATTGCCAAATGACTCTCCACAAACTTCGGGAGCTTGGTTGGGAGGTTCTTATGCATATCCACCTTATAGTCCGGACCTGGCACCGAGTGATTACTACCTGTTCCTGTCTATGGCGAATGATTTTGCTGGTGAAAAATTCACCTCAAGAGACGCCTTGTGACAATCGACTGCCCCAGTTTGTTGCCAATAGGAATGAGGGTTTCTATGAGAGTGGCATTATGAAAATACCATCAAAATAGCAACAAGTCTTCGAACAAAACGGTGTATATTTGACCTAAATCGGATCATTCTAACTATGCGAAATAAAACCTTCAATTTAATGCAAAAATAATGGATTTCTTTTTACTAGACCTCATATAAGTGAGAAATTATTTTTGCTATGCGTACGCTTTTGAAAAATCATTCAGCTATAATAAATGCACTTTATATAGCTTCCAAAAGAGCTTGAGGGGGAAAAAAGTTTTCATAAGGAAAGTGCAAAAGACTTTTTATATATTTGAAAATTAGCTTTTAGTTCTGTGTATTTCTGCAGAACAATTATCCAACACAACTATGGCTCTTTGTAGCTATTCGTACCAATAACAATATCCATATATTTGCATAGGTTTAGCTATTTTGGCCTATTTAAATTGGGTAATGAGTACAATCAAATTTTCCATATATATATATTTGAAATCAATTTAACAAAAACTCTAACTCACACACACACACACACACACACACACACACACATATAATGCACATTATGTTCTATGAAGATTTATTGAAGTGATTTAGCAATTGCTGAGGCATATCAAAATTATGGAAATTATATTTTTGGCCCATCTGCAATTTGCCTTTAGTCATTTTCCAATTTCATTCAATTCCAATCATTTCCTATTATCAGAGTTCATAGGGTTTGCTTTATGTCTCTCATTATGTTGTCGTTGCTCTATTACTTCTATTTGCTATGTACTCTTAATATTATTATTATTATTATTATTATTATTATTATTATTATTATTATTATTATTATTATTATTATGATTACGTTGAATTATGTATTTTTGCCCATTAAGTTATGTATTTTATTCGAAATCTTACTTTATTGGATTTCACATACATACATACGTACATACTTAAGCGTTTTCTCACAACGGTTTTTCATTTTCGTATGTATTTCATATATTTTCTTCACTTCTTTATTCATCCACTTCAGCTACATCCATAACTACTACTACATACTACAAGTATATGCCTTCCCTCTAATTTTGATATTTCTATGGGCATTCAATAAGCTTGCTTGCTTGCTTGCATTTGCTAAACTTTAGTCAATGGCATTAGTGTTGTGTTGGCCCATTGTATATATGTAATCTAAATGGTGGTGCTGTTTGTTGTTCAACAATATCCACTCTCTATCCTTGAAGCTTTTATGCTTTGCTTTTATGCCTGTTGCGGTTATGCTGCCATCGTGGTTGCTGTTGCTGCTGCCGCTGCCGCTGTTATTTGTGTTGTCTTTGTAATCTTTCTCCCCACTTCGCTGTTTGTAAATTCTTTTTTTTTTTTTTTTGTTTTTAATAAATAATTTCAAAGCCGCAGTAAAGCGTAAAATTTATTTTGCAAAAATCAACAACACACAACAACAACAACAAAAATAATAAAGAAATAATATAGCAAGCAAATAAAAAATATAATAAATATAAAAGTAAAAAAAAGTAAAAAAAAAATAATCAAAATGAGCATAAACCGCCTTTGAAGAGCGCAAATTGAGTAGGAATAATATTATACCAAAGAGCTAATTATATGCAAATTATTTTATAAATTCATACGTACACAATCTACACTCCATATGTAGTATAACATTTGTGTTTTTACATATAGTAAAATATTGCATTGGGACTATGATCAGCGATGCAAAAAAAAGCATTTTAGATGAACATCGTAATGCTATATGGTGTGATCCTTGCGAGCATACATGATATACTCATACGAGGTATCATAGAAATTAACTTTTAAGACTATACTCTAGTGAGTGATTGTGAATATATTAAATCAGATTTGAATCAATTGCACAACCACAAGAGAGAAAAAAAAAAAAGTCGCGATGAACAGATGAGATAAACATTTCCTCTTAATTATAATCCAATCGTTAGTCAGAAAAATTAGAAAAATCCATTAGAATACCTAAAATCGCTGATCATCATTTGGCGCTCTTTGTGAGCTTTGACCTACTGAAGAAAATGCCTCCATGTTTCTCGATCTTTTGCCATCTCTTTCCAGAGGTTTAGTTGGAGTTTCTTTTAAGTCTTCGTTTAGTTTGCTTTAGGATCGCTCATGAAGGGGTTGAACCTCAGAAAAAGTAGAAAAATCCATCAGAATGCCTAGAATCTCTCATCATCATCATCATCATTTGGTGCTACAGCTCTTTGTGAGCTTTGGCCTGCTGAACAAAATGCCTCCATGTCGTCTTGATCTTTTGTTGTCTCTTTCCAGTTTTTCAGTTGGAGTTTCTATAGGTCTTCGTTTAGTTTGCTTTAGAATCGCTCATAGAGTGTTAAAATGTACGACCAAGCCTCACTAATTTGCTTCTTCAATATTTTTTCCTAAATATGCTCAACTCGTCCTTAAAATGATTTCTTTACAAAATGAAAGTTTTTAAAAATATTGCTACCAACGCTTGCCTCTAAAGAAATAAAATATTGTATATGGCCAAGCCCCCATTAATTTTTAATATTCAAAATTTTTGCAGAATACATTTTTTCCCTATCATTACTGCCTAGGAGAGACTTACTTACTTACTTACTTATGTGGCCATAACAACCGAATATCGATTTAGGCCGAAAATAACATGCTTCGCCAGCCATCTCTGTTCTTCGTTAGCTGGCGGCAGTTAGAAATTCCAAGCGTCTTCAGGTTCTCCAGTACTTGGTCTTTCCATCGGAGGTTTGGTTGGTCTTCCTCCTTCTGCGTCGTCCTCCAGCGGGTTCCGAATATAACACCTTCTTAGCCGGAGCGTGTTCTTCCACAAAATTAACGTAAAATCATGTGAAAATAACCTTGAATTTGCCACCAAAAATTATCCCTAGGTTAGGTTATGTGGCTCGCTCTCTCTCTCTCTCTCTCTCTGAGAAGACATACTTAGGCCAGAAAGGTCCATTGTGATACCACCAAGCTTCTCTTCTAAGACTATTGGGCGTGTTAAATTTGGACAGCATTAGAAGGGACCTGCCGATTCCGAACGGCAGAACCCTTGTGACATCACTTTAACTTAGTTTTGTCACAGAGCTCTTTTTTTAAGAAGCATTTTTGGCAAATTATTAGTGCCGGAAAAATTATCAATTCTTTTTGTTCGAAAAAAAAATCTTTTCGATATTAAATTTTATTATGCTACAGCCTGAGATTGAAGCCACGACCTACAGATCAGAAGGCCAAACACTAAGGCCACTGAGCTACGGCACCCATTTACTTCTATACGCCATGGAAATATGGACGTTGAAAATAGCAGACATATACAAGATGGAGGCTATATAGAAGAATACTGAAAATAACTTGGACTGATCATGTTTCGAATAGTGAAGTTCTTCGCCGAATAAATCGAAGCAGACAACTTCTAAGCACAATAAAAAGAAGGAAAACAGCTTCTTTGGATCATACCCTTAGAAAACCATAGTAACAATTGCTGCAGCTTATTCTGGAAGGTAAAATTTAAGGAAGACATACCATTGGGAGAAAGCAGTTATAAGGGATGCGAAATATTAGACACTGGACGGGATTCAACAACATATTAGAGTTATGGAACGTTGCAAGGAATAGAGAAGCATTCAATGAAATTCTAAAAATATACTGGCCAAATACTATATCAAACGCTGTCTTATGGGCCAGAACCCAGCAAAAACCAGTTCAATTGGAAATTCGAAAAAGACAATGGGGCTGGATCGGCCACGTTCTGCGCAGATAGAGCGGCGACCTAACAAGGACTGCGATTGACTGGAACCCCAAGAAAGTCGTAGACGAGGAAGACCAGCGAACACCTGGAGACGACTATTAGAGTTGTAAACCCATGCCATGCACCTTGGCTGGAATGAAATGAAGAAACTGGCACAAAATAGACCGGAATGGTGGAAATTCGTTGTGGCTCTATGTTCCAGCCTGGAACCCTAGGAATATGGATGTATGGATAGGTCGAAGTAGGTTAATATTCTTAGTATTCATGTCAATTACTTACTTAATTACAACCCAAAATATTTTAAATTCAAATATTTTAACTACAATTAAGTAGAAGTAATACATTAAACTATCTTTTTATATAAAAATTAAATTATAATCACACCAAGATGTCTACCATACAAGGGCGGTCTCAGAACTATCCGACCTAACAAAGAATACACAACAAATTTGGGAACAATTTCTTTATATCTCAACATAATTTCCTTTTAGCTCAATACACTTTTCCCAACGATATTCTATAGCTTCAATACCCTATTTATAGTATGAACTATGTCTAGATCATTATAATATCCATCTACCGCAGACTCCACATCTTCACTGTTTGCAAATCATCTACCACCAAGCCTTTTTTTCAAATTTGGAAATAGAAAATAATCCTAAGAAACCAAATCTGGCGAATTAGGTGCATGCTGAAGCACGCTTTAACTCATTGATTTTGACCAATAGTGGATGTGTGAACTGAGGTTTTTGTTCTATTGTGAGCAAACGCGGCACCCATCTTGCACCAAGTTTTTTCATATCCAAATTTTTGCCTGTAATATCATACAGCTTCAGCCGCTGATCATGCAATACCATTTTGTGGATTTTCTTAACCGTTTCTGGCATGGCCACCTCAATTGGTTGACCACTACGATGTTCGTCTTAGCAGCTCGTACGACCTTATTTAAACTCTGCCACCCAATATTTTATGGTCGAAAACGAAGAAGCAGACTTCCGCAGAGTAGAATCTAGTCCGGCTTTGATATTCGTTGGACTTCGACCTTTCAAATGAAAGTATTGAATTACATAATGGTGACCAATTTTTACAAATTCATTGAGGTCGTCAAATTTCAATGGCTCTAACAAAAATACTAAACAACGTGGCGCCTTTAAACTTAAAACATATCTTTTATAAGGTTGCCACTCCAAGGTAAATTGTTTCAAACTACTGCCGCTATCTATATGTCAGGTCGGGTAGTTCTGGGACCGTCCTCGTATATCTTGCTAGTCTTATCAATTTTTTAATGATGCATATACTATGTAAAAGTTTATACTAAAACTATTGAATTGCTGCAAGCAATTGAACTATAGTTTCGTCTAGCTATTGCCTGTGGTTTGGATGGTGATGATTGTGTTCTTGCTATTAATAATTATTTTGGATAATTACACAAATCCCATTGTGAAACTTTTGCTTCAATTTCTCAATAGTATTTCGCAAAGAATAAAACGTAAATTTGTACACATATATATTTACGTGTATACTTAGCGTAACGTAGCACTTAGAGGTATGCTGAAAAATACACCATACATAGAAATATTGCAAGAGTTTCTAAGGATCGACATTTCAATTTCGAATTTTCTTTGGCAAACAAGAAGTATATTTTAAATGTTTCAATATGCTTACAGAGCATTTCTTTCAGAAATATCGTAGGTGTTGCGAAAATAATATGCATTCAATAGAACCTTTTAAAATTTATCAATTGTTCGTTAGTTTAAGGTATTATTATTAAAAGTTCTTCCAAGAAAATATAGGTAGTGTACTTAATGTAACGTAGACCTTTGCAATGTTGTTTCTGCATTATATGCTTACACCTTTAGTACGAATAAACAAAGAAGTAAGTAAAATAGCATGTAAATATGTACAAATTGTTTAAATTGCGTCACAATATTTGACACTTGGCAGCCATAGAAAATATATGTACATCCTGTCAAATAAGTACCCGGAAATTTGAAATAAAACACAAACAACTTATCAATCTTCTAAATTTATTATATCCCCTTCAAAATAGGTCCCTTCTGAGACAATACACTTCTTCCAACGAACAATCCAATCACACTTTTTAAAGCTATATTCCGGGATGGCCTTTAGTTCTCGTTGCGAATTAGCTTTGATGTCTTCAATGCTCTCAAAACGGGTTGCACGAAGTGGTAATTTGAGTTTTGGAAACAGGAAAAAGTCACACGGGGCCATATCTGGAGAGTACGGTGGTTGTTCGATGATCTGGTCTTTTGCGACGAACATTCTCTCTCAAACGCCTCATAACGCCAATATAATATTCTTTATTGACGGTTTGGACCTCCGGTAAGAATTCCGAATGAACAACACCACGAATATCGAAGAAAACGTTCAGCATCACCTTCCGGGTACTTATTTGACAGAATGTATACTCACAATATGTACAATGTTTACTTATACTGCGTAGTATATCTCATATTTGCGAGTTATTTATAGCCTTGTTGTTGGCACTTGAAATGGTCAAGAAGAAAACTATTCTATATGTCCACATGTATCTGTGTGTGTATGTACCGAGATACCTCTACCTGTATATATATTGAAAAATATTCAACGTTATACCTACATAATTTATTAGAGAAATTGTTGTTGTACTTATATAACAATTGGGGTTATTCTTGTTGTGGTTGATGGTGTTGGTGTCATGCAAAAGTTCGGATAACGAAAATGAAAACATTTTTAGTTGTCAATTTTCGTTCAGTGTAGGTTCTATGTGAGTTTTGCTGAAACATTTTGCTGCTTGTTGTTGTTGTTCGCATTGTTGTTATTGCGCTTTGGTTAATTTTTAATCTGTTGTTGTTGTTGTGGTTTATATATTGTTGCCTTAGTTGGATTTATATTTTCCTGTTACCGCAATGCTTAATTCAAAAATTGCCTTCAGAAAGAAAGAGCCTATGTGGATATATCAAGGAGCATTAGACCGATCCATATATTAGAAAATCTGTGAAATTTCTAAATTTTTAATTTTAGAAGCGATACATTCGAAAATTGGTGTAATGGGAGGAAAATAACACCTACCTTCCATATAAAAGTATGTAGGTTTTCACACTTTGCGCTCGAAAATATAAAGCTATCATGCTGAAACTTTCTACATAAAATTCCATTTATTAATGAATAGAAAAAGTTGAAAATCAGCGAAATTGAATGCAAATGACATGCACCTCCCATACAAAAGTATGTGTGTTTTAATGCTTTTCACTCGAAATTATGAAGCTTTTCAGCTGAAACTTGGTGTATATGATTATATTTACTAACGAATAACTAAGTCCAAAAATTGTCAAATTCGAATGAAAACCACGTATACTTCCCATACAAAAGTATGATTCTGAATGTGTTTTAACACATTTTGTGCACGAAAATATTAAGTTATTTTACTGAAACATAGTGTATATAAATTTTGTACAATCTCATAATAGATATATATAAGAAAATTGGCGAAATATAATAAAACCGCAACTAACCGCATCGTATATTTTTAGGTTTTCATCATGAAAATGTAAAGATATTATCCTGAAATTCGATACATAAGATTATCTCTATCAAAAGAATGAAAATTTTTCAGAATTTGCAAAATTAAATCTCAATCAGGACTAAGTTTTATACAAAATCTTGTTTTCGAACATATTTTTTTCAGGTTTTTGACATAAAAACATAAAGCTATTAAGCTGAAATTCGATATTTAAGATTATTTCTACCATCCAATGGAATTATTCGATAATAGGCAAAATCGAATGAAAATCACATATACCTCCCATACAAAGTTATGATTTAAAATTAGTTTTTTTTTCACATTTTGTGCAGAAAAATTAAAAGGTTGAAACTTAGATCATATGAATTTCTTTAAAAATCAATGAACATGAATACAATCGAGGATGTCAGATTAAAACCGCAACTATCTTCCATATAAAATTATGTTTTCGAACATATATTTTTAGTTTTTCGGCATGAAAATATAAAGCTATCAAACTGAAAGTCAATGCATACAATTATTTTTACCAACAAATGAAAATATTTGAGAATAGGCGAAATTAAATAACAATCCGATCTATCTCCCATACGAAAGTGTATTTTCGAAAGTACTTTTTTCAACTTTTCAGTATGAAAATGCAAAGATATTATGCTGAAATTTCGAACATAGCATTACTTTTGCCTTCGAATAAATATGTTTGAAAAAAGGCAAAATCAGATAACAATTAGTACTATCTCCCATACAAAAGTATATTTTCGAATGTACTTTTTTCCACTTATCAGTATGAAAATATAAAGATATTAAGCTGAAATTTCGAATATGAAATTACCTTAACCTCCGAATAAATACGTTTGAAAACTAGCGAAATCAGATGACAATCAGAACTATCTCCCATACAAAAGTGTATTTTCGAATGTACTTTTTTCAACTTTTTAATAAGAAAGTATAAAGATATTAAGCTGAAATTTCGAATATAAAATTAACTTTGCCATCGAATAAATATATTTGAAAACTGGCAAAATCAGCTGATAATTAGTACTATCTCCCATACGAAAGTATATCTTCGAATGTACTTTTTTCAACTTCTCAGGATGAAAACATAAAGATATTGAGTTGAAATTTGATATATAAGATTAGTTTTACATAGAAATTAGTTTATTCAAAAATTAATGACAACTAATTAAAGCTAAGCAAATTTACGACTTTTTCGAATAAAGACCTACGTGTATCAAAGGGAATCTAGCCTAGTTCTATTAATACATTAATTTCAGTAATGGTTTCGGCCCATAAAAAATCCATTGGGAGAGCCAGAGAATATGAAAAGGATACGAAAAAATGCGAAATATTGCTTTTTTGAGAACACCGGCAGACAGACATTGAGAATATGTGGCTGAAAGCTTGTACATACCATCCACACATATGTTTGGCTGCATATGTTTGCATATTGCGTAGTGCTTATATACGTACTCAATGAAAAAATAATATACGAGTATCCATATAAACTCATTTTATACATAGCTTTTCGGATATATATACTCACCTCCAGTGACAAATATAAAAAATTTGCAACCGCAATGCTACTAGCATTGGCTATATAGCTTACATAAAGTGAAGCAAAGAAATTTGTTACACAACAACAACAACAACAACAACAATGAATGTTGCTACCGCTACAACAACAACGATATGATCAATATTATTCAACGCATATGTTCGTGTGTGGACGCATTTGCATGAACATATGCCTTGTGCGCAATGCAATAATAGTGACACCACCACCACTACCACTACAATCACCACCATCATGATATAGGATAATTTTTATAGTGTTGACAACATTGTTAGCATATTGGTGTTGCAATAAATTGAACAAAATTTTGTTGTCGTATTTTATTTTTTTTTTTTTTTGGGTTGACATTGCAATTTTGCATTTATTTTATACCAGCAGCGCTATTCGCACATGCATATGAATGCTACACCTCAAAAAATCCCTTTTAATATCATCAACATATAGGTATACACCTAGTGTTGCGTATTAAAAGAGAAATATGCACATTGATGTAATGTCAAAGGGTCAAAGGACAACAACAGCAACTATGATACAACATCAAAATTTACATATATCCGAGTATGAATATACTTACAAAAAAAAAAAATAAAAATTGCGAATGAAGTTTTAGTTTGAGGTAGTGAAAAATAGGAACGCAATTGCAATGTGATGTGTCAAAAAAAAAAAAAAAATTTTTTTTTATTGATTTTTTCCTCTTTTCGTCAATGACGAATTTATGCAAATTTTATGTTGAGACATAAAATTCTGTGCTGTTTTCTTTTATTTTGTTTCTCTCTTCATATTCACTAAAATATGATATGAATTGAAGATATCGAAAGAAGAGGTAGAGATAAACATTAAGATGCAAACCTTCAAATTGGCTTTTGAATGTTTATACTTCAAGTAGAAGCTCGAATATCGAATATTTTTTATTTAATGCTTCTTTCGGGCTAATCTAATTATTTGACACAGAAATCTCATCTACATATATAATAGTATATCAAAATTTGTGTTTAAAGATCATACGAAGTAAAAAGCATTTTACAGTTAGTGGGCTTGCCTACATATATAAAAGAATATTGTCGTATGAAGCTTTTCAAAATTTTCGTGAGAAAATTTAAAGCTACTAAATCGCGGAATGGGCCATGAATGGGATTAGTCGGATTTGAACCTTCGCGATGTCTACCTCCTATAAAAAGGCATGCGTCGTATATATTTTTTTAGTGTTTTTGCAAGAAAATATAAAGCAATTTTGCTGAAACTTGATATATTTAATTATTTTCACCAACAAGCTTACTATTTTGAAAATGAGCTTATTCTGATGAAAACCACATGGACCGTCCATACAAAAGTATGTCGCCGAATGAATTTTTTAAAGATTTTCTCATAAAAATATGATACAATCAAACTGAAACTGTGTACATATAATTATTTTTACTAAATATCAGATTAGTTGGAAAATTAATGTAATCGAATAAAAACGACACCTACCTCCCATATAAACGTGGGTGTTTTAACACCATTTTCTAGATTTTTGGAATGAAAACATAGAGTTATCAAATTAAAACTCAGTACATAAAATTTACTTTCATAAAATATATAACGAGTTCGTAAATCAACGTAATCGGATAAAAATTACGCCTACCTCCCATACAAAAATACGATTTCATATGTATTTTTACATATTTTCGACACAAAAATATACATCTATCAAGCTGAAACTTGCTATATAGAATTATTTTTACCAAGGAAAAAATATATGTATAAATGGGCATAATCGAATGAAAACCACGCCTAGCTCCCATATAAAAATACGATTTCGAATGTATATTTCTTTATAATTTCAGCACAAATATAATGCTATCAAGCTGAAAATTACTACATGGGATTATTTTTATGAAACAATGGCAAAATGTGTAAATGAATGTAATTGGAGAAAGATCTGGACTACCTCCCATATAAAAGTGCATCTTCGAAAGCAATTTTTTGAAATTTTCGCCATGTAAACATAAATCTATCAAACTAAAACTTGCTGTATAGGATTATTTTTATATAACAATACACAAGTGTATAAATGAACCCAATTGGATTAAGACCTCGTCTACCACCCAATAAAAGTGCATTTTCGAAAGCATTTTTATGAAATTTTCGCCATGAAAATATATATCTATCAAGATGAAATTTGCTATATAAGATTATTTTCATCAAAGAAATAATAGTTACATAAATGAACGTAATCGAATATAAATCACACCTAGCTCCCATACAAAAATACGATTTCGAATGTATTTTTTTTTTTTTTGTATAATTTCGGCACAAATATAAAGCTATCAAGCTGAAAATTACTAAATGAGACTATTTTTATGTAACAATGTACAAATGTGTAAATAAACGTAATTGGATAAAGATCTCGACTACCTTCCATATAAAAATGCATTTTCGAAAGCATTTTTTTGTAATTTTCGCCATAAAAACATAAAGCTATCAAGCAGAAATTTGATATATAAGCATATTTTTATTATGTTAATTGAATTAGAACTACTTTTACATTCCATACAGAAGAATATTTATTCAAAAATATAATATTTTTGCTTTTTAATTATAATTAAATATGAATTTACACAAAATGGTCATTGATTGTGTCTTTTTCTCATAGTGTGGGTTATTTAATAACTAAAGTTAAGTCCTTAGAAAATTATTTGAAATAATTCAACTGCAAATTTGATTTACAACTGGCTTATATAAATAATTTATATACAAAGCTAAACTGTGTATATATGTATGTTGCTATTTCTCTGTACTAAATATTGTAAAATATATAAATATTATATAGAGTACTATTAAGTGCTCTTCTATCTGTTTACTTTGATAACAAAGTCATTATTTTGTAGTAACATTTAGTACTTTAGTATTGTACAGTACTCGAACAATATGACTAGAAGGGGAGCTACTAGTGTGTACCTGCTACTAATAAAACTTACATTAACAAAATAGAGAAATTGTAATGTTTACATTTCATTAAAACTGAAAAAATACATAGGTACTTCATACGTACATACAAGCCAATGATGACTGTCGTTATAAGAGAGTAGTAACTCATAATACCAATACACATGCATATAAATACTTTCAAGTATACGCATCGTCCGACTATGTATACATAACTATTAGCAAACATCCCGTCAAACAATCTATTACCATTTGTAACCTACTTTGTGAAAATCTTCCACAATGAAAAGCATTTTAACGCTTTTTATCAGTGAAGCCAACGTGGATTGGTATGGTGGATTGGTATGGTTAAGATTACACACACATACGCGCAGAGATATTTTAATCCAAAAGAATACACATGTTTTCAAGAGCAAATGATACACTCTGAGTTAAATTACGACTTTGTGTGTGTGTGTGTGGGATGTGTACCGGATTCATTGTAAGTGTGCGTCATAAGCACCTTTTTTTTTACAACATGTAACAACAAACGCAACAACGACAATCTTAATGGGCTCACTCTCCTCTGCATATAAACACACAGCATATGCAGCTATTGCGTATTTATAGCAACAACAACAACAACAATAATAATCACAAGCAACCACACAACACCGACGGCAACAATATGTAGAGTATGTACTAGAATAACAAAGCCAAAAACAACAGTGACAAACTTTAACAAAAAAAAAAATTGTTTGAAATACTCATACATTCATATACATATTCACATGCCACACACATACATATATACACGTACTGTCAGACTTAAAAAGGGTAGTGGAAATAAATAGTGCAGTTTGGCAAAAGTGGTACTCGTGAAAATTGTAATATAACAGCAGCAACACACGAATAATAATAATAATAACAACAACAACAACAACAGTAGTAGCGTCAACTTCAACGACAACTGCTTCAACTAAAATGTTTTGCAAATAAATAACAAATATACGAGTACAAACAAACGAGTTGGTAACAAGCAAATGCAAAGGATTCACCATGAACTAAAAGTCTATCGTTACGTATATGTACATACTATACGTAACATGGACTCGATGCTGACACACACACACACACACACACATACACACATAGAAGTATACACTCATACATAATGGTCTGTATCGCATATCTTGCTCTTGTCTAAAAATAGCTAAAACAACAGTATCAACCAGAGTGTAAATATAAAACACAACAACAACAACAACAACAAGAATAATATAGCAGCTAGCACGTCAATTAGTGTTTTCCAACTGTGCAATGTTACAAACCGGTATTAAAAATAGAGAGACACACACACACTAACACATACAGCCCCACATATGCATTGCACTGGGGAAAAACTATCGGGCTCACTTCAAACAAATCACAATCCACTTTTTTTTTTCTTGGTATATGTAGTTTTTGATTAAACCTTCCCAGTACTGATACCAGTACCTTTTGAACCTGACAAATGCAAACATCCAAGGTCTGAGAGATTTTTTTTTTAATACAGGGTGATTTTTTAGCAACTTTCTTTTTGGCAACTCTGTTTTTGACAGCTCAGCTGTTTTCGTGTAACATGTCACTGTCAAACATGTTCAGTTTGGTCTATAATTTAACCATGAATCGACTTACAGACGACCAACGCTTGCAGATTATTGAATTTTATTATTAAAATTCATGCTCGGTTAAGAAAGTGCATCGTGCACTTCTTCCATTTTATGGTCAGTTTGGGGCGACCCTCTGAGGCGGCTATTCGGAATCTTGTGACTAAATTTCGTACCAAATTTACATTATTGGACATAAAACCACCAACACGCATACGTAGAGTGCGGATAGAGGAAAATATCACGACTGTATCCGCCAGTGTTTTGATGTCAGTGAATTATTGATGCGGCGCCGTTCGCAGCAATTGAGCCTCTGTTACACCACTACGTGGAAAATTTTGCCCGAAGTATTTGGGTGTAAAACCTTTTAAAATACAGCTGGTGCATGAATTGAAGCCACACGACCTACCACAACGGCTAGGTTAGGTTAGGTTATGTGACTGCCCTCTCTCTGAGAGGACACACTTAACCCAGAAATGCTCATTGTGATACCACCGAGCTTCTCCTCCAATAGTGTTGTGCGTGTTAAATTTGGACAGTATTAGAAGGGACCTACTTATATTAGCCGGTTCCAAATGGCAGAGCTCTTGTGACAGTGTTTTGTCACAGAAGCATTTTTTGCAAATTGTTACTGCCGTAAAAATTGCCAATTCTTGCCGGCAGGTGGGTACCGTTCGAAAGAAAAATCTTTTCGATATTAGATTTTGTTATGCCTCAGCCGGAGATTGAACCCACAACCTACAGATCAGAAGGCCAACGCACTAACTACTGAGCTACGGCACCCAACACAATGGCTAACTTTTGGTGAATGGGCGCTGGCAAAGTTGGATGAAGATTCACTTTTTTATCGGAAAATTGTGTTCAGCGACGAAGCTCATTTCTGGTTGAATGGGTACGTGAACAATCAAAATTGCCGTATTTGGTGTGAGAGCAGGCAAAAGCATTGCAAGAACTGCCAATGCATCGCGAAAAATGCACTGTTTGGTGTGGATTATGGACCGGTGGCATTATTGGACCGTACTTTTTCAAAGACGATGAAGACAGGAAGGTTACTGTGAATGGCAAGCGCTACCGTGCGATTATTACAAGCTTTTTTTTTGCCCAAAATGGAAGCGCTGGATTTGGCTGACATGTGATTTCAACATGGCACACAGCACGTGAAACAATGGCCCAATTGAGAGGCGAGTTCGGTGAACAGTTTATTTCACGTTCGAGGCCGGTCAATTGGCCGCCTAGATCGTGCGATTTAACGCCTTTAGACTATTTTTTATGGGGCTAATATTAGGGCTCATGTCGTCATAACGACACGCCCTCTACGGTTGACGCACTTGGAAGCCAATATTGAAGAATTTATTCGTGAGATACCGGCCAATAAGTTGGAGAGAGTATGTCAAAATGGGATCCAGCGTATGATACATTTGAGGCGCAGCCGCGGTCAACATTTACATGAAATCATCTTTAGACATTGAATTATATAGATCGTTCTATCGACTCAAATAAAGATTTCAAACATTTCTCTAAATTTGATGAGTTTTTTTTTTTTTAAATCAAACTCGAAGGCTCTTAAAAAATCACCCTATAATTGAAGAAAAAGTTTGATAACTTTCTATTTTAGTGCGGAAAATGTGAAAATTTCATTCGACCTCGTCCATTCACACACATCCTCAGTGAAAATACTCATATAATTCAACTTTTAACTTGATCGCTTTACCCAATCGACTTTTCCGATAAGAGTTTGATTAGAGTTCTTATTTTACTTGTTGAGTTCTTTGGGATCCGTATTTGGGTCCGAAGAACGTACTGGAAACCCAAGAGAAACTGCGATAATCGAATTTTAGTTAGGTGAAAGCACTATCTTCAGAGTTTAATCGCTGCAAATTGTCAAAGAACCCATGAAAGTAGTGAAGGTGATATCCTGAGAGAATAGACTGAGAATAGACACGCGTTGCTGGATTGAAATTAACATCTCTGCAGCAGTTATGCAGCATCAGAGTATTCAGTTGAAAAATATTTCACAGCACTATTTCCCCAACCAAATAAATACATACATTTGATACACTGTGAAAAGAAACACTCACATATATACACGAGTACTTGTATATTTGTATTTATTTGCATATATATATAGATATGTAATTGTAAACTGTAAGGTATACTATTCATATGTACTACATACTTCACAACCTTATAAATTTGCTTTACGATACGAGTATAGTATTGTAGTACTACTACATACTGCTACACACTACACCACTCTTATCTAAGGGCTAACGGCTATATGTAATGATACTCGACAAATGTTTAGATAATAGGCCAAGGTATTGTTACCATTTTTTTTTTTGCTTACCTTTGCATTGGTACAAAAATATTCATGTATACAACTACATTTTACACATACTATTCAACATATCATACATGGATGATATTATAATATAAAAATTCGACTTGTTCATTTCTAAAATAGAGCAAGCAAAAATTGGACTCAATATTTAATAAAAAAAAATAAAAAAAATTGAAGAAACAAAAAAACTGAAAGTAGTAACTCGACTATATTTGCTCTATACTCGTACTACTCATGCGGGATCATTCTGACGGTTTATGTACCCTCCCTCATATGCACATACCATCCATACGCTTTGTATACATTCTGTCAAATAAGTACCCGGAAATTCTCATTTTTAATGTTCCCTCTGAGAATATTTCAAAAAAATTTTTTTCCCAGGTTGGCACAACTGTCAACCTGTCAGCCACTATTCTGTGAATTTTTATTGCTATGTGTCATTTAGTTTGGTTACGGCGTCATTAGGAACAAGTCAACCTTTTGTGTGCGTTGCGATTTTTACTATGTATAAAAATATCGAACAAAGAGTTTGTGTGAAATTTTGTGTTTCAAACGAAATTTCTTGTGCCAAAACGTTGGAAATGTTGAAAAAAACATTTGGTGATTCAACCATGTCGAAAAAAAATTTTTTTGAAATATTCTCAGAGGGAAAATTAAAAATGATAATTTCCGGGTACTTATTTGACAGAATGTATATATTTAGGTAGGTAGTTTGAAGTTTTATTCAAATGTGTAGTTTCAAAAAAGTACTTTACTCACTCATACATTATATTTAAGTCGTCTACTTTGATATGATTTATTTACAATGATTAAATATTTACATTGTAGAAAGAACTTACACTTGTACGTCAGTATGTATGTAAATGTACAAAGGACTATGTTAAAAGAGTGAGAATTCTCGCTTGCTTGTTCTATTTCTCTATTTTTTTTTTTTTTTATATTTTATTTAAATATAAATACAGATATTATACATAGAAACTGTTGCTTTGAGAGAAAGTTTACATTTTCGAAAAAAAATAAAAATATGTTACAAGTGCACATGTCTGTTAAACTGTTGAAGCATATGTAAATGTTTCTAATGAGACAAAACTGTGTGTGAATTTGTCGTCTCATTCATAATAGATGTGCGAGTATGCCATCAATTGACATTGTGGTCTAGAAATAGAGATCTTAATTCCGTCTCATTTGTGTTGGCATCACGGGGCCAATGAAAACTTGTCCCACTGACGCTATGGAAGTACTTCTTCATGTCCCCCCCACTTCCTATCGAAATTGAAAAGAAAGCCTGCCTCTTAGTCTTAAGGCTGCAAGGTATCTTCAAATACAAAAGTGGAAATCTAACCGGGCGCTTAAAGGTTCGAGAAAACTTTGCCAATAGTCCCATTTTGTTCAACGAGGACACACTACCCTGAAAAATATCATACTTCCGACACTTCGAAATCATTATAAGCGATAGAGAAGCATGGATGAAAGATTCCAGCAAGTATCACAAGTCTGGTACACGGACGGTTCAAAGGTGGAAGATGGTGGAACCGGGGCGGGGGAATTTATGGCCCCAAATTCAGACAATCGATCCCAATCGGTTTCTACCCAACAATATTCCAAGTGGAAGTTCATGCCATTAAAATACGTACGTGCGGGAGAGTCTTCGAAGATAGATGCAAAGATCCCACAATTATATAGATTATCAGATAGCCAAGCAGCTTTAAAGGCTCTTCAATCTTTCACAATCACCTCTAAATTAGTAGATGAATGTCTCAGCCTTCGAAATGAGCTAGGAAACCTAAATACTGTAGTATTAGGGTGGATAACTGACCATGAAGGACAAGAGGGGAACGAAATGGCTGATAACCTAGCCAAAATGGGCGCTGATGATGAGCCCCTCATCGGCCATGAACCCTTCTGTGATTGGGCAAGATGCCACGCCAAGGAGGTTATCAGAAAATGAGAGGAAAGCAAATTTGCAGAACACTGGCTCAATAGTGCAGGGCAATATCAAACAAAACAATTCCTAATCCCAAATAGAGGGATATCTAAAAAGTGACTCACGTTTGTCTGAGCTGACCTACGTATTCTTTGATACCACTATTCAGATACCACTTAAAGAAGTTAGATCTATCTAACACCGATGTCTGCAGACTCTGCAACTTAGACATCGAATGCTCGGAGCATATTACCAAACCACTTTGGTAATAGTACAGTGCCTCCATATAAATTGTGGAATAACGAACCCAGTTTGAACATTTAGGATTACCTAAAGAGTGCACAATAGATCAAGTCTGGTCGCAGTGCATAAGGGTCTGTCAATAATACAATACAATAAGCTAATTTGAATATTTTCAAAATTATGATCAACATAAAAAATAGAACAAAAAAATTTTTTTTTTAAACCGATTCTTTTTTCCAAAACAATAACTACTGACCTATAGAAAATTTAGAATAATATTCAAGGCCATACAATAATCTTTTCAATGGTATATAAAACATCTTTTTAGAAAATGCTTATATATTTTTAATATTATTTTTCAAGTTGATATTTCATGAAATTTTTTTAATATAAATGACTTTCGATAGAAATACGAGGGCGGTCCCAGAACTACCCGACCTGACATATAGAAAACAATTACTTTGATGAAAAATGGCAACCTTATAAAATATCTGTTTTATGTTTTAAGGCGCCACGTTGTTTAGTATTTTTGTTTTTTTTTTTGAGTCATCGAAAGTTAACGACCTCAATAAATTTGTAAACATGCAAATAGGTGGTCACCGTTATGTAATTCAATACTTTCATTTTAAAGATCGAAGTCCAACGAATATCAAAGCCGAACTAGATTCTACTCTGCGGGAGTCTGCTTCTTCGTTTAAGACCATAAAATATTGGGTGGCAGAGTTCAAACGAGGTCGTACGAGCTGCCAAAACGAACACCGTAGTGGTCAACCAATTGAGGTGACCACGCCAGAAATGGTTAAGAAAATCCACAAAATGGTATTGGATGATCGCCAGCTAAGCCATCGTGAGCTAGCCGAAATTACAGGCATTTCAAATAGCGCTATACAATTCGGAGATGAAAAAGTTGTGTGCAAGATGGGTGCCGCGTTTGCTCACAATAGAACAAAAACAACGTCGTGAAGATGTTTCTATTGAGTTTTTGGCGATGTTTCACAGTATTAAAGCAGAGTTTTTGCGTCGATGAGATGAGATATAGGTCCACCATTTCACACCTGAGACAAAGGTGCAGTCCAAAACATTGGACTGAAAGGGGAGAATCGTGTCCAAAGAAGGCGAAGACATTTCCATCTGCTGGGGCAAGGTTATGGCGTCTGTTTTTTGGGATGCACATGGGATAATTTTTATTGATTATCTTCAAAAAGGAAAAACAATCAACAATCAACAATCAACGCTGCAACAAATTATTCTAATTTGTATTGCTTCATCAAGACAATGCATCAGTTCACACATCCGCTATTGCGATGGCCAAAATCAGTGCGTTAAAGCTCGAATTTCTTTAGCACGCATCTTATTCGCCAGATTTAGCTCCTTCGGATTATTTTCTATTTGCAAATTTGAAAAAATGGCTTGGTGGTAGAAGATTTGCAAACAATGAAAAGGTGGATTCTGCGGTAGATGGCTATTTTAATGAGCTCTAGACAGTTCATACTATAAACAGAGCTAAAAGGAGATTATGTTGAGAAATAAAGACAAATTTTCCCAAATTTGTTGTTTTCTTTGTTAGGTCGGGTAGTTCTGGGACCACCCTCATATTATATAAAAAAGAAAATTAATCATTTTTAAAGTTCTTGTAAATTTGTAATTATTTCAAAATGTAAATCACTTTATATGTGATCACTAACATTCTGTAAAAAAAAAAAAAAAAACAAAAAGAATAGGCAAATAAAGAAGAAGAAGATCACATCAAAACTACAATCAAAACGAATATCGAATTTAAAGAAAGGCAAAAAAAAAAAAAAAAAAATAAAATCAAATAAATTGCCGCATGAATCTCAAGCATAGTACATACAATACAGAGGGTCACATAAAAATGCCGTGTGTTCAGCGATATCTGAATGATATATGTATGGTATGTGCTATTACTCATACTATGGACTACTCGTGTAAAAAGTTCAATGCAACAAAAAGGCATAGTACGAGTTTGCAACTATGTATACACAAATTTCTATCCACAGAGGATAGCACACATGCACACCCCCGCATATACAAGTAGAAAATATTTTATATGCAATAAATCATAATATAATCAATTTTTATTTTTGGGCATGGGTTTGCATGCCAAAACGCACAACTGCACACATACACGTCGCTTTATTGAGATATTGAAGTGGAATATAACATATGAATACATATACATATACATATGTTGTATGCAAGAATTCAAGTAAAATATGTACTACTCATACTCATACACTGTTGTATTGAAAATTATCAAAGGAAAAAAAAAAAAAAAAAAAACATGGAAAGACAAAGAAAAACAACGTTAAATGTTAGCATCATATCAAACGGAAATTGAGAGTGAACAGTGATGAAATATTGACGACCAGAGAAGTAGTGGATGGAATGGACCCCCCTCCCCACCGATATGTATTCATTGGGATGTTTGATTTTTAAATACTAACTAACAACATACTGTCGCATAACATCGCATGAAGGACGAGACAACAAAACGCATATCATTGCATTGTGTATGTTGATTTTTGGTATTGTTGTTGATTGCTTTGGTCACCACAATGCCATTGGCAAAAACCGAAAATGTGCACACAAACAAAAATGTACGTATGCAGTTGATTGCATATATAAATATTTACTGGGTTGGTTGAAAAGTTTTTCGAAGCGATAATTAGAATGTATGTCTATTAAAGTGCCTCAATATTCATACTCATACACAAAAAAAAAGGAATAATAAAGAAAAGCGCCCGTTCTTTCGCTTTTTTTTTGTTTTTTTTGTTTTTTTTTTTTTTTTTGTAATCTATTGGTTCATTGTAGTGCGCTTGAAGTTCCATTTTATTGTGTTTTAAATTTACCCGTTCTCAGAAGAAATCGTTGTAGATCCTGTGGTGCTAAAAACCCAAGAGTTTCAGAGACCTCAGACCTTGGCCTGTTGCCAAGCCGGCTAGCATTCTGCAATCTCTTCTACCTGGCGATAGGAGAAAGTGCGTCCATTTATCCGATATGTTAGGTAACATGGATTTCGTACCTATGCAGCCTCTCTCGGTCTGCCAGTTCGACTTACGGACTAGATAAGCCCAGCTGTTGACCGTGACCTTGATGGCTCCATCCTTTCTTAGTTTTAAAAGTCAAAGGCATCAATTTTGTAGGGGAGTCTCCTCAAAAGAAGTTTAGATATGTAATAAGTATGCTTTAAAAAAATACTGAGAGTCGGTCATACATTTTACTACTCTCGGGGTGATTATTGGGCAGCGATTGTTCATGTTCAGGTGTTTCTTCGATCATTTTGTATGGGCTCCCTTTAAGGGGTTGCGATTGCGGGCCAGTATGTATGGAGAAAATAATAAATATTAAAATTTAATAAGTCTCAATCATACATTGTATCACTACACAGGCGGTACAGGCGATGTGAGTCCGCTTGTGGGGCAAAGATAGGGTTTAGGTGTTAATTCAGAAGACACATTAATGCTTTGTTTTCGTACAAAGTATATCCGTATTCTGATGAGGTGAATGGACCTGGTCGAGTGCTTCCGGGACATAGATCCATCCATTTTTGGGAAGCTAATGGAGGTTAGTCATGCATTTAACCGCTCTACAAGTGATTCCTGTTCAATTATGGGTTTTTTTTTCGATTTTCAAGTAATTTTGATTACTTGGGCTGCTGGGCCTCTAACCAGCTCTATGATTTATTGTTTTCATTTTGGGAAAAACCTATAGTTTCATGATTAATAAATTATTGAAAAAAATATAACGGAAAATACCATTGGATATAACGCATTAAAATTGAATGAATTCGTTTTCAAAAATGTTTGCAACAATGTCGAAAATTTGTGCCTTTTTTATTTTTCAACATTATTCCAAGCTTTTTCGCAATTATATGCAAATTCCAATTCCACTTTTCCTCACATTTTTCTTTACAAAAATTTTGAAATTGCTAAAAACAATATCGATTACTCAAATATTTTCGACATTATCGCAAATGAATTTCGATTTCATTCAATTTTTTTTTGGCAATATTGGCGAAAATGTTATAAAAGAGTTTTCGGCATTATTGCAGATATTTTCGACTTTACACAATTTTTTTTTTTTGCAATAATAATTCTTTTAGCAATAATACCGAAAAAGTGACTACGAACTTTGTAAATTACTGCAAAAATTTTTGGATGTTATTTCAAATTTTGGTTGCAATAATATCGAAAATGTTATAACAAAATTTTGACATGTTGGCCTTTAATTCAATTGATATAAATATAAATTGAAAAATTGCAAAATAAAATTTGCAAATAACTTATGTAAACTGTTTACCAGAATATATTACGTCTGGCATGTACATCCCTATCAAGTGATAGGGTCTCTTGGTCAAAGATAGCTATCTTTACAGACAGTCAAGCTGCTATCAAAGCCCTAGATACTGATGCAATATCTTCAAAACTGGTCTTACAATGCAGACAACAGCTCGCAGAACTCAGCCAACGGCTCCAAGTTACTCTTGTTTGGGTTCCAGCTTCTATAGGAACATTGAGGGGAACGAACCAACAGACGAATTAGCTAGGGCAGGTTCTGCATTGGATATTTCACTAGCGGAAACTGTGGCTATTTCGTTCAGTAAGATAAAAAGTATCATAGCTTCACACTACTGTTCCATTGCGTCAAACAGATGGAAGCCGCTGACAATTTGTACCGGGTCAAAACAGACATGGCCAAGGTATAACATTCAAAGTACGAATCAACTGCTAAATTGTTACCGTCCAAACGTCACACGCATCACTGCGGTTTTGACAGATCATTGGAAGGTAGGGATACATACAGAGAGACTGAACCTTCAGTTCTTTCTGTCGCAGCTGTCATGATCAGAATGAGTCAGAAAGCCTCTCTCATTACTTATGCGAATGTCCTGGTTTGGCAAGAGCCAGAATACGCTTTTTTGGCAAATCCCATTTCTTCAAAGTATTGCCGAGATCTCGGATATTGAGATAAAAAGCATTTTGTTATTCTTGGATCTCACAAAGTGATTGTAGCCCTTTAAGAGATAGAATCCTGGAAACTATGAGAAGTTCCAACCTCTCCAATATATCAAAATACAACATTTAAATAAAACACTTAAGAAGTGTATGTGCTAGTAAAACGGTGCTAGTCACTAATTTGGTTTTTCCCGAAGAAAGCAGCCAGTTTAACAACAACAACAACAACAACAACAACAACAGCAACAACATGTTACGTCCTTTCAATTGCGACACAGACGACCATAGTAGTTTTACACGCAGTCAGATCTCCATTCTTCACTCCAATATACTCAGCGAACGGCACAATGTTTAACTGATCTGGGTTCCAGGGCACCGGAACATAAAAGGAAACGAAAAATCCGATGAACTGACAAGAAGCGGATCTGCCATGAAAGAGGCTCTTGCAGAACCGGTGTTCATACCGCTGAGTGGATTGTAGGTGGAAAGTCTTACGAAGTGTAAGACTAGTAGGTCACTATGGCCTACGTACAATCCTAAACAAACAACACTACTGATAAACAGGAACCGCAAAGACGTCTCTAGACTGACGGCAGTCATTACTGGCTTCTGACTCATCGTAGGACAGGCGGCCAAAATGGGCATTTCCCATAACGATTTCTGTCACAGTTGTAACCAAGTGGAAGAAAAGGAAACGGGCTTCCACTTTCTTTGTATATGCCTGCCCTGCCCTTTGGAAGCAGAGAATGAACACTGAACCCTAGGTAAACCACTCTTCAATAAGATCGAGGAGTTGGCGGAAATAAGCATCAGTGACCTCCTGAGGTTTCTAAACAGTACGAACTGAATCTGATCGTGCTGCCCACACAAACAACCTAACGAACAGTTGGAAGCGAGGATGTGGTAACAAAACGGTGCGTAAGCGCTATTTGGACTCATGGATGAGTCACCACTTCAACTAACCAACCAACCAACCAACCAGTAGGATCGACCACGTTAAACCACGGAGAACAATTGTAGATTTTCATGTAACAATATCACTTCACTTCACTTTTACTTCAATTTAATTCCGAATACCTTTAGATTTTCTTTGCAACCCAATCAAAAGAAGTAGAGACAGTGTGCCTTTAAATTTAATTTGTATTCATGTGAGGAGTATAAATAGTACACTATAATGAAATTGAACCAATTCTTATCAATATAGTTGAATACAGTTTAGGTGTTGCTACACGGACTTTTCAACCAGCTTCATATATTGTATATAAATAGTGTTCATGTTCATGCAAACACGCTGGTAAATGCTCACATATTTTCACGCTTACACATTTTCCAAATAGTTATTCATCTTTTTGTCAGTGCTACTATATATGTAGTGCGCTTCTATTATTGCGCTACATAACTTTGCAATTGTTTTTCCAGCATAAATTACTGGCATTTCATATTATCATCTGCCATAGGAGTACAAACAACATATACTCGTATGGTAGCTACCGCGGCCTGTTATTATTATTATTGCTGCAACAATGTCAACACTGTCATACTATGTATTATAGTAAATATGTATGTACATGAGTAGGTACATATATTTATTTACATGAAACATGTACATGGTTTCTGAACATTTTTAAATATTAGTTAGTTGTGAATTTTACTCTGTCACCACTACAAATATCATCGCCATCGCCATCGCCATCGCCATCGCCATCGCCATCGCCATCGCCATCGCCATCACCATCACCATCACTATTATCATCAGTTTACATTCACATTCTAGTTTTTCCTTTTTTTATACCCTGCATAATGCAATATGCAAGGTATATTCATTTCGGTCAGATGTTTGTGTCCACTTGAAGGAATCTCCGGAGATATAGACATAGATATATATTCGTGATCAGCGTCGATTAAATTTTCGATTTAACGATGTCCGTCCGTCCGTCCGTCCGTCCGTCCGTCCGTCCGTCTGTCTGTCACCTGGCTGGTTCGCACGATAACTTGAGTAAATATTGAGCTATTTCGATGAAATTTGGCATAAGTAATCTATGATCCAAGGGTACGGAGGGGATTGATATTGGGCATGATCGGTCAATAACCACGCCCACACCAAGCATTCAAAGCGACTAACCTCGAAATTTTCAAAATCTTTAACTTACTATAACTCACATAATATACCACTTGGGACAACAATATTTGGCACATAGACTTATATTATACCACTATATACCCTCGCCAAAAGTGGTTGAGCCACGCCTACTTTTTAGCGTAGCTCTCATACAAAGTGTCTGTACTTCTTTTAAATTGAAACAGCTGTAACTTCTACAATCTTATGTCCAGAATAACCATAATTGACACTTAGATTAACATGGTAGTCGGAAATAATATGGCAGAAAATCAGTGTGCCACGCCCACTCCTTTTTGGGTCTCCCATACAAAGTTGCGGAAATTAAAAAAAATGTTACCGGTTATAACTTGCAAACTATTCAGCGTAGAATAACGAGATTTAAGGTGTGGATTAGTATTGTACAATCAACTAGGCTCACAGAAAATGGGCGCACCACGCCCACTGTTTATCGTAGCCGCCATACAAATTTTAAATTGAAACAGCTGTAACTTCGGCAATCTTCTGTCCAGAATAACCATAATTGACACTTAGATTAACATGGTAGTCAGAAATAATATGGCAGAAAATCAGTGTGCCACGCCCACTCCTTCATGAGTCTCCCATACAAAGTCAAGGGAATTAAATTAAAACTTTTAAGCTCCATAACTTACAAACCATTTAGCGTAGGACAACGAGATTTAAGGTATGGATTAGTATTGTACGAGCAACTAGGCTCATAGGAAATGGGCGCGCCATGCCCACTGTTTATTGTAGCCCTCATACAAAATGACTGAAATTCTTTTAAATTGAAACAGCTGTAACTTCGGCAATCTTCTTTCTAGAATAACCATAATTGACACTTAAATTAATATCGTAGTCGGAAATAATCTTGCCACGCCCACTCCTTCATAGGTCTCCCATACAAAGTCGAGGGAATTAAATTAAAACTTTTAAGCTCCATAACTTACAAGCCATTTAGCGTAGAACCACCAAATTTAAGGTGTGGATTGATATTGAAAAATTAATTAGATATACAAGAAAGAGATAAGTCACGCCCACTTTTTATATAGCTTCCGTACAAAGTCTCGGATTTATCTTAAACATTAAAACACCCATAACTTACTAATTAATACGCCTAGGTCAACCCATTGCAACCTATGTAGTTTAGTATTATAGGCAGAAATTGATCCTCCAAAATTGGTGAGGTACGCCTGCTTCTTAATGTAGGTCCTATACAAAGTAGTGGAAGAAAAGGATGGATATACGAGCAAACTTTTTATATATACCTCTACATATGCAGGGTATAATTTGGTCGGCCCCAGCCGACTGTAAGGAGATTTTTATTATTATTTTTTTTTTTTTATTTGCATTATTTAAATCGCCACTCGAAATGTGTCTAAAAGTTTTTGGTGTGATAAAGGCATTTGTAATAGCATTTTTGCCGGTCATCGCCTTCTATATATGAGAACAATAAATTTCTTATAAAAAATATATATATGGAAATTTTTTTTTAATATCATTTTCTCAAATGGTTTTTTTTTTTAATATTTTGCAAAAAGAAAATAGGATTTACACGCAAAAAAAAAAATCAATTTTCCTAAAATATTTTGCATAAAAAATCCATATTTAAACATTTGAACAGATCTAATGAATACATTTACCGAATTAAGTATTTTTTTAGCTATTAAAAAAATAGTTGTTTTTGTTTTTTTTTTTTTTATGTATATATCGATTTTATATTTATGGTAGCTATCATATTTACCATAGTTAAGCTCGAAAAAATATAGTATATTGATGTAAAATATCGTATTCGTATAATAAATATTAGGTATTATTTTGATATTTTGATGATTTATGAATTTCAATGAAATGAGTTATTTATACATGGACGAGTATTATTTAAAATGGATTTATTTTTCATTTTTAATATTGATTATATTTTATTATGAAATTTCGCTCAACAATTGTCACATAGTATTTATATTAAAGTGGATTGCTATGACGACAGAGAGAGAGAGAGAAGAAACAATCAAATGAATTTTCACTCAACGTCAAATGCAGCGTTGCATAATTCCTAGATGCTTTATACAGAGGTATGTACTAAAGATGCATAACTTGCCAACGGAAGGTATGAATATCAATCGACGCTTGACGACGAGTAAGTCGTAATCTGACGCGATCTTTCTGAACGAGTCTCTTATAGTCTCGCTGGCATTAATTCGCTCGGCGGCTATAATTAGTAGTGGCTTTAAGCGAGGCTATCATTATTCGACCGCTCGCTTAAAGTAGTCACCTGCGAGCCCTCAACTCTGCGCGGGATCATTTTGACCAACCATTCGCCACCCCGTTTGTTCTGCCTATATATTGCTATAAAAGGTCTCCCTCCTCTAGGTGTGAGGCCAGGATGCTGGATACAGGAGACCCCTACTCTACACAACTATCAGTCGCTTTGCTTGTGTGTATAATTTGCTTGTGGAATTGTATGGCGACAATTCCCTAAACAATCTACAGTGCAAAGAGCGGTTTGTGTGCTTCAAAAATGGTGATTTTGATATCAAAGACAAAGAACCCTCTGGACAGCCGAAAAAATTTGGAGACATTACTCGACCAAGATCCATCCCAAACACAAGAAGGCCGTTGCCAAGCGTTTAAAAGCATCGGAGTTTATCCAAAAGGTTGAAAATTAGATTCCATACGATTTGAAGCCGCGAGACTTTAAAAGGCGATTTTGCATGTCCGAAATGCTACTTGAAAGGCACAAAAACAAGAGATTTTTGCACCGAATGCTAACAGCCGACGAAAAATGTATATATTACGACAATATCAAGTGCAAAAAATCTTATATTCACGGCAAATATTCACGATGCCAAGCTAATGCTTCATATTTGGTGGTGTCAAAAGGGTGTGATCCGTGATGAGCTACTAAAAGCTGGTCAAACCATTACGGAAGAGTTGTAACGACAATAATTGATGCGGTTGAAGAGAGCAATAATCGAAAAACGGTCGGAATATCCGATCAGACATGAGTCGATAATTTTTCACCATAACAACGCACATTGCCACACATTGCTATTCGAGTGAAATACTATCTTGCTAATAGCGGATGGGAAGTTTTACCGCACCTGCCTTATAGTCCAGACCTGGCACCTTTAGATTATCACTTATTTCGGTCCATGCAGAAGGGCCTTAATGGCATACCGTTTCACTTCAGTCACCGGAATAAAAAAAAATTCGATCAATTCGTTTTTGGCCACCAAGGCGGCGATGTTCTTTTGGGATGGAATACATATAAATTGCCAGAAAGATGGGAAAATATCATAGTTTCAGATGGACAATATTTTGAATGACAACTTTTTTACAGAATTCTTAGAAATAAATAATTTTTGAGCACTCAAAAAGGCCGGCTTTTAATTCACACACCCAATATTATTTTTTCTTTGTCTTTGTTTTTTTTAAGTTGATGTCTCTGCTTTCCATGATTCGTGTCACTGGGTTGCTGGGAAAGAATTGTCCATCAACACAGGGCAACATTTACATCTCTCCAATTTAATTCTCTTAATTTAATTACACAAAACTGATGAAGCGAAACCAAAAGCATTCTTAAAATTCTTACCACTGCAACTAATTAGGGGGTGTGGCACTAACAAACAACATTCTTTCTCTACAAATACACAATCTAATTGCTTATATCATCATTTCTTTATTGTCGACAAAACAATTTGTTCCATCAACGATTTGCACAAAGAAAGGTGAAAAGTAGGCAAAACTAAAAAAAAAAAAAAATCACAAAGAACATGTTTGGTGCAACATAGTGTACGATGTCGTAATATGGCAATGAAGAATAAATGAATGCATTTTGTTTGAGCACTTGCAGCATTTTCTTTTTTATCTGATTTTTTTTTTTCTCCTTTGCCTCTTTTGCTTATACATTAAATTCATTAAAAGGCAAACACACGCTAAAAGTAACGCCCCAGTTGTTGTCGCATTCGAGCATTTCAACAATGTCCTTTTTATTGCCTTTAATACCCTTTTATATGTGTGCTGTGATATGTATGTCAATGTGTGTGTGTGTGTATGTAAGTGAGGATGGCATTTAGCACCCAATAAATAGCAATTCGACTCGGCGTCACATGGGCCAATTGTAAATTTACGTTGTTCTACTTTATGCTAGTCTTCTTGATTTCTTCTGCGAAGCAAGTGCTATTTTACTCGATTTATTCATTCGTATGTAGGTGCTACTATCGCTCTTGCACCACTTCTGTTTGCCCCCCACACCCCTTTTAAAGTTTGGCTTCCCCATATACTTGATTTTTCTCTCCTTAAATGGCATACAAATTTCCAGTTCGTCGAATTCGTGAGGCAATATTTTACTCTACATACATTCCCCTTTCTCTCACTCCTTTCACTCTCACTATTCTCTCTCTCTCCCATATTAATTTTATTACATTGAATCGTACAAGTGGCAAATAAATTCATTATTGGTGCAAATTAAGTGCATGTAGCTGCAGCAGCAGCAGCAGCAGCAAACGCAAGCAAAAGCTAAAGTGCTAAAGTGATTAATTTGGCATTATTTCCTTTGAGAGTGAGTACTCTCAAACTGTAAGAATATTGTGTAAATGCTGTTCTGGCTGTTTTACTTTAGATTTTCTAATTTGTTGCTGCTGATGTTGAAGATAACAAGAGCAGAATTGATTGCAACTTAAGTGATGAAATCATTGTGCTAAATCTAATGCGGTAAATTAATAAGAATTCAAGTGTAAATCGAAAACACCATGTTCACAAGATTGCTGATACTGCTAACATGATATAATTATTTATGCGCATATATCGTCAGCAGAGAATATAATATTATTTCCTCTGCAATGTTATCTGTTATACTGGCAATACTTTTGTATAGGTCAGCACAATCGACTCACTTAGGCCGAGAGATGCCGCTGGTGAGCTATCCTATTTCCCTTAGGAACCAACCAGAGCTTTGGGTAATGCGTAGAATTGTTCCCAGCTGACAGTGAGTCAGCTCGATGAGGTTGTTTATAAAGTGACTGCACGGATAAATCATTTTGAGGCGAGCAAATACCCCGGATACTCACACATGAGTGAGTATCCGGGGTATTAGGCCCTATAAGGTCTCTTGCTCATTTTATGTTCAGTAATGATCACATTGATCGGATAGTTGGCCACACGAGTGTTTCAACTCACATCTGACATTAGTTTTCTGTAATGCATCAGCGCCTAGGAGAAGTTTACCCATCGATGCTTCGCCATTGGAATCCCAATACTCTCCTCCTTTGCTAGCTCGTCTACAGTCTCGTTCCCGGTTAAGTCTCTGTGCCTTGGCACTCATATAAAGTGAATGTTGAACAGCTCGGACATTTCGTTAAATAATGTCCTGCAGTTACCACTGCTACTGGTATGGTCGCAGTGATCGTGACACTTTTGGTTGACCCTCAGAGGTATCAGCCGTAGGGATATGAGCCTCTAACAGACTTCAGTCTGGTTTCGCGTGGTCTGTTTGAGTAAAAAGTAGTATTTTGTCCTTGCTTCAACGTTACGCTCTTTTTTGATTGATTGATACTACTGCAACTGATGAATTCAGTTAAAATGAATCTCAGAAATGTAACTATGTTAATTAACTGTAAGTATTGCAAATTCTGGCAGAAATATGTTGAATGCGAATTCTGATTCTGATTAGCTAAAAATATTCAAGTTGATCAAAAAAACTGCAAAATTGAAATATTTATAACATTTCATGAAATCGTTGAATCGTTGCAAGATAACTAAAAGTTGGAATAAGTGGTTTTTCATCATTTTTCTTATTATTTACCACTAAAATATCGCTTCTAGAGGGATTAAATGTATGACCGACTATGTACCATTAATATTTTTTCAGTAATATTTTTTCGAAACATATTTCTATACCATGTATTTCCACCCTTTAAAGGGGTTGCCATACAAAAAATGTATGACCTAATAAAATGTTTTCCATGCGCTTCCTTCCATGCTTCTAAAGGAATTAAATTAGACTTTTTATACCCAAGATTTTCTCGGAATGTATTTATTTGCTATCTCCAACCCTTTTAAGGATTCCCTTAAAAAATCGGCATTTTCTTCAATTAAAGTGGCTCCTGCAGCTCTCCTACAGGGTGCCCCTAAGTGGGGTTAAATATAAGACCGACCCCACAATAATTTTTACACACACATATTTTATCAATGTGTCGAATATTCCCTAAGAGGCGAACAAGCTGGATTTCGCCCACACCGAAGTTGTGTTGTTCAAGTCAACACTCTTCGAATCATAGTAGAACCAACAGTGGAATGACGCTCTCCGCTATATATGCTGTTCGTCGACTTTAAGAAGGCCTTCGTCACAATCAAACGAGACGCAATCTGGCTGGCGTTAAGTAGAAAAGGAGTCCGCGCCAAGTTAATCCGCCTCATTAGAGCCATTTACGAAAATTCCTAAGTGGCTGTGCTTCATAATGGTAACATCAGCAACCCATTCTTCACCAATGCGGGTGTAAGGCAAGGTTGCCCCCTGTCGCACCTTCTCATCGCCATTGTTCTGGACGATGTCATGAGCCAACTTACCTTACAAAAGAAAGGCATCGTATGGAATTTTAGCAGACATCTGGAGGACTTGGACTTCACCGATGACATATGCCTCCTCTCACAGACACTTATCGACATGCAAACGAAGGCGGACACCTTAGTCGCGCTGGCAAATACTATCGGACTGGAGGTCAACATCGCAAAGACCAAGGCCATGAGATCCAAGCCAAGATGGAATTTGTTGAAGGCTTCAGTTACCTCGGCTGCATCATTAGGGCAGAAGGCGGAGCTAATGAAGATATCAACTGCAGGTTAAACAAAGCAAGGGTGGCGTTCGGGCAACCGCATGCAGTGGGGCCGAGCTCGCGAATCTCCAAGTGCACAAAACTGCGAATATTCAGCTCATATGTGAAGTCAGTATTGTTGTACGAAACATGGCTGATCACTCACACCACCACACAAAAGCTACAAACTGTGGCAAATCAAAAACAGAAAGTGGCGATTGATACGTCACACTTTAAGAAAACCGTCAAGGAACCCGCAAGGGAGTAGAGGTCGCGGTCTCTCAAAAAACACTTGGAGTGGGTCGTTATTGCGTTAGCTATATTGAGGCCCTATGCTCCCGAGAGGAGGGAACAAGGAAAAAACAGAAAATATTTTATCCCAACATAACTCACCATCTATATCTTCTATACAATACCTATACTTTGTATATAAGATATTATTACATTCAGCATAAACAACTAATGGTATTAAAAATATATTAATTTGCCTACAAACGTACATATAATATTCGAATACCAAGTGCATTGTTAAATTAATTCCGATAATACATTTACATGATAAATACTTGCGTAAAACCATTTACAAGTTACACGTGTATGCATTTCAGATAAATATTTATTATTTGTTATGAGCTCTCTGTGTTGTCTTTTAAGAAAATTAAAAATGAGTTTATTTCATATTTAACAACTATGATTTCATATAACATACATATATACGATATACACATATACTACCAGATATGTGCCAATACAAATACTCGTATATTCATTCTACTTCACTTTTATTTATATGCAATTCACACAGAACATACCCAATGGCGAATTGTGAGAAGATTATATCGAAAATACTACTCCATGATGCATTTATATTAGACCACAAATTAGTGCATCAAATACATAATAGATTATAGATAGATTATAGATAATAGATTATAATAGATTATAGATTATAGCCTGCTTTTTGTGCTTCTACTTCAACTTGTCGTCTCCATGTATTGGCTGGTCTTCCTCACCAGCGACTCCCTTGAGGATTCCAGTACAATGCTGTTCTCGTGATGTCATCTTGGAGTTTACGCAGTGTGTGCCCAATCCACTATGGAGAAGTGTTTGTTTTTTCCGGCCTTTCATCACTTTGTCCAATATTTGAGGCTCGCAGGTTTCTTCATAAAATTTAACAGTTTCAGTATCATCAGTAACCCGGGGAATAATTTATTTTGCTTTTAATTTTGATTTTCTCCCGAGCTGGGCTCAATGCTATGGACTGTTTTTTTTTTTTTTTGGTTTTCGGATCGTACTTATAGTGCCAAGGTTTATAAAAATTGAATGAGGAAATATGGAGCACAACCATCATTTATAACTTTTTATTTTCATTCAAAGTGTGAGGTACCCAAGTCACTTACTTTTTTGGCCATTACAATAAACAATCGGTACTTGAGCCGTTCACCAAAGGTCCTATATATGAGTCTTCGTCGGCGTCCACCCTTGATGCGAAACACAATGCCCTCTCGACTGCATTGCATTCTTCTATTTGGCTCAATGTAGCAAAGCCTGTTCTGTACTTATGTAGCAATTACAGACCAAAATCGATATACAGCATCATTTCTTGACTCAATTTATGATATTCGCTAATTTTGGCATTCATCAGAGCTACATTTTTTTACAAACGCCGAATCGTCGTTGATTCATTCTTCACACAAAAGCACTCTGACTGGAGTTTTTGAAATTTCTCTACGAAATTATAACATAGAAAGTCTGAATCTGACATTCATGGAAAATTGTCATTGTCTCAAAATTTCACATAAATCTTATTTGCATGAAATGTTCTGGATGTAACTTAATAAAATGACTTCCATCCAAAGGCTCGAAGGATGCTTTAATGCACGAAATGGCTTCCATTCAGAAACTTGAACGAAGTTTTTGCATCAAAAAGACTATGAAGCTTGTGGCGGATTTTCGCCGTAGACTATGTGGAATCTATATTCAAACTTCCATATGGAAGTGTTATGGAATCCTTAGCTTAGCTAGTACACCCATAATTCATTATACGGCCTATATTTATAAGTTCGGTAAAGGTTGGTTGGTTGGTTGGTTGGTTTAGCTGCTGCTCGGTAGACAAAAGCGAGACTCAATTAGCACCATTTTAGTACATCACTCCTGGAACCATTGAAGTGGGGTCTATTCAAACGATCCTGATTTGTTGGAAAACTTGCTAATATCGTCTATTTTGCATACAGCAATTTTATTTAGAGTCCCCTATTCCTTATAACGAAACATTTGTGGGCCACAAATCGAAAAAGTGATATAATTAAAAAAGGTCGTTATAGCGAAAGAGAGGTCATATAGTGTGGCGGGGCGGGGGATTAACTATTTGCAAAGTGCAAAATGGTGTTTGGGTAGTGAACGCCAAAATCCAAAAGGAATTTCTAAGCCGGGTGCCGTAGCTCAGTGGTTAGTGCGTTAGTGCCTTCTGATATGTAGATCATGGGTTCAAACCCCGGCTGAAGCATAAGAAAATTTCATATCGAAAAGATTTTTCTTTCGAACGTTACCCATCTGTCTGCAAGAATTGGCAATTTTTCCGGAACAATTTACTAAAAATGCTTCTTAAAAAAAAATGCTCTGTGACAAAACTAAGTTAAAGTGATATTACAAGGGTTCTGCCATTCGGAACCGTCTAAAATATAAGTCGGTCCCTTCTAATGCTGTTCAAATTTAACACGCACAACAGTATTGGAAGAGAAGCACTGCCAAGAGCCCTTTTTTTTGTTTTCTTTTTATGTGTTTAGTCCATGTTAGTCTTCTAGGAAGATGGATTCCAAGATATTTAACTTCATTTGCTTGAGGTACGATGATGTTATTCAACTTCACAGGTGGACACGTCCATTTTCGCAACGGAAAAATGACGCGAACGCTCTTTCCTTCATTTACTTTGTTACGCCAGTTTGCAAGCGACTTTTCAGAGAGACTTAAATGGGCGGACAGACTTCTGGATGCGCTCATATATGATCATTATGTGAACAGAGCATTGCAGTATTATCTGCGAAAGTAGAAACTACATGATTCGAATGCAGTGGAACATCAGCAGTATATATCAAATATAGGAATGGTCCTAGAACACTCCCTTAAGGAACGCCAGCTATGATAGCAACTTAATTTAATTTAATTTTCCGGCAAAGTAAATAAGAACTGAAGAGCTTGTGAGCATTTTCTGGGAGATATTGCGTTCTCTTATATATTAGGCCCTCGTGCCAGACTTTATCAAAAGCTTGGGCTGCATTCAAGAATATTGCTGAGCAGTATTTTTTGTTCAGAAATGCGATGTTGATCTCTTTGGCTATCCTATGTTCACTTGTTCAATAGTGCCATGACCTTTTCTAAAGCCAAATTGGTGATTCGGTATAATTTGATTTTGTGTAACAATTGGCGTGATATTCTGCAGCAGCATTTTCTCAACAATTTTTGAAAAATGAGGAAGAAGACTGATAGGTCTATATGATGACGGCATAGTTGGGTATAACCGAAGATAATGTGGGTTTTAGGGATTGTTTTTTCGCTCCAATAATGCAATGAGGTGTCCTTACGGATTCCAAAAAAAAATGTTTGGGAACATCTGACGTCATGATATCATACATGAACTTACTGATGCATCACCATGGCATTGTCATACAAATGTGAACAATTTGACTCTCTATATAAAGTCTTATACTTTCCTATATTACCTACTATGACTAGATACATTTGGTTTAGTACTCGATCTAGTACATATTTGAAGTATTCTGAATTGACATGGGTCGACCTAGAGCGATGTACATATGTCCATATTATATACATATATATGTACATGTTCATGCAAATCTATTTGCATTTTGTATTTATATCCTGTTGCTTTTCATTGTTTTTTCATCATCTGACATGCTTTCACTTTACACACATACACTCATATATGACACATGCATACAACACGTATTCAAGCAATATCAGTGTGAGCAATGTATGTATTGTACTCGTACATATGACTAGCATCATTCATACATATGTTTGACTGTGTTATGGACTTGAAGTCGCTGTTGTCGTATGTTGTTATTATTCTTATTGTTGCTGTTGCTTTTCTTTTTACGGCAAATTTACGTGCGTATTATTTTATTTATGCATGAACTGAAAAAAAAAAAAACAAAAACAAAATATACTCGTACATACATATATTAAAGTGAATATGAAATATTTCTATGTACATATCGTACATACGAGTATATATGAAATATTTACTAGAGGAGCAAAAATAAATTGCAACAACAATGACAATGATAAGGAAAATAAGGCAAAACAAAACAAAAAAATAAAATAATAATAAAAAAAACAGAAAATAAAATGTACAACAATGACAGCTCACAATGACTGAAACAAATAGCGTAAATAATTCAATTTTATACAAGTACATATGCATACATACATACATACTGACTGACTGACTGACTGCTATGTAGCAATAACAATAGCAGAAGCAACAGTTTCATATATGTATGTATATTGTACATGCATACTTCCAGAGGCAGCTTACTCATATGTGTGTGTGTGTGTGTGTGTGTGTATGAAGGTTGCATATCATACATAGTATAAGTCACATTCAAATAGAGATACATACATACATCTATGCATATACTCAACTTATATAGATACTCGCATGTGTGTATAGTGTATATGCTGTCTATTATCATACCATAAGCTTATGGTGCGTAAGTCCATGTGCGTCTTTTGACATATCAACTGTCATATGAATACAATAAATTGTATTGCAACATCACCATCACTATATCACCTTCCTATTGAATATATCTATATACAGTGTAATCCATTTATAATGGACTCGCTTAAGATGGAAACTCTGTTATTACTATGTACCTCTTTGTCAAGTCCCAGTTCAAACATATGTAAAAAACTCGGTTAAAATAGACTCGGTTATACTGGACACCGGTTATAATAGACAATAAAATCGGATTTTGTCCATTATAACCGAAGCTTTCAAAATCAAATTTCAAAACAAAGTTGGCAATCAGTTGGCAATAAGCAAAATTTTGTATCCTCAAGTTCATCATCACCTCAAGTTCATCTTCACAACATTAAACTACATTTTCTTCCGCCTAATACTACATCGGTTCTTCAGCCTATGGATCAAGGTGTCATTAATAGCTTGAAACAATCTTATAGAAAGCAGCTTCTGATGAAAATTATGGACCTTCCTGAAGAAGCAAACCCGACAAAAGCTGTGAGTCTTTTAGATGCTGTCAATATGTTAAGTGTTGCATGGGAAAGTGTCTCTAAGGAAACCATAAGAAACTGTTTTCGACATGCTGGTCTGGTAAAAGACATTCCTGATGGATTAAATTTCGACCCCGAGGACGATGAACCTTTAAGCAAACTTGTCGATATAAATAACGTAATGGTTTTAAGCATGTTTGATGAATATTCAAGGATTGACGAGAATATTATAGCCACCGAAGAACACTCAGACAATGACTTAATTCAAGACTTTCTGCACGAGCTGCTTGAAGAAGACTCCGGTGATGAAGATTTAGCACAGCCCGAAACTATAATAAAAATAGAAGACGCTATGAATTGTTTTAAGAAACTGAAGCTATATTTTCAACAAAAAGAGAATAGTTCAGATGCAATCAATTTGCTCAATAAAGTCGAAATCACACTACAAAAAGATTTTGCCAATAAGGCATTCACCCAAAAGATAATCACTGAATTTTTTCAAAAGACTTGATTAAACTTATTATTTTCTTAATTTTGTATTTTTATGCATAAACTTTATTGATTTAATAAATAAAACACATTGAATTTACTTTTTGAGTTAAAAATTTTATATTCTGATTAGATGGACACTCGGTTATAATGGACAATTTGATATGGTCCCGTTGAGTCCATTATAACCGGATTGCACTGTATGGAATAGTACTAATAGATAGAGAGGAGCCAAATTGCGTGTAATACATCCAGATATGCATAAGTATGAGGCAATCAGTATACACATACACATACACATACACATACAACTAATTGAAATAATTTTGCTCAATTTGCTATTAATTAATTATTGAAAATATATTTTACAACAATTATTAAATATTTACTGTACGAATGCAAAAGGAAAGCAAATTAATGGTAAATACAATAGATTTGAAGGAAGCTCTTTCACTTCACATAATTTATAGTTGTTATGGTGATTTGAATATTAACTCTCTACAAATTATATATGTAGAGAGTTCCTTTGCGCCTTTTGACAGCCAATTAGTTGAAATGAATATAATATATGACTTATGCAGCGGTTTTAATATGTATGCATCACAAGAGGACTTTATTATTCTTCTTCTTCTTCTTATGTGGCCATAACAACCGATGATCGATTTTGGCCGAACACATAATTCGGCGCCCGTCTTCTCTGTTCTTCCTAGAAAATTCCAATCATCCTCTCATCCGTGGTGAAAATTGTCCAGGCTTCCGTGCCATATGTTAGGACAGGAATAATGAGGGGACTTGTAGAGTATGATTTTCGATCTTTGAGAGAGGGCTCGACTATTGCTTTCACAGCCCAAAGTAACACCAAAGTTAGCAAGAGTAATCCTACAGTTGTTGATGCTGGTTCCAAGATAGACAAAGTCCTTTACCACCTCGAAAGTGTAATTGTCAACAGTGACGTGTTGTTCAAGACGCCGGGACTCTTTGTTTGTAGACTCTAGATGCTTCGTCTTGCCCTCATTCGCCGTAAGACCCATTCGACCCATATCGTCGGCATACGCCAGCAGCATGACACTTTTGTTGAAGATAGTGTCATTATGTCGTAAATCTGCAGCTCGTGTAATTCTCTCCATAATAAGGTTGAAGAAGTCACACGATAACGAATCATTTTGCCTGAAACCTCTTTCGGTATTAAACAGAGGGGAGAGGTTCCTACCAATTTTTACTACACAACGAGAGTTAAGCAGTGTCATTCTGCAAAGTCGAATAAGTTTTGCAGGTATACCAAATTCAGACATAGTTGTGTAGAAGTAATCCCTTATCGGACTATCGAAAGCGGCTTTATAATCGACGAATAGGTGATGTGCGTCGATCTGTTTTTTTTTTTTGGGTTTTTTCCTAGAATTTTGGCGTAGTGTAAAAATTTGATCGATGGCGAATTTATTAGGTCTGAAGCCACACTGATAAGGTCCAATCAGGTTGCTGAGCATAGGCTTCAATCTTTCACATAATACGCACGTTAAGACGAATCAAATTATATAGGTTCGGTTATTTTGGCTTCCCTCTCCCTGAGAGAACACACTTAGGCCAGAAAGGCCCATTGTGATATCAACGAGCCTCTCTTCCAGTATTGTTGTGCGTGTTAAATTTGGAGAGTATTAGAAGAGACTTACTTATATTAGCCGGATCTGAATGGCAGAGCTCTTGTCACATCTATTTTTCTGAGCTTTGTCACAGAGCTCTTTAAGAAGCATTTAAACATTCCAATATATATCTGAAAACTCGATATGGCTGTCTTTCAGTCAATATCAATTTGCCAACATTTTGCTGGGTTGTAATATAATATTTTTTACGTCTTTTTAATTTTAGTTTTGGTAAGCATAATTGCCTTAATTTTTTTTTTATATTTTTTAGGGTTCATTCAGACCTTTTAGAGGGCTTCCCTAAATAATTATTATTTTAATTGAAAAAATTCCCTTAAGTACCTAAAGGGTGCGGATATTTGGAAGAAATATACTTATATGACCATTACAACTGCAAATGGATTTCACAAAAATATTGGGGAAAAAAAAACAATGGGAGTTGGTCATATAGTGCATCACTCTAATGGTGCATCCTGTACAATTGTGCGGGCATCTGTCGATTTTTGAAGTACTTTTAAGTTCATTTTGCGCAGCAGCCTTCCAAAAGGAGTGAAGAAAAGGAGTGAGTATGATCAGCAAAAATGTAGAGGTAGTAAAAATTAATGTAGGTCGATCGAAAAAATACAAATTTTACCTTAGTAGTAGCCATAAATAGCCAGAGCAGCCATAGGAGGAGCCAAAAAAGTTGAGTAGTAACAACTAATGTGCCGTAGCTCAGTGGTTAGTGTGTTGACCTTCTGATCTGTAAGTCGTGGGTTCAATCCCTCGCTGAAGCATAACAAATTTAATATCGAAAAGGTTTTTCTTTCGAACGGTACCCATCTATTGGCAAACAAGTGGCAATTCTTCTGGCAGTAACAATTTGCCATGGAAAGGCTTCTAAAAGAACTCTGCGACAAAGCTTAGAAAAAGTGATGTCGCAAGAGTTCTGCCTTTCGGAACCGGCTAAAATAAGCAGGTCCCTTCTAATACTGTCCAAAATTTACCACGCCCAACAGTAATGGAAGAAAAATTTGGGCAAAGAGCCCTTCTGGGCATATAAGTGCCATATATTTATTTATTTATTTATAGCCATAATAAAATTTATTCGAAATTTGAATTGTAAGTCTGTTTCTTTATTTTCCTTTCGAGACAACAAAATAAAAAAACTTCTAAAATTTATATACGATGCTTGCTAAAATATAATCTCAACCACAAGTTCCTTGTAATTAAGTTTATTGATACTTCGCTTAAAAAATGAATATTTTTGAAAATAAATCCCTTGCATTAAAGTCGATGTAATTGCGAAAAAAAAAAATTATTAATTATTCTTCATATTGAAATTAATTTGAAAATATCAAATTTAGTTTTCCGTTTAGGGGCGTTCAATGGGATTTTATTTGTATATTGTAAATATACAAGAAAATATTGTATTATATATTCGTTGGAAAGCGATTTAATTTAATCATCACCATAAGATGCCTACGGGCAAATGCACACAATTCCAAGTGTTGCTTATACTCCGTACATAGTGACGAAAATATGTGTGTACGTTAGGTGGGCGGGTAGAGAAATGTATCAAATATTGTTCAAATTTTAAGCACAAGATTAACTCAATTTTATGCCAAAAGATTTCGAGTTAATATAAAATTAATGAATATTCAAATACCAAATGCAAAATATGCCCACTCTGACATAATTCACAAAGTACTTATGTACTATGCTGCTCACAGCACAGCACAGAGAATGAGGTTACGCATCGTATTTTGGCTTATTAAAAACTCATTTGCATAAAGCTGCAGGTGAAAGAAATTTAGCAGAGTGAATATACACAAAAAAACCAAATACAATTTTCAATACGACTAATGGTACAATATATATACATCATATCTATACATACGCACAATTATTTATTATGCTATAATACAAAAAAAAAAAATTAAGCGCAATTTACAGTGTTTCATTGCTGGCCAAAAATTTGTAATTAGAAATTTATATGACAATCTAAGCGATGAAAGCCATTTATGTCAGGCGAAATGAATATAATGGAAACTGAATATTTTCGAAACTTCCTAAAACTTCCAGACTTATGTTTGAAAACCATGTGATTTTTATTGTTATGTTGGTTGCTGTCAGTGTCAATACTTTAATTTTCAAGGATTCAGCTCAAGTAATATAAAAACTATAGAGCAGCCTCAGTAGTCTAGCGAAAGTGCACTAGTCTACCATCCCACGTAAAGCATGGTCCACGCACTTTTCCAAATTCCCATTTTTCCTTGTTTCTAAAATTATTCCTATCCCAGCAACACTCCTCAATTAAATTCCCAACCCCGTTAAACGTTCCCTTCTACTCCAATTCTGCAAAATGCAAGACATTCAATGCACCAGCAGCGCAAACCAGGGGAAGCGGGCAGCAGCGAAAACACCACCTCACCTTTAGCGAAGATCCCAACCATCTGTGCTATCTTTCAAGCAGCAAAAAATAAAAAAAAAAACACGGAAGGCACTACATACAACAATTGAAGGCGTTGTTCCTAAGCAACGATAGATGGCAGGCCCCATCACATAGGACTGGCAACAGCAGGGTAATCACCTACGTTGGCAGAAAATTGAAAAACTGATTAATGAAACCAACGCAAGACAAAGCCTCGGCTATACGATACTCCCTACTTGGAGTAGGTCGATATAGAGTGAGCTAGCTGATGTCAAACATAAAATGGGACGGTGGAAAAATAACACCACAGAACCGTGTACGATGGAAGAGTCTTGTTGAGGCCCTATGCTCCCGAGAAGAGTGAACAAGGAAAAAAAAAAAAATATGAATACTAAGCCACATATTACTCTAAATATGGAGCTACTTCTTAATGTACAATCATAAAATTTGAAATTGTGGCTATTGGGCAAATGTTGAGAAGAACCTCATAAAATGTTATCGAATTAAATTACGTGAAATATTAGATAGGGATTTTTCACGTGCAAATTTAATTTTAAATCAAATAATCCACATCCACACAAGGTGAGGTTAGGTTATGTGGCTGCCCTCTCTCTCTCTCTCTCTGAGAGGACACACTTAGGCCAGAAAGGCCCATTGTGATACCATTGAGCTTCTCTTCCAATACTATTGTGCGTGTTAAATTTGGAAAGCTTTAAAAGGGACCTACTTACTTATATTAGCCGCTTCCGAACGGCAGAACTCTTGTGACTTCACTGTAAAAAAAGAGCTATGTGACAAATAGCTCTTTTTTCTAAGAAGCATTTTTGGCAAATTGTTACTGCCGGAAAAAATTGCCAATTCTTGTCGGCAGGTGGGTACATTCTTGTTTGCATTGTCAGCGAGGGCATCACATGACACTTCACATAGCAACTGACAGTATTTCCACCAAGGAACACCAAGGTTTTGGCGCAAACCTCCACACTTCAGCCTAACAATAAGCAAAAGAGCACGCAGCAAACGATAACCCCCCTCAAGAAACCGGAGATCTCAGGACCAATCATCCGAAGATGAGCAACGCTGTTCATCATGCTCCAAATCTTCTTCAAAGGTGCAAGCATGGTACACCTCACCACAACTCTTGTATCTCTATAGAGCATCTTGGAGAACTTCACAAGGTTCGAGCACTCATCGACCAGGGTTCTCAAAGAATATTCATTTCTACCAAGGTACAAAATCGGCTGAGGCTTCCCTCGCAAGCGACACACATAGATATTTCTGCAATGGGTGGCAAAACCATCAAAAACTCTAATCAGATTTGTACCGTTAGGTTAGTCGCTCTAAAGGCTAATAAACAATTACAAAGACGCGGAATTGTACTCTCACAATTAACCAAATGCCTTCCAACATTTAAAATATATCAGGTGATTTGATTCCTCAAAACCTCCTAGCCGGAAAATCTTTTCGATATTCAACTTTGTTATGCTTCAGCCGGGTATTGAACCCACGACCTACAGATCAGAAGTTTAATATCCACACAAAATTTCGTTAAAATCGAATTCGCTTCCACTATTTTTGTTAGTAAGCTTATTGGAGTTAGTGACACTGTATGAGTTGAAATTATAAATTCAGAAAAAGAAAAAGAAAAAACAAAACTTGAAAAAATATTATTAAAATAATACAAAATAAAAAATAACAAAAAAAAAAAATTAAAGGAAACGAAATGTGAAATCACAAATAAAAGTCGCTGAAAACAAAAACAAAAGCCAAAAAAAAAAGAAAAATAATTAATTAGAACAAACTCACAAGCTCACACCTTACTTCGTGCTGCCTGAAGACACACACACACACATACACACATACACATCCATTCATAGGTGCGACGTATACATTTGCATGAAGAGAAAAAATGAAATCGAAAACAAAATAATGCTTTAAGAAAGAAAGCATAGGTAACTACACAAAGAAAATAATATAGAAAAAAAAAAATGAAAAAAATAAAACAAAAATTTGCAAATACTTGTTGGCAAAAGCCAAATACTTGCACACACAAACAAACAATCAGCAAGACAAAAGGCCAAAATTCAATTAAAAGTCAAAATGCACTCATTCATTCATTCATTCATTCATTCATTCACACTCCTTCTCTTACTTATTATACCATTTAGCATACTTTCTCAGTGTCTTTCCTTTTCACTGTTCACTTTCACAGCCATTCACAAGCTCATTCGCAAATTTACACATACAACAGGTGAAAATTGGTGAACAAATAGAACCAATTCTTTTAAAATGCGTATAAGTAGGTATAAGCATTGTGAAATAGGAAAAAAAAAAAAACAAAAACAAAATCGAAAATTTACATTAAGAAAAAGTAAACAAGAATACAAAAAAAAAAAAAAAACAAAAAATTAAATAATAATAATAAGATTGAAAATAATGATAATGAAAGAAAAATGCGGCAACCTTAATGACTTCCCCCGAGAAATGTGGAGTTCAAGTGAATTGAACATCTGGAATATTCATTGTTAAATAGAGCAAACAATTAATGAAAAATATAAAAAAGTAGAGAACAATCAATATGAATATAGAATAATTATGTAGTCTTTAAAATACTAAATATAATATTTCTTAACTATTACTTAATTACTTATGTGGCCATTACAGCCGAAAATCGATTTAGCCCGAATCTAGCATGTTTCGCCAGCCAGCTCTCTCCTTCGCTAGTTGGTACCAGTTAGAAATTCCAAGCGCTGACAAGTTCTCCAGTACTTGATCTTTCAAGTTCCGAATATAAGACCTTCTTAGGAGCGTGGATTATGGGCCGGTGGCATCATGGGACCGTACTTTTTCAAAGACGACGAAGGCAGGAACGTTACTGTGAATGGCGCGCGCTACCGTGCGATGATTACAAACTTTTTTTTTTTGCTCAAAATGGAAGAGCTAGAATTGGCTGACATGTGATTTCAACAAGACGGTGCCACATACCACACAACATGCGAAACAATGGTCCAATTGAGAGGTGAGTTCGGTGAACAGTTTATTTCACGTTTGGGGCCGGTCAATTAGCCGCCTAGATCATGCGATTTAACATCTTTAGACTATTTTTTGTGGAGCTATGTTAAGGCTCATGCCTGTAGCAACAAGCGGAAGCACTGGACGCCAATATTGAAGAATTTATTCGTGAGATACCGGCTGATATGTTGCAGATGGAGAGGTATGCCAAAATTGGACCCAGCTTATGAACGATTTGAGGCGCAGCCTCGGTCAACATTTACATGAAAGCATCTTTAAACATTGAATTACATAGATTTTTCTATTGACTCAAATAAAGATTTCATACATTTCTGTAAATTTTATGTTTTTTTTTTTTTAATCAAATCCGAAGGATCTTAAAAATTCCAATTTAATAGTTAGATAAAAACACTACCTATCTCTTTCGCATATCGAAATTTGAATGAAAAATTTTAAAATGTTGTGGAAGTGTGTTCATTTTCACACGAATTTTACACACAAATTTAATAATTTTATGGCAGTGGTGCCGATACTTTTTCCCCAACACAATGCATTTTTCGTTGCCGACTTCATTTCGCTGTTGTTGTTGTTGCTGTTGCTATTATTGTTGTTGTTTTTCGTGTTAGTCTTGTTATCGTTAGTCTGATTGTTGGAAATATTATGCAAAAGAGGACTCCAAAGAGTCAAAATTAAATTACTCTCAGACAGCCAATCAGTCCTCAGAGCTCTTAAAAGATACACATTCATATCAAAAACCCTCACAGAGTGTAACAATGTACTCAACAAACTGGCCATCGACAATCAGGTCTCTCTCATCTGAGTGACAGGATATGAATGACACGTAAAAGATGCTGAAGGGTCACTTATCGATCCAACTCCCTCCTTTGGCTTCAATAAAAACAACATAAAATAGGACACGAAGAAGTGGATCCAACATAAAATCAGAAAATATTGGAATGACATTGGCGGTCTCAACGACTCCAAAAAATTCCTGAGCTTTAATGCTAAAAGAGAAAACACCGCTCTCACCTTAAACAAAAAGAGTCTTAGATTACTCTCCGGAGCACTAAGAGGCCAATTCGCATGCAATAAACACTTACATAAATTAGGAATATCTAACACAAGTACTTGCAGATTTTGCTGTGATGAGGAAAAGCCCATGTAGCACTTAATCGCAACTTAATCACAACGCACTCGGTCACAGAAGGCAGAAAATCCTAGGTTCATACTTACTGGAAGATGAAAATTTTCAAATGCTACCCCCGAAGAAGCAGGTTCGATTCCTCAATTTATTAAATATACAAATATCTAAGTACGAAGGGGTGCACAATAGATCAAGTTGGTCATAGAGCATAAAGGCTTTAGCCTAACTCATACAACAATTACCATTACTATTGTTGTTGTTGGTGTAATGTTCTTGTTGTTGTTCTTGCTGTTTTTGTTGTTATTATTGCTGTAGTTGCTTGTTGCTGCCGTTTTGTAGATAATTTTATTGTTGTTATAGTTGTTGTTGGTATTTCTGTTGTCGTTTCTTGATTTTTCCATATGTTGGTAATTAATTGGACTTCAAGCGCTAGAAATTTTATACAAATTTTATAGCAAAAATATGTGAATGTTCTTTCAAATGGTGTCCATCTGTCGCGCAAAGCAATTGGCAATTCTTTACTGTATGACAAAGCTCATAAAAAGTTCACATACTCGTATAGTCAAGTGAATTTTCACTGAACGTAAAATGTAGCATAATAGGAATTTTACTCTACATAATTCTTAAATGCTTTATATATGGAGATGTACTAAAGGTGTATGACTGGCCAACGTAAGATATGACCAAAAAAAGGTAATAAAACTAACCAATGCTTGATCGAGTAAATCGCCCAGACATACTAGTTAAAACGATCTTGCTAAAATTTTTGAATCGGCCAGTTCGAATAGCTTGCTATCCGAAAGAGTGCTCTTGTAGTCGTGCAAGAGCAACTATCCGCCGCCCCGTTGATTGTTCCTATATATACATATTGCTATAAAGGTCTCCCTCTTCTAGGTATGAGGCCAGGGTACTAGATACAGGAGACCGCTGTATCAGGCTACCCTACACAACTGTTAGTTGCTTAGAGACTTCTGCTGAAGTGGATCTGCAAGACGACTGATTCATTAGGTGCAATCAGGTGGCACTGGTCAATGCAATAAATCCTCATTGTATAATTAAGTTAGGTATTCCAGTTAGGCGTAGAAATAAGAAATTGAATTGTATAAAAAAGTAGTGAATTGTACGAAGTAGTAGTCCCATTAGTACCGAGCCGAACACTCTTCTGGTGTCGGTGAATTGATTGCCAATAGGCAATTGAGCGGAACTCGGTCCTCCTCCTACAACAAGAATTTTTACGCTGCTCTCTTGTTTGACCCTGGCTGACTGAGTAATACCACAGCTGGAATCAAAAGGCACGCGTTACAATTTGAATACGAAATTCTTACATTCTAAGGTTGTCCAAATTGTTTTGCGGAACTCAATAACATCCCTCCTATCCATAGCAATATTAACTTTACAATATATAAAAGTGGAAACACAATTAATATAATGTGCTTTGGGAGCATATGCAATCAAAATTTTCGCTTTTTGTTAATTTTAAATAATAGTCGAAATTGAAAATCAGAAAGAAAGCAAAATACTCATACATATATAATATTTAATCTCTTGAAAATAAAATATTAAAAATCAAATTAAATATAATGTTATACACTTAACATGTGGAGGTACTCGTACCTCGTACATATGCTCGTTTAATATCGTAACTAAAGTGGAAGATGCGCTGTTTTATTAAAAGAGGGATTTTTGCGAAAAAAAAAACTTTTACGGAAATTTTGAATTTGCTTAACTTAATTTAGTAACAAGCAACAATAATAATGAGACAATAATAATAATAATAATACTCATAAGACTAGGCGCCTTTTATCCTTCCCAATTATAGAATTTCAACGCAAGAATCCCTCCTAGCAATCAACCAACTTTAGTGCGTATGAGGAGTATAATATGCATGTATATAGAAGTATGTACCTACTACTTAGGGGACTTTGATGCCACAAAGGAAAATATGATATAAAAGAAAAAATTTTGTAAAATATATAAAAATCCAACAATAATAACAATAACAAAATTAACGGCACAAATGGAGTACGCATAAATGTGGGCGAATATTGTTGATGATGATGATGATGATGATGCTGCAATAACAGCTAGAAGAAAAATTTTTAAAATTATACCTACAAGGCCTATAGCGCGTAATTTGGAGTGTGTGTGTGTGTGAGGAGTGAATGAAGAAAGTAAATAAATAAATAAAATAAATATAAATATTAAAACAAATATAGTATGTATGTAGTAAATATATTGAGAGAGAGAGAGAGAGTACTTACATGTAGTTGTATCATCCGCATACGCATTTACTTATACGCACAAGTACTCGTATGTATGGATATGATGATGATGATGATGCGCATGATGCGTATAAAGAGAATATGTTTTTTAAAGTGCTTCAGAAATTAAATTTACAAAGTAAGTGTGTGCCTATATAAAATCAAAATCAAAATAAACAAACAAATTAACAAACGAGCTCATATACTCACAGGCAGTTAGGCAAGCATACGAGTCAGCTGCATTTACAAGTATTTAGTTAGCACACACACACACACACACACACACACACACATACTCATTTGCAGACAAAATCGCATTTAACGTGAAATGATACTTTAAATGTTTGAATTACTCGCATTTTGATGGAGTCGAGAGCAATTTTTTTTTTTTTTTTTTGGTTGTTTTGCTGCTCTTACATTTTGTCACAAATAACAAAATAACAAATTGCAAAATACATACATTTAGGGTATACATACATACTCGTATGTATATTGCATGAATATACATTCTGTCAAATAAGTACCCGGAAATTCTCATTTTTAATTTTCCCTCTGAGAATATTTCAAAAAAAAAATTTTTTTCCCAGGTTGGCACAACTGTCAGCCACTATTCTGTGAATTTTTATTGCTATGTGTCATTTAGTTTGGTTACGGCGTCATTAGGAACAAGTCAACCTTTTGTGTGCGTTGCGATTTTTACTATGGATAAAAATATCGAACAAAGAGTTTGTCTGAAATTTTGTGTTTCAAACGAAATTTCTTGTGCCAAAACGTTGGAAATATTGAAAAAAACATTTGGTGATTCAACCTTGTCGAAAACTTTGTTCGATATTTTTATCCATAGTAAAAATCGCAACGCACACAAAAGGTTGACTTGTTCCAAATTTTTGAAATATTCTCAGAGGGAAAATTAAAAATGAGAATTTCCGGGTACTTATTTGACAGAATGTACATACAAGTATGTAGAATATATTTTGTATATTTAAACAGATTTATTGGTATTTTTGTGGCATCCACTAAGCGGTGGAATTCTTCATTGAACATTCCATACAATATGTTGATGTTTTATTTACTGGTACAGTTGGCTGTAGTCATATGTACATATGATTAGAATTAGGCCGAAATGGGGAGGCGAAAAAAAAGAAACCCCCCCCCACCTTTGATTATAGTATGTGATAACAATTATATGGGCATTTCTCATAAAATGTCAACAAAGCTGGAAAACCGTTACAATATTGATGGATTATCGAAACCAAAATACACGAATATCAACATAAAGATGTATAGATGCTGAGTATGCCGGAAATGCCGACCTCTTTAAGACCGGCGTCGATGAGCTGCTCACCTGCATGCATCAGCTCATAAGCAGAATATGGTCGGACGAAAGATGCCCGAGTACGATTGGAGTCTCAGTGCTCTCTGCCCCTTACATAAGAAAGGAGACCCCACAATTTGCACCAACTACCGTGGCATAAGTCTCCTGAGCATCGCATTCAAGGTTTTATAGTGTGTGTTGTGTGCAAGACTGAAGCCTATATTTAGCAACCTGATTGGATTTTATCAGTGTGGCTTCAAAGCGAATAAAAATCCACCATCGATCCCAGATCCCCAGAAGACCCAGATCTACACACATCACCTATTGGTCGATTATAAAGCCGCTTTCAACAGTCCGATAAGGGATTACCTCTACACAACTATGTCTGAATTTAGTATACCTGCAAAACTCATTCGACTTTGCAGAATGACACTGCTTAACTCTCGTTGTGCAGTGAAAATTGGCAGGGACCTCTACCCTCAGTTTAATACCGAACGAGATTTCAGACAAGATGATTCGTTATCGTATGACTTCAATTGAGTAGTCGAGCCCTCTCTCGAAAGATCGAAAATCACACTCTACAAGTCCCCTCATTATTCCTGCCCTAACATATGGCGCAGAAGCCTGGACAGCCTGGATCCACCACGGATGAGAGGATGCTTGGAGTTTTCGAGAGAAAAGTTTTGCGCAGGACCTATTCGGACCTATTTGCGTTGACGGCGAGTATCGAATAAGAGACAACGATGAACTGTATGAGCTGTACGCTGACATTTACATAGTCAGGCGAATCAAAATTCATCGGCTGCGCTGGTTGGGTCATGACGTGCGAATGCGAATGGAAGAAGACGTTTCAGCGAGAGGGAGGATGCAGAAGAAGAGGAAGACGAAACCTCCATTGGAAGAATCAGGTATTGGGTAATCTGGCAGCGCTTGGAATATCCAATTAGCGCCAGCAAGCGAAGAACAGAGAAGACTGGCGCCGCATTATATGTTCGGCCTAAATCGATTATCGGTTGTTATGGCCACATAAGACGAAGAAGAATTCACACCCTTATAGACTTGAGTGAATTTTTTCAATTAAAATAATAATTTTGTATGGGATCCCTCTCAAAGCTCTTAATAAGCCCTAAAAAGTGTAAGAAAAAAAAACTTTAATTAAAATGAAATGGCACTTATCATGTTTGCATCGTGGTTGCTTCATATATAATAAGAACAAAGATAACATGGAAAAGGAGAAGGATGGAAACGAGGAGGGGGGTGATGAGAGAGAGGAGGAGGAAATGTGAGAATGTGAGAATGAGAAGACCCATTTTTCGTAAAACTCATACTCTAGATACTTAATCAGCATTACCCCCCATAGTCGATTTAAATCGATGTTCATCTCTTGTCGCCTGAGTGGTACGAGAAGTTTATTATCGAAAAGATTTTTCTTCAAAAAGCTTCTTAAGGGTAACCAAAGTTAAATTTCTTAAATACATATTTGTTGATAGTGCCCTTTTTAAAGGTTCTACCACTACATCATATATATTAAACCAATATATTCCTCCGATGCAAGAATCCATCATCCATCTCCATACAAATATGATGCCAAAATTTTTTATTGCGCAATTTCATAATGAATAATTATAGTGGTTCTACGTCTACGACACTAGATTCTCCTCTAACTTTTTAATAAAAGATCGAATTGATCTTGTCGAACTTTTGACGATTGAAGCTGGTGTTGGGAAACTCAGCTGAAAGTGTGTGAGGACGAAACCTGACCAAGGCTGGGCATTCGCAAAAGATGTGGATCGATGTTTCATCATCCTCCTCCAGACAGAGTCTACACTCCATGTCAGAGGATAGTCCCATTTTGTGGAGGTGGTACTTAAAACAGTTGTTTCCGGTTGCGAAATAGCCGGTTACTAGGCGTAGATTTGTTCTGCAAAGACTAATTCTGTCAAAAGCTGTATGAAAGCTGAGGAGGATTTTCCCTTGGTGGAGTATTTGGGATTTGTCGTGGAAATTTTTTTCTATCATAGCTTTGGCCGATGCCCAGCTTATACCGCAGAAAGGTTCTGGGCCTGTCAGGGGAGAAGACGAGCCAGCTCTCGCTAGTTCGTCCGCCACATCATTGCCCCCAATTCCGTTGTGCATAGTAAATTTTTGTAGGATAAGAAAGCATTTGGTGACTAATTTGGAAGAGAACTCTCGTGAGGAGAGAGATTTGATGGCAGCTTGGCTGTCTAAGTAGTCTGGAAGTAGAAGTCACCCTTGGTAGAGCCAGATTGCCAAGGGAGCCTAGCTTAAAAGAGAAGGGCGGCAGGTATTCTGAGTTCCCATATTAAGAAACTATCGGCATATGCTGTTTGACCTTAGATTTTAGGCATTTTTTAGAGAGTTTGCATCTCTTCGTCCATCTCTCCATACAAACATGATGCCAAATTTTTTTATTGCGCATTTTCATAATGAATAATTATAGTGGTTAATAATTCTCATAATTAGAATAATGAAGATATTATTTTAATTATATCAATATTTGCCTACATTTTTTGTTTGTTTGTCTTTTATTGATTACAGCAGACATTTTTAAGTGTTCGTATACATTGGCTCAACAGTCGTTCAATATGCTAACAATATAATACCTATACAAACAATAGCAAAAAAAAAAAAAAAAACAAATTAAAACACTTGAACTCTGTGCACTGTAATTTATTAATTTTCTCATTTCGCTTTATTTATTATTAAACATTGGTTTTTGTGTTTTTTTTTTCTCTCTGTGTTTCTATAAAAATTACTGAAAATTCTCATATCCAGTCAAGTCATGGATGTACGAGTGCGATCCCAGAACTACCCGACCTAACAAAGAAAACAAAAAAATTTCGGACAATTTTTCTTTATTTCTCAACATAATCTGCTTTTAGCTCTATACACTTTTCCCAGCGATATTCTATAGCTGTTTATAAAGGGTTTTCCATTAGGGACATAACAATTTTATCTATTAATTAAAACACAGAAATATTGAAGATATTGAGTTCGAATTTATTGTGAATATATTGCAAGCATTACATTTTATGAATGGAATTCGATTTCGGTCATATGACCACCACGAGCCCGTTTACAGTGGTCGATTCTTTGGACCCAATTTTCCAACACTCTAGCAACGCTTTGAGTTCGTCTCAAGTTGCTGGCTTGCTGGCATAGACCAGTGACTTGATAAAGCCCCATAAAAAGTAATCCAATGGTGTTAGATCGCATGAACGAGGCGGCCATTCGACCGGACCATTTCTCGAGATAACACGTTCACCGAATTTGCCTTGCAATAAATCGATTGTGACGTGTACTGTGTGGCTAGTGGCACCGTCTTGTTGAAACCACATATCGCTGATGTCGAGTTCATCCAATTCTGGCCACAAATAATCTTCCAACATAGCACGATAGCGCTCTCCATTGACGGTAACATGACGGTCGTTTTCATCCACCAAAAAAATACGGCCCAATTACACCTCCGGCATGAAAACCGCACCAAACAGTAACTTTTTGTAGTTTAAAAACGTTTAAAAACGCATATTTTGCTTATTAACAAAGTCATTGAGCCAGAAATGAGCTTTATCGCTGAAGATGATTTTTCGCTCTTAAAGTTGCGACCACCGACTCAGAATTTCGGTAGTATTTTTTAATGATTTCCAAACGTTGCTGGTTCGTGAACTTTACCATGATGAAAATGCTGACTTTAAATAACGTTTTGACATTGACAGTTGACATATAAAGAAACGAAATTGTTATGTCCCTAATGGAAAACCCATATTAGTATGAACTGTCTAGCTCATTAAAACAGCCATCTACCGCAGACTCCACCTCTTCATGGTATTCAAACTACTGCCGCCATCTATATATCAGGTCGGGTAGTTCTGGGACCGACCTCTATATAGCTACGAGTACAATATAATAGAGTAAACATAACTTTTGCATTGAATATGTACGTCTATACTATGGATAAGTATGGTTTCAACAGAAAATGGCGTAGATCGATAACGGCGAAAAAGTGAAGTGAATACACACACACAGTGAAGCATCTAATAGAATTGAACAAAAGAAAAATATTGTACGTATCGTACATATGTACAATATATTTGTATATGCATTCTACTAATATCAAAGAGGAATAATTAAAAAGCTACCACTTAAAATTGTGTGAACACCTCGAAACATTGTCTTTTTGTTTTTCTCTCTCGCTCTGCTATTTTTTGTTTTTTATTTTTTATTTTATTTTGTGTATGCTGAACTTCAATTATGTTGAGCAGACTCTGTGGTTGTGGCAAGTAATCTCATGAATTTCAATTAAAATTCACTATGACTGTTAAAGAGCGAACAAGTAAAATACAAACAACAACAACAACAACAACAACAAACTGATGTTGAAACAAAAAAAAAAAGAGGTTCACTGACAGCAACATTATCGAGCATCACAAATGTATATATGTAGCTATACATCGTGTACCATATAAATGCAGCCAGAGTATCAACAATTTGCAATTGCAATTGCAATTTTTTTTTCTTTTCATTCATTTTACACAAAATATAAATTAAATGAGTTTCTCACATATGTGTATGCTTTTTACCTACTTTACAATATTTGCAAAATTTTGTAATTCAATTGGCAAAAAAAAAAAAATTTTGTTTTTTTTTCTTAATTCTTTTGCATACTCACCTCTGGAGTTGGCCAATTATCAAGTGGATCCTATCAATTCAATGGTGTTAAATTTCTACTTTAACATAGTTACCATAGGGACAAATTAATCGCATTTAATTGGGGCCAATATGGTATTTTTCATGCGACATATGAAATATAAGTCGCTAATGGCTAGTGTCAAAATGATGTGTGGACGAAACAAGCGTAACTGGACTGATAACCTAACTTTGAAAGCAGAACAAACAGGACAACAAAACAACATCAAAATGTTGTACAACGTCTCACGTAAAATTAACGGTAAATGTAACGCAGCATCACGTCCAATAAGATCAAAAGACGGAACTCTACTCACGTTAAAGAATGAACAGCTCAATAGGATCAAGGCGCACTTTACCGCAACACTAAACTCTACCAATACTGAAGTGTCCAACAAAGTTGCGCAGCAAACCTGCAACACCCAGATACAGCCCAATAACAGAATAAGCTCGGCACCACCATCACTGCCAGAAGCAAGCCATCTCGGCAATAAAAAGCTTAAAAAACAACAAACCACCGGGTTACGATAGGATCCAGACTGAAACTCTGAGAGTGTGTCCATAACACAGGGCGAAACTCCTGCTTCCAATATTCAGTTCTATCTGGACCGAAGACAAGATCCCTGAGGACTGGTTACAGGGTATTTTGGTTGTTCTCCCAAAGAAAGGCGATCTTTCTCAATGCAAAAACTACCGCGGAATAATGCTCCTATCCATCACGTCCAAAGTACTGTCCAGTATACTTTTAAGCCGCATTAAATCGAAACTCGACCAATCACTGAGGAAGCGACAAGCTGGTTTTCGTGCAAATCGCACGTGTATTGATCAGATTAACACTGAATGTATGAATGAATGGCAGTCGACTTTACAACTTGTTGTCTCGTTGATTACAGCACGGCGTTTGACAGCATACACCGTGGACGCATCTGGGAGGCGCTCAGATCTAGAGGAGTTCCTGAGCAGCTGATAGCTTTAATTAGAGCGCAATAAGCAGAGGCTTTAGGCGCAGAGTACTCCACAATGGCGAGCTCTCAGACAGCATCACAACCAGCCCTGGTATTCGCCAAAGATGTTTACTCTCACCGATCCTTTTTCTTATTGTTATTGATTAACAGACTGATTAACAGAACATTTAACAGATGCCTATGGCGTATTCTCAACGGGGTGGTGGTCAAATGTCATTGGCAATGATTAGCTATATAAAAAATGCAAATTTGGAACCAATGGCCAATTATATCAAATTACAGAAATGGAGGTAGATATCCCACACACAGCGTAAAGATACTACTACGGAGGTCTGTCGACAGGCTCTTGTTTGGAACCCCCAAGGAAGTCTTAAGAGAGGTCGTCCTAAGATCACGTGGAGCAGAACACTAAAAAAAGGCATTGACGTATCGAAGTCGTGGAACTATGTAAAGATATTAGCAAAAAACAGGACCAGATGGAAATGCTTTATTGATATATGATGAGATGAGAAGGGGGAGTAGATTATCAGATGATTTTAGGCGTACTTGACTTGTTTGAGCATGAGAAATTTAGTATAGCGCTAAAATTATAGAGGTGGTATATATAACTTTATTTCGCCATCATTCAGGTTTTTGCTACCACTTGCCTCCAAATTAATGGAAACACTTTCCTCATAAGATTGTTGCCAATAATAGAAGAACGCAAACTAATTCCTAAAAACCAATTCGGTTTCAGGAAACAGCATAGCATAGCACAATTAAACAAGTACACAGACTTATTAATTATATTTACAATGCATTCTCTATATATATCAAGCTTTATACCGTGTCCAGACACCCTTCCAATAAACTTTTACATATTTATCAAGTCCTATCTCGAAAGTCGGTACTTTTTCATCAAGCAAGTTGAAGAACAGTCTGAACTCTGAACGAAAGTTCAGCTGGTGTATGTGCTTCACACATACGATTTACTAGCCCCTGAAGTATCCATCGTTGGCACTTTTGCAGACTACACTGCAGTCCCCGCAATAGATACCCTTCCTCAACTAGCTTCGGTTAAGCCTCAAAAAGGGACAAGATTACTCATTGGTCGAAAAATTGGCGAATCAATTCAAATGAAACCAAGACTGTCCAGGTTACGTTCACCTTTAAACGTAGCATCTGTCCACCCGTACTCCCCAATGATGTAAATATTCCGCAATGTAACGAAACTAAATACCTATGCATGCACCTCGATAGCCAACTAACATCAAACGTAAGGCGCTGGGCATCTCTAGGCAACTCTTACTCTACTCAGCTGTTCTAAAACCAGCCTCGAAATATGGCATATAGCTGTAGAATACTGCCGCAATCTCCAATGTCGAAATTCTGCAAAGATTTCAATCTAAAACTCTACATATGATTGCAAACGCTCCATACTATGCCACAATCAACCAAATCCATTGTGACTTGAAAGTCCCAACGGTTGCTGAAGTAATCAAAAAGCATGCCAAATCACACAATCAAAGACTTCAAACCCACGCCAAACCACTAACATCGGATCTCACTTCCAACTCCATCAAATTTACCCTGCTGAAGAGAAAAGAAGCTCGCTGGTCTCACAGTGGTCTTTCTGGCCTAAGTGTGTCCTCCAAACCTACACAATAAAGCATGTCTGAGGACCAATTCATATTTATCATCTTTAGTTTAATTTGAGCTCGATACACTTCGTTCAACGATGCTGCAACATTTTTAAGCCTTTCGAATGATACAATTCGATGAACTTCTCAATAACTTCTTTGATATTGTAATTGTTTCAGCAATGACATCATCGTAGGACTCAAATCGCTGAGTCCTCAGAGACCTCCGAAACATTTCTTTCACTCTTGGAAATAAAAGAAAGTCCCAGAGATCTAAGTCTAGATCTTAGGATAGATGTGACAATATTTTGTAGAGCAATTCATACAATTTTGTTGTTACGATTGTGGTGAAGTGAGTGAGTGGAACTTTTTTCTTCAACTCTTCCTTAAAGCTAACCAATAATTCAACGTAGTATGTACCGGCAATTGTTTTTGCTCTTTTCCAAGTAATTGATTTTAATGTTTCTTGTTGAAACCAAAAAAGAAAACAAATGGATAGAGATGACATTTGTGGCCGATGGAAACTTTTTTTGATTACATTCATGCACTTTTGGCCTTCGAAGTCCATTCCTTTGACTGTTCTATAGTCTAAAACATGCAGTAATGCGCATCCATTTCATCTTGACTGCAATTTGACAGTTGATATTTATGCTTCATTGCCATGTAAAAAGTTTGTGGCATCAATTTTTTACAATCATCGAATGGGGTGACATCGAAAATCGTATGGTTGTAGTTGTCCTACTAAAATGCAACATGGGAAAGGGCGATATCTTTCGGACATTGCGACCGCTTGGAATCACACGCAATTTTGTGTATGGTGCTGTGAAGTTATTTGAGGATACTGGTGTAGTGCGAGACCGTCAAAGATCCGGCCGACCACGCATTGTGAGCACTCCGAAAACGATCAAAGCCTTGAAGAAACGAATCGAACGAAAACGACTGCGAAAACAAAAAATCTTGCCGCGTGAAATACAAATTTCGCAAAAACCCATTTCCATGAATACTTGGAACTCAGCGCGTGTACAAGCGACACACTGGACAGCTTCTCACGGCCGCATTGGAGAGGCAAAACGCAAGAGAAAATCGAAAGCATTATGCAGCCGGTACTCTCACAGACAAATTCTGTTTACTGACGAGAAAATATTCACCGTAGAAGAATCGTTCAATAAACAGAATGATCGTGTGTATGCCTGGTCATCCAGAGAATCATCCCAACTCCTCCCGTGGATCCAAAGAGGCCTCTGCTCCCGCTTACAAGACAAAAACGACACAACTGTGGCTAAAAATTCCGAACTTCATATCAACGGATGATTGGCCAGCTGATAGTCCAGACCTCAATCCATTGGATTACAAGTTGTAATCCATATTAGAAGGCATGGCTTGCTCTACTCGACACCCATATAAAGAGTCTTTGAAGCGAGCCCATGCCCGTGCAGTGGACAATTTCCCCATGCATGAAGTGCGTTTCGCTAACGATGAGTGATCAGATATCGTCTCAAATCATGCTGGAAAGCAAATGGAAGTGAATGGAATGAATAACCCAACAAAAAGACGAAAAAAGTTTTGAAAAAAATATTAATTTGTTTTCTTTTGGCGTCGATTTTTCTGTGTATCAATATTTATGACTTGACTAGGTATGTATACATATTTAAATACTTTATTTAAAGCATTATACTATGAAAGCATTATATGAACTCAGACAGCATAGCACAAATCTCCAGGCATTATTGCATTTTCATGCAATTTTTTAAACGCCAGCAGATGGACACCCACAAAAAGACCTATTACCTGCTGTTGATTAAGCTAGTAGTTGGAATTCAAATACAATTCAAATATAATAATTATTTTATTGTGTATTCTTCAATGGTAAAAAAGAACTTTCTTTCTTTCAATACATTGCACCCTAAATGATAATTCGATAACTACACACACGCACACGAATGCTATCGTTCGATTATGAACACACGTAATGTCATAATATCAGGTACAGATAAAATAACTTTATTTAACAAAAATAAAAAAATATTTCAAAAAAATTTGCATACTCATATCTCTCACTCATAACAAAATATGTACATATGTATTTATTTCATGTGCAGTCACTTCACACATACTTCAAATTTGGTTCACATTGCATAAATCAAATAAAATTGTTTTATAACAATTTATGCAAACACTTGCCACTTTTATTGCTACAACCAAACAGACACTCATCAATACACATACACTCAAACACACACGCACTCACACCGAAGCATGCAAATGCATACATATGTATGTACTTTTAGCTACTTACTCACCTCACCTCACCTCACCTCACCTTACTTCATCTCATATGTAGATCGTTCATTTGATCATCAATCATCGGATATGATAAATTTTTAATGAAAATTCTTTTACAAATATTCACAGTGTAGAGAGTGAACGATTGAAGTGGAGATGATGATGATGATGATGATAATGATGATGGTGGAGTAGTAGAAGAACAAATAAGTAAAGTAAATAAAATGTGCTGCTGTTGCTGCTTGCAATATATAAAGTCAAAAGTCGCCACAAGCAATGTGTTACCCTTATATCGAAATCGTAACCATATATGGTTACATATGGTACACATATTGCTGCGGCAATCATCTTCAATATTACTTCCACCGTTTTCTTTACGATTTTTTTCTCATATTACATATCTACTTTTTTTGTGCAATATATTTATAGTATAGTCGATATGTAAGCAGCAAATGAAAAATGTTAAACGGACATTAAAATGGAAAGCTCTGTGCGATTGTAAATAATCGTATTTGGAACAACAGCAGCAGCAGCAGCAGCAGCAGCAGCAATAAAGAAATGAATGGAAAAATGGCAAAAGCATAAAGTAAAATAATAAATAAAAACACGTGCCAGCATACACACACACACACACACACACACACACACATACATATAGAGACCCTGGCACAGTAATATATACACAGTGAAACATTGAATGAAATGAAAGTGAACCGCAAGAAAACCAGTGAAATCAATTGAAGCATTCAGACACGTCTGCAATTGTATTGGTATGTGTGTCATTCCTTTTTTTTTTTAATTTTTTTTATTTTTTACATACATTATTATTATTTGATATTTTCATTCTATCTCTAACCTTTTTTTTGTGGTTTCTTATTTCTTCTACTATGATATTTCTTCTTCATCTTCAGAGAACGAAGCTCAGGCTTGTCTTATGCTTTGTTACAATAGAATACAATAATTTATGGATATTTGTTTTATGGAGAAACATTTCATTTCTTTATTTTATTTTTTTATTATTATTATTTTTTTTTCATTTTCAACAAAACATTTATGAACAGAACAAATAGAAAATAGAGCAATATACCTACCAACTTCATAAATGTCCGGAAACAATGCAATAGAATAAATAGAATTTATTTTCATTTTTATATACACACATTTACACATATTACCCAGTAGAAAAGTGGCCATAACAATCGAATATCGATTTAGGCCGTCAGGTTCTCCAGTACTCGATCTTTCCACCGGAGTTTAGGTCTTCATCTTTTGCGTCGTCCTCCAACGGGTTCTGAATATAACACATTCTTAGCTGGAGCGTGTTCTACCATTCGCTGGACATGATCTAGCCAGCGCAACCGCTGGATTTTTATGCGCTTTACTATGTCAATATCGGCATACAGCTCGTACAGCTCATGGTTGTACCTTATTCGGTACTCGCCACCAACGCAAATAGGTCCAAAGATCTTGCGTAGGACTTTTCTCTCGAAAACTCCAAGCATTCGCTCGTCCGAGGTGGAAATTGTCCAGTAGAAAATAGAAGGTGTTAAAAACGATTAGAGAACACCTTTTTTGGGATCCAAAAGTCCTTGCCATCTGGATTCGATCTATAATACTTTTTTGTATGAAATGGGTCACATTTAAATCATTCCATAGACAGACAGCTTTCAGAAGAAGTTTTTTTTTTTTTTGTTTGAAGCACGCCAGTAATTTAAATTTCCAATCCAAAATTTTTTCATTCAATGGCCAAATATGATTTCGATATAAGAATTACTACATGACTCTACAACCAAAAAAAAAAAAAAAATGATCTTAATTCGTTCTTGGGTTCGAACCTGGGTTCCTCGATCGCTAAGGTAGCACTTTACCTTTTATATTATTGACTAAGATGATTATAAAAAAAAAAATAATTTTCTCGAAAATATTGTTTTATAAATTTTTTAAAATACAAAGTGCGACAATTATGTATTAAGACTGCCTCTAGAAAACACAATTAAAACACGATATCTGCTAATTTTTCGGTATATTTATTCGAAATATTCTCCTCCTGATTCAATACACTTGTTGACATCGATTTAATAGTGATTCAAACGCGTGTTCCAGCTCATTTTTCGGAATTGCCTCCAGTGCCCTCGTCGAAGTCCGTTATATGGTCTGAATGTCATCAAAAAAGCATCCTTTCAACTTCAATTTCAGTTTTGAGAATAAAAAGAACGGCGGGTGATTCAACACACAGACCTGATTTCGAGCCAAAAATTGACAAACAATGAGTGCTGTGTGACTCGGTGCATTATCGTGCAACATCGATAATGATCGAACACGACGGATTCTGGATATCAAACGCTTCAAAAGTTCGAGGTAACATGCGGAGGTAACTGTTTGATTAGTTGGAACAAATTCTTTGTGGATAATTCCTTTGGAATCGAAGAATGTGATGAGCATTGTTTTGATTTTTGATGGAACTTTTCGTGTTTTTTTTTTTTTTTGCTTGTGGTGAGTTTTTTGATTTCCATTCTGCACTTTGACGCATGGTTTCTAGATCGTATTGGAAACACCTTGTTTCAGCACCCGTAACAATTGTTTTCAGGCAGTTTAGATCATTTTCTGCAGCTGCAACCATGTCTCTAGAATGACTGACTCTCAGTAATTTTTGGTCACCGGTCAATGTGTGTGGAACAAATTTCGCGCAGACTTTTGTATTGCCAAAATCCTCGTGAAGAATGATACGGATAATTGTCGCACCTTGTATTATTGACTAAGGTGATTATAAAAATAATTTTCTCAAAAATATTGTTAAAGATTTCGTGAATTTTATTTTAAATATATTCTTTCCACCGACTGGATTTGAACTCACGATCTGCCGATCTCCAAAACCCAAGGGTTGCACCATAGCACTAACAATTAATTGACTTGACTGCCATCTAGATGTGTACTAAATTTCAATCAATTGAAAATTATGACTGTTTATATTTGTGTAACTTATTTCATTTGATTTGCTCAAAACATTACCTGTTCGCTTCTCGAGAAGCACTTTTGGAAGGAGTATGCAGTATGCGATGCTGAGCTGTAGGTTTCACTTGCTTCAAAGCTATTATATAATGACTTATGTCGGCAAGGTATTAACAAAATTTGCTGCTGGGTACATAAGTATGTACAATATTATATATAGATTCATAACGCTAAGGGTTTGAAGGGTAGGCACATGATTAAAATAGAGGCGCCTGGCAATAAAAGTTGTTGTTGCCAGTGGGACGATGATGAGAAGCAAAAGGCTGATTATATACTTTGTAAATGTTCTATACTTTTAATCACTTCTGACACACGTTTTTAGGGAGCCACTGCTTTAGAAGTTCTACTGACCTCCTTGTATAAGAAATCATCCCTGTTTTCTTATGAAAAATATTAATTCATACCATAGACAAAAAATGCAAAACTCATAATGTTAAAGTTATCACATTTTTTTGTGTCATTTTCGAGTAATCAGTTACCGCTGGAAGCTTCAAGAAATACCTTGAATTTTAATCAGTACTGATAGGGACCGCTTCCGAACGGCAGAATCCTAATGGCATCATTTTTTTATAGTATACTGCATTAATTTCGGACTTTAATTAATGTAGACCTTGTTATGAGCTTTGTCACAGGCACGTATTTAGCAACTTTTGATCATAATTTTCAATTTCTTAAAATTCATTTCGAATTCATCAATAAATTGGCGACCCAGTGTGGACGTCCTAATGCTTGCCAATGCAGGACATTGGCACACTATGTGCGCCGCTGTCTCTGCCTCTTCCATGTATAATCTGCAAATGTCAGCATCCTCCCCTTCAACAAGACCCATCTTGCTGAAGCGGTACCTGAAATTGTCATGCCCAGTTATTAATGCAGTCAAGCAGCTTAGAGTTACCCGTCCTAGACTGAGAGCCCTCTCCGATTCACTGCCCTTTGAAAGCCTCAACGAAGCCTTTCCCTATCTACAAGTGGATAAGTTCTCCCATCTCATGAGATGGAGTTTCTTTATCCATTCTTCGACCTTCGCCAGTGACTCCTTAAGTTGAGTTCATGAACTCTATAGGAGAGCGTTTTTAAATTTTTGAGTGAAAATGGGAGATCATTAAAAACTCAATCAGTTGATCAAATTTCAAGATTTTGAAGATATCAGCAGCTTTGGTATATTCCCAAAAATTAGCTACTATGACTAAAAATGGTCATTTGGGTTCTTTCATTCTCGATGAACATGAGCTTAAATGTAACATATATCAATTTTTTGGTCTTTCTTGATTTTCTTAAAATGTTCAAATTCGAACTTTACGAAAATTTAATATTTGACTAAATTCTCTCTTTTCGACTTGAGTAGTTATTGCTTTTTGCCACAGATATGTTCATTGATTTTAACCATCTCTATTAGAATCTGAATATTCTACAGTGCTTTAATTTAAGGATTTCTGAAATTAAGAAATTGAAAATTGTTGAATTTTCTAAGAGGAAATTTGTCAAAATTTTCAATGAAAAAATATATTCGCCGACATATTTTAAAAAGGTTTATTTTTTTATAGGAATATTCTAAGCCAAATGATAATAGTTTTCAATTTCAGAAAATAATTCAAATTAAAAATAGAATTAAACAACACTTATTCGACGAAAATCGCTGGAAAATATTTTTATAACCCCTAAAGTATACTTGTTCTTATTTATACGACACCTTTTGATTTTATCAAAGCACGAAGAAAAATTTGTCGATATATTTTAAAAAGGTGTATTTCTTTATAGAAACAAACGATAATATTTTGCAATTTCAGAAAATAATTCAATTTAAAAATAGAATAAAACATTTGTTTCACAAAAATCGCCAGAAAATATTTTGGTAACCCTTCTTTGTACAATACCCTTTGGTTTTATCGAAGCACTAATAAAAATTGGTCGATATCTTCAGATTTCAGAAAATAACTCAATTTCATAAAATATCTAAAAACAATTTTTTTCGACAATAAATAATGGAAATTCATTCTTTACACCCTAAAAGTATGCCATCCATCGTAAATATCATTTTTTTTAATTTTAATCAAATAAACAAAAATGCTCTAATATTTTCTCATCTTAGAAATAAATTTCAATTGAAAATAGTTGTTGATTTCCCATAACAATTCATAAAAAAAAAAATAAATATGTGGCACTTAAAGCCCCAAAGGGCTCATTGGCCGAACTTCTCTTCCAATTCTTTAACAATTCATATTAAACATTTTTTTTCACTTTAAAAATCCCTAAAAATGTGCACCTATCCAGAAATATAAATTCTTTTAAGTTATAGAATCCATATTGCTATTCCAATATATTGAAAAAATAATCGCTAATATCTTCCGGTCAGAAAATAATTTATTTTAAAATAAATCTAAACACTGCAGAAGAAATCTATATGAAAATATTTTTTTTTCTCTCCTAAAAGTATACACTAATGCAGAAGCATACATAATTTTTTCTTTAATTATTGAAGATTTCTGACTTTATCCAAAATGATATCTCAACAAACTCAAAAAACAATTTAATTTGAAAAAAAATTTAATTCCTTGGTTTCTTTTCAACAACAATTCATATTAATTTTTTTTTTTTTGCATCCTAAAAGTATGCAACCACACAGAAACTTGATTTTTTAATATGAGAAAGTATCATAATTTATTCGGAATATAAAAAAAATAATCGCTGATATCTTCCAATCTTGGGAAATTATGATTTTTGCAAATAAATCCCCTTATTTTGAAACAAAATTAGTTTAAAACTTTTCCTTGCAATTAAACATCATTATCAGAATATATATAAAGACGTTCAGTAATATCTTTCAAAATGCGAGCTGAAGGCCATAGTGGCAATAGTTCCCATTACTAATTTTAATTTGTTTTCTAAAATTAGAAAACAATTCAATTGACAAAAAAAAAAATTGTTTTTTTTACAAAGTATTGTACCATAAAGGTGTCCCCCTGATTCGCCTCATAATGGCGCTATACGAGAACTCTGAGTTGGCGGTTCTGCACAATGGCAACATCAGTGATTCGTTCACGACCAACGCTGGAGTACGGCAGGGCTGCCATTGTGCTGGATGACGTCATGAGCAGCCTCATTCAGCACAAGAGCACTGGCATTGTGTGGAATCTCGCACGACAACTTGAGGACTTGGATTTTGCCGATGACATTTGTCTCCTCTCGCACAAATTCTCCGATATGCAAGCGAAGGCGAACAGTTTAGTAGCGCTGGCACGCACCGTCGGATTAGAAATAAATATTGCGAAGACCAAAGCTATGAGAATCAATCATTCAAATAGAAGCCATATAATGATTGACGGCTCTGCGATTGAGTTCGTCGAAAGTTTCAGCTACCTCGGTTGTACGATAGCAACAGACGGGGGAGCAGGAGAGGATGCTAACTGCAGGCTAAACAAAGCAAAGACAGCATTTGGCCGGCTAAAATCAGTATGGGCAAATTCCCAAATATCCAGACGCATGAAATTACGAATATTCTCCGCATGTGTGAAATCGACACTACTGTACGGAAGTGAGACATGGCTGATCTCGATCATTTGCAGAATTTTCTGGCCTAACACTATTTCCAATGAGGCACTATGGCGTCTGACGAGCGAAAAGCCCATACTGATCCATATTAAGCGTAGAAAGGATTGGCCACACGCTAAGAAAGCACCCAGATAGCATCACGTCAATGTCGCTTGAGTAGAACAACTGCCCAAAACCGTGTGCGATGGAGAAGCCTTGTGGAGGCCCTATGCTCCAATTAGGAGTTTAAAGGAGGAAAAAAAAAGAAATAATACGATAAACATTTTTAACAGTATCATAATATATAAAATGAAAAAAATTGCAAAAAATTAAATGTTGCTTATTTATGTAAATTCTGCTATGAAAATAAAGGACCTCAATCAAAGATAGTTTCAATTTTAGAAATCACCAATATCAATATAATTCAAGACATAATTGTTTATGACAATATCATTAAGAAGAGATTGATGAAAACCGACAAACCAATGAACTCGTCCGAATTTTTTTTTTTTTCTGTCATTGTATAGAACTAAGTCTTTGTGGTACAAAAGATCTCGTTTGGTCGCAGTGCCCCTTAACATTTGTGGTTGGCCCTCAGAGGTATAAGCCGTAGAGCTCATATCCTCTAACAGACCTCAGTCTGGTTTCGCGTGGTCCACTTGATGAACAAGAATGATATCCTTGCTCCAACGTCACCACGATCTCTTTTAATTGATTGAGTGATTGATAGAACTAAGTCTAAAGCAGGATGGGTTACTAAGGAAATTTTTTGCTTCAAGGCTATACGACAAGCAAAAAGCACATATTTTAGCCTAGGGTACACTGATTGAAGGCAGCTGTTTGTCTCATCTAACCTAACCAAACCTAGCCTAACCTAGTAAATATGCGTTGAATTTTTCGAGCCACTTGAAATCGATTTTTTTTTCGTTCTTACCAATTAATTTTCAAACAATCAACAAATAAAATTGTTTACACAAAAAAAAAAACTTTTTATCGCATCATATTGCGAGTGCACCCACACCAATGCCGTTTAAAGTAAAAGCACATACAACAGAAGTTCGTATGTCTTTGCATATTGGAAAACTTCGTACCTACAATATTTTGGTCAAATGTGTATTTTTTTATAAGAGTCAAAATGCTATACAATAACATAATAAACAAGTATAAATATGAGAGAGGCAAAAACACAAACACAAAAGAATAACAAAACAAAAAAAAAAAAAACACATTACATATGAAAATGATTGTTATTATTATCTCTTTAATTTGTTTATTGTTTCCCCACTTCTTGCTCATTTGCTCTTTTTTTTTTCTTTTGTTTTATTTAAATTTTCTCTTTTTTTTTTTTTTTTGTTTTTGTTTTTTAATTACATTCGCATGTTTACTGATAGCGTAATTTTCATTAAAATTTATTTAGGCAAATAAAAAGAAATTTGTTTTGTTGCCAGATCAAAGTAAAAACAAAAATCTCCCACCCAAAGCGGCGGATATGTGTGAGGTTCTCATGTTGTTTGTGCTAATACTGTGTATGGGTGTGTGTGTGTGTGTGTGAGTAAGTGTATTTATTTAATAATACACAAATTAAGCTTAAAACATGTTGTTTTTAATTAAAAATTTCTCCACTTGTTTATCTTTCGACTTAATTTTTATGAACTTCTGTGAGAATTTGTGTTTTTTTTTCAAATTTTTTGTTGAAACAAACAAAAAAAAAACTCAAAACTTTGGCATAGAAATTTTTTGGAATTTTTCGTTCACAACACCTCAACGTATTCATATAATAATAATAATAATAATAATAATAATATAAGTAAATATAATAATATTGAATTGGCTTATAGAAAAGCTCATGCTAAAAATTCACGTTTATATTCACACCCAAAAAGAAATTGCTAATGTAGTTAGATGTAATAAAGAGTACCAACTTGTTGATACCACACTACAAAGAATTATTGCATTAAAAGATAATTTAATTATTCTCATCCGATGCCAAAAATATCCAATTTTTATCTCCAAATATTTTTCCCTTATAACTACGACTTTTTGTATCATAATTTTATGATCGCTACGCTCAATTTTCCTTTTAATCAATCAGTTGTTTTAAAATTCGCCTGCCTTTATTTATATTAATAATTATCCCATTCTTGATCCTTTTTAGTTTATTTCATTATTCAAAGCATCATCTTAAATGGAAGCCATGCAGGAAATTTGAGCTGCTTATCATAAATAGATTTTGTCCAACATTGATATTTACAACACAACCACTCTATTGAAATTATTCGTGCGCTAATCTGCCGTAGACATCATTTAATAAAACAATGAACGTTTACTGTCTTACTGTACATGCCTTAAATCGATCTTCTTAATATACGTTGAGTCTAACTAACAGCGGAAGAGTTTGCCAGAAAAATAAATATTATTTCTTCCCAACCCAGCCATCAAACATGAATCGTTGAAGGCGAATCCATAATTCCAATCCAATAATGTCATAAAGAAATCGGCTCGTATATGATTAATTTCAAATGAAAAATCTAATCGCTTCAGAGAAGTATCATGCTAACCATGAAAATAGGCTAAGTTGGGTTATGTGGCTGCCTCCTCTCTCAGAAAGGACACACTTAGGCCAGAAGGAATCATTGTGATACCACCGAGCTTCTCTTTCAATACTGTTATGTGTGCTAAATTTGGACAGCATTAGAAGAAAGCTACTTATATTAGCCGGTTCCGAACGGCAGAACTCTTGTGACATCACTTTAACTTAGTTTTCTCACAGAGCTCTTGTTTTAAGAAGCATTTTTGGCAAATTGTTACTGTCACAAAAATTGCCAAATATGAGACACTTTCAAAAAAAATCGAATGCTTATTAATTTTAAATAAAATTAGGAGCATTTTTGGAACCCGTAAGAACTACTCTTCGGTGCTTTATCGGATCAAAAACAATCCCTAAAAGCGGAGTCCTAAAGGAACACTTTTTCATATATATTGAAAAGCACTTTTCTCCAGCGGATATGCTCCTTTGGAACTCTTTTCGGAGGAGGTTCAGAGCACCGCAAAATCATCATGGTGCACCTTGCGTAGTCCTAAAGGAACACTTTTTTCATATATGAATTGGAATTCTTTTCGAAGGCTCCATAGAAGGGTCAGAGCACCGCAAAGTGAGTCCTAATGGTGCAACTTGCAGACTCCTCTGGTTGGCTGGGAAGGTTATAGAAACTATCTATGTCATATTTGCTATGCATTAAAATATAAATTATAGGTTGGTATCAATTGCTTCGTCCCCAAAAAAATATGTCTGAATATTAACTTTAACTTTAAGCAGTGTCACATAGATTTAGGTTTAGGTCCGAGATTTTCAGGAATTAACGCTCTATGGAAATCACAAAAAAATTGACGCAACTTTTTTATAAATCCCTTCGGAGCCAAGATTTTAAACTACTTGGTCTTCCACCCCTCACTCGCTGAGAACGCAGCAAACCCTAGAGTTCCAGCTAGACTATTTTCTCTGGCATTGTACAGCCGTTGCGAGAACATAATTAAGATTTTTGGGTGTTGGTATTTTAAGCATAAATTTATACTTATCTTCTTACAGAACTTTTGGGATTCATCAAGAAAACTAAGAAGTTTGAAATAGTAGAGCGTAATTTTTTCTTCCTCTAAACTTTGCTCTCCTTCATTGTCTATATTTATCAACTCTCCAGTTCTTTCGCTTTTGCTGATTGACACAATAATCTGCTAAATGAATGCCTAGCGTTTATCTTGAGCACAATTTAACTCTATCTCTAACTCCTGCAGAAATAACATCGCTAGTTTCTGGCGAGCCAAAAAAAAAAGGGCTCATCAAATTGCACACAGATTCCAATTCTATCGTTTTTAATACGTCCGATTTGTCAGGAACTGACACCCTTAGGTATCACCTTTATACAATTGATCTCTCTAAAGAGACCACTTATCTTAGCATTTATTAGAAAAGCACACATCGTCTTGTCTCAATGAGATTTATTTAACATTCACCCCTTTGAAAATGAAAAACTAAAAATTATTTCAATGTCATTGCTATGCATTCAAAAATAAAATATAATACGCTATCGAAGCTCCGATGTATCTTCCGAGGTAATGAATTTATCTAATCCAAAACAAATGAATATCTAGAACGAATATCTTCCGAGTAAATCGAAGAAGTCATTGTTACTGGAAAAATTCAAAGTGTCGTCAATAGATGTCTCCGACATATTCTCAATGTATAATAATATCATCCGATTAAATCGAACAAGTCATTCTTACTGGAAAAATTCAAAGTTCCGTCAATAAATGTCTCCGATGTATTCTCAAGGTGTAAATATATCATCCGAATAAATCGAAGAAGTCGTTCTTACTGGAAAAATTCAAAGTTTCGTCAATAGATGTCTCCCACGTATTCTCAAGGTGTGATGTGTCCAAATGTCATCAGTAACTCCGACTTATATGGAAAATGTTTGAAATTGGAACCAATCGATAACAACATAAAACTACGGTGAAAATGGCGGTGGCTAGGTGACACATTGCGACAGAACGCCACAGAGATTTGTCGACAAGCTCTTTGGATTGGAACCCTCAAAGCAGCCGTCAGGGCAGGGACGTCCTAAAAACACATGGAGAAGAATATTGCAAAAAGGCATCGAGAGGAGTCTGGAAATACGTGGAACGAGCTAGAGATTTTGGCGAAAAACCGAACCAGATGGAAGTGCTTTATTGAGGCCCTATGTGCCTCCCGTGAGAGATACAGAAGGAACTGATGATGATTATGAAATCGAAGAAGGTTTCTGAATTCGAATAAATTAATTCAATATTACAATATTTTGGTACAATTGCCATCATTTGCCTTAATATCTGGAGAATTTACTTTCTCTGATGATCTCCAGCATATTCACTTCTTTCATCTCATCACCTCTCATCTTAGTGATTAGAGAAGCATGATTCTGGATTCAATGTTAAAATACATGAAATTATAAAATCACTTACCTTTTTGCCTTACTAATGTAAATGGAAATTTTTTTTTTTTTCAGCACACTTTCTCACTAATATATTCTTTTCACACTAATCAATTATTCCCATTAAATTCTCATACTTCAATTCAAATTCTTATATTGCAATTTTATACATGAAAATATGCAATTTAATAAGCACAATTAAAGTAATAAGAATTATTGTTCGATATGAATGTATTTGCTATGAGTATCATCAGCATCAATTCACACTAACACATCCAAAAGGATAAATTTCAATAATTCACTAAAGACAATATTATTTTTTTTGCAATTTTTGTTTTGTGTGGAGATTTATATTGCACTTCAATGTTAAAGCTTAAATTTCGATCGATTAAATCAATTTTGATGTTATAACATTTTTACCACACACACACACACATATGCACAATAATTAAAGTATAATCGAAAGATTGCTTAACCGTAACTCATATATGGCACTGTGCTACACACATTTTCATTTTTATTTTTTGGTTTGTTTGTTTGTTTGGTTTTTTTTGACGACTTGCTCCACTTTCCCGAAAAATCGGCGTTTATGAAAATAACATTAAAATCAAATCGTTTATAGTCTAATATCGACTGAAGCCGCTTAAGATGAACCAACGACTGATTGGGGTAAGTCGTCGGTTAAAACGAATTTATTTGTCAACCAGCTGATGTCCCTACATATATGTATGTAGAGGTAGTTAGGTACACATGTATGTCGATATGTGTGTGTGTGTGTGTGTGTATATGTATTTTACTTAACATTCAGCTGGTAATGCGCCAGAACCGATTGTGAGATGCGAAGATGCAATGCAGTCATACAGGATGGAGATACTTCAAATAGTCATATGAACGAAACGATAATGAAATATGATAGGAGCTAGTAATTGTGATGGTATTGAAACATTGTCCGGAATCAGGCTACAGGAGCTAACCTGCTAGCTAGTTGGCAATATGAAACAAGGACAACGACCACAGAAATGGACAACGAAGAGAAATTAATATTAAAAATTAGCGCGTGGAATATATTTATACTGTTGCATATTTCTCTTGCAAAATTTTCACAAGAGCATATCATCAGAGCCACCTGTTTCAACAATTCCAACAATATACATATGTGTGCTTTCATGAATTTTCTCTTTTTCAATACATTTTAACGCATGCTCAAATGAATATGACTGGAAATATGTGTGGTGTATATCGCATGGCATAGTTTTTCTTTGAAAAAGTGTTACATTGGAATGCGGCTACTGGTATTGGTATATACGATACGCAAGTAATATATTCAGTTTAAATGCCGGCGTATATTTAAGTATATATAATAATTTTATCATTAGCAAATCTACAATAGTACCCTCACCTTTAGAACTCACAATACTATGGAACGGAAACAGGACGAAAAGGATGGCTTCAAAAATCAACAACAAGGATGCTCTCAATGTGGTAGGAACGTGCATTTAATTTGTCCCAATCATGAAGACAAAAATTATATATTATTTAGAGGAAAAAGTATTGAGCTGTTGACATTTGTGAAACTGTATATTTGACATTTGAACACACACACACAGCAAGAAATTCGCAATGCTGTAGAGCATTCAGTTATTCAGCAGCAAAAATTGAGTGAACACCTTCAAGAATATTCGCTATAATTACTTTTCAACATGTGATTTTAAAGTCAAAGCTATTAGGTTAGGTTAAGTTATATGGCTGTCCTCTCTTTGAGAGGACACACTTAGGCCAGAAAGGCCCATTGTGATACCACCGAGCTTCTCTTTCAATACTTTGATGGGACCTACTTATATTAGCGAGTTCCGAATGGCAGAAACCTTGTGACATCACTTTAAGTTCGTTCTGTCACAGAGCTCATTTAAGAAGCAGTTTGGCAAATTGTTCTTGCCGGCAGGTGGGTACCGTTCGAAAGAAAAAGATCTACAGATCAGAATGCCAACGCACTAACCACTGAGCTACGGCACCCAATGTCAAAGCTATTAGTTTCACCCGGAAATCTAATATTTGAGAATATTTTTGAGAGTTCCTACAGATGCCAAAAAGTTTCATCGAAAACTACAAGGCTGCGGAGTAAAAATTATTTAGTCGTAGAAAATAAGAGGACACTTAAAAACTTCAAAAAGAACAACAGAGCTTGGCTAGCAAAGAGCTCTTAATTCCAATTGGCGCTGCCAGCACTACGAAGATGATCAGTGAATTTCAGATGAGGCTGAATAGCGCCTCAAGGCGCAACATTCATCATCTTGTTTGGGTTCTGGGACACCGTGGTGTCTAAGGGAACAAATTGGCGTGTGGTTTGACCAATGAGGACTGTGCTGGTACGCCCATCGATCTCGAACCTGTATTTGGGTGAATTCAGCTAATAATTTGAAGGCGCGCATAGCATCGAATGTAATTTTTTCGTGATAACTAGGTCTACTTTCGATAGATGATGTCCCGACATTATGATTCGTGTGGTACCTTTCTCGGAATACAAGATAAACGTTGAAGACGAATGGATACAATCTTTTTTTTTTTATTTTAATGTGTTTTACGTACATTTACACGGTGCCCCTTAGATACCTCTAAGCGTTATGAATTGTTTCTCAGAATATGATGCAATTAACTTCATTTTGTAAGGTAAGAATGTTTGAAAGAAATGTTGAATAACAAAAATGAATAGCCATCAGTCATATAGCCATCCTGGAAGCGGTGGGAATGAATTTTATAAAAACGTCACTTTTTTAGGTTAGCCCTCAGAACGGGTGGATCGAATATTAGGAGGAAAATTAAATATGTAGATGAGTGGAGGAAAAATTAATAGAGATCAGATATTTGATCTCTCTACGAGCAACCCCTGAGAAGTTATGCGGTCATTTACACGATTTTATCCACTTTCATGAGCTTTGACCCCGCTATACCAACATTTACTCCACCCAATCTCCCTACAATTTTTAGCTCATTGATATTTTTATGTAACGTGAGTTAGAAAGAGAGTCGCGTCGAATGGGTCTTACGGTGAACGAGGGCAAGACGAAGTATCTAGTGTCAACAAACAAAGAGTCCCGGCGTCTTGGACAGCACGTCACTGTTGACAACTACGCTTTTGAAGTAGTAAGAGACTTTGTCTATCTTGGAACCAGCATTAACAGCAGTAATGACGTCAGCCTGGAGATATTGCGAAGGATCACTCTTGCAAACAGGTGCTACTTTGGGCTAAGTAAGCAATTGAGAAGTCGGGCCCTCTCTCGAAGAACGAAAACTACACTCTACAAGTCTCTCATCATGCCTGTCCTAACATATGGCGCTGAAGCCTGGACAATTTCCACCTCAGATAAGCGAATGCTTGGAGTTTTCGAGAGAAAAGTCCTACGCAAGATCTTTGGACCTATTTGCGTTGGTGGCGAGTACCGAATAAGGTACAACCATGAGCTGTATGAGCGGTATGCTGATATTGACATAATAAAGCGCATCAAAATCCAGCGGCTGCACTAGCTAGGTCATGTCGAGCGAATGGAAGAACACGCTCCAGCTAAGAAGGTGTTATACCGCTGGAGGACAACGCAGAAGAGGAAGACCTAACCTCTGGTGGAAAGACCAAGTACTGGAGAACCTGACGGCGCTTGGAATTTCTAACTGGCGCCAGCTAGCAAAGAACAGAGATGGCTGGCGAAGCATGTTATTTTCGGCCTAAATCGATACACGGTTTTTATGGCCACATAAGTAAGTAAGTAAGATAATGGGTGGTGGTGGGACTTGTGGACTTGTGTATCAAAATTGAAAAGTCATGCAGTATCGCATGCCCAAAGCATCTACATCTACACAATTACTGCTAGATTTCGACTCCCTTAAAAATGGAAACAAAAGTTACATCTGTGAACTTTCGCATTATAGCCGATAGCTCGAGTATTTGTTCATAGATATTCTTCATTGTTATCTCGTTTTCTGTATTAAGTAATGAGCTCTATGAAAATAATATAAATTAAAATATATTTTAAGAATTTTATTTTCACGATTTTTTTTTTTTATAGATTTTCGAAGAACCTTTTAACCGAAAAAATTGCGCGCGTGGTTCAAAATATGGTGTCAATAGAAAAATTATCTACGAAAAAAATTTTATTTCGAAAATTCAGCAACAGAAAATGTTCTTCCGTGACTCACAGAAATCTCACAAATTAATTAGAAAAGTATTTGTTTGTGAAATATTCGAATAATCATAACTGATTTATCCACAAAGTGAAATTATTCGATTAATCATATTTTCACGATTTTTTTTATAAATTTTAGATGAACCTTTTCAATCTAGATTTTCAATGGTCTCAATTAAAAAATTATCTACGAAAAAAATTTTATTTCGAATATTCAGCAATAGAAAATGTTCTTCCGTGACTCACAGAAATCTCACAAATTAATTAGAAAGGTATTTGTTGGTGAAATATTCGAATAATCAAAACTTTGATTTATCCACAAAGTGAAATTACCCGATTAATCATATTTTCACGAATTTTTTCGGGTGATTTTCACGGTGAAATATTCGAATGATCATAACTTTGATTTATCCACAAAGTGAAATTACCCGATTAATCATATTTTCACGATTTTTTTTATAAATTTTAGATGAACCTTTTCAATCTAGATTTTCAATGGTCTCTATTAAAAAATTATCTACGAAAAAAATTTTATTTCGAAAATTCAGCAACAGAAATTGTTCTTCCGTGACTCACAGAAATCTCACAAATTAATTAGAAAAGTATTTGTTGGTGAAATATTCGAATAATCAAAACTTTGATTTATCCACAAAGTGAAATTACCCGATTAATCATATTTTCACGAATTTTTTATAAATATTAGATGAACCTTTTCAATCTAGATTTTCAATGGTCTCAATTAAAAAATTATCTACGAAAAAAAATTTATTTCGAATATTCAGCAATAGAAAATGTTCTTCCGTGACTCACAGAAATCTCACAAATTAATTAGAAAGGTATTTGTTGGTGAAATATTCGATGAACCTTTTCAATGTAGATTTTCAATCAACCTTTTCAATCAATCCTTTCAATGGTCTCAATAGAAAAATTATCTCCGAAAAAAATTTTTATTTCGAAATCTCAGCAGCAGAAAATGTTTTTCATGTGACTTTCACAGAAATGTCACAAATTAATTAGAAAAGTATTTATTTGTGAAATATTCGAATAATCATAACTATGATTTATCCACAAAGTGAAATTTTTCGATTAATCAAAATATTCAAAGTACAAAGCTAGCAAAAAAAAAATAATAAATATATTTTAAATAAGAGTATGTTTAAAATTATTATGCTGAAAGTAACTTTCAAAAAACAAACAAAAATGTTTGTGATTAATTAATTAATCATTTAATTAATCACAATGTTTAATCAGATTAATCAGATTGACTTTGGAAAAAAAAGGTTAAAGTGAAAATGCATGAACCCAATGTTTTATTATATATTTTATAATAAGTTATTGATCCATCCATTTACTCAACACCCAATGGAGTTGTCAAATTAATAATATCCCAAACTGAGATTATTGTGAAAATACTTTTACAAATTTTTGTGAGATTTCACAAAGTTCACAATATCATTTGATCCACCACTTCGGATATCAAAGTGCACGTTTTAGCTTTTGATTAATGTTCAATTCAATTCAAATTGTAAATACTCATACCCTCGACAAGAAGAACGTTATCTTTCACACAGCTCAAATGAAGAGAGTGCAATGTACTCGACAATATCACAAACATACATAAAACTATGACAAAGCTACCCAATCACATATTGCTCACAACACAATTCACATTCAATTATATGCATGATGATGTATGCATTCACACAACATTTGACATTTGTGTTCTGTCTAAAATCACTCGACTCTATACTACTACTCGTATATATGTACTGATAGTGGTACTCGAATTTTATTGCGAAAATCACGTGCATTGTAATCACCGCATTGCTCAAGGGAAGCCCGTTCATGAGGCGTTTCTTTTGTGTGTTTTATGTCGAAGAAGAAAACAAAAAAACAAACGCAATGTTGCTCTTCCTATTCATATTGTATGAGTATTTCCTATTGCCTAAGTAGTGTCACACAATATTGTCTTCTCACTGTGTGCTCACTGTATATGAGTACTATGTTGTGTTGTGTTGGCCCCCCCCCAAAAGTGTATCACATCACATCACTTCGTATATTAATTGGCTGAATTGACTAAATAAGTGTATATTATGTACAATGCATACGTGCAGCACATGTTTTACACACTGTTGCACATGCAACTGCGAAGCAAACAAATTCACGTATGATTTATAATCTGTATACTACGTTAATCATTCGCTTAATCAGTTCAGTATGGTAATTACGCGTAAATGCGTGCAACTCATAAGTATTATTTCATACGAGTACGTACATACTCATATGAGTATGTACTCCTTGAGGATTATTTATGCTCGTTTGCAGATTTATGTATAGTGAATAAAATGGATCATTCAACTGTCGTATTGTCAACACATTGAGTTCAATTGTGAAACTGTAGAATCGTGAATATTTTTGAGGAAGACAAACAACAAAATGCATTAAAGCAAAAATAGAATGATGCTTATTTTATTTTATTGGGAGAAAGACAACTTTAAAAATAACTAGGTTCATAATTGTTTACTGTAAAAATAGAATTGAGCTTCGATTTGAATAAAAGTTGAATATTGGTTCAACAATGTAATGTTGAAGGCAGAAGGATCGATCGATCAAACAGTTCATGATTTCTGAGTCATTCTGTTATTTCTTGGGTTTCATTTTATAAAAAATTTTACCTGCAGAGCATGGGTAGGGAGTAAGTAATTTAAGTCATAAAAATTAATAGGAGTCGCTCAGAGGTGCGAGCTAAATTTATATTGGCTGTATAAATAAGTTCGTTCGGGATTTGATAACAGATGTCGCTACTAGTTTACTATTCGATTGTTTCATCTGGCAATACCGTCATTTTGAAGTGCCATCATTAGGCTTTCTTTTTCAGTATCTGTCATTACGCTGAAGTGTAAACAACATAGCTATTATTATTATTATTATTATTAACAGACCCTTATGCACTGCGACCAAACTTGATCTATTGTGCAGTCTTTGGGTAACCCAAAATGTTTAAGCTTTTAATAAATTTCAGCACTGTGTTTTATTATTCCACAATTTATATGGAGGCACTGTACTATCACCGAAGTGGTTTAGTCTTTGTCTGAGCTAGAGATTCACAGAGAATGTGCTCCGAACTTTCGATGTCTCAGTTGCAGAATCTGCAGACATCAGTGTCACATAGATCTAACTTCTTCAAGTGGTATCTGAGTCTGCAGTGGCCTGTAAAATAACCACAAAGAATACGTAAGTCAGCTCTACCAATCGTAAGTATCTTTTTAGATATCCCCTTATTTGGGATTAGGAGCTGTTGAACTTGATTGACGCTGCCCTGTACTAATGAGCCAGTGTTTTGCAAATTTTGTTTCCTCCTATTTAATGATAACTTACTTGGCGTGACATTTTGCCAAACCACAGAAGAGTTTAAGGTCAATCAGGGGCTTTTCAGCACCCATTTTGGCTAGTTTATCAGCTATTTCGCTCCCCTCGTGTTCTTCATGGCCAGATATCCACCTTAGTACTACAGTATTTAGGTTTCCTCGCTCATTTAGAAGGCTGAGACATTCATCTACTAATTTAGAAGTGATTGTGAAAGATTGAAGAGCTTTTAAAGCTGCTTGGCTATCTGATAATCTATAAAAATGTGAAATGCATACATCCTTCTTCGAAGAGACTCCTGCACACATTTTTCAATGGCATAAATTTCCGCTTGAAAAATTGTTGAGTAAAAACCCATTGGAATTGATCGTCTAAATTTGGGGCCATAAATACCCGCCCCGGTGTCATCATCTTCCAACTTCGACTCGTCCGTGTACCAGGCTTGTGAGCCATGCTTGAAGGCGATTGAATTTTTCCTCCAATGCTTCTCTTTCGCTTATAACATTTTCGAAGTGCCGGAAGTATGATATTTTTGAGGCCAATGTGTACTCGCTAAACAAAATAGGGCAATTGGCTAAGTTGTCTAAAACTTTTAAGCGCCCGGTTAGATCTCCAAAACAACATAGTTACTGTGTGCTCCGAAAATGTCAAATTTTGTACCGAATTACGTCAATATGAAGAAAAATGCTGCCGAAGATCATCGTATTTTAGTGAACGTTTATGGTGACCATGGTTTAGCTGAACGAACATATCAGAAGTGGTTTGCTTGATTTAAAAGTGGCACTATTGATTTGGAAGGCGAAAAACGACCCAGAGCTCCACCAAAGTTTGGGGTAAAAAAATTGGAGGCAAACTCTCAAAAATACTTGGAGTCACTCAGCCAACCATTTGCCATCGTTTAAATGCAATGCGAATGATCCGAAGGGTAGAAAATTGGGTGCCGTATGAACTGAAGCCAAGAGGCGTCGAACGAATTTTTTTTCCACGTGTGAGCAACTGCTCCAACGTCAAAAAGAAAGGGGGTTTTGCAACAAATTGTGACGGACGATGAAAAGTGTGTCAATTATGATTATTATTATTGTTCAGGCTATTCAATGCGCTGCGACATAAAAGATCTTTTGTGCACGTATTGCCCAACTAAAACAATTCTAGACTACTTATACATCTTATAATTGCTGTTGGCTTGATTTTACCCATGTGGTTTGGAGTCAAGATTCCATTACCTAGGTAACACCAAGTTTACGTCTTGCCAACGCTGGGCAATTGCATAGTATATGTTCCGATCTTTCCTGCTCCTCATAATAGAGTCGACAGGTATCGTTTTCTACCACACCTATTTTCTTCATATGGTTGTTGAGTCTACAGTGCCCAGTGAACAGCTCTGTGTAGAGTTTTATGTCATTTTCCCTTCAACTGCCACATGCCTGTTTGGACTCTCCACTAGTCGAGTAGATCCCGTTTCCCCCTTTCACATATCAAATTGTTTATGACCCCTGTTTGTAACCCGGCAGAAGGGCTGTGGTCCAATGAAAGGAGTGCTTGCGCCCTCTTTTGCAAGGGAGTCGGACATTTCGTTTCTCTCGTGTCTCTCATGTTTCGGCATCCACATGAGGGTGAGAGGATTCTTTGCTGCCAGAGCATTGAGAAATTTTAAAATTTCCCAAACTTGCCTCGATTGAAATGAGAATTTTGCCAGGGACTTTAGAGCCTCATGGCTGTTCAAGAGGATGCATATTTTGATACCACGGGTGGTCTACATATGCATTCTCTCGCACATACCTCTAATGCATGGACCTCCGAAAGATGGTAGCTGTTTTCCCCATTGCGATTGCTTTCCGAGATCTTATTCTAACAATTCCAGCTCCCGCAGAGCCCTTTTCCATCTTAGACCCATCAGTGTACCACAACTGTGAATACCTTTTGGGACCATATCGCTACTCCTCCAAGCTGAACGGTCGTTAATGACCACTTCTTTTTGCTTGGAGGAGTCTAGCTTTCTATCCATCTTGTCGAAGACCACAAGACATGGAGAGCCCCAAACGGTGTCCAGGATGATAATCCAAAACATCGAGCAACGTATGGATATCCCGGCTATGCTAAATATTCATAGCGAGAAGATCATGGCTGTGTATTTGTTGAGACCAACTGGATGTGGTGTATTATAAGCTATTAAAATCGGATCATGCGATAATAGGGGACCTGTACAAATGACAATTGATACATGTGAGCCGAGCATTGCGAAAAAAAAAAGTCGCAATGCGACTATAGACACGTTAAAGCTACCACATGTTGCAGCTTTGATTAAAACGTACTTAGAAACACTCAATTGGGAAGTCCTATCCTACCCACCATATAACCCAGATATTGCTCCTTCCGATTACCACTTGTTTCGATTGATGGCACACAGCCAGGAAGAAAAGCGCTTCCAATTTTACAAAGATGCCAAAATTTGGGTCAATTCATGGATTGCGATCATAGGGGACCTATACCGACGACAATTGATGCGTTTGAGCAGAGAATTGCGAGAAAAATTTCCACAATACGCCGATAGACACGACAAAGTTATTCTGCAACATGATAATGCTTGGCCACATGTTGCAGCGCTCGTTAAAACGTACTTAGAAACGCTCAAATGGAAACGGATTCCAATTCAACGACCAACATGCAATACTTACTGAAAGATTATGACAGGCATTGATGAACTGGCAAAGTATTTAGGGCGCTCATACCAACACTAAAATCAATCTAATATGTACTCGAAGCATTTGCTATGTGAAATTTTCTCTTTGACAATTTAAGCATCAAATATGAAGTTGTAAATAATAGTTAGTCATCGATGCAGAAATAAATCTTGCAAATAGGCTTTCATTCATTCATTTCAATATTCGATATTTACCATAGAGAATATGTATATCTCTGAGTGCAGTCTAACATGAATGATGAACATGAACTCCTACAAAACACATTCATTTGGGCACAGAAAGTTAAATGTAAAAATAATATCAGTAACTTGGGTCAAACAATAGAATTGTTGCAAATGCCATATACTTACGGGTACATGTAGTTTGTTGGCATAGTTATCAACAACAATGGGAATAGGTAGCTACATACTGCATAGCATTCTCATATACTCATATACGAGTACAATTACAACTTGAGAGAATTGTGGCAAAACAAAATAATTATTTGTGGTTTGTTGCAACTGCTACTCCTATTGCTGCTGCTGCTGTTACTTGCAATCCTTCTATTCATGCATTCAGTGTTGCATTTAATACTTGCACACGTTCAATCGGAATGGTGTGAACTGCAAACGAAAAAAGGGCGCTCCAACTGCTTTGTGCAAAATGGCAAATAAAGTTGCTCCACTAGTGTATATGGTTGAAATATGAATACGAATTGTTGTCGTTTGTTGATCAATTTCTATTGAATACAATTGAAAATATATATGACATTTATATGCCCACAATCATCAGCTGAAGTAATTCTAGAGAAAAGTGATAATAGTCCTCGTAATCATACTAGTGTTCATTTTCAATTCATATGTGAGTAGATTATCGTACTTGTGAGTATCGAATTAAAAATAAGTTTTCAACAAGTTTGTTTAAATATCCAGATATTAATACATACATTCCTCGATATACGGCCTAAAATGTTCTGCACGCATTGACCTACACTTGGCAGTAATCCAGCCGTGTAACGAATCAATTATTTTCATCATTAAATTAATCGCAAAAGTGCCATAATTAAAAAAGTCCGATGCAGCAAAATGCCATATAAAGAGCTGCCGTATAACGAGGTATACGCGAAAAAAACTCATTAATATATGTCAGCTTTCACAACCCCAAGAAATATATATTGTAACATATATATCAGCAGAAAAGCTAATATATAATTTGAACTAATTATGCACCTCATCTGCTGTACTTTCGACTAAATTTAGTGCCTTTCTGGCAATAATTACATAACACAGTCCTTCGCTAAAAAAAAAATAGTACACTAGGTCCGCTGTGCCAAAGGAGTCTCATTTGTTTGGCTGTGTCTACCCCACAAAAAATTGGGCTTTTTACGTCCCTTATTGATGGGGGTAGAGAGAAAGACACATTATATGGACTTTTGGATCGATTAATCCGAAATCGCGGTCGAATTTCTGTTATCACCCACACATTTCGCTTTAATCACAAAAATTCCTTCAAGATCCAAAAATCCAAACTTTTTGGGGTGGTTCCCACAGTAATAAAAACAAAAAGTTTATATGCCTGGAAGAACAGAGTAATCACGGTATTTTCATTTTGGGTCAATGAATCCAAATTCTTGATTGAAAATCTGACATTAGCCTGGGTCTTCTTTTTAACCACAAAAATTCTTTCGAAAATAGAAAAGAACCTGAGAAGAGTTGAGGGAAACCCCAATACAGATACTTAAACTTTTTTTTTTTTTTTGTGGGGCTCTCATAACCATAGTCAAACCATAGCAAGGAACCAAAGGGTGATAATGGAAATCTGGCCATGGATTCGAATTCAGCGACCCGAATATGATTGATATGTGATGTGATGTGTGTTACTGGATACCATAAGTCCAGATTGGTTTCAATATTGTTTTGTAGAGGAGAACTTTGTATTCAAGATATAACTTGGAACTTTTATTTAAAAGCCACCATAAAAAATTATTTATCTTGAGCTTAATTTGAGTTTTCTTAGCGTCTTGAGCGCATTGAGGAACATTTTGGTTATTAATTTTCAGTGGAGGACATGTTTCGAACTTTAATGTAAAGGTTACATGTACGCATTTGGATTCGTTTATCAGTATACGCCATTTAGACCGCCATATTTCGAGTGAATCGAGAGGAGTTTGTAGGAGATTTTATAGCTTCTATGGGATTAGAGTGAGAACAAAGTATGGCCGTGTCTTCGGCAAAAGTTGATGTAAAAATAGGGGAGTTAGTGGGCATATCTGCTGTATACAGTAAGTACAGTAGAAGTCCCAATACACTGCCTTGTGGAACGCCAGCGTGAATATCCGATAAGTTTGTTATATAATCTTTGCGAAAAATGGCAAGAAATACGGACACACCCAAAATTCATGGAATATAGTTACTCTGATCGGACATCTTACTTTAAGTTTGTATTAATTTTATTTTGCTGTGTAATTTCTACATAAAACTGAATAAGAAACCCAATTTGTTGCATAATTTTATACAACAAAACTGAGTTTTTTTTTTAAGAAAAATCTATGACTTTGAGCATTTAACTGATTTTTCTTCCAAACTAAAGAATTTTTACCAAGATTATTTAACTTTTTAGAGTTACCATTAACAACATAAATCTAGAGAAAAATCATTCCATGGAAAACTGCTTATTCTTCTATTAAAACAAACCAAACATGACGCAGATTTTAAGTTTAATATTAAACTCACCAGTCATTGGTTACCTAACAACCAACAAAGGTTTAACCAATAATATTTTATTTTTAGTTCTTAGTTAATCATTGATGAAACCTACTAGTAGCAAGAGTCAACAATTAGTTAATCTTTAGTTTGGGGGAAAAAAAAAAGTCCAGTCATTGGTTAGCTAACAACCAACAAGGGTTTAACCAATAATATTTTATTTTTAGTTCTTAGTTAATCATTGATGAAACCTACTAGTAGCAAGAGTCAACAATTAGTTAATCTTTAGTTTGGGGAAAAAAAAAAGTCCAGTCATTGGTTAGCTAACAACTAACAAGAGTTTAACCAAAAATATTTTATTATTAGCTCTTAGTTAATCATTGATGAATCACACGAGTGACTTGGTTTAACCATTGGTTAATCTTTAGTTTGCGAAAAACACTCTTCAGTCGTTAGTTGACTAACAACTAATAAGAGTTTAACCAATAATTTGATCTTCTTACTTCCTGAAAGACACAATGGTTTAACCTTTAGTTAATCTTTAGTTTGCGAAAAAAAAAACTCTCCAGTCATTGGTTAGCTAACAACTAACAAAAGTTTAAACAATAATATTTTCTTCTTAGTGCTTAGTTAATCATTGATGTGGCACACAAATGACATGGGTTAACCATTAGTTAATCTTTAGTTTCCGAAAAAAAAAACTCTCCAGTTATTGGTTAGCTAACAACTAACAAAATTTTAAACAATAATATTTTAATCTTAGTTCTTAGTTAATCATTGATGTGGCACACTAATGACATGGGTTAACCATTAGTTAATCTTTAGTTTCCGAAAAAAAAACTCTCCAGTCATTGGTTAGCTAACAACTAACAAGAGTTTAACCAATAATTTGTTCTTCTTAGTTCTTAGTTAATCATTGAAATACACGAGTGACATGGGTTAACCATTAGTTAATCTTTAGTTTACGAAAAAAACTCTCTAGTCGTTGGTTAGCTAACAACTAACAAGAGTTTAAACAATAATATTTTCTTCTTAGTGCTTAGTTAATCATTGATGTGGCACACAAATGACATGGGTTAACCATTAGTTAATCTTTAGTTTACGAAAAAAAAACTCTCCAGTCATTGGTTAGCTAACAACTAACAATAGTTTAAACAATAATATTTTATTCTTAGTTCTTAGTTAATCATTGAAATACACGAGTGACATGGGTTAACCATTAGTTAATCTTTAGTTTGCGAAAATATCTCTCCAGTCATTGGTTAGCTAACAACTAACAAGGCTTTAACCAATAATATTTTATTCTTATTTCTTAGTTAATCATTGATGAATCACACAAGTGACATAGGTTAACCATTCGTTAACCTTTAGTTTTACAATTTGCACTTTTACAATTTTTTATTAAAGAAAGCATTGTGAAGATGTACCTTCAGTTAAACTTTTGTCACATCTTTAGTTAACTAATGCTTTAAGCAATGCCTATGAGAACGGCTTCAAGTCAAAAGGGCTTAATTTGTCATTTGAGTTAAATATTGCTTCATCAATATATTTTACGAAAGCGAAAGAATATTTGTAATTTTATTTTTGCACAAATCTGATGATGGATTTGGAAAGTATCTTTTATTATTATTATTGTCTAATTGCCAGCAATAAAAAATTGCCAAATTACCTCCTATATTTTTTATTGAAATAAATTGCTTAAGAAAGGAGTACGTATTTGAAAATGCATTAAACCAATATGAAATGTTTTGATGTATAGCATCCATTTGTGGCAAAACATAAAAATCGTACATTAATTTTTAAATGAGTCTTTATCATTTTTCCTTGTTTTTTTTTTAATTATTTTTTTTCTAGTACATTTTTCAAAATTGATTCTAAAGAAGAAATTAAAATCCAAAAAAAAAATATGTAGAACTGCTAACAACATCATGACTCTTCGTTTTTATTGTATAATGTAGGTATACCCCAAAGTGATGCATTCAATATTTTTTGCAGCATTTTTATGTGCTTATTTCATTTATTGTTGTGTGTTTGTTGTTGTTGTTGTTCTATGTTTATAATGTGATGTATTTTTCACTCAGCCGCCACCGGCAGGCAAACCATTACCAGCAGACAAGGCCATCACGTATATATGCCGCGACACCATCATCGTTCTCTTCATTCTCATCAGCGTCGTTCTCAGCGTCGTCGTCGTTGTCGTCGTCGTCGTCGTTGTCGTAATTACCGCAAATACCAGCAAAGTGTTTTGAAATCCCGCACGTATTTAATGGAACTTAACTAATTGCATATTTTCTACTTTTCAAATTTCGAAACCATTTGTTTGTGTTCACGCCATTCCATTTGTTGGACGCGCGAACGCGTCCACAACTGCAAGCATGATTGAATGAATGCATGTAGAGAGGATGGTAGAGGATGGTTGCATAAAAATCGCGAGTATAACATCACAACAAACATCAGAATCGAATCGAATTTAATGCGAAGAAGAGCATCAAGAGCGTATGTGTGAGAGAGTTGGAAGATGTAAAGCATTCTATAGAATGGACAGTGTTGCTAATATTGCCAGTCACCAGTCGCCAGCATCATCATCATCATCATCATCATCATAATATGTAATAAATGAAAATTCATGATAGCATCCGTAGTAGTAACGCTAAGTAACTGCCAGCCTTGTCACATCCGCAAAGTTAACGTTCCGCAAGCGTTGCCATATCATTTATTGTCTACAGAAGGACATAAATGTGTGTGTGTGTGTGTGTGTGTATATATTATTTCACCGCGACTGGCATTTAATGCGCATTTTATGTTGAGTGAATTATGATGTTGTGGTCAGCATCAACAGCAACAATGAAAATCGAAAAGAATCATCCAATAATGAAATAGTATATACATACGAATACATCACTAGCGAATACTTACGAGTATGTGTGTGTCTACCAACAACAATAATACCATAGATAGCCATCATCAGCATCAGCAATAGCAATGACAGCCTCGTAACAGTTGCACTTTCAATTTTTCAATGTTATTATTAGTCTCTAGTATTAAGCAATGTCCATTGCACACACACACACTCATCATCAATTACGATTATAAGCAATTGTCTTCAACTGAAAACTACTGATGTGTTCATGGATTACTCATAGTTACAATATCCCCAATAATAGTGTCGTTGTTTGTGCAATTGTTGCAACATATGCAGAAACAAGTGAAAGTAACATAAGCTGACAGTTGAATAAAATTATGAATGTACTAAATAATAAAGGGTTATCCATTTCGCGGTTTCAAAAGTATAGGGCTAAAATTCGACATCTGTCAAACTGAGTTGTTAAAACAATTTCTTTCTTTTTCAGTTCAAAGTCTGACATTTGCGAAAATGGATCGCTTAACTATCGCACAACGCATTAAAATTGCAAAAAACCTACTACAAAAATGGTGATTCTGCCACAGCCACATATCGTGCTTTAAGAGGAGATTATGGTTTACATACAACTACGAAAGCAATTGGCAAAATTGTGAAGAAATATGAAGAGACTGGATCGGTTACAGATATTGTAAGGCCTGTGCATCATCGTTTCGCTCGTACCACCGAAAATATCGCTGCTGTAAGTGAAAGTGTTGCCGAAGACCCGAATGTGTCGATTCCTCGTCGTTCTCAGGAATTAGGACTGTCTTACCGCACATTATGGCGTATTTTGCATTTGGATCTACACTTACATCCATATAAAATCCAGCTCACACAACAACTGAAGCCAGCTGACCATTTACAACGTCGTAGATACGTCGAATGGGTGCTTGAACAACAGGCGGTGGACGGCGATTTTTCGAACAAAATTTTCTTCAGCGACGAAGCACATTTCTCACTCGGTGGGTATGTTAACAAACAAAATTGTCGTATTTGGGGTTCTGAGAATCCTCAAGTAATTGAAGAGAGGCCACTACTTACTTACTTACTTATGTGGCCATAACAACCGAATATCGATTTAGGCCGAAAATAACATGCTTCGTCAGCCATCTCTGTTCTTCGCTAGCTGGCGCCAGTTAGAAATTCCAAGCGCCGTCAGGTTCTCCAGTACTTGGTCTTTCCATCGGAGGTTTGGTCTTCCTCTTCTGCGCCGTCCTCCAGCGGGTTCCGAATATAACACCTTCTTAGCTGGAGCGTGTTCTTCCATTCGCTTGACATGACCTAGCCAGCGCAGCCGCTGGATTTTGATGCGCTTTACTATGTCAATATCGGCATACAGCTCGTACAGCTTATGGTTGTACCTTATTCGGTACTCGCCACCAACGCAAATAGGTCCAAAGATCTTGCGTAGGACTTTTCTCTCGAAAACTCCAAGTATTCGCTCATCTGAGGTGGAAATTGTCCATGCATCAGCGCCATATGTTAGGACAGGCATGATGAGAGACTTGTAGAGTGTAGTTTTCCTTCTTCGAAACTTCGTTTCGTTTGGCGAAAATCTCCTCGGTTAGAGGTTGTGCGTTGGGATTGGGACCCGCCACATAAAAAACCCCGCCAATGAAAAAAACAAATATGCCTCGGATAAGGATTACCGCTTTTGTTGAAGAGAAGCCACTACATCCACAAAAAGTTACTGCTTGGTGCGCTCTTTGGTCCGGAGGTGTGATTGGACCTTACTTCTTCGAAAACGACGATGGAACGACTGTCACCGTCAATTCGGAGCGTTATGGTCATATGATAAACGACTTTTTTTTGCCTGCTATTGAAGAATACGACTTAGAGAATATGTGGTTTCAACAAGACGGTGCCACATGCCACACAACTCGAGCGAATATGGCTTTATTGCAAGAGAAATTTTCTGGCCGCGTAATTTCTCGTCGTGGCGATATCAAGTGGCCACCAAGATCATGCGATTTGACACCGCTTGTGGGGCTACACGAAAGACCGTGTTTATGCAGATAAACCTTTAACTCTTGAGCACCTAAAAACCAACATTCGTCACGTTATGGCTGAGATACCGCCCAATATGTGTCAAAAAGTGGTCGAAAATTACCTCAAAAGAATCGATGCTTGCAACAATTCGCGTGGTGGTCATTTAAATGATGTAGTATTTCACACATAATGTCAACGTTCAGACTTTATAATAAAAAAGAAATATCATGATAAAAAATATTTTATATGTGTTTTATTTACATTTACTTTTGAAACCGCAAAATGGATAACCCTTTAGAAGGAGAAGAGACTAGTATCATAAAGGCGACATAAATTCAAGAATTATAGTTTTACACTCTTTGCTAGCAAATTTACATAGATATATCATAAGGGGCGGAGATTTATAATGGTGCAATTTATCGTAACGTACCTTAATGTACGTAAGTACGGCGGGACTCTATTGAGCATCGATTTCTAGTACGAAAAATGTGTGCTATTTTAAACAGACGACCTAAAAATGAAGGCATTTCTTCTGTACAGACATTTTAATTAATTGTGAAGATGATGGAATATAATGGGACATACATGGCTAGTGATATTACTAGTCTTTTCTAAATGGATAGCAACACGCAGTGAAAATGATTGAAACAATAGATGGAATATGGTCCTATGGCCAACATCTTCTTACCTGAAAACTAAATAGCCACGAAAATTGTACTTGAAAGCACTGATATCCACCAAAGACGAAGGGTGGACGAAAGAATATCAGGTGTAGTAAAAAGAAATCCATTATTTTTCCAATAGATGGCTTTAGTAATATGTATCTCGCGTTGCGTAAGTGCGATCGCGTTACGCTAGATGGCGTTAGAAAGATAGGATTTCGTACTAAATAAACTTTTCAGGCAGTTTTCCAAGTGCCTGACTCAGTATTGTTTGAGCAGGCGTTTTTATTCGATAAAGGCTGAAAATGTGAATAGTATTTATTTTCCTGATACTGTAATAGCCAATCACGTGCAATTTTGGTTTCGCCGCTTCCGTTCCGGTTTTGATGTCACAAATGCATCTGCGAATTTCCATCTGCGAATGGCTGCTGCTGAATCGCAACAAAATCGATCCATTTCTGAAGCGGATGTGATTACTGGTGATGAAAAATGGATCACTTACGACAACGTCAAGCGAAAACGGTCGTGGTCGAATCGCGGTGAGCCGATGCAAACGGTGGCCAAGCCAGAATTGATGGTCATGAAGGTTTTGCTATGTGTCTGATGGAATTGGCAGGGAATCATCTACTATGAACTGCTCCCCAACGGCCAAACTCTTAATTCGGACCTAAACTGTCAACAATTGGACCGTCTGAAGGACGCAATCGCCGAGAAGCGGCCAGCTTTGGCCAATACGAGAGGAATTGTATTCCATCAGGACAACGCCAGGCCACACACATCGATGGTGACACGCCAGAAGCTCCGGCAGCTTGGTTAGGAGGTTCTTATGCAACCACAATATAGTCCGGACCTGGCACCAAGTGAATACTACCTGTTCCTGTCTATGGCGAATAATTTTACTGGTGAAAAATTCACCTCAAGAGAAGCTTGTGAAAATCGACTGTGCCAGTTTTTTGCCAATAGGGACGAGTCTTTCTGTGAGAGTGGCATTATGAAATTACCTTCAAAATGACAACAAGTTATCCTGTACGGCATAACTTTAGTATGAAGTGCTCACTTTTGACCAAATTCGTATTCATTGATTAAACCATTAGTTAGGTAGCTAAAGAGTTTATAAAGATTAATGTAGAGACGAATTCATAGGCATTGATTAAATCAATAATTAATTAACTGAGTTGACTAAGGTTGATAAAAAACATAATGTCCGAAAAAATTTCGAATAACAGCCCTAATTACATCTTCGCTCCATTTGTCATCACACTCAATATCCTCTGTCCTCTGCTCTGAAAAATAGAAGAAAAAATAAGTTATTATATCACGATTCATATGATAGATTCATTTTGAAAATATGCACTAATTTGTTGTTCTATACGTTTGTCTTTTCGATTGATTAATGATTTGGAGCGAAATTATTGGACGAAAATTGAAATAAATTTCTAAAATTAGCAATCGACTATATAGGAGAGTTCAACAAAATGACCAAATAAAAATGAAACAATATTAATTTCAAACAAAAAATAATAAACTGACGCCAAAGCAAAGCAAAATGAAAAACAGTGGGATATCTGATACAACAACCCATTTACCAGTATTTTATCGCCAAATCACATACATACATATTTCATATGTAGATGGCGCTGTACTCAGCTTAGAGAGTACATCATTTTCTAATTTAAAAATTCAAATCAAATTTAATGAATCTAGCAGCGTTGCCAGACTTAGGATTTAAGTATGTAAATAATTTTTCGAGCTCGCAATTTTTCCCGGAAATTGTGAAATTTTCTGCAAGGTCCTCACTGGCAGAAAAAATCTTATTAAATAGGTTTTCAAAAAAAAAAAAAAAAGAAAAAAAATATATAGAAAGAAGCACAAAAATATATGAATAGTTTAAAATGAAATAAATCAATTTATGTTTAATGGCTGTTTTGCCGAAATTTCGTAAAAACATTTCGATGGTGTGTACAAGGCTGCCATATACTTAAGAAATTGTCATTTTTTTTATTATGTAAACCCACATTGATGACATTTGTAACAAAAACGTGTATTTTTATGTATTTCTGTGTAAATTTCGAGTTATCATAATTTGGATCGTTTCACCAACCTTCTAGAGGGTATTAAGTGCTCTTTGCTCTTTACAAGAAGCAGTTTCCTCTTTTGTGCTTAAAAAACTGATCGATATGAATATCAAGAGCAGCTTTCGAAAAAATGTAATGTCTACATGTCAGCCTGGAGATAAATCGAAGACTCACTCTTGGTGTTACTACAGGCTCAGTAAGCAAATGACGTAGAGAACCATCTCTCGTCCGACAAACTGACACTCTACAAGACGCTCATCATACCTATGCTGCTCTATGCCGCAGAAGCATGGGTTGTGTCGCAGACTGATGCAGCCACGTTTGATGTGTTCGAGAGAAAAATTCTTGTAAAAATCTTCAATCCTGTTCGCGTCGGTGACGACTATCGTATTCGAATGAACCACGAACTGTACGAGCGCTACGCTAACATTGACATAGTCCAACGCATCACTATTCAACATTTGCGGTGGCTAGACCATGTTGTGCATATGGATAAAGAAGCTCCGGCGAAAAAGATGTTAGAAACGGAAGCCACTGGACGACGACGGAGAGGAAGACCATGCCTCTCCGCGTCTCCATGCAGCCAGGTCGTGGAAAACCTGTCTGCGCTTGGTGTAACTGATTGGAGAAGGCGCGCACAAAGTAGCGACGCTTGGAGAAAGCTGCTGCGGTCGGTCGTAACTCGATAACGGGTTGTAATGGCCATATATGATGATGATTCGAGGCATTTGTAGATGACAGCGTCTTCAACTTATGACAAAAAATGCGTAATAAATCTAATAAAAGAGACGAATAGAAAAATATGATCACAGCAACTAGAAAAAAACTGTTTCTTCAGAGGAACTTCACACTCAAACCGAGGAGGTATTCCAGAGCAGTTGAATATTAAGCTAAAAAAAAAAAAACGTGGACATTCTATAAAAGAAGATAATTGCAACTCTAAAAGAAACACACATTTAGAAAATTTCGGTCAGTTTCTATTATAAAATCATAACATGGTGTGCCATTTACTGTATTATTCTAATTAAAACTGTATGAAATTATTGAAAAATATTATAATTAACATTTTCAAGAATAAAAAAAAAAACATTCCCATTCATCTAATTTTTAATCGATCTTTCTACGAAACTTTACCAAAAAATTGCAGCTTTTTTTTTTTTTTCAATATATAAATATAGATTCAGTACAGATGAGTGCCGTAGCTCAGTGGTTAGTGTGTTGGCCTTCTGATCTGTGGGTCGTGGGTTCAATCCCCGGCTGAAGCATAACAAATTTAATATCGAAAAGATTTTTCTTTCGAACGGTACCCACCTGTCGGCAAGCAATTCGCAATTCTTCCGGCAGTAACAATTTGCCATGAAAAAGCTTCTAAAAGAACTCTGTGACAAAGCACAAAAAAATGATGTCGCAAGAGTTCTGCCGATCAGAACTGGTTAAAAAAGGTGGGTCCCTTCTAATACGGTCCACAACAGTAATGGAAATGAAGCTCGGCCAAAGAACCCTTGGGGGCTTTAAGTGCCACATATTATATTTTCTTTTTTTAGAAATAATTTGAAAAAAAAAATTTTTTTGCAGTTCAGTTAAAATCATAATCCAAATCGTCATATTACAAGAAATATCGTGCATTCTATTTCGGGAAAAATCACCAAAATTGTTATAAGATCATCATTCTGGCAACGGTAAGATTTCTGATATTGAGCATCCTAAAAGTATGCCATATAAATTGTAAATAAGCTTCTAGATTGTAGCAACAATAATTATAAAGCTCTCAATTTTTTTTTTTTTGTTCTCTTTCCTCTGCACAAGCGAATCAGAGGCACTCTTCAATTCCCAGTGGCAGATACGATCAGTGGTACAAAGTGAACAGGTGTGTTGTGGTATGGTGATTATTCTATAAAAATCGTGCTTATCATATAATTTGAAACACTAAATTCAGGAAGATGAAAAGATAAATGAATATAATATCAATATCATGAGCGTGACAAAAATATGAATTCTTTAAATATTAATGGAGTGAAAAGTATGTTTTTTCAAATCGCAAGCTAAAGATAATGATAAGATAAGAAATGCCTGCAGACTAAATAGTTACATAAAATAAAAAAAATAATTAAAAAATAGTTATACGATACTTAGCATGATAGCTAGTAGCTATCGTAATCGTGAATTACTTCATTTTGAAATTTGAACTCGATTTAAAGAAATGCCCAGTGAACAGTGAAATTAATTAAGAATGTGTTAATATCAGCACTATTTTGCATATGCAGGTGCATATGCATGTGTGTGTGTCTGATTGCATGTAAATGATATGCATGTACGAAATGAGCCCAGCAATGCAACCAGTGACTTAGAACTACAAATGTACGAATATATTTCAAAATAAAACATCTAATTTGGAAGTGAGGTTAAAAAAACGAAAACCAACAACAAATGTGTACATATGCATATGAATGTATTATATAGAGGAAATGCCGAACGTGACATACTAACGTTGGAAGAACAGGTAATTTCAAACAATTTAACACCAACACAAAACACGACATACTCGTACATGGAAAAACAATGTATGCCCAACTTGATAACGCAACATCGTGGCACATCACATATACAAATATACAATAAAATAAAATAAAATCATAAAGCAACAACAACAACAACAAAACAACAACAAAAATCAGCAAGCGGCACCTAATTACTTCGCACGCATACCTATATACATTGTGCTTCTTCTCTATGCATATGTGAGCAAAATTGGTAAATACTCCCAGTAGGAAAAATGAACTACACCTCATAAAAGTTATAGAGGAATTTATTGCAGCTGTGTGTTGTGTTTTTTGTGTTTAACATTCAGAAATAGCTTTATTAAAAAATGTCTATCACCTCAAAATTGACTAATATAAATAGATCGCTTCAAATAATAACAAATTTTAACACTTTTACGAAGATTCTATGAAAGACGCTGGTTTTTTGGAACTATTGAGGTTACGTCATATGAATTCATAATATTGTGCAACGTCCATGGCGCCCCTAGGGGACAAAATATGTCCAATCCTCATTTATTTAATCATTTTTTCCGAAAATTAGTTTGTGTCCAAGTTCCATCTCATAGAAAGTGAAGGTGAAAACATCGGAAAATCGACAAATAATTCCATAGTGGCTTATGAACCGACTCCAAAAAGGTGAAATATAACTCAGACCACCCTCATTAATTTTACCTCCCTAATAAGGTCACGTAATATAAATTCATAATATTGTGCCACATCCATGGCCCACCTAAGGGACAAAATATGTCCGATCCTCATTTATTTAATAATTTCCCCTCGAAAATTTGTTGCTCAAGTTCCATCTCATACAAAGTGAACGTAAAAGCAACGGTAAATCGACAAATAATTCCATAGTTGCTCATAAGCCGACTCTAAGATGACGAAATATAACTCAAACCCTTATTAATTTTACCTTCCCAATATTTTTTCCAAATATACTTACTCTCCATCTGGGCTGCCTTTCAAAATTAGTATGAAAACCTTCGAAAATTTACACATTACTCCATGGGTGCCCAAGGAATTTCATTTAGAAGTGTAAAATATAAGTCAGATCCCCACTAATTTTGCCTATTTAATATTTTTCCCATACACTCTTGCCCTCTGTCGCGACACTTTAGATACTTCTAGAGGAATCAAATGTTGTCCTACAAAATTTGCATAAAAACATTCGAAAATTGATACATTACTCCATGGGTGCCAAAGAATTGCATTTAGAAGTGTAGAATGTAAGTCAGACTCCCACTAATTTTTCCTATTTCATATTTTTCCCATACACTTTTGTCCACTATCTCTATAGTTTAAGGGTGATGTCATAAAAAATGAAAATAAAAACACCAGAAAATCGACAAAAAACCATATACGAATATATGCCCAGTAACTAGTTCTAGAGGAATCAAATGTTGGGCCGACATCTATTAATTTTTTTTTTCACCAATATTTCTGCCAAAAATACCTAAGAAAATTGTCAAAAATAAATAAATTTTTTACAAAAGATGTCCTCTTCTTTTTAGGAGAATAATAAAAATCATCACATTTAAAGAAAAAATATATAGAGGAATCAAATGTAAGCTGTAGGAATAAATGCAAGTCCGACATTTATTAATTTTTTTCCACCAATATTTCTGCCAAAAAAAAAATCTATTACAAATATTGTCCGCTTCTTTTTAGGATAATAATAAAAATCTTGACGTTTAAGGAAAAAATATAGGAAAATTGTATAAAATATAGAGTTTTAGAGCATCTATATGTATTGTTCATTGACCCCACTCACATTAGCCTCGTTGCATTGACTGCTATTTTCGAGAGTCCACTCCCTTATATTCATACTAAAATGTTTTCTGAATACAGCGTCGAATTTTTTGACATTTCTTAGTTGTCAGAATATTTTTTTATCTTTTTTTTTTTATTAAAGTGAGCATTTTTCTTATTCAGCAGCGTGCTAAACATACTTCATTGCATCTGATACTGCGCTTACTGTGACTAAAATTTCCATTGACGTATTTATGCATCCATTGATTTCCTAGGGGGTGCATCATTGCTTGCATGTGTGTACTATATATATGTGTGTAAGAACTTTAAATCATTAAAAACATATGTGCAAACAAATCATTTGTAAGTGTTTGTGAATTTGTATAAATGAATTTATTTGGAGTTATATCGTACTCTGCTAGAAAGAACAATAAGCAACGAAGACAGATAATCAAAATAATTACATTTAGTTTTTTTTTTCTGAATGTGGGAATCATAAAGAATAAACACACAGAAATTATTCTTACAATATAGACGACAACAGCGATTATAGGGTACAAAAAGTAAAATAATATGTAGTAGGTTTAACATTTAAGTTCAATTGGGTTGCGCACCCAAATTTGAGCTATTATATAAATAAAGTATGGCACATTACTAATATGAGTAATGACATTAACTAACACATCTGTAGATAGAATATGCTATCTTCAAAAGTAGCTAGTGTAATTGGAATGATCGTCTAGCACGATACTTTGAGGGTGTCTTATGAATATGATTTAAAAAGTGAGACATAGGCGTTTGCTGTTGTTGCCAGTTAAACATCATGAGAACTAACAGTACTACTAACAGTACTGAGTTGTGACGATTTCATTCGTTCGTTATGTGGCCATAACAACCGAATATCGATTTAGGCCGAATATAACATGCTTCCATCCAGCCATCTCTGTTCTTCGCTAGTTTGCCCCAGTTAGAAATTCCAAGAGCCGTTTGATTCTCCAGTACTTGTTCTTTCCACCGGAGGCTAGGACTTCCTCTTCTGCGTCGTCCTCCAGCAGATTCCGAATAGAACACCTTCTTAGCTGAAGTGTGTTCTTCTATTCGCTCGACATGACCTAGCCAGCGCAGCCGCTGGATTTTGATGCGCTTTACTATGTCAGTATCGGTATACAGCTCGTACAGCTCATGGTTGTACCTTATTCGGTACTCGCCACCAACGCAAATAGGTCCAAAGATCTTGCGTAGGACTTTTCTCTCGAAAACCCCAAGCATTCGCTCATCAGATGTGGAAATTGTCCAGGCTTCAGCACCATATGTAAGCACAGGCATGATGAGAGACTTGTAGAGTGTAGTCTTCGTTCTTCGCGAAAGAGGGCTCGACTTCTCAATTGCTTACCTAGCCCAAAGTAGCACCTGTTTGCAAGAGTGATCCTTCGCAATAGCTCCAGGCTGACGTCAATACTGCTGTCAATGCTGGTTCCAAGATAGACAAAGTCCCTTACTACTTCAACAGTGTAGTTGGCAACAGTGACGTGCGACTTCTCAATTGCTTACCTAGCCCAAAGTAGCACCTGTTTGCAAGAGTGATCCTACGCAATATCTCCAGGCTGACGTCATTACTGCTGTTAATGCTGGTTCCAAGATAGACAAAGTCCCTTACTACTTCAACAGCGTAGTTGGCAACTGTGACGTGCTATCCAAGACGACGGGACACTTTGTTCGTTGACACTAGATACTGCGTCTTGCCCTCGTTCACCGCAAGACCCATTCGACGCGGCTCTCTTTCCAACTCTGAGAATGCTGCACTGACTGCTCGCGTATTCATGCCGATTATGTCAATATCGTCGGCATATGCTGTTGACACTTTTGTTGAAGATAGTGCCATTAGTGTCGTAGATCAGCAGCTCGTATTATTTTCTCCATAATAAGATTGAAGAAGGCACACGATAACGAATCACCTTGTCTGAAAGCCCGTTCGTTATCAAACGGTGCGGAGAGAGGTCCTTCCCAATTTTCACTACACTACGGGAGTTATGCTGTGTAATTCTGCAAAGCGGAATGAGCTTTGCAGGAATACCGAACACAGACATTGTTGCGTAGAGGTAATCCCTTACCGAACTGTCGAAAGCGGCTTTATAATCAACTAATGGGTGATGTGTGTCGATCTGTTTTTCTTGGGTCTTCTCCAGGATTTGACACAGTGTGTAAATCTGGTCAATGGTAGATTTACCAGGTCTGAAGCCACACTGATAAGGTCCAATCAGGTTGTTGAGCATGGGCTTCAATCTTTCACACAGTATACATGATAAGACCATGTATGCGATGCTCAGTAGACTTATTCCACGGTAGTTGGCGCAAATTGTCGGGTTTCCTTTTTATGTACGGTACAGAGAACACTGAGCCTCCAATCATCAGGCATGCTTTCATCCGACCATATTCTGCTTATGAGCTGGGGCATGCAGGCGAGCAGCTCATCGCCTCCGGTCTTAACCAACTCGACAGGCAGGTCATCAGCATCTGCAGCTTTGTTGTTTTGCAGCCTTAAAATGGCCATTTCAACCTCATCATGGTCGGGTGGTGGAACGTCAGCACCATCATGAGAGGATCTCGCTTGAACAAAATATTAATATTCCATACTAAAAATATAGAGAAATTTCAGGTAATTGATGAGGTTCGAGAGGAGATCTCATGTGATATTAAAATGTAGTAAATATGTTCTAGGTCTAGGACTTTCCTCCAAGGAGTGAACCAAAGAAACTGTAAAATAGAACAAGAAAGAATATAGCAAGAATAAATTCGATATAAAATAATAAAACTCAATAAAAACAAATTTAATTAGATTTTAGATAATTTTGCCACAATTTATATTCCAACGATAAAAATAAAAATTCTTGTTTTTTACAATTTTTTTTTTATTATTATTATTTTTATTATTTTATTATAGTTTTTATAATTTTATTCTAGTTTTAATTTTTAATTACAATAATATTACATATATTAAAATAATTCATTCAATAAATGCTTACCTTGACGATTTTACCACTTTTGTGGTATTAATGTAATAATCGATTATTATAATTATTATAATAATTATGATTATAGTTTATAAATATTATTGTTAATACAATATTACAATATTATAATTTTCATTATTATTTTTCATTTGTTCAAAAAATTTTCTCCAATATTGTACACACAGCTACACAATATATACATAAGTAGTGTAAATATTAAGGTGGATCACATTGTATGGAACAATATTTTAATAACTTCGATCAATGAAAAATATAAAATTTACGGATTAAAGGGCGAAAAAAAATTATTAGTGGTCGATCATGCATTCCACCACTGCAGTTACCGGGCTATTTCTTATTTTAGCGCTAAATTTGCATTCATTTTGTATGGCAGCTCCCTTAAGGAGTGGAGATGAAAAGTAAGTTTGTTCAGAAAAAATATTGGCAATGAAAAATAATAGAGATCGGTCATACATTTCACCACTGTACGAATGATTTTTGGGCAGTTACTGGGCTATTTCTTGTTTTTAAGCTGAATTTGTATTCATTTTGTATGGCAGCTCCCTTAAGGAGTGGAGACGAAAAGTAAGTTTGTTCAGAAAAAATATTGGCAATGAAAAATAATAGAGATCGGTTATACATTTCACCACTGTACGAATGATTTTTGGGCATTTACTGGGCTATTTCTTGTTTTTAAGCTGAATTTGTATTCATTTTGTATGGCAGCTCCCTTAAGGGGTGGAGATGAAAAGTAAGTTTGTTCAGAAAAAATATTAGCAATGAAAAATAATAGGGATCGGTTATACATTTCACCACTGTAGGAATGATTTTTGGGCAGTTACTGGGCTATTTCTTGTTTTTCAGCTGAATTTGCATTCATTTTGTATGGCAGCTCCCTTAAGGAGTGGAGATGAAAAGTAAGTTTGTTCAGAAAAAATATTGGCAATGAAAAATAATAGAGATCGGTCATACATTTCACCACTGTACGAATGATTTTTGGGCATTTACTGGGCTATTTCTTGTTTTTAAGCTGAATTTGTATTCATTTTGTATGGCAGCTCCCTTAAGGAGTGGAGACGAAAAGTAAGTTTGTTCAGAAAAAATATTGGCAATGAAAAATAATAGAGATCGGTTATACATTTCACCACTGTACGAATGATTTTTGGGCATTTACTGGGCTATTTCTTGTTTTTAAGCTGAATTTGTATTCATTTTGTATGGCAGCTCCCTTAAGGGGTGGAGATGAAAAGTAAGTTTGTTCAGAAAAAATATTGGCAATGAAAAATAATAGGGATCGGTTATACATTTCACCACTGTAGGAATGATTTTTGGGCAGTTACTGGGCTATTTCTTGTTTTTCAGCTGAATTTGCATTCATTTTGTATGGCAGCTCCCTTAAGGAGTGGAGATGAAAAGTAAGTTTGTTCAGAAAAAATATTGGCAATGAAAAATAATAGGGATCGGTTATACATGTCACCACTGTAGGAATGATTTTTGGGCAGTTACTGGGCTATTACTTGTTTTTCAGCTGAATTTGCATTCATTTTGTATGGCAGCTCCACTAAGGAGTGGAGACAAAAAGTAAGTTTGTTCAGAGCAAATGTTGGCAATGAAAAGTAATAGGGGCCGGTTATACATTTCATCACTCTATAGTCGGTTCCTGGGAAGCTATGCGGTAATATTTTTATTTTCAGATGATTTTACGTTCATTTTGTAGGGGAGCCTTTCTAAGTATTGGCTCTAAGTGGTACGATTTCTAGGGCGTTAGTGTCATATTGGCTGAGTTTCATATGTTTTTTTTGTGTTCATATTGTATGGAAGCTCCATTAAGGGCTGGAGAGAAGGAAAGAGTACATTTGGAGGAAATATTTGCGAGGAAAAATTAGTGGGTGCCCATCATACATTTCACCGCTCGAAAAATGATTTTTAAGCAGCTGGATCATTATTTTCGACTATCATGTGTTTTTAAGATGTTTTTAAGCGATGCCGTCTAAGGGAAGCGATAGCGGAAGATAGAGGGTAAATATCTATATATAGAAAATATATTCACGAGAAAAAACTAATAGGGGTCTTCCAAAAAATTCACTGCTCTTGGGGCGATTTCTGCGCAGCAATTAGATTATTTGTGATTTTGAGTTCATTTTATATACGAGATCCCTTGAGGGGTAGATATAATGCAAAGTATGTTCGGATGAAATATTTGCGAAGAAATATTACCGGACGTTAGATATATATTTCACCGTTCTAGGGATGATTTCTAAGCACATAAGAGGCAGATATAAGGCTCAAGTATGTTTGAACAAAATGTTGAGAAGGAAAAATTAATGGGTGTCGCTTATACATCTAACCACTATAGTAGCAATTTCTGTGCAACTATGAGGCCGATTTTGTCGATTTTCATGTGATTTCTCGTTTTCATTTTGTATCAGTGTCCCCTAGAGGATTAGAGACAGAGAGTAGATAAATTCGAAAGTAATGTTAAACAGAAAAAAAATAAATATTTGGCACTTATAAGCCCCGAAGGTCTCTTTGGTCGAGCTTCTCTTCCAGTAGTGTGGTGCGTGTTAAATTTTTGGACAGTATTAGAAGAGAGCTACTTATTTTAGCCGGTTCCGAATGGCAGAACCCTTGTGACATTACTTTTTCTGAGCTTTGTGAGAGAGTTCTTTTAGACACTTTTCCATGGCAATTTGCTATTGCCGACAGGTGGACACCATTCGAAAGAACGATTATTTAATTTATACTTCAGTCGAGGATTGAACCCCCGATCTATAGATCAGAAGGCCAACGCACTAACCATGGAGCTACGGCACCTCTATCTAGACTTTACAAAGTTCCACTGCCAGAGTGCTAATGTCTCTTTTGATGGCGCCTCCCCTACAAAATTAACATAAATTCACCAGGAAATCGACAAGACAAGCTGCGCAGATATCGCCTGAGAATGTATGAGCGATTCCATTTAATTTTTCCTCCGCAACATTTTCTCTGAACATACTCACCCTCCTGAACCCAAAGTTTTCGGATTTTGTTTAAAAATTTGGCCCACCTCGTTGTATAATACTCAAACCATTCAAACCATTCAAACCATCCATGCTTGAATGATGCCACATAGTTGTAGTGACGTCGTCAAAAAATATTCACACATGAGTTACGATTGTTTTGATTTTATGGTCATTAGCTTGTGAATTTAGTCACTCTCATTGTTTTACGTATACTTATGCTTTAACAATAATATTATTTTATTTTCCTGCTTTTCTTTTATTGTTTTTACACAAAACACAAACAAATTAATGGGTGTGCATATATATAATCTAGAGTGAAAGCTTCATGTATGGCTCATAATGTAATGAAATCGAATTATTTAGACGAATATAGGAAATATGGAATAGGAAAAGTGTCCTCTTAAAGCAAACATCATTCGACAGGGTGATTTTTTAGCAAATTTCTTCTTGGCACCACTGTTTTTGGCAGCTCAGCTGTTTTTGTGTAACATTTTACTGTCAAACATGTTCAGTTTGGTCTATAATTTCATCACGAATCGACTTACAAACGAACAATGCTTGCAGATTATTGAATTTTAGTATCAACTTCCATTTTATGGTCAGTTTGGGCGACCTTATGAGGCGGCTAATCGGAATGTTGTGACTAAATTTCGCACAAAATTTACATTATTGGACATTAAACCACCAACACGCATACGTAGAGTGCGGACAGAGGAAAATATCACAGCTGTATCCGCAAGTCCTTACAGATGGCGCTGAAGCCTGGACAATTTCCACCTCGGATGAGCGAATGTTTGGAGTTTTCGAGAGAAAAGCCGTACGCAAGATCTTTGAACCTATTTCCGTTGGTGGCGAGTACCGAATAAGGTACAACCATGAGCTGTACGAGCTGTATGCCGATATTGACATAGTAAAGCACATCAAAAACCATCGGCTGCGCTCGCTCGGTCATGTCGAGCGAATGGAAGAACGCGCTCCAGCTAAGAAGATGTTACATTCGGAACCCGCTGGAGGACGACGCAGAAAAAAAAGACCTAACATCCGGTGGAAAGACCAAGTACCGGAGAACCTGACGGCGCTTGGAATTTCTAACTGGCGCCAACTAACGAAGAACAGAGATGGCTGACGAAGCATGTTATATTCGGCCTAAATCAATATTCGGTTGTTATGACCACATAAGTAAGTAAGTAGTATCCGCCAGTGTTGTTGATGACCATGAATTATCGATTCGGCGCCGTTCGCAGCGATTGGGCCTCTGTTACTACACTACGTGGACAAATTTTGTGGAAGGATTTGAGTGTAAAACCTTTTAAAATACAGCTGAAACCACACAACCTACCACAATGGCTTACTTTTGGTGAATGGGCGCTGGCAAAGTTGGACGAAGATCCACATTTTTTATTGTAAAATTGTGTTCAGCGACGAAGCTCATTTCTGGTTGAATGGAATGGCGTGAACAATCAAAATTGCCGTATTTGGTGTGAAGAAGCCAGCCACAAGCATTGAAAGAACAGCCAATGCATCCCGAAAAATACACTGTTTGGTGTGGATTATGGGCCGGTGGCATCATTGGACCGTACTTTTTCAAAGACGATGAAGGCAGGAACATTATTGTGAATGGCGAGCGCTACCGTGTGACGATTATAAAAATTTTTTTGCCCGAAATGGAAGAGCTGAACTTGGCTGACATATGGTTTCAACAAGACGGTGCCACATGCCACACAGCATGCGAAACAATTGCCCAATTGAGAGGCGAGTCCGGTGAAGAGTTTATTTCTAGTTTGGGGTCGGTCAATTGGCCACCTAGATCGAGCGATTTAATGCCTTTAGACTATTTTTTGTGAGGCTATGTTAAGGCTCATGTCTATAGCGACAAGCCCGCAACGGTTGACGCACTGGAAGCCAATATTGAAGAATTTATTCGTGAGATACCGGCCGCGGTCAACATTTACATAAAATCGTTGAATTATATAGATCGTTCTATCAACTCAAATAAAGATTTCATACATTTCTCTAAATTTTATGTGTTTTTTTTTTTTTTCAATCAAACCCAAAGGCTCTTAAAAAATCACCCTATATGTATGTATATGTTGAAACAGACAGACATTTGTTTATAACTAATTATATGTTAATAATTTGTTTTACTTTAAATATGAATGCATATTCATGTGTGATACAACAACATTCATATTAATTTATTTATATTTTATTATTTTATTTTAAGTAATTTCTTTGTTCCGACTGGAACTAGTGTATCGTATACTCGTAAATATAATGTAACACAGCACAATACAAGAGCAACAACAAGCACGCATAATGACTGATGTAGTGTATATGTGTGTGTGTGTGTGTGTGTGTTTGGTGTACCCAGCGACAACAATAAAAATGAAATATTATAAAAATCAGCTACATTCAATGGTGAAGAAAAAAAAAAAAAAAAACCAAACGAATTATTACAGCACCAAAGCAACCGGCTATAATTTGCCGGTAACAGTATTTGTTGTACATGCATATATATGTACATATGTACTATTGATGTTATGTATGTATGTATACTCGTATGCATGTAATAATGGCAATGGTAGTAACAATACAGCAGCGACTGCGCAATCAGACCAGCGACAGTCTCATTTGGCCGCGGTGATTAAAAGTAGCAATTCAGTGATAGTCATCATATACAATACTACGGTTGTATAATAGAAATAAACACAGTGTATAGTTAATAAAATTAAGTCACGCATTCTGTGAACGGTTACCTAGTTGTTACCTAGTTTTGCTAACAAACAAAAAAGTGCTGATGATATTAATTGTAATGGCAATAGAGCGCCTGTGATCCTGTAGAGTGCCAGAATTTTAATCAGGTGCACATGTAGAACGTTTTTGGAAATTATCATTTGAGACTCGGGTGTGTACTTTGTGTGTGTGTTTTAAAAATTTTACAAAAGTCCTGCTGAATGACTTCCCCTTGAAACATCGCTAAATGGTTCTCATTTTAATTTCAAGATGTGCAAGCTAGATCAATCAATCAATCAGAAGAGAGCGTGACTTTGGAACAAGGACATAATCCTTGTTCATCAAGTGGACCACGCGAAACCACACCAAGGTCTGTTAGTGGATATGAGCCCTATAGCTGATACCTCGGGGGGGCCAACCACAAGTGTTAGATAGATTTGATCTTGTCGAAATTTTGATGATTAAACCTGGTATTAGGAAATTCCGCTGAAAGTGTTTCAGGCGTAGTCTGACCAAGGTCGGACATTCGCAAAGTATGTGGATTGATGTGTCATCCTCCTGAGCGATAACCGCTTATTAGACGTAGTTTTGTTCTGCTAAGACTAATTCTGTCAAAAGCTGCATTCGAGCTGATGAGAGCTTTCGCTTGGCGAAGACCCGTTGAATTTGTCCATTGTTGTTGGTATTTGTCGTGGTAATGTTTTTCTATCATAGCTTTAGCGGATGCCCAGCTTATACTGCAGAAAGGTTTTGGGCCTGTCTGTCAGTGGAGTGGAAAAGGAGCCAGCTCTCACTAGGTCGTCCGCCACTTCATTACCTCTCAATTCCGTTGTGCCCCGACACCCAACATAATGGATAAGGATAAGGATAAGGAGGGATTCGGCGACTAATTTGAAGGGAACTGCCATGAGGAGAGAGATTTGATGGCAGCTTGGCTGTCTGAGTATATAAGGATGCGTGGATATATAAGTTCTATGGCGTGTATTTCTGTTTGGAAGACAGTTGGCAGCCAGCCCATTGCCACGGATATGCGAGTATTAGGACCTGGCGCCTGTACCTTCGCGTGTCTTCGATCCGTCTGTAAACCAAACGCAGTTATGTTCTGAGGGCATTAAGTTGTTATCCGTTTTCCATTCCAGTCTGTCTGGGATGATTGTGGAGAAACGCTTGCAATAGCGTAGTCCTTCAGGCATGGAATCAGAGTTAGAACATATTTCTATATTTGGTACATTTTTGATGATTGTTTCGTGTTCACTTGAACTCGAAGTTGAACTGTGGAAAAGATTCATGCGAATGACACTGATTGCTGCTGATTTTTGAATATAAATATTTAGCGGTAACAATCCTACCAGAGCCTCTAGTGCAGCCGTCGAACAAGATTTCACAGCCGCGGTTAGAGATATACATGCCAGTCTTTCAAGTTGATGATATTTTGATAACTTTTGATAACGGATTGATGATATTTTGATAACTTTTGGCCACCATAACACACGAATGGTATGTTAAAGTCCCGGTGCAGACTTGATTTACCGGCCAATAATTTTTGTCGTAGCTGCCAGGATGAGGAAGAGGAGGAAACTGTTTACTACTTTCTCTGTAGATGCCCCACCTTGGCACGCAAAAGGCACATCCTATTGGGGTGGGACTTTTTTATACATACCACTGAGTTTAAGAATTCTTGCTGAGATGAGCTCATATCCAGGTGCCTTTCGATCTTGCCAGCCTGAGATTGCTGTAATTATTTCGTTTTTTGAAGACCAGTGATCAGTGATCAGTGGTCAGCTGGTTTCGTTGAGACCAGCCGATCAGTGTATGGGTCATATATATGACCAATGCAAAATGAACACGTTTTTCAGATGGTTAGCAATAAGGGATGCTTTCTTATCTATAGTTTTGGCACACTTATTATGTGGCTTTTTTTTTTAATCGATATTTTTTAGCACTCCTGGTGAAATTTGTAGCGCATTGTGCCACCCATTGTATTGATAAAGAAAACCAAAAATTCTAAATTTTTCCATAATAAATTCCCGGCTTATAAGTTTTTTGCCTTTGGTGGACACCATATTCATATGGTATTCAATGTTTCGCTGTTAAGGCCAACCATTTTTGGTGACCCTAATATACAACTATAATGGTGATCTTAATGTATATATAAGTAAGTCGTACAGTATATGTACATATGTATATACAATACTTATAAACATCTGTATGATGTGAGAAAGTTGCTTCATGCGCAATTGCTTCAACATGTTTTTTTTTATCTAATTAACTTAAATCAACCAGGTGTATAGTACATAACATATGTCATTTCAGTCAACTAAATCATATGTATGTATTATTATATATATTATAGGTATAATATAGTTACATACATTATGTATGCGTGATTTCCTTATCATATATCGTACGTTTGTGTCATACAGAAAAGTTGAATAAAACCCGCACAGATGGCTTCACAAACTAAGAATTCCTTAAATAACGCGCATGACGCGTAGTATACTCCCTCTATTTATTAAATATATTTAACCCTTAAATGTTATTAAAAGAGATCGATTTTTATGAAAAATCCTTCATCTTGAAGTTTACTTCAATCCTCAATCAACTTGAAACTTGAAATTTTTCAAATCGAATAATCTTTCGAGAAATTATGTTGCAACAAACCTACTTACTTACTTACTTATGTGGCCATAACAACCGAATATCGATTTAGGCTGAATATAACATGCTTCGCCAACCATCTCTGTTCTTCACTAGCTGGCGCCAGTTAGAAATTCCAAGCGCCGTCAGGTTCTCCATTACTTGGTCTTTCCACCGGAGGTTAGGTCTTCCTCTTCGGAACCTCCAGGGGGTTCCGAATATAACACCTTATTAGCTGGAGCGTGTGTTCTTCCATTCGCTCGACATGACCTAGCCAGCGCAGCCGCTGGATTTTGATGCGCTTTACTATGACAATATCGGCATATAGCTCGTACAGCCCGTACAGCTCGTACCATTGAAAAGATGTTTCTTTTAAACGGTGTCACCTGTCGACAAGTAAATGGCAATTCTTTCGGCAGTAACAAAGGAGCTTCTAAAGGAGCTTTGTGATAAAGTTCAGAAGAAGTGATGTCCCAAGGGTTTTGCCATTCGGAACCGGTTAATATAGGTTCGTTCCTTCTAATACCGTCCAAGCTCGACCAAAAAGCCATTTCGTCGCCAGTAAGTACCACATATTCAAATTTTTTTAGAGGTTCTGAAAAATTTTGGCTGAACTTTTCTTGCAGTGTTGTTCTGCGTACTAAATTTTAACCGAAATTTTAATCGAAAGGGACCTACTTATATTACGATATTAGAATCGCTTTAAAGAAAAAACTAATGAAAATCTTTTAAAAGTCATGAGTTTATAAGAAAGATTGGACTTTTCCATTTAAGAATGAAATATAATTTAATTGACTGTGATTAACCCAATTTGCAGTACATTTACAATTTTTGGGCTTCAATCTCAAGAAATGGCAATGTTCATTTCATGTTTCAAGTCCTCAGTCGTCTCTGGATGGTTAGCGTAACACTTATCCTTAAGGACTGCCCACAAAAAAGAATCCAATATAGTCAAATTGAAGCTCCGAGGCGGCCAAATGATATGACTTTGGCTGATTATTCAATTTTCAAACACAGTGCGCAAAAGATCAATGGTTACATTGGGAGTGTGCCATCTGACTTCGTCGGATTGAAACTAAATGTCGTTCGTGTCAGCTTCTTTAATTTTTGGAAACAAAAATTCGTTTAGCATGACACTGTAATGCTTGCCGTTAACGGTAACGGCAACTCCTTGCTCATTTTCGATGAAAAATAGTCAAATGATGCCGCCGAACCAAGAACCATACCAAAGTCACTGGTTCTGGATGTATTGGCCTCTCAACAATCACGTGTTGATTCTCTGATCGCCAAATGCGACAATTTTGCATAGAGACAAAGCGTCTAAGGTGGAAATGAGCTTCATCGGAAAACATGATTTTTCTGTAAAATTCTGTAAAAATTTGACCAAACGATCTTCAGCCCATTGAGCGAACCAAAAACCCATTGGATGGTCGTAAGGCTTCATTTTTTCGACTAATTGAACTTTGTAGGCCTTCACACCAAGATCTTTGTGCAAAATTCTCCTCAGAGAAGTGCGTGAAATGTTCGGTTCCTGGGGACGATAACGAGTTAATATTGTTTTTTTTTTTTTTAATCCACTAACGATCCAGTTTGGCGAACTCGCTTCACAAATCGATCGACAAAGTGCGTTGAAGGAACTTCTGTTTGCTCAAATAACCAAATTTTTTTCATAAATTTCTTACAATTGCGGTGGAAGAACTAAGTTTTCCAATTATGTTCACATAAGTAAGTTCAAATTGTCAGCTCATGAATGTCATTATACCTGTCGAAGTCAAAGTATCCGATAATTCAAATTTCAAATATTAGATGACCCACCTATTAACCTATTACGAGTGTCATAACTTGTGTGACCTCATTTTTTTTTGTTTGATTTCATCACAGAACCATTACAGAAGCTTTTAGCAGAATCAGGGTAGATTTTTACAGATGGTAGTATTGCCAATTACTTTGCGATAAGTTGCCAACGTTTGATAAAAAGGTAAACTTATGACTTTCTGAAAATATCACTTAACAAGATGATCATTTTGATATATACCAGTAACTTTGCTATGATTTCTAAATATTTTTCATTGAATTAAAAATAATAATTTTATTTTCTTTCAGATATAAATGCTTTAAAATCAAATAGAACCCCCATGGGCTAGTGTAAATAGATTTATTGCCAACTACATCATATTTGACACAATTTAAGAAATTCTCCAAACCAAAGATACCCAACCCAACTATGGCTGCCAATGATTTAGATGCTCAAGTAAACATTGAAGATCTTCCCATTACATTTAAGGTAAGTTCAAATAAAATTACAATTACATATGGAATTTTCAACAAAATTGTCATTGTATTAGATCAATATTACGATAAAATAAAATATAATTATATATTATTACCGTAGAATTTATCAATAACATTTTTAATTGTTATAATTTCAGTGAAATAAAAATTATAAATATAACACAAACCAAAAAAAAAAAAAAAAAAAATTGAGGAAATATATATGTAGTAGTATGTGTTGAAATTAAATAATTTTCTAGCGATTTGTTTTCGTATTATTCATTTTTCATAGAGAACCCATCAAGTTTTGGTCGATATAGACTAGTCGCGTCATGCACTGATGACCAACTCCCATATGTATCATGGTGTGCCAGTTAAATATCAACATTCTTACATACATACAATAGTGGTTAGTTCAATATATGTGTGTAAGCATACTCACACGTGTTCATTCAGTTTACCATTTAATAGTGGCAGCACTCCGTTACATCCGGTCTGTGACCATCGGATTCAAATAGAGAATTTTTAAAATATGGTATACATATACAGACATACATACATATGGAAATACAATTCGTAATGTTGTTGGTACTCGCACCTACACTCATTTACATATTTCTATCTTTTCGCAAAATACTATATGAATATTGGGTTGGTAGAAAAGTTCGTCTCATTTTGGCAAGCTAAATGGCTGTCATAATTTATCTTATTATTTAGCTATGAAAACTCACTTCTATTGGGATTAAATCCGATTAATTTTAGACCCTGAACATTTTTTGGAAACATAATTACCCCCGTCCGTCCGTCGTCCGTTAGAGGGCCTTCATTACAAAATTGATGTTTATTGAAATTTCGCTACCTCGCTCCTAAATGAAAATATTGTATAAATGATGCTCATTATTTTATCTCCAGTACTAAGGGAGGCTGGCCCATAAGGGATATTTTTATAAAATAGGCTCCCAGCTCTTCCAGCAGTGCCCCTAGAGTGGCAAATAATATCAGCGACCTCCATTCATTTTATCGTCATCATAATTCCCTCAACATACTTATGATATATCTTCATTCTCAGGACGGCGTCCATAAAAACTTAACTAAAAACGTATCACAAAATCGAGAAATAACCCCAAAGCTGCCCCTGAAGCACCACCACTACGGTGAAATGTAGGTTAGGTTAGGTTAGGTTAGGTTATGTGGCTGCCCTCTCTTTGAGAGGACACATTTAGGCCAGAAAGACCCATTGTGATACCACCGAGCTTCTCTTCCAATACTGTTATGTTTAATTTAGTTATGTCACAGAGCTCTTTTAATAGCCTAGACAGACGCCAGCGTTAATCCGGATTACCGGCGCACTTAATCCGAATAAAATATTAACTCATAGAGTTAATGCGGATTAGCTGCAGTTAATGCCCGAGTTAATTCGAATTAACTCGGTAATCCGGAATTAGGCTGCCGTCTGTCTAGGCTATAAGAAGCATTTTTGGTGGTGGGTACCGTTCGAAAGAAAAATCGTTTCAATATTAAATTTTGTTAACCACTAAGCTACGACACCCACACGGGGAAATGTAAATCCGATCCCCATTACTTTTATTTCCACAATATTTGTGCTCATTATACCATACTTCCACCAATTAGAGAGCTGGCATACAAAATGAACGAAAAGCACAAGAAAATTGACAAATATCCCCATAACTTCTCAGGAATCGCCTCTAGGCTGGTGAAATGTAAATCCGGTCACCATTAGTTTTACCTTCTCACAATATTTCCCATACATTGTTACTCTCTATTTTGAAACCTTAGGGAAAGCTAAAACTAAAATAAAAATGAAAATTAATGCAAAATAAAGCTGTCAGGGAATTGCCTCTAGAGGAATCATATATAAGGTTGGCACAAATTAGTTTTCCATCTACAATATTTATCCAAAACATACCTATTCCGTGGGTGCCGTAGCTCTGTGGCTAGTGTGTTGGCCTTCTAATCTGTAGGTTTTGGGTTCAATCCCCGGCTGAAGCATAACAAAATTTGATATCGAAAAGATTTTTCTTTCGAAGGGTGCCCACTTGTCACTTGTCGCCAAGCAATTTGCAATTCTTCCGGCAGTAACAATTTGCCATGGAAAAGCTTCTAAAAGAACTCTGTGACAAAGCTCGAAAAAAGTGATGTCGCAAAGAATCTGCCGTTCCGAATGGACTAAAATATAAGTAGGTCCCTTCTAACACTGTCCAAAAGAAGCTCTGCTAAAGAGCCTTTCGGGACTTTAAGTGCCACATATTTATTTATTTATTTAAAGCTACAAAAATGGCATTCACCTCATTCATTTTTAATTCTATTCTAATACTAGATGAAAGCATCCTGAGCTACTAAGGTGCTCCTTAGTACATACGCACCAAATATCCCTAATCTGACGCTGGAGAAAGCACAAAAGTCACACCTGAAGTGGCTCGCTGTCAATTCTTCAGTAATACGAAAGGAAATGTTTCTGCCGTCCCAATATCCTTCTTAGCACATTCGTATCAAAGAGCCCAAGTCCTAGGAGAAAGCAGGAAAGACATTGCTGAAGTGGTCGGCCGTTTCATTGGTCTCCTTAGCACCCGTGGGCAGATTTGCTAGTTCTATTCTCTCTATGTAAAGTGTCCAAACATCAGATAAAGTGGATCGTTACTGTCCCAGCTACTGGTCTGCAGTACTCTCTGCTCAAAGACGAAAAGAAGTGATGTTTCTACACCAGGACATTATAGAACCCGCCCAAACTGCTTAAAATTCGCAGAGTTCAGAGATCTAGCTGAAGCAGCGGCTTTGGGCAAAAGAGCAGTACTGAAGTTTGCAATGAAAATCGAAATTTTTATAGATCTCAACATCTTTGTGACTAGGACTATATATGTGACTCACATTAGTCTATATATGACTCACTTTTAGGAGGTCAGCCAGTATAATCTAACCTAATCAAGTCATGTGACTAGGACTATATACATATGTGACTCACATTAGTCTATATGACTCACTCTATAATTGACTCACTTTTAGGAGGTCAGCCAGTATAATCTAACCTAATCATAGTCATTACCTAACCTCAACAGCTTTTGTCTAACACCTAGGATGAACTTTTGCATCAACAACATGGAACTTTAAGTATATTTTCTATGAGGGACGAACTTTTGTATCAAGATAGTAGTAGAACTTTTCATTAATTTAATATTATATTATGAATTTTTCTCAATTCTAGGTCAAATACATTGGCTCCGAGGTGGCACGCGGCTTATGGGGCATTAAATATACCCGGCGACCGGTCGATATTATGGTTGGTGTTGCCAAACATCTACCACCCAATAAGACGTTACCGCATTGTGAACTGAAAGTATCCACAGCGGGCGTTAACATCGAAATTGTCACACCAAAGGCTAGCATTAATAATTGGTCCTATCCGATTGACACGATATCATATGGGGTACAAGACTTGGTATATACCCGAGTCTTTGCCATGATCGTTGTAAAGGATGAGACGAGTCCACATCCATTTGAAGTGCATGCATTTGTCTGTGATAGTCGTGCGATGGCCCGGCGATTAACTTTTGCCCTGGCTGCCGCCTTTCAAGATTATTCGCGACGTGTTAAAGAATCCGGTGAAGATCAAATTGATAAAATGACACCAACACGACAAAAGTTCGCTATCGATTTGCGATCGCCTGAAGAACAACAAACCGGTGCAGAAGATGAAACGGAAGCTTAGTACAGTGAAGGGGGAATTTGAAGCTACAGCGTACTTTAAAGTAATTCAGTATTTCAGATAATAATCGCAATAGATCTTCAAGAGTGCTTAGTTATATTTTGTATAGCCTTAAGCAATAAAATATTTAGCATCCTTCAAGACCCCTACTTATACATAAATATATACTACGTAAATAGTTTAAATTATAAATTAAAGGCTGTTAAACATATGGTATTTTCGTATGACGATCAATCCTCATACAGCTAATTGTCCAAAGCAAACTACACATAAATAATAACAATAGACTATATATTTATAGACTTGCTTAATTATGTGAAATTCGAACTCAATAAGAGCTAGAAAAATGTATATGTTTTTTAAATGGAATTCCGATATTTCTGTAATAATTATAAATACTTAGATATCTAGAAATATGTACACAATGTTAATTTTTTTATATTTTATATATTATAATGTTATATTTTAATTTATATCAGAAGCCAAAAATCATACTGTAGGTAGGTAGGTAGGTAGAATGGCTGCGACTCTGGTCGTTCAAGCAGCAAACAAAATACCGTTTTGAGCCATAAAACTTGCTAAGACCTACTGAGGGTTAAGGAATGTGTTACAACCAGCCGAAGTTCTTTATAAATATTAGGATTTGGGAGATCTCTATTTTAGAAACCTGTCCTAGGTTATCAAAGGAGGAACTTCCTAAGAATGATAGCCGGTTTCTGGCTAAGGTCGGGCATTTACACAAGAAATGCTCCACCGTCTCCTCAGCAGCTATGTCGATCATACTGTACTCTAACAAAAAATGAAAGAAGGATGTCCAACGGACCAGAGTGTAACCTATTGTTGGATTCCTCTCATCACCCTCAGGCTTCTTTCTAACCTGAAAAACTTTGAAAAAATTTTCGAAAAGTCATATTTTTTGAGGTAAAAAAGTGAAAGAAACGATTAAGGCGGAATTCCGGCAACTAATTGGTATTCTCCCGGCCCAAAATCCATAGAATGTGACTCTTCTGCTCTGCCGAATACCCTATTTCTATTTATTTGTAATTATGGCTGGTTATTATTATGTACCTCAAAAGATTTGATTAAAAAAAAACCAATTAACTACGATTTATACTTTTTTAAATGGGTGCTACTAGTAAGAAATTTAACCAAACAAAACGATTTTATTAATGATTTTGTAGACCAACAAAACAAGCGGTGGATTTTTGTGATTCTTGTTTGGAAGAAATTTTAGCTGTGTAATTAATCCTTAAATCAAAGTGTCATCAAAGTCAATAAAATGTTAATTAATCAAGAATTATAATCATCAAAATCTCATTAAATGATTAAAATTAAACTGATTAAAATGAAAATGGTAAAAATTTAACTGATTAAAACAAAACGAACTAATTTAAACTGATTAAAATGAAACGAACTGAAATGAAACTGATTAAAATGAAACTAATTACAGTGAAACTGACTAAAATGAAGCTAATTAAAATTAAGTTCATTAATGTGAAACTGTTTAAAGTAATACTGATTAAAGTGAAACTGCTTAAAGGGAAACTTTTATAATTGAACTGATTACAATTAAACTTAAACAATTTTTTTTTTTAAATGAATAAAAATAAATTGATTAAAATTAACATTATAAAAATTTAACTGATTAAAATGAAACTGATAACAATTAAACTGTTTAAAATGAAACTAATTAAAATCGAACTGATTGAAATTAAAGTGATTAAAATTAAACTTAGTAAAATGGAACTGTTTAAAATAAAACTGTTTCAAATTAATCTGATTAAAATTAAAATTATGAAGTTGATTAAAATTATTTAACAAAAAATGTTCATAAAAATTTTATTTCGTTCGAAAGGCCCCACAATAGGATTATGTGTGGAAAATTATTTCGCGGATATGTTCACTGCGACTATTCCGTAGATATCTCACTCTTTCGGCCATATTCTGGATGACATTTTGCAATATGGCCTCCGGAATGACCTGAATTACCGATGTAACATTGCTTTTCAAGTCTGGAATCATCTTCGGATCATTCACATAGACTTTATCCTTTGTGTAACCCCATAGGGAAAAAAATCTAACGGTATTTGCTATAATTTATTTACAATGTTGCGCACAGTTTTATCACAAATGTGATGATTGCGACCACATCGCTATCAATCGTAGCGTTTGCACCATCGACTTGGAATTTAAGATCCAAATTTTCGAAGATTTAGCGATCCATAACTAAAATCCTATACTGTCGCAATGACGCAATGGCAGAAAATATGGCGGAAAAGGATCGATAATGCGATAATGCACACTCCAAGGCCAAAGTTGCTAAATCAGAGAAAAATAAAAGTAAATATTTGTTTACTTAATCAAAAATCTGAGTAGTCAAATTTCAGTACAATTTGGTACAATTTCTGACTCCAGTAACAACTTCAGGCCGGATATCGTTCAATGAATATTTCACTTTTGTTAAGAGGTGGCCACGTTGGTCCAAGTAAGCAAATAAAAACTTCTCAACTTCCTCTGGAAAAATGAAGAATATTTTCTGCTAAGAGGTGCGCCCTTTGTGCTAAGTAAGCGCATAAAAAAATTACATCTGCCTCACGACGAATGAAAACTATATTCCACACGTACAAATACCACATCACTTCTGCTACAGAAGCTTGGCCCTTTCTATCACAGATCAGAGAATGCCTAGAATTTTCGAATGAAATATAATTCACAAAAGTTCTGAAGCTATTTATATTAGTACGAAATACCGAATTAGGTGTATCCATAAGCTCTGTGAATCTGTCATCATTAACTCCAGCCCTGGAGACTGAGTGAAGAATATTTTCTGTTAAGGATTGCGCCCTTTGTGCTAATCAAGCAAATGAAAAAATCACAACTGCCTCACGAAGAATGAAAACTATACTCTATACCTATAAATACCACAATATTCCTGCTGCAGAAACTTGGCCCCTTCTATCACAGATAAGAGAGAATGCCTGGAATTTTCGCGTGAAATATATTTCACAAGAGTTCTGGACCTATTTGTGCTGATAGCATATACCGAATTAGGTGTATGCATAAACTCTGTGAGTTGCACATATGTCGATATAATAAAAACTAATTACACGGATCAAATCTAACGGTTGTGATGGTTCGTTCATATCGAGCATTGTGAAGAATACAGTTCGGCCGGCTCGGCGCATTAGGTGCGCCAAAAACAAAGTCGAAAGTTGGTCAAATAAACAAAATTAATCGCGAAAATTTCATTTCATTGTAATTCATCGATTGATCTATTAATCATTTAACATCATCGATTAATCAAAATATTGGTATTGAGATTCTTTGATTAAACGATTAATTTCACAGCACTGGAAATGATTATTTTTATTTATGAACCCAAAACATAGTTAAATCATAAAAAGACATCAAATTCACATGGTCAAATAAGTAAAATTAATCGAGTGATGAAATATCATCCTGGTTCATCAAGTAATAGATTAAGGGCCGTTTTCTCATCTGCCTGTTAGCGATATCGAACCGATAAAGTTAAAGCTGCCTGTTAAAATTTATAACAGCAAATGCTAACTTATATCGGCCCGATAACGCTAGCAGGCAGTTAAGCCGCCCCTAAAAACTATTTTAAATAATCTAACTTTCTGATTAAACATTTAATCCACTATAATTTAGTTAAAATTATTATTATATCGTATTATGTATTTTCCAAATATTTCTATGGGTTGCTAATAATGACTACAGTCCCTAATTTTAATTTATTTATATATTTGTATATATACAATATAATTTATTAAATATGAATATATTCCCTCTTAATTGCAAGTGATTAATAACACCAAATATGCTACAAATGATTTAATTATGTAGCTACAAAAATTGAGTATGTACCTCTAATGCGTATGCATATTAAGGCGGGTCAAATTATTTGATGACTTTTTACACCCCTTAGCATTATTCTATGTGGGTAATTTGGAGCAACTTTGCCAAAGTCACCATAGCTACAAAGCCGATTTTGAACAACCGAAATATTGTAAATAGAAATTTTCAGAGGGTCAAAAAGGTTTAATCGAATTTTCTATAATAATTTGATTATAATTTATATAAATCATATATTGGAACCCCATCTTATTTTATAAGATAAATATTTTAGTTTGTTTAAATGTTAGGGTTGCTATGTAAAAAAATCGAATTTTCCTCAGAAAATAAATTTTTACCTATTATTATTTTATTAGAGGATTGTATTGCACTGCGACCCTAGTGTATTTCTCTAAGACCAGCATCCATAAAGAAGTCTAGTATAGATCCTACTCTAATGGTCTTCAGCAGATTTTCCGGTATTATAAATTCCTCGAAGTTTTTCTTTCTAGTTCCCAACTTATGTTTTGCAGTTTCATTCTCCTCCCTGCAAAGTCGGCAGGTTTCATCCGAGAAGGTTCCTAGTTTCGTCAGTTGATAATTCAGCCTTCAATGTCCTGTCAATAGTCCCATAATGATTCTTATATTATTCTTGTTGAAACTGATACATTCCTCAAGTCGTTTTAGGTTTAGGTTATAGGTTTTCCTAGTATGATTGTCTTTCTGATTCTTCACTCCTTTTAATGAGCATAGATAAAGCTCCTTTGGCCAGATCATAAAAGGTTTCTGGGCCTACAAAGTGTGTTGCTGCTTCCTTCCTGGCAAGCCTATCCGCTAGCTCATTGCCTCCAATTCCAATATGCCTGGAACCCAAAGAATCCAAAATTGGTTATTTTCACCAAGTTTATTCAGCTTGTCAAGGACATTTCCACACCAGTTTTGATTTCACCTGGTTAGAGTTCAGTGCCTTGATAGTAACCTGACTGTCTGTCAGGATTGCAGTTCTTCTATTCCGATATTGGCGCATGATGTTGAAGTGGACACACCTATCAATCGCATATATTTCCGCTTGAAAGAAAGTAGTATTGTTGCCTAAAGGCTCCGAGTATTTTATCCCCGAGCCTATCACTCCTGCTCCGGCCCCTTCATTAGTCAGGGAGCCGTCCGTAAACCATGTTATCATGCTCTGGTTTATCCTATATGTTTTAGATATGGCAACCCTAATTTTTAAATAGCCTTAAATATGTTCAATTTCGAAAGACTAAAAGGAGTAACCATACTAAATTTTTAGATCCCCAAAAAAGCAGATAAATTCAACTTTCAATATTGACAAACAAAAAATACCAAAGGATTAAATTGTGTTGAGTTCGAGTTGTGGTTTCTTCACCAAATTTCTTCAAATTTACATATAGAATATCACTAGGGCAAGGAAAAGGTCGACTGTTTTTTTCTCCAAACAATTTGATTCACTCTAATGCATATGCTAAGTTATATAGCAATCAGTGGCGTAAGATGAAAAATTTCTATAAGAAAAGTAGTTTTGTGAATGATTTTTTATATAACTAAATATTATTATTTTTCTTCTCTAACAAGACCATCGGCCTAGGGGATCAATCCCCTGACACCCCGGCTACACCACTGATAGTAATTATAATATTTTTTTAAAAATTAGTTTAGAGCAATAAATGTTAAATTTTGTTAATGTAATTATTTATATAATTTAAATAAAAATGGTTTTATAATTGTATAAATTTTTAAGAATTAAATAAATTATAATTACAATTTTTTGTTTGTTATTTAAATATTTTGAATTTACACTGTAATAAATAGAGGTATAGTCAAAGTTAAAGTCATTTTAAAGTTAGAATCGACTTGTTTGACATATTTCCCATACAAAAATCTGTCGAAGAGCAGAATCTAACTATAAGCTGATTATGGGGGCCTTAGGGCTTTATTGAAACTTCACTGATCAAATCGAAAAAAATAATTTTTTGTTACAGAATTTTTTTTTCACGGTAATGCCATGAATTTAGTGGGGCCATTATCTAAAAAAATTTAACTCAAATACCACTCGAAGCTTTAAAAATAATAGCCGTTGACCCATTAACAAAATTATAAGCGGATATTTTATTCAAAATTTTATTCGACAAATAACATTTATGCATTTTATGAATATGAATTATTCATTATTAAATCAAAATAAATTTAAAAAATTAACAATATAAAATTAAAGAAAATTAAAATCATAAAAATTTCGAAAACTATCAAACAATAACGAACAGTATCCAATATTTCTTTACAAAGCCTCGCTCAAAAAATATTTAGTTAGTATTTATATACGAATTATATTAGTCCAAAGCAGTCATTGTTCGTTGCGATTTAGAAAAATAAAAGAAAAAAATCAATAAATAAAATTATTTTCAAAAAAAAATTTCTAAATTTTTTAATTTTGGGCGGGTCGTGTGATAGGCATAGGCACAGCACACATTACAATTTACATAGTACATATATGTAATATCTATCAGAGCAGTATGCACATAATAGGCGGGCACTGTTTAGCTGGCATCAGATCTGAAGAGGAAACTACGTTTACGCGGATTCATTCGCGCACTATTCGTTTTGCGTGGCCTGTATGTGCGACCAGTTTTACTATTCGAATCCGCTGCAACAATTGTGGCTTGTTCTGTCTCTTCCGCTTTCTCTGAGTTGGCGTTGGCAACATTTGCGGTTGAAGAAGAAGTTTCTTCAGATACGATCGCAGCCGGGAGCAAAGCATGTGGTGCATTGCTTTCAGCATCCGTGAGACGATGATATATGGGCAGAATAGCGGGCTCCTCTAACGATGCGGGCGTTGATTCCGCTGCTACTGTTTCGTCTTTGTGAGTTTCCTCTAGTTTTTCTTCTTCTGCGGGTTTCTCTGCAACAACCTCTTTTATGGCTTCATTTGTTTCAGTAGGTTCCACTTTACTGTCGGAAAGTTTTTGCGTCTCAACTGCGGCCTCTATTACTTTTTTCACTAATTTATCTTCTTGAGGTCCTGTTTCCGAACTTTCCTCCTTTGTTTTGTCATCAGCGGCTTCTGGAGTCTTGTCGTCTATTGAATTCTGTTGCTCTTCTGCCTTTTTCATAGAAATGGCATTGACTAGTTTGTCCTCTGTAGGATTTTCACCACTGACTGGCTCCATCACCAATTCAATGGGTGTATTTTTCTCCGATTCTGGCATTTGATCCAAACGTTCCTTGACCATCTCCACAATATCATCAATGCTTACTGGTACATAATTCGCAGTACTTTGTTGTCCATCCAATTGCTCTGACTGTTGCTGTTGTTCGGTGGCATCCACTGGGTTAGCTGATTCTTCCACTGGTGTCTGAATTACTTGTACTGGTATTTGATACACATCAGAGGGATAATGATTAACTAATAATTGTGGAAGGGGAACAGTATTTGTCAGCAATTGTGATTCTTCATTTGCAGAATCAGTTTGCGCCAATTGAATTGGGCGCTGTTCTGTTTCGCTTGCAATGAGCTCTTGAGACTTGAGAGCATCTTCTGATTCCAGCTTTACTGTATCATGACTATCTTCCACCTTCTCCAATACTTCATTATTGACTGTAGGTGTCTGCGCCTCTTCCACCAAATCAGTTGGCACAATGGGTTTCATATCGAGTTGGTCTGCCTTTTTCAATTGATTTATAAATTCGGCAATTAAAGATTCTGCTTCGGCTGCCATTTCTGGATCGACCGGCTTAAATCCACCCATGGATTCTTTGTTGTCATTTGACTGATCTAGCAATTCTTGCACAACTGGATCGGGATGTTCCATTTCAGGTGTAGCGGATACAACTTCAATTGCATTTGCTGGCTTAGCATCCTCCAGCTCTTCAAGAGTTGGCGCTGCTGATACTAAGGCTGGCGCTGATGATGCTAATATGGGCGCTGCACCTTCCTCGGAATTCTCTTCAAAAATTGCTGGCGCCGCAAGAGGTAATTTAACTGATTGCTCTAATTTTAAGTTTTCCTCTTTAATTTTGTCTGCTTCTTCTTCTTCTTCTGGCTTCACTGATTGTGCTGATGGGGGCGATAAAGCAGCTGCTATTTCCGTATTTTGATCGGTGGCAATTATTGGCTGTTTGTGCTCTTCAATTTCTGCAACAATGGCTGGAATTTCTTCAATAGCTTCAATGGGCTTGATTGGGAGTTCCACTTTATCTCCAATGTTCAATTGCTCCAAAGCAACGCCTTTTAATGAATTGCTTTTATCATTTTCATTAACCGCTTTCTCCGGGACCGGTTGCAATACACTAGTTATCGCAACAATGGGTTCAGGTTTGAGAATGACTTGCGTTTGTTCGGATGCTTGAGCTACAGTTTCCGTTGGTGTTGTTTTTAAAGTTTGCTTCGTTTCCAAGATATTTTGCGATTCGGGAAGTTTTGTGTCGGACTCCAGAGGCTCTTTAGTCGGTTTCTTATCGAAGATTGAAGGACGTTTGCGTTTCAGCTGATTGTAGAGATCTGTACGACTGGGATTCGTTTCCACTTTGATGGGTTCAGGTTCAGGTTTTTCTTTATTACTGACAGTCGGTGAGGTTGCTGGGCGTTTAGTGAATCTCTGCAAAACTGGCCGCTTGACTTCTTCCTCGACGGCAGCAGTTGCGATTGTTTCAGTAGTCGAATGTGACTCTGGGATACTTGCGGTCAATGGACGTTTAGTAAATCTCTGCGGTAGTGGCTTCCGCACTTCTTCCTCCTGTTGAACGACAATGGTGTTGGTGCTTGTATCAGTTGATTGGGTCTCTGCTACTTCCACAGCTGGTGCAGCTGTTGCTAATTGAGGCATGTTCCTCAGTGGATAAGTAGATGATGGTTTCTTCTGTGCGCCAAATGGAGATGATGGCTTCTTGCGATTTGGTTTTGCAACTTTTACTGGTTTTTGGACGATTTCTTTCAACGGTTTGATCTCTACTGGTACTGGTGCTGAGGCTGCCGGTAAGGCATCCACTAGTTTTTCATCTTCAGCATATTGTGGTTGTAGCTGCTGCTGTTGCTGCTCGGGGTATACTATTGCTTCAGGAACTTTATCTTCATTCAGGACTGCAGGCCTCAATTTGTGATTGTTATACTTATTTTTTGTTGATTCCTTATTTGCTTCGTCATCAATTACGCCAAAATTACGATTCAATTCATAATATTTAGCTGACTCATCACATCCAATAGTCATATCCGCTGGACGCATACAAGTGAAGGAATCCTGCAAGCAAACGCATTGAGATCGATCAAATAATCAAAAGCAAGACGGTCCAATACATACCTGACTGAAGACAGTCTCTTCGGGACAAATGAAACTCCATCGGAAAGTATTCTCTTTGCCATCGGCATACGTAACTGGTAGGCAAACGTGAAAGATCTGACAATCATTATCGACATCAGCATAGTAGCCGTAAGCTCGATCTTCACAGGAGAAACGATCCGTAATATCAGCCCGTATCGAGGTGGCATTACTTGGCAGTGTAAGCGTCGAGATCAGCGATAAATCAGCTGGTGAAGCCGGTTTCGTCAGGGGATGATTACTAATTTCATCATCAGTTTCGCCTAAAATTGGCTCCCTACCAATTAGTTCATCTTCGCGTTGTATTATCGGTATATTTTTCTGTGAAAATAATTACAAAATTGCATTTATTCGTCTCTTATTCAATTTGTCTATAGAAATTATTCATTACTATGCTTAAATATTGCCCTTTGTACCTATGCACATACTAAGTAATACGAGTACGAGTGTCTTGTGGACACGTCTCGAAATTTCTTCTTTCGTTAAGGGCTTACAACGTGCTTTTCATTTCAATAAATTACTTCAGCCCAACACATTGGCTGGGCCGTGATCGAATTCATACTAGACTACGAGCACACATTGGCACGTGACCAAGGTATCGAACGAAATTTCGCTGCTTCTAACACATTCAACGGTCAACCAGCAATTTTCATTAGCTGATTGGCGCTATTTAGTCACTTTGCGCAATCATAAAATTTCACTTCTGTTCTAGTTTTCCTTTCAGAGCAGTGTAAAGTGAAACTCAATTTATATGAAAAAATTTCGTGTATTGTAAATATCAATTAAATATCAAAATTTGTCTTGTGAGTGTTGCAATCACTGCAATATTCGGTGCACCTGCGCATGGCACTTTCATTGTATGGTGGTAATAAATTATGCCTAATATAGATAACAGCATATTTTCACATAATATTTGTCATTATACTTTCATATAATTTTCAATATAATTTCATTAATATAAAGTGATGATTGAAATCAATTTGAATAAAATTTGAGGCATGAAATTTGGTTTACCATGACGGTCAATAGAATGCATTGAGTAATAGATATGAATATTATTCTAAGTTGTTATGCAATATAAGCATAAATCGAACAACGAAATGTGAACATGGTTTCATGGCATTTGTAGTGCAAACGGGTTTTGGAAGATTATTCAGTGATTCAGTGATTCAGTGATTCTATTGCTATAATGCAATGCGAACAAACAACATAGTCAATCTATCATAATATACTTCAGAATATATATTTTTTCGAAAATATGCATTCATCGCATTTGTAGTGCAAGCGGGTTTTAGAAGATTATTTTAGATTTCTATGTGATTACTTTAACTTTAAAAGTCAAGTGATTCAGCGATTCTATTGCTATAACGGAATGCGAACAAGTGACATATTCAATATATGATAATATACTACAGAATATATATTTTAGAAAATATGCTCTCATGGCATTTGTAGTGCAAGCGGGTTTTGGAAGATTATCTTTGAATTTCTATGTGATTACTTTACCTTTAAAAGTCAAATAATTCAGTGATTCTTTTCGAATTGCAATGGTTTTAATTTAAAAGTGGCTTAAATTTTGAATATTAAGATCAGAATTAGAAATCTTAGAATTCGTTCTCTAAAATTGCCGGCTCTTGCTTTTGATACTTTCAGCGTTTTAGTTATTTTTTTAAAAGAATCGAGCACTACTGGCTTCGAAATTAAAATTAGAGTTTTTACCATGTATAATATTGGCAAAATAAACAATTTTTTTGCTTAGTGTTGAGAAAAAATATCGTGTTTTTTTCAAGCACTTTAGTTTTCATACTTTTAAAAGTGCAGTACTTCGGTACCTGGAATCGGTTATTTCCAAAAAGAGTTGGGTATTAATCGGATTTCTCTAATGTCGATAACATTTTATTTATTTTGAAAATAACGTTACATCGATAACAGTACTTCTTCACTGTAGTTGTTCATATTTTTGAACATCAAAAGAGGTTCTTCATCTCGCAAGAGAAATTCAACATTCTTATATTACAAATCTCGAAATATAGAACTGCAATCATTTCCGCTTCATTGCTTTTTCGGTATTTTCATAAATTTTAGACAATTTTCTCTATATGCTGAACCTCTACATTAACTAATAGTGCCCGCATGTTCCTAAGCAATGTAGAATTCTCTCAACAATATTGATTTGCGATGAAAAAGGCTTCTGAATTCGAATGGAGAGATGACATGCCACTTTATAAATGTCTTCAAATTGAAAAGATCAAATTTTACCGATTTTTGCAAAATTTTTTAAATCACTCTTAGTGATGGAAACTTTGTACCGAGTACTCTTCAGAATCGATTACTTTGTTTTTGAATTGATTCGGCTATTTTTTAAAATAATCGAGGACTAGCTAGCTTTGAATTTAAAAGATCTGATTTCGAACATTTTTACAAAATTTGTAGCTACTATTAGTGCTGAGAAAGTAGATAACGAATACTTTTGAGGATCAAGTACTTATTTTTCTTTCGATACATTTAAGCATCAAGTACTTTGATATAGCATAACGGTTAATTTACAAATTACTTCTGTAATTTCTCTAGAAAAAATATGTATAAAATGTCTCTTTGAATTTAAAAGCTAATTTTAACAAAATTTCAAAAAAAATTCCCTTCAGTGACTTTCAGTACTTTGGTTATTTTTCAATATAATCGAGAACTAACTAGCTTTAAATTTAAAAGCTTAGATTTTTCGCCATTTTGTAAATTTAATGTATTACTTTTAAGAATCCTGTACCTATTTGGTTTTCAAAACACTTGAATTAATCAATTTCCAAAAGAGCTATCTAATTTCCCTATTAGATTTCTAATTCTGCTATTTCTACATATAAATTCCTACTATTTCAAGTTATTATTACAAATATTTTTCAATTGATTGGCGATTCTTATCCATTTTAATTTCCAAAAGAGCTGGTTTTCCATATCTTTTGGTCAAAATTTGAGTGGGTAAGGTAAAATATTGATTCGAATTTCTAAATTTTTTTTTTAATTTCCAATGATTTCTAAGATTTTTCTAAGAAGAATATTTATAAAATTTAAAAAAAAAAATTTTAAGTAGCGATAAAAACCGGGTATCGAATACTTTTGTACTCTAGCACTTATCCTCGGATATTTTTAAGGAATGAGTACTTCGGTATTAGATTTGAAAAATAATTGAATACTTTTAGAAAAATATTAAGTTTTAGACGGAATTCTGCTATGTCAGCACTATTTTCAGCACTTATTTGCCGTAGTTGTTGACGAGCTCAATTATTCGAGATGACGCGGAGAGCATGGAATTTTAACGAAAATATAACAAAGTTTTAGTAAAATTAGGTTTACAGGCGTTTACAGATGGCTCAATATCGCTATATCTGACTGAATATTGAATTTTTTTTTTTTTATTAAAATACTATTTCAAAAATCGACTTTATTTTGACTACAATTGCAGGTAAATATTTTTCATCACTGAAAATCTATATTACGAGTTTAACTACATGCATTTTTTGAAATTTGTAGGAAGGGTAAGAGAGAAATAAAATACCTATACGCGGACCTACAAGAATGGGGAGTAAACCACAAAAAATCCCAAGTAACCAGTCAAGCAATTTTTCTTGTTGTTGTTGTTGTTGTTGTTCATCATCAATAAATAATAATTCAAAATTTTGCAAAAATAATATTCTCATCTACTACTCGATGTTATAGATAGATTGCATGCTGAGTACTAAATAGTGGTTATTCGATTCTTAAAAGTACTCATTTATAGAATGTATCGATTGTGATTACATACTAAATACAGTTTATTTTCAAACCTATATTCAATATATAATCAAAATCGATAGTTCTTGGAAATGGTTACTTTTCAGTACCGAGTAACCACTTTTTCAAATATAATTTTTCTAAGACACTAATGCAAAATAAGTTTAATATGAACTTTTCGTGTGTGAGTGAGTAGTGAGTATGTGTCTGCCGGCTTCAAATATACCATTCAGCTTTATTACTGTATCGTTGCGCTTCCTTTTAAGTGCAGCATATTAAAATATTATTGCAAATATTTTTTATTTTTATTTTTATTTATTTTTTTTTTTGCTAGAACAAAATAAACTCATATGAATAAACGTTAAATGTTTGTAGCTTGTCTTGTACATACATAAGCAAGAACCATATAAACATTCTTTTATTGGTGAGTTACTTGTGAGTCGTCTTTATGTATACATATATTCGTGTATATAGTAAAATGACGTCTAGAATACATAATGAGCCACTGACTCGTATACGTAAGTTATTTATCACCATGATTTTATGATAACCAAAACCATATGGCAGACGATTAAAGGCATTAATTATCTGTTCAAGTGAAAGAGTTCAAGAGACTAGCGTTGGTGTAGAGCCAAGAAAGAGTATATGATGTCCATAAAATTAAATTTCCGTTTGGACGAGAAATGTTAAACGGAAGTGCATAACCGGTTCCATTGGGCTACACTATGCACACACACACAAATACGATTCGTACTACCAATGACCATGTAGGAAATTGAAGAATTTTCTAATAAAAAGATTATATCGATGAAAACTATGAAATTTAAGAAAAAATTAAATTAAAGAGAACAACAAACTAAATTTAAATATTATAGAAAAGTGCATGCATTACTTCTTCGTATACCCGGTAATCGAAAGGGTAATCTATAGCGCCAAAATACCATAAATACATTTTGCGGACATATTCGTTTAGCAAGAAATAATGCATTGATGCTTTAATGCATTATTTCTTGCTAAACGATCATGTAAGTAAAATGGATTTATGATATTTTGATGCTATAGATTACCCTATCGCTGACCGGGTATGCGAAAAAGTAATGCATACACTATTCTACAATATTTAAATTCATCAAAACAGTGAACAACTTTAATAGCGAAGTTTCTTGAGCTCTTCCCTTACCACATCAATCATTTTCCCACCGGGCACATAGACATATACTCAACACAGTAATGTTAGAATTATTAGAATTTCATTGTTAGAATTTTACTCAATTTTTTTTTTTTTTTGTTTTAGTTTTACAAACACACCTTTAAACCTCCAAGTGGTCCAGCATAGCAGTATCCACTTAGACAAATTTGCAATAACAAAATATATTTCCACATATTATGATCAGCTGCTTCAAATCTTCTGTGATGTAAGAACAACAATAAGAAAACACCGAAAAGTACACACAATTTGGCACAATTTTATGTTTATTTTTTCTCCCTTTTTCTTTTTCGTTGATCAATAAATTCACAAAACTTCGTTGAGGAGGGCGATGAAGACAAAAAAAAATATCACACACACACACACAACGACTATTGTCTAATAAATAAAATCAACTCAATCAAATGACCAACAAACACATAATCCTTTTTGGCACTTTTTTGTTTTTATATTACTATTCTACTCCTCTTCTACATTGAATGTATGTTTGTATGTATGTATGGTATGGTATCAGACCAAAGCTCGCACTCGCACACTCGTGAGGCTCCGTTGGCTGAAGAATACTAACTGCGACCGATTAAGGCGTGCTGGTCCCAATTTATATTCTTCACTTTGATTTATTAAGAATTCAAAGAAGAGACTCGACGCAATCGCGCGCGCTTACACACACACACACACACATACACACTCTCCCACAGCCGTTAAAAGACACGGTGACAGTAAATACATAGCAAAAATGTGAGCAACTCTTGTATACGCTCGCCAATGAGTTCTTTGACGACGTGATATGATTAGCTTTACAAAATAAATATATTTTATTGTGTTGGTGTAGAAATTTAATATTATCACACACATCCATACATATATTTGTGTGTTGGTAGTAGTATGTCACTATTTAGCTTTTTCCTGGCTAAGCTGGTTGTCTTGCAAACATTTACACATGCGCATTTTTTAATTACACACACACACACACACTCTCACAGAACAGCACTGAGAGTAATAGTGCCAAGAGAGTCAAAGAGCAATGAATCGAGCCCATGAATCTAAGTTTTTTGAGCATAAGCGATCGATTTGAATTTTTATGTTCATCAATTAAATTCACCATTGAATTAACATGCAATCGAATAGCAGATAATTGTGTTTTACATTCTCCAAATGGTATATTGTGAAAGGACATGAAGAGCTTCTTCATCTCACAAGAGAAATTCAACATTCTTATATGACAAATCTCGAAATATTGACCTGTAATCGTTTCCACTTCATTGCTTTATCGATATTTCAATTTCAATTTTAGAAAAGATTTTCTAAATGCTGCACTTTGACATCTACTAGTGGTGCCCGCATGTGCCCAAGCAAATGACAATTCTTGCAACAATAATAATTTTCCATGACAAAGGCTTCTGAGAGTACTCTTTGACGAATTCTTAAATGAAGTGATATCACAATAGTTTTACCCTTCAAAATATCATCTGAACCGATATCCAGTCGATGCCATAGTCGTAGCCATTTTTTCCCCCCTTAATCACTCCAAATTGGAGCATAGAGCCTCCACAAGGCTTCTCCATCGCACACGATTCTGGGCAGTTGTTCTATCGCCATCCCATATGATGTTGATATTAGCTAGTTTCCGCAGGGTTGATCTTCTCCAAGTGGTTTTTGGCCGTCCGCGGCTTCTGCTTCCTTGTGGATTCCATTCAAGCAACATTCTCGTGATGTTTTCTGGCTGCTTTCTTAGCGGCAAATCCAGCGTCACTTCCTATGCTTAATCTGGTTAAGTATAGGCTCCTCGTTCGTTAGACGCCATAGAGCTTCGTTGAAAATTGTGTTAGGTCAGAATATTCTACATATGATCCTCAAACGCTTGAAGTCTCTGCGAGATGGAGTTCGAGATCATACAGTAACGTCGACTTCACGCATGCGGAGAATATGCGCAATTTCGAGCGTCTGCAGATTTGGGAATTTGCCCATACTGATTTTAGCCGGCCAATTGCTGTCTTTGCTTTGCTTAGTCTGCAGTCAGCATCCTCCTCAGCTCCCCCATCTGTTGCTATCGTGCAACCGAGGTAGCAGAAACTTTCAACGAATTCTATCGCACAGCCGTCAATTGGAGTGATTGATTCTCATGGTTTTGATCTTTGCAATATTTATCTCTAGTCGGACAGTGCGTGCCAGTGCGACTAAGGTGTTCGTCTTAGTTTGCATATCAGAGAATTTGTGCGAGAGGAGACAAATGTCATCAGCACAGTCAAAGTCCTCAAGTTGCCGTGTGAGATTCCAGTTCTCTTGTGCTTGTTGAGGTTGTTCATGGCTGTTCGGCGAAGAGGAACGGAGAGAGAGGGCAGCCCTGCCGTACTCCAGCGTTGGTGGTGAACGAATCACTGATGCTGCCGTTGTGAAAAACCGCCAGTGCGAAATATCGTACAGCGCTACTATGAGGCGAATTAACTTCAGAGGCACTCCTTTTCTACTCGTAGCCATACCGCTCATAAAATGTTTAGCAAAATAGAAGTCAGCGAGGCAATCACAATGGCGGTATTGTATTATATTTATAAGCGAATATTCATAAAAAGTTCGACCGTGGTGCTTCAAAAGACGTGTATAAAATAGTGACAAGTGCCGAATCATGGATATATGCGTATGAACTGGAAACAAAACCGCAATCGACCGTGTGGGTGTTCCAAGAGGAACCAAATCCAATAACAGTTGTTCGGATCCGCAGCACATCGAAGCAAATGGTCGCCTGTTTCTTCGGCCGAATGGGTCATGTGGCCACTGTTCCGCTTGAGCAAAGTAGGACGGTCAATTCTGAGTGGTACACCACCATTCGTTTGCCGGAAGTCTTCAGAGGAATTCGCAAAAGCAACCGCCAAAAACGAATCATTCTCCATCATGACGATGCGAGCTCTCACACATCTCGTCAAACAGGTGGATTTTTGAGCAGTCAAAACAACGAATTGATGACTCATCCTCTATACAGTCCTGATTTGGCACCTAATTACTTCTTCTTGTTTGCGAATATCAAAGGTAAACGGCGTGGTCAACAATTTCTGAGCACCAAAGAAGCAGCTGAAGTGTTCAAAAACCATGTTTTTTTGAATATTTTGAAAAACAATAAAGCCGTTTTCATTTCACAATGTTTGTTTGCCGAGTTTTTGCGTCGATTCGTAACCATGGATGAGACACTTCACACCTGAGACAAAGGAGCAGTCAAAACAGTGGACTGAAAGGGGAGAAAGGTGTCCAAAGACGTGCGAAGACAGTTGCATCTGCAGGCAAGATTATGGCGTCTGTTTTTTTGGGATGCACGTGGGATAATTTTTTGTTGATTATTTTCAAAAAGGTAAAACAAACAATCAACGGCGAATATTGTGCTAATTTGTTGCAGCGTTTGCAGTGATGAGAAAGTGTTGTTTCCAGTTCACACATCCGCTATTGCGATGGCCAAAATCAAAGAGTTAAAGCTCGAATTGCTTCACCACGCACCGTATTCGCCAGATTTAGCTCCTTGTGGTAGAAGATTTGCAAACAATGAAGAAGCGGTAGAGTCTGCGGTAGATGGCTATTTTAATGAGCTAGACAGCTCATACTCTAAACATGGTATCGAAGCTATAGAATATTGCTGGGAAAAGTATATAGAGCTAAAAGAAGATTATGTTGAGAAATAAAGAAAAATTTTCACGAAATTGTTGTGTTTTCTTTGTTAGGTCGGTTAGTTCTGGGACCGCCCTTGTATAATAAGGTAAATTATAAAGGGTTATCCATTTCGCGGTTTCAAAAGTATAGGGCTAAAATTTGACATCTGTCAAAATGAGTCGTTAAAACAATTTCTTTCTTTTTCAGTTCAAAGTCTGACATTTGCTAAAATGGATCGCTTAACTATCGCACAACGCATTAAAATTGTAAAAACCTACTACAAAAATGGTGATTCTGCCACAGCCACATATCGTGCTTTAAGAGGAGATTAGGGTTTACATAATCGTCCAACTACGCAAGCAATTGGCAAAATTGTGAAGAAATATGAAGAGACTGGATCGGTTACAGATATTGTAAGGCCTGTGCATCATCGTTTCGCTCGTACCACCAAAAATATCGCTGCTGTAAGTGAAAGTGTTGCCGAAGACCCGAATGTGTCGATTCCTCGTCGTTCTCAGGACTGTCTTACGGCACATTATGGCGTATTTTGCATTTGGATCTACACCTACATCCATATAAAATCCAGCTCACACAACAACTGAAGCCAGCTGACCATTCACAACGTCGTAGATACGTCGAATGGGTGCTTGAACAACAGGCGGTGGACGGCGATTTTTCGAACAAAATTTTCTTCAGCGACGAAGCACATTTCTCACTCGGTGGGTATGTTAACAAACAAAATTGTCGTATTTGGGGTTCTGAGAATCCTCAAGTAATTGAAGAGTGGCCACTACATCCACAAAAAGTCACTGCTTGGTGCGCTCTTTGGTCCGGAGGTGTGATTGGACCTTACTTCTTCGAAAACGACGATGGAACGACTGTCACCGTCAATTCGGTCGTATGATAACCGACTTTTTTTTTGCCTGCTATTGAAGAATACGACTTAGAGAATATGTGGTTTCAACAAGACGGTGCCACATGCCACACAACTCGAGCGAATATGGCTTTATTGCAAGAGAAATTTTCTGGCCGCGTAATTTCTCGTCGTGGCGATATCAAGTGGCCACCAAGATCATGCGATTTGACACCGCTTGACGTTTTTTTTTGTGGGGCTACGCGAAAGACCGTGTTTATGCAGATAAACCTTTAACTCTTGAGCACCTAAAAACCAACATTCGTCATGTTATGGCTGAGATACCGCCCAATATGTGTCAAAAAGTGGTCAAAAATTACCTCAAAAGAATCGATGCTTGCAACAATTCGCGTGGTGGTCATTTAAATGATGTAGTATTTCACACATAATGTCAACGTTCAAACTTTATAATAAAAAAGAAATATCATGATAAAAAATATTTTATATGTGTTTTATTTACATTTACTTTTGAAACCGCAAAATGGATAACCCTTTATAATTCAATGATTAATCATATTGTAAAAATGTATGAGGATGAAAGAATGTTTAATTATCAAACAAAAATTTTACAAGAAATATCATTTTTTCAAGTAGAAATATTTTTTTTACTGACCACACTTTTGTTTCGATATGCGAATATTTGAATTCTCGGGCATCCTGCGTTATATTCAAACAAAAAAAAAAAAAAAATAAATATTTAATAATCATTATTATAAACAATTATTTACATATTTGTATTGTATACGATATTGCTATGCCTGAGTAACAATAAAATATTTCTTGCAATTTCCATGAATTGTTTTTATTGAATGTTCGATGCAAAGCATTCGTAACGCGTAGCGCCATAAAAAAAAGAAGGTTTAAAAGAAATTATTAACTAAGTATGTGGTAATATGAAATTCATATTTCTATAAATGAATGCATATTTTTATATATATACCTTACACACTACAACAATAACTACTATAATTTTCATTTCCGATGCCAATGACATTTGCGCTTTCGCTTTTTGTTTTATGTGGTGGTTGGTTGGTTGGTTGGTTGGTTGCTGATGGTGGTGATTGAATGATTGATGTACGTGAGTTTTAAAAATACAATAATAAATAAGTAGGTATGCGCATTTATACATGCTTATAGGTATATGAATCCAATAGAACTCATTTATCAAAGCATTTGATAAATTTTGAAATTATGAATTGCACAACATCGTATTCAGAGAATGCGAAGCGCAGAATTTTAAATTTAATACGACATTATCGCATAGCACATGATGGCGTTCAATTAGAATGAAACTATCATACAATTTGAACGATGACAAATATAAATAGAGTTGTATGATTATATAAATTCGATACTCACCATTCATGGTGGTACTGACTTACGGACTGCTGACGATTATGTTGTGTCGACGAATTACATACGTACGTATCGTACACATATTATCCAAATATGATATCATATTGCACAATTTCTAATTTAAAAACATTAGACGAAACGAATATTTTGTAGATATGACATCTTTGTATGAATATGTAATCCACCATGGGTACACCACACCACATCTCTATGTTGTGGTGAATATTAAATTTGTAGTTCTAACCGATGGCCGCAAAATCACGTTTTCGCACAAATAATCTGCCTACAAAAATCTGGGCGAATCTTTTGTAATATGTCACATTAAATTCGAGGAATTTAAGAAAAAACAGAAACAGAAAAATATAAAAATCATTACTCTGTGAAAGAACATGACAATGTTCTACCTACGTACTCGTTATATCGGTACCTATTTGAACGAGTAGATCTTGAAGACATAAATTAAGACGAATATCAACCTACCTTATGAAAGAGTTGTGAATTGTGAATCATATGCATTTTATGATGTACATATTAATTGCTGATATTTAATTCAAGTGAATATTCACAAAATCAATATGTACATACAAGGGCGGTCCCAGAACTACACGACCTGACATATAGATGGCGATAGTAGTTCGAAAAAAAAATTACTTTTGGTGAAAAGTGGTGAAAAGCAACTTTGTAAAATATTTCATTTGAAATGTCTCACAGTCCAATGAATCTTAAAGCCATAGAGTGGTTGAAATTTGTTTTTAGAAAATAACAATTGTGCCGATTTTGGAGTTTTGTATGCGAAAAAGTTTTGTAATCATTTAAATAATCATTGTGCAAAATTTTGGTCATATTTGGAGAATAGTTTAATTGAATTTGGGGTGCCATAGCTCAGTGGTTAAGGGGTACTTATACCTTGTAAACCAATTTTGGAGCTAGTTTTTGAATTTTTTTTTTATTTATTAGTAGAACAATCGAATACCGCACATGATTTTTTTTTTCCATAGTCATGTTGACTTACAAGACCTTGAGATGACATTAACAGAGCGCGCCTTTAAAGTGAAAGGTCAAACGGTGTACATGATTAGATCGATCCTAGTTATCTGAAATCAAAAATCCAAGAAGACTTTCAATTATTGTTACATTAGTGAGATCCCGATCGTTCACTTTTTCAAAATTCCGATTTTTCACAAAATGGCGGGTATTTTTTCACAAAATTCATTTTCATACTATGTTTCTTGTCTTATGTAAAACTGTCCAAATGCAGAAAATCGAAATTTCTTAAAAATGAACGATCGGGACCTTGCTAAGTGTTTTCTGAAAAAAATAAAAAAAAAACATTAATCCGATACGTTGATTTGTTCCCTCGTAATCGTGTACACCAGTTTGAAAAATTAAAATTTCGGAAAATCGCGTTCAAAGTTTCAGAACAGTACAACGCGTGAATCATGAGACTTACGATTAATCTGGATTAATCTCCAATACTCTCGAAATAGAGACGAATCCTTTTACAGGCTGATTTATAAGACCGTTTAGATCAGAAAAATGTAAAAAAAAAAAAATTGATTTTTTGAAAGTGACAAGGAGTAAGTCCCCCTTAATGCGTTGGCCTTATGACCTGGAGCTGGTGGGTTCAATCCACGGCTGAAGCATCAATTTAGTATGAAAAATATTTTTCTTTCGAACGGCAAGCAATTGACAATTTTTCCGGCAGTAACAATTTTCCATGGAAAAGCTTCTGAAAGAACTCTGTGACAAAGCTCAGAAAAAGTGATGTCACAAGGGTACTGCCATGTGGGGCCGGTTTAAATAAGTAGGTCTCTTCTAATACTGTCCAAAAATTTAACACGCACAGCAGTACTGGAAGAGAAACTCGCCCCAAAAACCCTTCGGGGCTTATATCTTCCACATACTTCCTTATTTATTTTTTTTTTTTTAATTGATCCGAATCGTCGCATCGTGTCTTTAGTCGTATCTTGCTCGTTTTGAAATTGGAATTTCTCAATTTCTTAATACGGATTTGGAGCACTTTATATATGTGTGTGTGTTCCTTTAACTCCTGTTTGGAGCAAAGGGCGTCAACAACTTCTCTTCGCCATCGGACACGATTCTGCGCAAGGGCTCTCAGCTCATTCCATGTAATATTCAGCGATCTCATCTCGGCTTCAGTTGAGCGGCGCCAGGTAATTCGTGACGTGCCAACACTGCGTCTCGATTATTGGAACTGATTCCATCGCAGCGCCTATTTGGTGATGTTGTCGTCTACCTTACACAACATGTGACCGATCCATTGCCACTTCTTTTTTCAGTTTTCAGTCGCAACATCAGTCTGCTTCGTTTTCATCAACAACTCTGCTTTAGATATGGAACGAGACCAGAAAATTTGCAGTATACGGCTCAGGCAGCGGTTAATGAATGTCTGCAACCGCTTTGTAATTCCTGTGGTTACCTTCCATGTAGTACAGCCATATAATAGCACGGATTTGACGCTTACATTGAATTTTCGAAGTTTGGTGTAACTGAATATGATGTTTACTTTTTAGACACTTCAAATCGTTGAAGAGAAGTGGGTCCAAATGGCGTCATATCGTATTCAAAATTTACAAAAATGCAAAAAAAAATTGACAAATAAACCCATAGCTGTCCAGAAGTTGGCTCTAGAAGGATGAAATGTACGACGCATACTATTTTTTTTTTTTACTTTCCCAACCTTTAGTGGGGTTCCTCTACGAAATTTTACGATTTTTATATAAAATTCGCTCCCACGGATTTCTGGGTGCCCCTCGAAGGTTCGAATATGTGACCGACTAAGTACAACATTTTTTGAAAAACACCTAATACCCGATATTTTTGCTCCCTAGGGTACCTACCCAATAAAATTATTGTTAAAGCAACTGTAAAACGACAAATAACCCTATATATAAACAGGAATCGCTTTCAGGATATTGAATGAAGCCGAATCCCACTAATTTTTCTTCCTTAAGACATTTTGCGAACATTCTAAACTCCTACATAATTGAGATCGAATATCAGTTTTGCTCGCACCACTCGCACAGGGCCTCTTAGTGGTTAAGTATATGATGGGCTCAATTTCATTTTACATTTTCCCTGTTTAGCATAATTAACACGCTACCTATTCGTTGCGGGCCTCTTATTGATTTTCCATGTCATTTTATCGTAAAAAACGTGTAAACCTTGTACCAGAAGTCACCTCTAGAGGGTTGAAATGTTCTCAACATTTTTTTTCTCGAATGTACTTTACTTCTATCTCTACCCCTTACGAAGGCCCCCCGCAGAATTTACATTTCTTTATATAAAAGTAACTCCCATCGCAATCACAGGCCCCATAAGGAGGTTAAATATATGACGAACCCCTATTTATTTTTTCCATTTTCCCCTGCTGAACATATTTACGAGCCCATATTCACCCCCTAAAAGACCATCATATCATTTTAATGTTTAAAATAAACCATTAAAACCAAATAACCTTATAGCACATCAGAAGTTGTCTCTAGAAAGTAGAAATATAGGGTGTAGCACCATTCATTGTTTCTCCCTAATATTTTTTCCAACAGATTTTGTGGCTTTATTCCTTAAGTTAACTCCTCTACTACAAAATTAAATTTTTTTTTTGTACAAATTGGCTTCCATCGCTCGTTTCAGTGCCGAAGCCACTTAGAAGTAAAACATGTAACCAACTCTGGCTTATTTTTTGATTCCTTACATCCTTTTTAAGTTCTGGCTCTACTCGTTAGGAGAGCTCCGTTACAAAATTTACAATTTATTTATTTGGCTCCCATAGGCTCGATGCAGTGATGTATAAAGTACTTGGAATTGCTTTGTAGTCATATTTTGAAATAGATCTCGACCTACATCCTCGCAAAATCCAAAATCCATTGAGAATGCCGGTCGTCTAGTGAGCAGGCCGGACACTGTCTGGGCGTTGAGTCCTCTTTACAGCGGCAAAATTATGTTACAGCTGCAAGGCTCATTTCAGTTTGAAAGTCAATGGGCTGCTATGGCTGATGCCTCATTTAAGGGCTCATTCATTCTCCGGAGTTTCTGAGCTCTTGTTTGTTAATCATTTTTTTTTTTGGTAAATTGACATACAAAAACTGACGTCATATTGCTATCAAATTTCATTAGCTTTCAAATATTGCCCATAGGCACTGATTTCTATGCTATTGAACATAATCTATGCTTGAATTGAATTGATATATGATAAAAAAAAATTCCTCTAAACGAAACAAAAAATGCATGAAAAACGTGAAAAGAATAAAACTTTTATTATACCACTATGCACTATCACCACAACGCCACCTTCACCACCATCACCCAACCATCAGCAGCAGCAGCAGCAGCAGCAGCATAACTATCACCAATTGAACATTCAAAAATTTCAATTTCCAAAACATTACAAATCACTTTTCCCCCGATGGTGTAGCGACACGTGTCAGTCGCATTTCACATTTTCGCATCGCAAATGCTCTACAACGCCCAGAAACGCCCGCTCTCAGAAAGACTTTCTTTAAGCCATGCGCGATCGCTGGATGATGTTGACCATGTATGCGAGTATAGGTACATGAGCGCTCAGACACACGCACACATACATTCTAGCACGTCGACCAAATTGATATTGACCTTGTTTAAATTAGCGTCGTAAAATTAAGCGTGGAAATTTAATACTCAGCAGCAGCAGCAGCATTAATAGCAAAAGAAACAAACGCAAATAAAAACCAACATCAAATAAAATATAAAAATAAAAGCAAATCGACATTTGTGAATGCCACGGTAAAAAGCAACTTGGGATTTGGTTAGTTGGCTGGCTGCCCTTTTTTTTTTTGCTGCCTGCTGGCTCATTAAATTTTCATACACGCGTGTATTAGTTTATCATATGGGTCCGATCGATGATCGTTTGAAAACGTGTGCACTATTAGCGAATTGAATTGCTTCGATCAGAGCCATAAAAATGAAATAAATTCCAAACGGGACCAACGCAAAGAGTCAGCGAGGTGGGGGACTGATTGAGTGAGTGCGTAGAGCCAATATTAACGGCCAACGGCCAACGTTGTTGAAACAGAGCATGGGAATATGTATGATCGCAATGCAGAGCGGTAAATGGTAACTGTCAGTACTTCAGGTATGCATGACAGTATGTAATCATACAGTACACCAGCTTTATGAAATGTCGCTGCCACAGGCGATAGGGTGGACAGCGCAATGATCGACTGATCGATGGCTAGCCAACAATAGTAGTTGCTTTCAATCAATCCGCATGGGAAAGAAATGCAACAACTCAATTTGATTTCCATTTTTGTGCTTCTTTGTATTCACCTCCCACAACCCAAGTGCACGAATTCATGATTATTTATAATATTCCATCGATATTATAGGCCTTAAGGTGGATCAGAAAGACATGTTCATGATAGTGCCTTGGGAAACGCGTGGTTTGTTCTTTCGCTATCAGAAAGCTCAGAGGAACTTTGGGTCGAATTTCTTTTCAGTCTATCAATTTCGCGCTTTTTTCCTCGATCTTCACTCGGTGCTATTGAATTTCAGTAATGGGTCATAGGTAGAAGCTAGATCCACAAAATTTTTATGTCAGTCTCTCTGGGGTTTTGTAAATATTTCATCAACTTTTTCGATAAAAGTTTGGCAAATATCGATTTGTATAAGTGAAAATAAGAATCATCTCTTGTAGGGTGGGAGTAAATGACTTCGCATCGAGGTCAAAGTACAGAAAAATGCAAGGAAATCACACCACAGATGTCTAGGGGTCGACTCTATCAATATTTTATTTTCAAAATTATCCCCAAACTTAAAAAAAAAAAAATAAATATGTGACTCAGCCCCTTTGGCTGAGCTTCTCTTACAGTACTGTTGTGCGTGTTAAATTTTTGGGTACTATTGGAAGGGACCTACTTATATTAGCCGGTTCCGAACGGCAGAATCTAGAAGAATTGCCAATTGCTTACCGACAGTTGGCTACTGTTCGAAAAAAAAAAAATCATTTCAATATAATTGTGAAGACCAATGCACTAACCACTGAGTTACGGCACCTCTTATCCCCTAACCACACTTACTTACCTTTTATTTGCACCCCCTATAGAATTCGGCGCCACAATTTTCAATAGTCTCCATTCGAAGCTAGAAATGATTTCCCGAGTCCCAATATTTTACAATCCTTAACATTCCTTTTAGCATCCATTAAGAGAGCTCACCTACAAAATTTAAGTTTTTCTTTAAAACACTTTCCCAACACTCTCGTGGTGCCTCCAGAGAAGTTAAATATACAACCGAATCCCGTTAATTTCTTATCCGCAATTATTCACGAAAAGTTCTTATGCCTCAGTTTGGAAATCGACAAAAAAGTGCCGAGATGTTGTAATTTTTTAATTAACCCCATGGTTTCTTTCTCGTCAACATTTTATTTTACCATACTTATCCTCTATCCAAATCCCTATGCTGTATATACATAATTTCTCGTAGTACCTAGATGGAGCATAGGGCCTCAACATAGAAATTACAATTTATTTAATGCTAGAAATTTGATATCTCTCCAAGAATTACTTCCTTTCTGCGCTTCTGCTTGAACTTGTCACCTCGACGTGTTGGCTGGCCTTCCGCATCTACGGCTCCTTTGTGGATTCCAATACAGCGCTGCTCTAGAAATGTAATCGTGAGGTTTACGCAAAGTATGACCTATCCATTTCCATTTGAGACGCCGGATTTCAATGTGGAGGATAGATTAGGTTCTATCCGTTCGAAAGAAAAACCTTTTCGATATTAAATTTTGTTATGCTTCCGCAGCGGATTGAACCCATGACCTACAGATCAGAAGTTCAACACACTAACCACTGAGCTACGACATCAACTCAGTGTTGCGTATAACGTTACTCCAGGATACATGCATAATCTGGTGGAAACATCGGTTAAAAAAGGATTGAAACGATTACTGGGCAAATTTTAAGCTTTTATAACATTCACTTCCAGAGGCATAAAAGATATAACCGACTCTTACTAATTTTTCTTTCGTCCATGAAAAAAATAATATCCTGCAAACATACTTTTCCCCTATCTCCAACCCTTAGTGGGCTTCCCATACAAAAAGAATGCGAACACACCTGAAAATCAACAAATAATTCTAGTAATTCGCCCCTAGAGCGATGAAATATATCACTAACACTCATTAATACTTCCTCTTCAATATTCTCTCTGAGCTTACTTACCACCCCTTATGATACACCCATATAAAATGTCCGACAAGCACTTGAAAGTCGGAAATAGTTATTCAGGAATCGCTCCTAAAGCAATGAAATATTTTACTGACCCTGATTAATTTTTACTGCTTAATATTTCTTTTAAGCGGACTCAGCTGCAAAAGTGATGATTTTATGATGACTGTTAAAGCCACTTTTGGAAGTCTAAAAGGAAGTCTAAATCAGAAATTTCTTTATGCTACTTTTGGAAAAAATTAATTAGAGTGCAATATACAGACTTCAAGTGCAGAATACTTCACAATGGTGAGCTCTCAGACAGCATCACAAGCATTGGTGGTGTTCGCCAAGGATGTTTTCTCTCACCAATCCTCTTTCTTATTGTTATTGATGACATCCTGCAAAAATCCATAAAAGATAAACGAAGAGTCATCTACTGGATTTTCACCGAACATCTTAAAGATTTCACTTATGCGGATGATATCTGCTTATTATCTGAGAAGCATTCCGACATGCAAGCAAACCTTAATGATCTGTGCGCCGAGTCGGGTAAGGTTAGCCTGAAAATCAACATCGACAAAACGAAATCAATGAAAATGAACACCAAAAATTGATATTGAAAATGTTGATGATTTCACCTACCTGGGAAATATAATATCCGCGGATAATAGTGCAGGAAAGGATATTCTGATCAGAATTAACAAAGCAATAGGCGCATATGCACAGCTGCGCCAAATTTGGAATTCGACGCAAGCGTTCTTCCAAACAAAAATGAGACTTTTTAAATCCATCGTTATCTCGGTACTACTCTACGGAGGAGAGATCTGGCTTGTAACCCACCATCTAACCGAAAAAATCCAAAGATTTGTCAACAGATGCCTACGACGTATTCTCAAGGTGAGGTGACCAAGTGTCATTAGCAGTGATGAGCTAAATTCAAAGTGCGAATTGGAACCAATGGCCAATTATATTAAATTACGGAAATGAAGGTGGATAGGCCATACACTGCGAAAAGATACTGCGGAGGTCTGCGACAGGCTCTTGATTGGAACCCTCAAGGAAGCCGTAAGAGGGGTCGCCCTAAGATCACGTGAAGGAGAACACTACAAAGAGAAATTGACGTCTGCGGAAAATCCTGGAACAAACTAAAGATATAAGCAAAAAAACAGGACCAGGTGAAAATGCTTCTGAGACCCTATGCTAAAGTGGGAGGTTCAGGAAACGATGATGATGATGATTTTTGGAAAAAATGCTGAATATTTTATATTCTCAACCACGGAGGCCATTAAACAATTTGACCGGCCTTAATGTAAATGTTTTCTTGTAGACCAGCACTTCTGTGCGCTTTCATTTTGGTCATTTGAATACAAGAGATCTAATCAAGACATATATGGACAAGTCTGTACGAGTATATGCGCAAATATAGCATTTAAACAATCATTTAAATTCTACATAAAATATGCAACAGAACAAGCAAGTAAGTGAGGCAAACAAACAAACCAAAAAAAAAAAATAAGAAAACAATTCAAACAAACAAACAAAAAATATTTTAAAACTAAAAAACAAAAGCAAACAGCAAAGAAATTGGCAAACATTAAAGAACACACATTACAAAAATAATATTAAGAAAAAAAACAAAAACAATGAAAAGAAAGAACGGTGAAATAACGGTTAAACAGATGCGACACCATGCTACGTGCCCAGTTTTTGCAAGCTTCTTCTGCTGATCGCACTGTGAACAGTGGCCCAATACATACATTATGTATGTATGTATAGATATGTAGAGGTTTGAATACATACAATAAGTATGACCCAAAGGGAAAAACAAAATGCTTCGAATGTCTTCGAAGTCAACTTGAAGACTCACGATCTCATTGTGGCTGTATTTCAGTACAAGTCATCGGAGACGAAATGGAATAAAATAGTTATTTGCCTTAGATAATATATTTTGCAAGACTGAATAAAGCCTCATACACATTTCTAATATCAGGTCAGTCCATAAGTTCGTGCGTTTTTGTTTTTCAATAGGTTTCACAGTAGGCGCTTTTTGCGTACACAAAAATGATTCGTGAGAGATCAAGGAACTATTTTTATTTTCACTGATTTTAATCGCTGATAGAAGCACGCGTTGTTAAAAAATAAAATCTTGGAATCTTCGAACGAGTATAAGAGGGATATTTTGTATTTTTTTTACGAAAGTAAAACAAAAAATACGACAACTGCTGCTGCAGAAATAAACACAGCTCATGGGGAGAATACCGTGAATGTAAGTGCTGCGCAAAAATGGTTTTCCAAATTCCGAAGTGGTGATTGTAACGTTGAAGATGCCCCACGCTCTGGTCGTTCTGAGGTCTTTAACTTCGACGCCTTGCTGGAACTCGTGGAAGCAAGTGGCGTCAAGTTAAGTTTCACAGTCGATATGATGGCTGAAAAAGATTAAATTCATCACATGGAACAGTTTACAGGCTCCTGGCTCAATTGGGCAAGTTTCCAAAGCTGGGAAAATGGGTTCCGCATAAACTTTCCGTCGCAAACTTTCAGCAGAGAGTGAATGTGTGTTCTCGAGAATTTTTTGAACCGTATTGTTACCGGGTGACGTAGATCGTAGATCAGTGGTTAGTGTGTTGGCCTTCTGATCTGTAGGTCGTGGGTTCAATCCCCGGATGAAGCATAAAAAATTTAATATCGAAAAAATTTTTCTTTCGAACGGTACCCATCTGTTGGTAAGCAATTGGCAATTCTTATGGAAGTAACAATTTGCCATGAAAAAGCTTCTAAAAGAACTCTGTAACAATGCTCAGAAAAAGTGATGTCACAAAGGTTCTGCCGTTTGGAACAGGCTAAAATAAGTAGGTCCCTTCTAATACTGCTCAAAATTTAAAACGCACAACAGTAATGGAAGAGAAGCTCGGCGAAAAAACCATTCGGGGTTTTAGGTGCCACATATTTATTTTTATACCCTGCATAATGCAATATGCATGGTATATTCATTTCGGTCAGATGTTTGTGTCCACTTGAAGGAATCTCCGGAGATATAGACATGGATATATATATTTGTGATCAGCGTCGATTAAATTTTCGATTTAACGATGTCCGTCCGTCCGTCCGTCCGTCCGTCTGTCTGTCACCTGGCTGGTTCGCACGATAACTTGAGTAAATATTGAGCTATTTCGATGAAATTTGGCATAAGTAATCTATGATCCAAGGGTACGGAGGGGATTGATATTGGGCATGATCGGTCAATAACCACGCCCACACCAAGCATTCAAAGCGACTAACCTCGAAATTTTCAAAATCTTTAACTTGCTATAACTCACACAATATACCACTTGGGACAACAATATTTTGCACATAGAATTATATTATACTACTATATAACCTCACCAAAAGTGGATGAGCCACGCCTACTTTCTAGCGTAGCTCCCATACAAAGTGTCTGTACTTCTTTTAAATTGAAACTGCTGTAACTTCTACAATCTTCTGTCTAGAATAACCATAATTGACACTTAGATTAACACGGCAGTCAGAAATAATATGGCAGAAAATCAATGTGCCACGCCCACTCCTTTTTGGGTCTCCCATACAAAGTTGCGGAAATTAAAAAAAATGTTACCGGTTATAACTTGCAAACTATTCAGCGTAGAGTAACGAGATTTAAGGTGTGGATTATTATTGTACGAGCAACTAGGCTCACAGAAAATGGGCGCACCATGCCCAGTGTTTATCGTAGCCCCCATACAAATTTTAAATTGAAACAGCTGTAACTTAGGCAATCTTATGTCTACAATAACCATAATTGACACTTAAATTAATATCGTAGTCGGAAATAATCTGGCGAAAAATCAGCGTACCACGCCCACTTCTTATTGGGGCTCCCATACAAAGTTGAGGAAATTAAACAAAAATGTTAACCACCATAACTTAGAAACTATTCAACGTAGGACACCAAATTTAAGGTGTGGATTAACATTGAAAAATTAATTGGATTTACTAGAAAGTGGTAAGCCACGCCCACTTTTTATATAGCTCCCATACTAAGCCTCGGAATTATCTTAAAATCCTTTTACTTCGTCAAAGTCAACCATATTTCGGGTGTAAATTAGTAGTATATGCGAAAATTGTTTCTCGAAAAGTGGAAATAAAAGAAAAGTTGGATATTCGAGTAAACTTTTTATATATAAATCTACATATGCAGGGTATAGTTTGGTCGGCCCCAGCCGACTGTAAGGAGATTTTTTTATATTTTTTTTTATTATTACTGGAGACGAAAAATGGGCCCTTTACAATAATCCTGTTCGCAAACGCCACTGGTTAGATAAAGATGAAATATCAGAACAAACCCCCAGAGATGGCCTCCTGTTGGTGGGTTATGTGCCGATATAGTTTATTTTGATATGCTGGAACCAAACCAGATGATCACAGCTGCTTATTATTGCCATGAACTACCCAAACTGAATGAAGCGCTTACAAAAAATCGCCCGTCTTTAGTCAATAGACGCAAAATTTTGTTTCACCACGACAACGCAAGACCGCATACCGCGTTAGACAGACCTTAGGCAAGCTGAACGAGCTCGGATGGGACGGCTAATGTCGCATCTACCATACTCTCCGGATTTTGCAGCTTGGGATTATCACCTTTTCCGTGGACTTCAGTCCCATTTAAGTAATAAGAATTACACCTCAAAAGAAGAAGCTATAAAAAGGGATATCGACGCGGTTATTGGCTCTAAGGACCTTAAATTTTTTGAGCAGTTAATTCAATACTATAAACTTTTTTTATATTTACTTGAAAATCACCTAAGAAAAACGCACAAACTTATGGACTGACCTGAATTATTTGATTTTGAATTCATGCTGAAGATATGATCTTCAACGACACTTTTTCCTTTTGGGGTACTCTCCTACATACATTGTATGCTTCAGCATTTATGCGAAATATAATACCTTGGCTGGACTGATTTAATTATGAGCGAATTTTGCATTTTAGAAAAGCTTTCGAAATTCTAGGCAGATTCCATCATCATGCTATGCCATGCTATGCCATCTTTATACATTTATTTGCTCTACAAATTGACAGCTCACGTCGACGTACATACATAAATACATGCATACTTACGAGTATGTACGATTATGTATCCAATATGCTTTCATATAGATGTCACCATTCAGCGTATCAAATAGACTTTGGCTTCTGCAAATATGCATACTAGCATACATGTATGTATGTATGTATGTATGTATGTATATGTTCATATGTATGCATGTATGTCGTTTACATACAATTCATGAATGAGATCGTCGTCTAAAAACGATCGTCAATGCTATTTTAATTGATAAATTATGCTTTAGAAATTCGATCGATCGATCGATGATGGTTTTTATGCTCTCCATCAAATGGAATGTATCGTATTAGTACCAAAATAGCCTCATACATTTATGTATATGGCATATGCATGCATGTATTTTATTATGTGAGTGATTTGCAAAAATACTATACGTTTATTTTATTACTACTGACCAATTACCAATATTTGGAAAATTTTCGAAAACAATAAAATGTTAATCATTTTAAGCATTGTCTGTATTGGACTCAACTGCTCTAAGCCTCCTGGGCAACGATTGCAATTTTTAGACGTTTTTCGTTCATTTTGTATGGGAGTCCCCTTTAGCGGATGCGGATAGGGGATAAGTATGTTCAGAGGAAATGGTAAAGAGGAAAAATTAATGAGATTTAGTCATACTATTTGCCAATCTAGGGTCGATTCCTTTGTAGTTTTGTGAATATTTCTCGATTTTCAGTTGTTTTTGTGTTAATTTTGTCTGGGATTCAACTGCTCTAAGGACGATTCCTGGGCAACTATTGCGATTTTTAGATATTTTTCGTTCATTTTGTATGGGAGTCCCCTTTAGCGGGTGCGGATAGGGGATAAGTATGTTCAGATGAAAAATTAATGAGATGTAGTAATACTCTTTGCCAATTTAGTGTCGATTCCTATGTAGTTTTGTGAATATTTGTCGATTTTCAGTTGTTTTTGTATTAATTTTGTCTGGGATTCAACTGCTCTAAGGACGATCCCTGGGCAATTATTACGATTTTTAGATATTTTTCGCTCATTTTGTATGGGAGTCCCCTTTAACGGGTGCGGATAGGGGATAAGTATGTTCAGAGGAAAAATTAATGTGATGTAGTAATACTCTTTGCCAATCTAGTGTCGATTCCTTTGTAGTATTGTGAATATTTCTCGATTTTCAGTTGTTTTTTGTATGGGACTCAACTGCTCTAAGGACGATCCCTGGGCAACTATTGCGATTTTTAGATATTTTTCGTTCATTTTGTATGGGAGTCCCCTTAGCAGGTATAGATAAGTATGGGTAAGTATGTTCAGAGGAAATGGTAAGTAAGAAAAATTAATGGGACCTAGGGTCAATTCCTATGTAGTTTTGTGAATATTTGTCGATATTCAGTGGTTTTTGTATTAATTTTGTATGGCAGTACCCATTTTTTTTTTTTTTTTTGGCGGTGAGTTGGGGTAAAAAATGCCTTCGCACTATATAGGGGCCATCGTCCATACGTGTGTAGTATATCCACTAAAAAACTCCCTCCTCCTCTCCTGGATGCTTCACCTGCCCCGGGACTACTATTGGATTACTTCGGGGCAGAAGATCGAAGATGGCTGGCGTCCTGAGAAGGACTCCAATTCTGTTACTCTCCCTGCATCCAGGATCGCCATTCTATTTTATAATATTTGTATCGCTGATGTGTAATTGTTTGCAGGGTTATGTCTTAGCAGTATTATGTTACATCAGGATGATGTTCAGGAACTCTGTCCATTTCTCGCCGTTTCTTCGACAAAGTTTGCTATCGCCTTCCAATTTTCTTCGTTTGACATCATTTTCTCTATGGCAGTACCCATAAGGAGTGAGTGAAGATATAGGGTAAGTATGTTTAGAGAAAATATTCAGAAGGAAAAATTAATGGTGGTCATACAGTCATACATTCTATTACTCTAGAGGTAATTCCGATAATTCAGTTATGGGCTCATTTGTCGATTTTCAGATGTTTGCTGTTCTGGTGGTGATCATGACAAATTAGACTAATGCTTAGATATTTTCACGAAATTTTACATGAAGTACCGTGCCGTGGGATGGGTGTCGTAGCTCAGTAGTTAGTGTGTTAGCCTTCTGATCTATAGGTCGCGGGTTCAATCCCCGGCTGCAGCATAACAAATTTAATATCGAAAAAATTTTTCTTTTGAACGATACCCAACTGTCGGTAAGCAATTGGCAATTCCTCCGGCAGTAACAATTTGCCATGGTAAAGCTTCTAAAGGAACTCTGTGACAAAGCTCAGAAAAAGTGATGTCGCAAAAGTTCTGCCGTTCGGACCTGGCTAAAACAAGTAGGTCCCCGTCTAATACTGTGCAAAATTTATCGTGCACACCAGTAATGGAAGAGAAGCTCGGCCAAAGAGACCTTCGGGTTTAATAAGTGCCACATATTTATATTTTTTTTTTTTTTACTTGGGTTAAAATTCGAAACTCAATCGGTCTATAGCCACGACCACAAGGCACATAAATATATTTGGCATACAGCTTAACATTTTTGCAAATCAAAGTTTTTTAAAAAAATTATCCTCTCGTGGCCACACGTCCTTATTTAGTGCCCAAAAAGAATTTATTTTTAAGAATTCTGTAAAAAACGTGTCATTCAAAGTATTTTTTCATCAGAAACTATGACATTTACTCATCTTTCTGGCAATTTATGGATTCCATCTCAAAAGACCTTCGCCGACTTGGCGGTCAAAAACGAATCGAGCCAACGCTTGATTCCGGTGACTGAAGTGAGGCGTATTCCATTTAGGGCGTTCTGCATGGACAGGAACAAATGGCAATCTGAAGGCGCCAGCTCCGAACTATAAGGCGGGTGGGGTAAAACTTCCCATCCGATATTAGCATGGTAGTTTTTGACCGGAATAGTAATAGTGTCGCCGTGCGTTGTCATGGTGAAAACTTACCGACTGGTCACATATTCCGGCCGTTTCTCGATAATTGCTCTCTTCAATCGCATCAATTGTTGTCGGTACAGCTCTCGCGTAATGGTTTGACCAGCTTCCAGTAGCTCATAATGGATCACACCCTTCTGATCCCAGCAAATACAGAGCATTACCCTGACGGCGTGAATATTTACCTTTGACGTCGATCCGGCTCGTTGGTCAGGCTTGAAATACGATTTTTTTCACCTGGAATTATCGTAATATATCCATTTTTTATCGCCCGTTACCCTTTGATGAAAAACTCCCTTATTTTTGTGCCTTTCAAACAGCATTTCGGACATACAAAATGGCCTTTCAACGTCTCTTGGATCCAAGTCGTCAAATCGTATGGAACGCAATTTCCAACATTTTGAATGAATCCCAATGCTTTTAAACGCTTAACAACAATTGAGCGGCTTACTCCCAATGATTTCGCAAGCTCTCCTTGAATTTGGCATGAGTCGTGGTTGAGTAATTTATCCAAATCCTAGTCTTGAAAGTTTTTCAGCTCCCCAGAGCGTTCTTTGTCTTTAATATTAAAATCACAATTTTTGAAGCTCAAAAAGCACTCCTTACCCTGTGTATTGGATAGGGAATTATCACCATACAATTCCACAAGCAAACGGTGACCATCAGCTGCGCTTTTCTTTGAAAAAAGTAACTTAACAAAACTTTCCGCAAATGCTGTTTTTTTCGCCAATTCTCAAAATTTTTCATCGTGAAAAAAATATGATGGGCACAACCAAATTGAAAGCTTTTAACTGATTTTAACAGCAAATGAATAGACATTTAAAATGACATTTCGGTCAATGTTGTACGACATAGCGCTTACGCGTGACGTCAGTACATTCCATACAAAATTGCTACTGGGACCCACTCTATATTACTAAATTCCGGATAAAAGTGAATATTTAACAGCAATATTTAGTACATGAGTCAATTTTGTAGATATTAATTAATTGGCAAAAAATGCAAGAAGTACCCCTCCTATCGCATACAGCTCGCATACAAAGTCACTACTGCAATTTATGAGACAGTCATACAATTGCATATTTTGGATACTTAAAATCATATAAAATTGCTGTTTTAATCAACTCAATGAAATCGTCGCTATATTTCCTTTGAAAGTGATTATGTGACAACCACTGACATAAGCCATCAATTGTCCATAGAGTGTGTTATGGCATTCTTATTATAATTTTCTTTTAATTTTATAAAATAAATAAATTTGAACATTTTTAACATTTTTCGAAATTGTCCATCAATTATTGTCGTACGACAGAAACTACATATAAGAAATACAAGTATAATGAGTTGAGAATGTTTTTTGCAATTTATTTTTGCAATTTCATTAAAGAATGGCACCCAGCAACAGGCGAAAAGAATCAAATTAAAATATATGCATTTCCAATTCGGAGAGACAAAAAAAAATAAATAAATAAATGGACTGAAATGTGGAAAAATAAAAAATAAAAGAAATTACTGTGTGGTTGATGGTGGTGGTGGTGGTGGTTGGTGGTGACCAAATACAAGATAAGACCAGACCATAGTTTTTTTTTATGATTATTTTATTGTCTTTATGTTGGAACGTGTTGAAGAAATTTTTGTGATGAACATGACTAGAATTATGACGAATGACGATTAGTCTATACACTACACTGAGCTACAAATATGTACATAGCTACTATTCTTACATATCTGGTGTGCTTGCGCCTCGAAAAAGCACATCGAAACAGGTGTATCGATACGAGAATATATTTTGGATATATCTTTTATATATGCATATATGCATATATGTACTATATAGTACATGTTGTTTTACATTAATATGCCTTTGTATGTATATGTAAAAGAAACACGAAAAACAAAGAGAAATTTGCATGCCTTATTTCCAAAATTAAAGAAAAAGTAAAACCACTAAATGTCATATTCATTATATTTGCATCTAGTCGAAATTGCATTCATATGCATGTATGCTCTTTTGAAAACATTCAACATTGCCTATTTTGAGGGCATTTCCAGGATTATGAATGCAAGATTTGTATGCATGAAATATATATAAAAAAAAAACAGAAATTAGCTGAAGGATGTATGATACAAATTTTAGTTGACATGGAGTGTAGACTCTGTCTGAAGGAGGATGAAACCTCGATCCACATCTGTTGCAAATGTCCAGCCTTGGCCAGGCTTCACCTCAAACACTTTCACCTGAGATTCCCAACACCAGCTTCGGTCATCAAAAGTTCGACAAGATCAATAGAGGAGGAGATTCTAGTGTCATTGACGTAGGGCTTGGGTACAAAAGACGTAGTAGTAGTTTTTTTTTTTTTTTACAATATGAAGATTAATATGGAACGTGTCATTAAACGTGTTAAAAACCAAGGCTGGTTTCAGAAAATCGAACGAACGGAAGAATACTTTCCCATCATGAGGGTGCTGATGGATGGAGGGTTGAAGTACTTAAAAACCTTACTTTCCAACTGGCACGATCGAGCCGAAAATAGAGATGAGTGTCGAAATGTCAATTTCAATCCATCTGAAAATCGACAGAAACCCCTATAGCTCCCACCAAGAAATCGCTCCTAGAGTGGTAATCTATACGACCTTATGGCCGACACATCTCTTAAATGAACTCCCATACAAAGTTACAAAAACCTTATCTACTTATCTCAAGGGGGATCCCATACAAATTTACCAGAAAATTCCAATAAATCGACAATACTGATCCAGGAGCCCGTAAAAGGGTTAACTATATGATTGACTCCCATAAGTTTCTCCTCCTCCATGTCTTCTCTGATCAAAATTACCAGTTATCTCCAACCCCAAGAATACTTGAAGATCTTACTTTCCAACTGGCACGATGAAGCCAAAATGAGAGGGGAGTGTGGAAATGTCGATTCCATGCCATCTGAAAATCGACAAAAACTCCTATAGTTGTCGCCGAGAAATCGCCCCTAGATTGATAAACCCAGTGACCATATGGCCGACTCTCATTTAATATTCTTCTGGACTGACTTACTGCTCTACTATCTGCATCTCTGAAGAGAACTCCCTAAAAAAGTTAAAAAAAAAAAAAACAGTAAATTGACAATAGTGATTCAGAAGACCCTAGAAAAGTAAATTGTATCACCAACTCGCATTAATTTTTCCTCCTTAATATTCATTTTGAATATATTTGCCCCGTATCTAAACCTCTCTAGGGCGCTCCCATTCAAAATGACCAAAAAATACAAATAAATCGACAATAGTGATTCAGAAGACTCTAGAAAAGTAAATTTTATCACCAACTCGCATTAATGTTTCCTTCCTTAATGTTTCTTTTGAAGATTTTTACCCTCTATTTGGACCCCTCAAAGAGGTTCCCATACAAAATTACCAAAAAAATACCAGTTAATCGGCAATAGTGGTCCAGAAAGTACTCTTAGAGGGATAAACTGTATATCCGATTCCAATTAATTTTCCTCAATCATTTTTCTTCTGATGATAGATCCACATTGATATTTCTTTCTCAACAATCCTCCTCAATTCTCCGCTTTTTACTTGAGCTCTCATACAAAATGGAACTCAAAAACACATTAAAATCAACAAATACCTCTGTAGGTGCCCCGAAATAGCACCTAGAGGGTAAGTTTTAGGACAAACTCCAATTTGATTTTTCTTCTGCACACTTCCCCGAGCTACCATACAAAATGGACGTAAAACATTTGAAAAAACTATCATAGCTACCTAGAAATTGCTTTTAGAGCAGTGAAATGTATCACTGACTCCCACTCTCACTTTTTCCTCTTAAAAACTTTCTCTGAACATACTCTGAACCCATATCGCCACTCCTTAGCGGAGGCTGGCCCTACAAAATAATGACTTTTGTAAGCAACTGAAAAAGTACATTTTAATCTGAAATTTCTTTATGCTTTCTTGAGAAAAAGAAAATGCTAAAACTGTCCAAATTTTATGTTTCGTTGGGTCAATCAATTAAAAAATTGTTTCGATTTTTTTTTTTTTTGAGATTTGATTAACACATTTACTGAGAAATGCCCTTACATTCATATTTGCATATATTTTATATACAAATTTAAGCTTACTGATCTAAATCTTGAAACAAGCATATATGCCATGCATATCGAACCATCGAATGGCATCAAATCCAATCCAATCCAATCCAATTTGATCGAACGCACGATGTATAAAAATTAGATATGTCCGAAAATATGACATTTTTGATGCGAAAATATTTGCTCAAAAAAATAAGATTCACAATTTAAAAAAAAAGAGATATTAGAAAAATCTATGTATTCTGTAATTCCATTTAAGGTACCAGGGCGGTCCCAGAACTACCCGACCTGACATATAGATGACGGCAACAAACAGTTCGAAAAGTGGCAACCTCATAAAACATATGTTTTAAGTTTCATGGCGCCACGTTGTTTAGTATATTTTTGGAGCCATCGAAAGTTAACGATCTCAGTGAATTTGTACACATGGAAAAAATTGGTCACCGTTATGTAATTCAATTCTACTCTGGGGGAGTTCGTCCTCCTTCGTTTACGACCATAAAATATTGGGTGGCAGAGTTTCAGCGAGGTCTGACGAGCTGCCAAGACGAACACTGTAGTGGTCGACCAATTGAGGTGACCACTCCAGAAACGGTTAAGAAAATCCACAAAATGGTATTGGATGATCGCCGCCTGAAGGTGCGTGAGCTAGGTGAAATTATAGGCATTTCAAAAAGTGCTATTGACCGAAAATTTGGAGATGAAAAAGCTGTGTGCAAGATGGGTGCCGCGTTTGCTCAAAATATAACAAAAACAATGTCGTGAATATGTTTCTATAGCGATGTTTCACAGTAATAAAGTCGAGTTTTTGTATCGATTCGTAACCATGGAAGAGACATGGGTCCACCACTTCACAACCTGAGACAAAGAACCAGTCAATGGACAGTGGACTGAAAGGGGAGAATCGTGTCCAAAGAAGACGAAGGCAGTTCCATCTGCAGTCAAGATTATGGCGTCTGTTTTTTTGGGATGCACGTGGGATCATTTTTATTGATTATCTTTAAAAAGGAAAAACAATCAAAGTTAAGTGATAAAATTAAAGAAAAACGGCCGCATTTGGCGAAAAAGAAAGTGTTGTTTCATCAAGACAATGCACCAGCTCACACATCCGCTATTGCGATGGACAAAATCAATGAGTTAAAGCTCCAATTGCTTCAGGATTTAGCTCCTTCTGATTATTTTCTATTTCCAAATTTGAAAAAATGGCTTGTTGATAGAAGATTTGCAAACAATGAAAAGGTGGATTCTGCGGTAGATGGCTATTTTAATGAGCTCTAGACAGTTCATACTATAAACAGGGTATCGAAGCTATAGAAAATCGCTGCAAAAAAAGTGTATAGAGCTAAAAGGAGATTATGTTGAGAAATAAAGAAATATTTTCCCAAATTTGTTGTGTTTTCTTTGTTAGGTCGGGTAGTTCTGGGACCGCCCTTGTATACGAACTCACCAGAATGGAAGAATCTGTAAAGAATTCCCATATCATCAAATAAAAATCGCATACTCGAAATTTGGACAGCCTTAATACACATTCTTTTATCAAATACATACATTTATATTGCAACGCATTCACTTTTTATTGAATTTTGATGAAAATGTCAAATCAAATCAAGTAAATTGATAAACCTAAGATAATGAACATTTGGACAAAAAAACAAAAAAAAAAACAAAAATGTTTGTAAAAGAAATGCCCTTCCATAGTACGTGCCTTAAATATAATTAACCCACTTTCTAATTTAACACCTTCTTTCTTAATGTATTTCTATCTCTTCTGCCTCTTTACCAATACAATCAAATTGATTAGAGTTCATAATTAGATGGTGTTTTTTTTTTTTTTTTGGTTTTTTGGTTTTCATGAGATATTAAACTAGTTTAAAGTGCAAATACGTATTGCAATTGCATACTCGTTCATACATTTGTGTATGATGGAATTTTATATATGTCGATATAAACTCGTACATATTTTTGAAGTACTCGTACCTTCATTCGCATGTGACTACATAAGTTTTGTGCCTACTTCATATGATATGTAAATATGTGTATGTATGACATGTAGTGAAATCAAAGTAGAGTGTAATCATATTATCACTTTCGAAATTTAACATATCCATGAATGTAATAATTTCACTATGAAAATATGCTTGATAGTAAGGCAGTTAATTGCTGCTGATTCAAGTTTTCACTGAAAAGTGTAATGACGTGCTTGTAATTCTCATCACTCTAATATAATTACAAAATACGAGGGCGGTCCCAGAACTACTTGACCTAAGAAAGAAAACACAACAAATTTGGGAACATTTTCCTTTATATCCCAACATAATCTCCTTTTTAGCTCTATACACTTTTCCCAGCGATATTCTATAGCTTCGCTACCCTATTTATAGTATGAACTGTCTAGAGCTCATTAAAATAGCCATCTACCGCAGACTCCACCTCTTCATTGTTTGCAAATCTTCTACCACCAAACCACTTTTTCAAATTTGGAAATAGAAAATAATCCGAAAGAGCTAAATTTAGCGAATAAGGTGCGCGTTGTAGCAATTCGAGCTTTAACTCATTGATTTTGGCCATCGCAATAGCGGATGTTCGACCTGGTGCATTGTCTTGATGGAACAACACTTTTTTTTTTCGCCAAATTCGACCTTTTTTCTTTAATTTCATCACTTAACGTTGATTGTTTTTCCTTTTTGAAAATAATCAACAAAAAATTATCCCACGTGCATCCCAAAAAAAACAGACGCCATAACCTTGCCTGCAGATGGAACTGTCTTCGCCTTCTATGGACACGATTCTCCCCTTTCAGTCCACTGTCCATTGACTGGTTCTTTGTCTCAGGTGTGAAGTGGTGGACCCATGTCTCATCCATGGTTACGAATCGATGCAAAAATTCGACTTTATTGGTGTGAAACATCGCCTCCAAACATCGCTATAGAAACATATTCACGACATTGTTTTTGTTATATTTTGAACAAACGCGGCACCCATCTTGCACACAGCTTTTCTCATCTCCAAAATTTCGGTCAATATAGGATGTATAATAGCAATGCAATAGGTGCCGTAGCTCAGTGGTTAGTGTGTTGGCCTTCTGATCTGTATGTAGGTTGTGGTTCAATCCCAGGCTGATGCATAACAAATTTAATATCGAAAAGATTTTTCTTTCGAACGGTACCCACGTGTCGGCAAGCAATTGGCAGGCAATTCTTCCGGCAGTAACAACTTGCCATGAAAAAGCTTCTAAGAGAACTCTGTGACAATGCTCAGAAAAAGTGATGTCACAAGGGTTCTGCCGGTTCGGAACCGTCTAAAATAAGTAGGTCCCTTCTAATACTGTCCACAAAATTTAACACGCACAACAGTAATGGAAGAGAAGCTCGGTCAAAGAGCCCTTTAGGGCTTTAAGTGCCACATATTTATTTATTTTTTTTTTTATAGGATGTATATCACTTTTTGAAATGCCTGTAATTTTACCTAGCTTACGCACCTTCAGCCGGCGATCATCCAATACAATTTTGTGGATTTTCTTAACCGTTTCTGGCGTGGCCACCTCAATTGGTCGACCACTACGGTGTCTACGTCTTGGCAGCTTTAAACGACCTCGTTTAAACTCTACCACCCAATATTTTATGGTCGTAAACGAAGGAGGACGAACTCCCCCAGAGTAGAATCTAGTTCCGCTTTTAATATTCATTGGACTGAGACCTTTCAAATGAAAGTATTGAATTACATAACGGTTGACCAATTTTTTCCATGTTTACAAATTCAATGAGGTTGTTAACTTTCGATGGCTCCAAAAAAAAAATACTAAACAACGTGGCGCCTTGTTTTATACGGTTGCCACTTTTCACCACTTTTTCAAACTACTGCCGCCATCTATATGTCAAATCTTGTAGTTCTAGGACCGCCCTCGTACTACTAGGAGAGACTACTAAATGCCCACAAATCAAATTGAATAATATTTCAATCGCCCAATCTGTCTCTGCTAAGTACTTGGGAATTCATTTAGACAGACGTTAGACATGAAGAGCGCACATTTTTGCCAAAAGGAAAGCCCTGGGAATACAATTTCGCAGCATGTACTGGCTGTTGTTAAAACTCCTCTGCCCTGTCAATCTCCTCTCTCTCTCTATATACAACAAAGTTATACACAAATTCGTTCTGAAACCAGTGTGGACTTACGATATTCAACTATGGGGTGCAACAACATCGAATTCAAACTTAGAAATCCTTCAAAGATTACAATCCAAAACTGTATGAATCCTTGTAAATGCTCCTTGGTACGTTACGAACGCCCAAATTCATTCGGATTCATCAAAATTCCATTAGTGAAGGATGAAATAAAAAAGATTGCCACAAAATATCGAGATCGCCATTAATCATATCCAAACAAGCTTGCCGCTAATTTGATGTAACCATCGCAAGTCTTTCTAAGGCTGAAAAAGAAAACACCGGTCTCCAGCTCGTCTCATAGAGTTTTCATCGTATGCAGGATCTCAAAATATTCATATCGCTATATGATGCATCTCTTTTTAGGTTGACATATTTTTCCACCAACATTTCTGCCTTGTCTTTAACTCTTCCGAATAACACCACTTGTCAAACTATACAAAACCCGCATCAGTCTTGACCATATCTCGGTGACAAAATTTTTTTTGACTTCGTACCATGTTTTCATATTAAAAAACAGAAAAACGTCTCAAGTAATCAAGGGTCCAAATGGCCATAACAATGGCGACTGAAGCCTCCAACTCAGCACTTTTTTGAAGCAAAAAGCAGTCGGTGATTGAAGCTGAAGAAGAATCATTATGGAAGCAACCAGCAAGGTAAGAGCTCTCCGGCATCTCTCTCACATACACAGTCAACTTAAACCACAATATAATAAGGGGAGATGGTGCGTATAATTCTCGTTCAGTTTATGAATGAACATTTGATATCATGATTTTCTTACACAAAATAAAAAACTGGAAACTGTCGTTCCACCAGCAAGCTTAATTTATTAATTAATAAAATAAATAAACTTAATGAGCAAATATAATCCTGGTAAAAATAAAACTCTCAAAACACACAATGTAGATTCAGTGGCATAGCCAGAATTTTGTCAAGCGGAGGAGGAGGGGTGTTAATATGAAAAATATGTAGATGAAATAATTGTTAATGAATGAATGATTTTTAAATCTATCTATCTTTAAATTCCAAAACCCCGTTGGAAGGACCATGTGTCGGGTAACCTGGCGGCGCTTGGAATATTCAATTGGCGCCAGCAAGCGAAGACTGACAGAGAAGACTGGCGACGCATTATATGTTCGGCCTAAATCGATCATAGGTTGTTATGGCCACATAAGAAGAAGAAGAAGATATTATTATTATTTTTCTTTTTTAACAAGTCCATCGGTCAAGCGGGTATATTCTACTGATCCCCTCACTCAACTAGGTCACTGTATTGATGTAAAACTCTTTATTGGAATAAATTTTGAGATTCTTAGGAGGTAGGAATATTGAAAGCGGTAGTTTTTAGTTAAAAATTACTTAAAAGTTAAAACTCATAAACTGAATGAGAATTATAATGCATATATTTTTCATACCAAGGCCAAAGCGAGAACTCTCTGCGTCTCGATCATTACAAATGCTAATGTCAAAAACATATTTATATTGGGTGTTCGAAAAAGTTCGGTAACAAATTGTCGGTAGATTGCTCTGAAATGTAACATCTCTGGTAATTACATCTGGCTATGCTACAGCTTGTTGGAAGGGTGACATTTTAAGCTTCATTGCGTTAGAAGACGTTATTAAAATCGTATTATTTTATGAAAGGTAATCTACGCTTGAAAATGAGTAAACATTCAGAACATTATCCTCATATTTTGCTTTTCTATTATAGGAAAGGTAAGAATGCCTCGCAGGCTGCTGCAAAAAATTTGTGAAGTATACAGGGACGTTGCTGTAACTAGAAAAACAGCTGCGAATTGGTTTGCTAGTTTTTGATCTGATAATTTTGATATTAAATATGCACCTTGCTCTGGTCGACCAATCACTGAAATCGAATCGATGAAATCATCAAAAAAAAATTGAGCAAGACCAGCACATAAATAGCGTGGACGCTGCTAGGGAACTACGCATTCATCACCAAACAGTTATAGACCATTTGAAGAAAGTTGGATACACAAAAAAGTTCGATGTTTGGGTGCCACATGAATTAACAGTGAAAAATATAATGGATAGAATTTAAATTTACGATTCCCTGCTAAAACGGAATGAAATCGAACCATTCTTGAAGCGAAAGATTACGGGCGATGAAAAGTGGATCACGCACGACAATAATGTGCGAAAAAAAATCATGGATGAAGCTAGGTGAAGACCAAGAAAGGTAATGCTGTCTGTCTGGTTAAATTGGAAGGGAATTGTTCATTATGAGCATCTACAACCCGGTCAAATGATTGATTCTAACCCCTACTGTCAATAATGCATGAGATTGAAGCAAGCAATTCAATTAAAATCAGCCAGAATTGTTCAACAGAAAAGGTGTTGTGTTCCAACATGACAATGCCAGACCACACAATCCTAGGTTGGGGCAATATTAAAAGGGATTTTTATTGTTAAATTCATGAGTGAAACAAAATGCTCTAGAAAGTCAACTTTTAGTGATCTATTTCAATATGTATGCACTAATATTGCGACTAGTATGATTCTACAAAAGAGAATGCCACAATTACTGAGTAACAACTTGATTTTTGAATGCGAAATTTATTTCTTCCGAATGTTGTACTCACGATTTATTCAAAACAATCATACAAGACGTAAGTCATATTTGGCAATGACAACGAAAATCAAGTTGTCGAAACACTTACACATGTTCCATCTATTGTTTGACAGCTTTTTATGCAGTACAGTAGTTGTGGTTTTTTGTTTTTTTCATTTTTCTTTTGTTGATTTTTGCGAATCTATACCAATAATGTTCAATACATGAGTGAGCACATGACATGAATGCATAATGAAAATGCTTAGGCTCAGTTATCATTCGGGTGTATTCACCTTTGGAAGGCTTCCGCAAAATTGAATGGTGCTTTCTGTCGATATCGATGACGATGATGATGATGATGATGATGATGACAATGATGAGACTTAGAAGACTAGAAAAACGATCGACAAACAACAAGCTAACGGATCGTAAGGAACTATTCTAATTATTTCTATTATTATATTGCTAATTTGGTACTATGTACGCGTGCGAACATGTGCGCGTGTGCTGTGCGATACGCCCAGCAGTAGCGGCAGCAGAATTAGGGCATTAGAATAGAGCACTGAAAACAATAAAGTGGAGTATAGTAAATTAGAAGTGAGTGTGGATGGAAGATTTTGGCACTGCGCGTGCACGAGTTCATGTGCATGGCTCATAAGTGTATATGTGTATGTACCTTCATATTGGACTGTCCAAATTTACACATATTTTACTTATTCTTAATGTAAATCAACAAAGTGTAAATATTGTTGAGAACGATAAATAAAAGCCTATGTATAAATTTCTTCCATCATTGCTTTACCTCGATGATAACGAATTAAACTGGATTAGATATGAGTGTTGTATTTAAAGGCCTATTACTTTCAAAAGTTGTGGTACACGAGCATTACGTTTCTAAAAATTAAAACTACAATACATTTTTAATTTTTGATTACTAACAATATTTCACAAAATAATCACGATTGGTATTTTTTGAGCACAATTCAAATTTGTTCGGAGACTTACAATTCAATTACAATTCCCACTTTATGATGCTCGCCTTTTAAATTCTAAATTTAGCTCATATTAGAGTGCGAGCGAGCTATATACCCTCCCAAAGGAACCAGAGTTTATGGTCAAAAAATTTTGGGTCCAGCCACTCGTCACAGTTCGCACTTTATGTGTGCTCGTCTTTGAAATTCTAAAATTAGCTCATATTTGAGTGCGAGCGAGCTATATACCCACCCAAATGAACCAAAGTTTATAGTCAAAAGGCTTTAGGCCTGGACTAACCAACTGACTAATCATTTGTCGACAGAAACTTATCGTCTATTGAACCATCTGAACTTAGACGATGACTCATGAGTTGTTTGTGAACAGTCTTTTGTTGAGAGACTATACAAAATTTCCCTGATACTTCCGTTAGGTTTTTTTATTTTTACTCTACTTTTAGCCATCTCCAAGTCTTTTTTGAGATTTTTGAGCTGAAACGAAGACTCTTCTTTATTGAAGCGTTGACTATGTTATCGACTTTTCTGAGCTTTTTGAGCTTCTTTGATCTTTGAGACTTCTTAAAATATTCAACGCGTGTTTTTGAAGAAAATTTTGCCAAGAGACTCTATGGGATTCTTTCTGCTTTTCACCATCTTCAAGTCATTTTTGAGATTTTTGAGCTGAAACGAAGACTCTTCTTTATTGAAGCCTTGACTCTGTTATCGACTTTTCGAAACTTCTTTTAAGCCCTTTAAGCTTTTTTGATCTGTGAGACTTCTTAAAATATTCAACGTGTGTTTCTGAAGAAAAAATTTTGCCGAGAGACTCTACGGCATTCTTTAAAATGTCACTTGATATAGTTTTATTGGTTGCCGTAGCTCATTTAGGCCGGAGACTCAAGACTTGTTTGTGAATTATCTTTTGTTAAGAGACTATACAGAATTCTCTAATATTTCCGATTGATTTTTTTTGTTAGTTTGTTAAAATTTTGACTCTCTTTTCAGCCACCTCTGAGCCTCTTTTGAGATTTTTGAGCTGAAACGGCGACTTCGTAAATGATTCACGGAGTGCTTGTAAACAATTTTTTGTTGAGAGACACACACACAGTTCACAGTGTTCATCAAAACGTTCGGTTGGTAAAATTTTATTGAAGCTTTGACTCTGTTATCGACTTTTTTAAGTTTCTTTTGAGTCCTTAAAAGCTTTCTTGATCTGTGAGACTTCTTAAAAGATAAAACGCTTGTTTCTGAAGAAAATTTTGTTGAGAGACAGCCTTCTTCAAAACGTCAGTTGGTATAGTTTTATTGGGTGCCAAAGCTCAGTGGTTAATGCATTGGTAAGCTAGCAGTTGCCAATTCTTCCGACAGTCACAATTGGTCATGGAAAAGCTTCTAAACAAAAAAAAAAGAACTCTGTGACAAAGCTCAGAAAAAGCAATATCACAAAGATTCTGCCGTTCGGAACCGGTTGAAATAAGTAAGTCCTTCTAGTACTCTCCAAAATTTCACACACACCACAGTACTGAAATAGAAGCTCGGCGAAAGAGTTCTTCGGGGCTTATAAGTGCTACATATTTATTTTCTTTATAGTTTTATTGAATTATATGCCATCTCTGATGCCTTCGTAGGCTAATCCTTTGAACTCTCACAACGATTTCTATGGGTTAAATGAAATCATACGTTTTATTGTTAAACGATTTAACGATTCTTCTACGGTGATGTTTACTTCAGTTTGCTCTTCAATAACTTCGTAAACATATGCCTGGTGTGCCTTTTATATTCTCAAAGTTGCTTAAGTACTTACTTATTTCACCATCAGAACCGGGTTTGGTTGATTTTGACCAGCCCACCCCATGGCGCCAGTTATCCAAATCCAAACGCTGTAGATTATCTTTTACTTGGTTTTTTCACCGAAAATTCGGTCATACTTTTTATCGTCGGCATCGTCTTGGTTCCGAATATAACACCTTCCTGGTGTCAACTTTACTCGTACTCTCATGTCATAATTTAATTTAATTAGATATAAAATATTGATATCATTTGACGGTGTGCAATACACTTTAAGTGGAAAATTGAGTTTTTTAATTATTTTTTTTTTTCGATTTTTTTTTTAATGAATGCAGAATATCTCTTGAATGTTGTGTCTAAATTTCAAGTCAATCGGAGCAAAATTGACAAAATTATGACTATTTTTATACCTGTCAGATTTTTATATCTACCTGACTCGAGCGTGCTATTGTTACCAGGCAGCTGATTCGATTTCTATAGAATTCATTGTAGATAAGAGTAAAAAGATGCTTTAGACATCATTTATGGACCTGACATCGATGAGGTAAGCCGATAGAACTCGCTTATAAATGTTTCATGGCAAAATTTTTTAGTGTTCAAAACTTTAAAGCGTTTTTCCCACAACTCACATTTTTCAAAGTCGGTGTCTCTCATAACTTCAAAACTACTGCACCGATCGTTTTGAAATTTTGAACATAATTTACGACGTAACGCTAGAGTTTTTATTTTTTTTAATTTGTTATTTGTTAATTAATTTCGCAAAAAATCTCATTTTTTCTTTCAAAGTGTTCCCTTCAAGTGTTCCCAAAAAGTGAAAAATTTAAATTTCGAAAAACCGCCCAAAGCGATTTTCTAACGATATAATTTTGTTTTTTTTTTTATTTCAGATGATCCAGCACCAATTTACACCGCAATTCAACTTTTTTCCAAGATGCCCCAGAATAATTGCTGCCATTGTCGTATTTTTTAATATTTCTCCTTGAAAATTTTACACAATATTCTTAAAATGTCATACTATAATATACCATTGGTATTAATAAAAGGATTTTAATTATTTCATAAAAAAAAAATTACAAAAATCCACGTATTTTTGCACGAATTATCCCTATTCCTCCCTTCAGGGGCAATTATTCTCACAACCTAAACCTCATATTCCTATTCTTACTTACAATTGGCTCCATGGAAATTATTTGAACCATTGAAACCATTTCCCATATTATTTTTTTATACCAACTACCAAGCCAAGTCTGATAAGTAGGTCGAGAATTTCATTTAATAGTGTCCCAGAACTTTTGAAGGTACCATCTAGTTATATCTTCAATTAGTATACGTGTGGTCATATATCACATTGTAAACTAAGTCATCAAATTATTCATTCAAAACAAGCACAAAAACAGATTTTTTTATTACAATATTTTGTTGTTGTTGTTTTTTTTTTTTTCTTTTCTTTTACAAAGCCTATTGCCATAATTATTAGATATAGTACAATGCAAAAAAAAAAAATGTTTAAATAAAAATAATAAAAGGCAAATAAATAAATGTGTATGTGTAAATGAAATAGAAATAATAAAAATGAACACAAGGAATGTTTACAAAATAAAAATAATTCTGTAAATTCTCATTTTTAATTTTTTTTTTTTTGAATTTTTGTTTGTTTGATTTTTCTTCTTCTTCTTCTTCATCTTTTTCAAATAAATAAATTATACAGCACTAGATTTGTATGACAACAAATATACATATACACATACACATGTATGTATATATGCATATACATATAATTTAATATATTAATAATAAATAATTAGCTTAAAACACTATGATGAGACGATTATGAAAAATTAATCGTCTCTTTGCTTGCACTGATTAGGGGCCTCTATTGCCATTGATTCCGATATGCCATATAATGAGCAGCATCCAATTCAGGTCGTGGTTGATAACTATCTGTTGAAGTATTCTCATCGAGTGTTGGATCTGTTTGTAATGAACGCTTCCAATAGCCGCCGCTTGTTTCGCCGCCACCCCAATCATCACCGTGCTCCTCATAGTGATGCTGATGATGTGCATGTTCAACATAGATGACCTGTTGTTAGAGAGATTTATTCTTTGAAGTGAGAAACACCAAGGAAATACCAAAGATACCCAGTAGTTATGTAGAGTATTGTGTTGTACTATTGTGATATGATGTGATGTGATGTACTCCTACATACATACCTTGTATGTATCGTATGTATGTATGTATAGTACGGTTGCCAATATGGATAGAGGAGGATGTTTGGTGGTGAGTGGTGAGTAACAAGAGTGTTGCAATTCATTTATTGTTTTTCATTGTTTCATTTGTTTTTGCTGGGAGTTTATGATGGACTGCATAGCGATTAGTTTGTTTTGGGATCAACATTTTACAACTATTGTACATATTTACTAGTTCAATACATATGACGTCATCAGAGTATAAATGTAGCATATAATTTGATGCATAAATTTGCTATAATATCGAATACTTGAATGTGTATGCAATTGTACATTAAAGTGAGTTTACCTAGTCTCTATCTTCAACTCCTAGAGTGCTCCTATACCTAGTCAAGTCATAAATATTGGTATACAACTAAACGCATTCATACGACTACGACCTAAAATGATGGCGTGGTCCTACAAAACTGTAATAGTACCAATTATCACTTATACCTCTCTGGCATGGTGGCCCAAGGTAAATCAAATTGGGACTCAGATGATCCTTAACAGAATTCATCAAATAGCCGGTTTGAGCGTATCGGGAGCGATGAGAACTAGTCCCACAGCAGCTTTAGGAATAATCACAGGTCTGCCAGTGCTGCCATAAGGATTCCGAATTCTATTCATTTGAAAGAAGGCAACCGCCTAAAAGGGCACATTAAGATTTTAGATGTAGTCTGGAATTCACCGGGCCTCACGGTCTTTGACAGGATCAATAAAAAACTCGATATTCTCCAAACTCTTTGAAGTGATTATTCACGATCGCTTAGCGTGGAGAAACAATGAAATATTTCTAAAACAGGGCTCACAGCTATGGTACACTGATGGGTGGAAGATGGTAGTGCTGGAGAGGGAATTTGTAGGGTCAAATTTCCGGAAGGTAATTGCAATTGGAAAAATAGCTTCCATTTTTCACGCGGAGGTCCACGCCTTAGAGCAATGTGTCAGATAATGTCTACGTAGGGGCACTCGAGAAACCAACATATCCATTCTTTCAGACAGCCAGGCAGCTCTAAAATCACTAATGAATTTCTCGTTCCAATCTAAGTTGGTCTGAGAATGCTTCGAACTTCTCAATACCTTAGCAAAGCGGAATTCTGTGACTCTAATATGGGTACCGGGACACGAGGGGCATGCAGGAAATGAAATGGCAGATTCACTGGCCAAAAAGAGCGCATACACTCCTTTCATAAGCCCAGAACCCCTCTTCTGCGGGTTAACGATCTCCGTCGACTCTGTCTTGAAGAGCAGGAGGTTAGATGCAGATTAAACTACCTAAGCAAAGGATTCATAGTTCCCAGGTACCTAGTTAAACTCAATCACACAGCCGTGACAAGATATATAAATAGTCTTAAGATCTGCTAGTTAGAAAATAAGGCTGCACAAAAGATCTTCAGGTCGTGGTGCTTCATAGCTTTAATAATAATAATAATAATAATAAACGCATTCATTACGAATGCAATATTGGGCCCATTCATTTCATTTTCATTGCGATTTGACAGTTGACATTTTTGCTTCATTGCCACGTAAATAGATTTTTGGCATCAATTGCTTAGAATCATGAAATGGGGCGACATCGAAATTCGTATTGTTGTAGATGGCCTACTAAAATGCAACATGGATAAAAGCGATACCGTTGCGACCGTTTGGAATCACTCGCAATTTTGTGTCTCGTGCTGTGAAGTTGTTTGAGGATACTAGTGGATTACGAGACCGTCAAAGATCCGACCGCATTGGAGGGGGAAAACGCAAGCGAAAAATCGAAAGCGTTACACAGCTGGTACGCTCACTGACAAATTCTGTTTACTGACGTGAAAATCTTCACCGTAGAAAAATCTTTCAATATACAGAACGATCGTGTGTTCGCTTGGTCATCCAGAAAAGCATTCCAACTGATCCCGAGGATCCAAAGAGGCCACTATCCCGCGTCACAAGGCAAAAATAACTAAAATAACAAGGCTAAAGAGCAACCTTCCGAACTTCATATGAACGGCTGATTGGCCAGCTGATAGTCCAGACCTCAACCCGTTGGATTACAAGTTGTGGTCCGTATTAGAGGGCATGGCGTGCTCTACTCGACACCCAAATATTGAGTTGTTGAAGCGAGCCCTTGTCCGTGCAGTAGACAATTCCAATGAAGTGCGTCTCGCGATCGATGAGTGGCCAGATCGTCTCAAGTCATGCTGGAAGGAAAATGGAAGTCATTTCGAAAAAGTTGTTCTGAGATTTGTAGCCATTGAATAGCCCAATAAAAAGGAAAAAAAAAAGTTTTAAGAAATATTAATTCGTTTTCAGTTGGAGTCGATATTTCTGTGTACCAATATTTATGAATTGACTAGGTATAGCTAAAGCGGCTCAGGAAATGCCCGTAGAGGGATGAATTGTAGCACCGATCATCACTAAATTTTCTTTGAAAATATTTTCTTCCAACATATGTATTTATCCTCACTTTTCAACTCCTGGAGGTGATTCAATACAAAATTAAAGTAAAAACATTTGCAAATCGCCAAATATCCTCATAGCTCTTCATAAATTGCCCCTAGAGCAATACAATAGATGACAGACTGTTTTATTTTTCCTCTCAAGAATTACCTACAATCTTATTTACTTCCTATCTCAATCTCCTAGAGCCACTTCATTACAAAACGAACTCAAAAACGTATTAAATTCGACAAATTGGCTGATATCTGCTTACGGACTACTGCCCCTAGAGCGATGAAATGTATGACCGACTACTATTAATTTCGACTTCCCAACATTTTTTCCCAACATATTTATCCACGATCTTTAATTCTACCCTACAATTCCCCTACAGAATTATTGCTTTCATAATGGCTTTAAAAATTAGTCGTAAATTTAAATTCACTTTTCACTTTTTCACTTCACTTTTTCTTCCGAGTGCATGTCATATATACGTTTCTAATAACTGTATGTTCTACAGTTGGATTGATATTAATTTCATTCTAGGTTCATGCGTTAGATGTGCACTATATGAATATGGGGAAAACATATTTTACACTTCCCTATATGTTTATATCTAAAATATTTGTTGGAGAGGTTTAAAGTTTTTCTTTTTTTGTGGAAAAAATTTTCCATTTTGAATTTTCCAAGTTAAATTTTAAAGTTGAGGAAGAAAATTTAGTGCCATACGAGCTGAAGCCATAAGACAACTTTTCCAATGGCGAAAGGTAAAAGAGTTTTCTATTCTTCCATAATTGGCGCGCTGAAAAATGTATACACTGCGACAGCGATCAAGTCCTAAAAATCAGCCACGCATTAACATCAACAACGAAGCTTCTTTTTCAAAGGTTCAAGCTCATATTAATATATTTGATGGAATCAGATGGTGGGATCAGTGCATAATGAACATTTCAAACCCAATGGGAGAACGTTAGCAGGATATTGAAGGCAAAATAGCTCTAATACAAGAAGATATATGACAAATTGAATTTGCAGGTTTATAATGGTCGCTTGCATGTTGGGAAACTGGCACCGACGCTAAGTGAAATGCTCAAATTGGAAGCCCTACTCCATCTACAAGTTCAATTTACTTACTTATGTGGCCATAACAACCGAATATCGATTAAGGCCGAATATAACATGCTTCTCCAGCCATCTCTGTTCTTCGCTAGGTGGCGCCAGTTAGAAGGGGTAGTCATGTAGCTTGCTCTGCATACTATATGATGGCGCCTTTATTATTAGTAATAGGGGCCCTCCACGTGGCGACCACCGGGCAACGTCCTCCTGGCACCCGCTGGGAGGTTGCTGAAGTGAGTGGCGAAAATCTCCTCGGTTAGAGGTTGCGCGTTGGGTTTGGGACCCGCCCCATAAAAAATACGCCCAGTGAATGATGTAAAAATAAAATAAAATCTACAAGTTTAGTCACTCAAAATTGTCTGATATAAAATTGGTTATTTTGTGGGTGCCATAGCTCAGTGGTTAGTGTGTTGACCTTCTGATCTGTAGGTCCTCGGTTCAATTCCCGGCTAAATCGTAACAAAAATTAATATCGAAAAGATTTTTCTTTCGAACGGTACCCATCTGCTGGCAGGAATTGATAATTTTTCCAGCAGCAACAATTTGCCAAAAATATGCTTCTTAAAAGAACTCTGTGACAAAACTAAGTTGAAGTGTTGTCGCAAGGGTTCTGTCGTTCGGAACCGGCTAATATAAGTAGGTCCCTTCTAATGCTGTCCAAATTTAGCATGCACAACAGTATTGGAAGAGAAGCTCGGTGGTATCATAATGGGCCTTTCTGGCCTAAGTGTGTCCTAAGTGGATATTTGACAGAATTTTCAATTTATGTTAAATGCGCCCAACAAGAATGGAAGCTCTATATCATCCACGAGTTCGATCGATCGAAGTATTATACGACAACCTAATTAATTTAATCGATTCTCTTGCGACGATATACATATCTGTTAGACTTAACACTTTCAAGAATATAACTTTTCTGTAATATAACTTTCCGCGCATCCACCTCCTTAGCTGGAGATGCCTTCGATGGCCGATTATTACCTTTTTCGACAGTTTCAATGCTATACTAACCGAGAGTCCATCAAGCCGGAACATAAAACTGTTTTTTTTTTTGTTTGTTTCTTTTTTTCAATATATTGAGTACTTCGTAGGTTAACGATCTAGCTAGAGATCCTGCTCTGTGTGGAAAAAAAAATATTTAAAAATATTTGCAATCATTTTCGAACAAACGCACACCTCTTGCATATGATGCTATAATACAAAAGTTATGGAAGGGAAATTTTTATAGTAAAAAAAAAACAGAAAGTCATAGAATATTAACAAATAATAGGACGTGAGATAATTGGGAGTATATAGTATATGTACACCCTTTTTCACCGCAGAATAGATCTTGTAAATATATGAAATAGAAGTATAGAGAAGTTATAATAAGGTCCATGCTTGAGTCAAGTAGAAAAACAAAAATAGGAATCCAAGAGGAATGAATGCCGAATATAGTGAAGTATATTGTCATGAGCATCATTCACCATATTCGACATCCATGGTGTGTTATTCACAAGGTACACATATGTAACATATGTACAGAGAAGTAAATCGGAGGCATGCACCAAGGACCAAGTGACCGAGCATAAGCAACAATAGCAACAGCCATTAGGTAGGGTAGGTAGTAGTTTGTAGTTTGTAGGAGGTAATTGTAATTTGCGAAATCGCTCCAAAACATACGAACCTTTTGTGGTACACCACCACGTTTCACATCGATCCAGAAACGTGCTATATTAATCAGCAGGCCAATGAGAGCGATTGCAAAGAATTTGATTTGTAAATGAGCGCCAAGTATTTTCAGCAGTAATTCGATTTTTGCCTTTAGGAATGTACCAAGCAATACCAGTTTAGCTAAGGCCTTCTTCTTCTTCTTCTTTTTGCCACGTGTCACTATAGTAATGGATTGGAGAATATGAAAACAGAATATAAGCATAATTCCTTTAGTGCTATTATCAAATCAAACTACACATAATAAATAAAAAAATAAATAAATAATAGTAAAAAAAAAAAACATTTTGGGAGGGTGAGTGTTTGTTAGTATGAGGTGGTGCGCTGATGGTGCATTAGAGACAGAGAATTGAGACGTTCACACGTACCTTCTCTTCTTATATATCTTATATACGAATAGAGCTATTCCTATACACCTTCATTATTCTTACAATTACTTATTTGCGGCAATTTGTATGCATTTGTGCGTGTGTGTGTGTGTGTAGGTATTGCATGTATGTATCAATATAAGTGTCTGTGTGTGTGTGTGTGTGTATGTGTATTTACAGAATTTACTTAGCCAAATCTAAAAATATAAAATCTTATCTTATCAAATCTACTTTATACAAATCATACTTTACAAAGTATTATCACTAGAATACTTCTATCAAAAATTACTGAAACTTACTTCAAGCTAAACAAAAATATACCAATATAATCTACACAAACAACACCCAAACAAGATATTGCACAATTTCATATATGATGGACTATGTTATATCTTGGGGTAACAGGCATATTAAAATATGCAAAAGAAGGGAGTTTCTAATATTTCGAAATAAATAATGTTTTTCTGATTTTTCTTTATTTTTTAATTTTTCATCTAATTAAAAATTATATTTTAATAATTTTTTGTTCTTTCTGCTGTTAAACACTTGTTTGGATGCAGCACCACAAAGTACACCACACATTGTGGGTGTACTGTTTACTCTGAACGACGCCTACAACTCGTCGGTTTGTGTATCGACTAAATTATCATTCAAATTGTAAATAGCAATGATTTCAACCATGTATCATTGTGAATGGTATATACTAAATACCATCCACATACAGTGGACATTCAATATATCAAATCTAATTTTACAATGAAATTACAATGAATGAAAAAATTAAATAATTTTTTTTTGTATAAATTAACTTTACATATTCGCATTTCGTATAAATATGCATTTTCTTTTATTCAAACATTAAACCAAGAGTTAGTGAAAAATGGGGCAACATCAAATTTGTTAAATCGAGCCTATTTTTTATACTTCTAAAACCATTCTCTTCTTAAATAAATTAGCTCCATCTGCGCGAATGTAATATAAATATTTATTTTATTTCGTTTAGCATCCATTATATGCGACAGGAAGAACATTTCTTTACGTTGGAAAAAAAAAGTCAGGCATTTCTATGGGTCACATCAAAAAATTACTACTTGCAAAAAATACTAAATTGCAATTTATCATTCAATTTTCATTATTAGCACCACACTGTTGGTTGAATAGAGCGAACTGCTGCTCATTTATTCAACACATAAAACAGAAACCTTCATAATGAGGCAAGGAACTCTGACAAATGGTCGCTTACTGATATTAAAATGTTTATTACACTTACAGTGTACAAATCTTCAATACGATATTGCAATTTTAGCTCAAGAAGGTGAGTTTTAATGTATTTCACATATTATATTTATTCAATTTTCTAGACATTGTGTAATATATCCAAATTCGCAAAGTTTAGCGAACTTTTCGTTATTAGCGCATAATTGAAGCGATTAGAAGCTGTTCACTATTGAATTAATACAATTAAAATAGTACTTTAATGAGAACAATATCATAAACTGTGATAAAAATAACGACTTACTTTTGCTGGGTCAAAGAAAACATATAGTGCCGAGATACTGTCAAGGTAAACTTTCAATTAAGAGATGGTCTCTTTAAACTTATTATTCTTGTATAAGGTACAACCAAATCTAATAAATATTGTAAAATCAAAAGTTTTATCATAAAAAGATGATATATTATTCAATGCTAAGACCACAAAATTTCATATTGTTATCTCAAAAAACATCAAAGTTGCATTTTTTTTTATATGAGCCACCCATTTTAAGCCTACACTAAAGAGATTGGAAACTCCTTCAGAAAGTTTCAAATGATATTTCTTCGATATTGTCTTCGAAAATATACCACTTATTGGAACATAGTTCTTACGCTGAGTTAAGAAGCATTAGTAAAGAGTATGTTTCGTATGTTTCATTTTTCGGAACCGGCGTAATATAAGTAGGTCCCTTCTAATGCTATCCAAATTTAACACGCACAACAGTATTGGAGGAGAAGCTCGGTGGTATCACAATGAGCATTTCTGGCCAAATTGTGTCCTCTCAGAATGAGGGCAGCCACATAACCTAACCTAACCTAACCTATGTTTCATTTTAGGAAATTAATTTCTTTTTAAAGAATTGTCACTATTTGATTTTCGGTATCATTTTTCTTATGGAGGAAATATATAATTTCAGAATTTCAAATTTTGCTCAAATTACTTTAACTAAAATTTCCTTTCTCACAGACATTTGAAATTTTTAACTCCTTCTCCAAATATAGACAATTATGCTTTGCTACAATTTTCTTGGTTTCTAATAAAAAATCAAACCGAACGAAACACAATGTTGTTAATTTGTCATGAATTTGAAAGTTTTACGAGTAATGAAGAGAAAACAAGAATGATTTAAATTACATTTACTGGACGAAATCCAACTTTTGCTGTTTTTTAAAAAGACTATGAATATCAAAATATAAACTAATACAATTTAAGAATATTTTGTATTGACGATGGTGGAAGAAATCAAATTCTGCTCATTATACCCAATATAAAATTTATCTGTCAGTCGTAATATAGAGCCTTCACTGGGTAAACTTTTGTCAGAGTGTTTAAGGGAATATTCCTTAAATCGAAAATTCGTTGAAATCCACATTTTACTCTTTTTATATAGAATGCAACAAGAACAAGAATTGTACTCTTGACGATGGTGGATGCAACAATATGTTGTTTCTTTTACCGAATAAGACGGTTCTAAAGTAGAACCATCAATGACAAACATATGGAAGTTCGTTATACTGAATGTCCACTGTACCAAATACATAATGGTTTAGATCTCGGCTAAAGACACTTGTGGAAATCTCATACTAGCAATTGTTGTGGCATATTGAACAGAGTAAAATAGTAGGAAAGGAAAGTGTCAGAGGATAGTGTAAGAGATTAGGCCAATACATAAAGTACAAATACAAAATAAACCACACCAGTAGGGGAAATGATCGTGTCGGGAAAGGGTGCTTTAAAGTTATTCAAATCACACGCAAACACACACCTCCATTACTTCTACCATATTTTATTGGATGCTTATGTTTTCGTTTTCCTCCGCTGCCGAGTAAATCACCAGCTCCGACCAGCTCATCGAGCAAATCAAGACCGATATGACTTGTGGGATGTTCCTCCGCTTGCACTACAACGGTAGATGCTGGTTTTTGCTTCTTGCGTTTTCGACGTTTCTGTTTGCCCGGTTTACCACCATGTCCGAAGGATACAGCATTACCACCATCATGACCATGCTCTTCTTCTGGTTTTACAACTAGCAATGTTGTCAACTGACCAACTTGTCCCTTTTGTCCCTTCTGACCTTTTCTTTTTTTCACTCTATTACCAAAACCACCACCAGGCCGTTTCAATTGTTGTTGTGGCTGTGATGATGCTTCTTCATGTTCGTTATTCGTATTCAGATTATTTTGACTATTTGTATCTTGGATTTCAATAAACTCAATGCCATTGGAAGTGTTATCTGTTGCACCGATGGTGTCTTTTGAATCGCCAGGATTATTATCTTGATTAAAATTTTGAATTTGATTCGATTGATATCCGGCATTAGCAGCATTCGCAGCTTTGTCATCTTCCTCAGCACCATCATCATTATTATTATCATTACCATCATTTTCGTCATCATCATCATGAGCAGCATCATCATCATTTGTTTCACCACCATCATCATCGTCATCATCATCATCTTCTTCCTCTTCTTCTTCTTCTTCTGCTTCAGCAATTTCATTTTTGGTATTTTGTAAGACATAATCATATTCACGTCCAAGGAAACTAAGTACATGAATAATATATTATATGTATGTGTTTGTGGGTGCATATGAGTGTGTACAGTAGTTCATTTCCATATAAGGTACTATATGTAGTACTTACCCATCCATGGTTTCAGCTAAATATTGCTTCATAAAATTCGTACCAATTTCAATCTTCTTCAATATGGTCGATGGTTTTTCTTTGGTCAGACCTTCGGTTGCGCTGTAACCACGTCTTTCAATTGTAGCATTCAATTGATGGTCAGCTTCAACTGTAAGCGGCAAAAACAATATAAAAAAAAAAACAATATAAAAAAATTGCATTTTTTATATATTTTCTTCCTGAATCCTAATTTCAATTATTATAAGGTCTAGTAAAAATAAATCCATTATTTTTGCATTAAATTGAAGGTTTTATTTAGCATAGTTAGAATGATCCGATTTAGGTTAAATATGCACCGTTTTGTTCGATAACTTGTTGCCATTTTGAAGGTAATTTCATAATGTCACTCTTATAGAAATTCTCGTCCCTATTGGCAAAAAACTGGGACAGTCGATTTTCACAATCTTCTCTTGACGCGAATTTTTCACCAGCAAAATTATTCGCCATAGGCAGGAACAGGTAGTAATCACTTGGTGCCAGGTCCGGGCTATAAGGTGGATGCATAACAACCTCCCAACCAAGCTCCCGGAGCTTTTGGCGAGTGGATATCGAAGTGTGTGGCCTGGCGTTGTCCTGATGGAACACAACTCCTCTCCTATTGGCCAAAGCTGGCCGCTTCTGGGCGATTGCTTCCTTCAGACGGTCCAATTAAAGTACAGTACAGGTCCGAATTAAAAGTTGGGCCATAGGGGAGCAGCTCATAGTAGATGATTCACTGCCAATCCCACCAAACACATAGCAAAACCTTCCAGACCGTCAATCTTGGCTTGGCCACCGTTTGCGCCGGCTCACCGCGATTCGACCATGAACGTTTTCACTTGACGTTGTCGTAAGTGACCCACTTTTCATCACCAGTAACCATCCGCTTCAGAAATGGATGGAATGGATTTTGTTGTGATTCAGCAGCAATTCGCAGATGGAAATTCGGTCCATGAGTTTTTTTTTTTGCGTTAACTCTTGTTGCACCCATTCATCGAGCTTCTTTTTGTATCCAACCTTATTTAAATGGTTCCAAAACGGTTTTTTGTGCAATGTTTAGCTCCTGGGCAATCGAAACAGTGCTTACATAACAGTCAGACTCGACGATTTCCATTATTTTATCGATATTTTTGACAAATGGCCTTCCAGAGTGTGGTGCATTTTTGACATCAAAATTACCGGAACGGAATCGACGAAACCAAAATTGCACGTGATTGGCTGTTACAATGTCAGGACCATATACACTATTCACATTTTCAGCCGTCTGGCTTGCGTTTTCGCCTTTATCGAAGAAAAACTGTAAAATATGGTGTATTTTCTCTTTACTGGTGACCATCTTTGACGCGTGCTCAAACAATACTGAGTCAAGCAATCACAAAAGTGCCTGAAAAGTTTATTTAGTACGAAATCCTATCTTTCTAACGCCATCTAGAGTAACCCGATCGCACTTATACAGCGCGATATACAGATTACTAAAGCCATCTATTGGAAAAATAATGGATTTCTTTTTACTACACCTGATATCTGTAGGGATTTTTTTTAACACAGTCCATACTCCAAATGCCCTTTTGCTAATAACGATGAAATGCAATTTTAATCATTATAAAAGTCTTTTAACTAGAAAAAGGGAAGATCAACATTTAATGAACAAAAAAGTATTAAGACTATTAAAACAAATACTATGATAATTTAGTTTAAATGTTAAAAACAGAAAATCATTTCACAAAAATTGCATATCATGATCAACTAAATATACATATTTAGTGATTGGTGTTTTTAATGAGAAGACCTTTTACGATGCACTAATTTTAGCGCTTCAAATTAACAAATAATATTATATTGTATTTTCCAACATTTTCGGTAAAGGCTTTATAGCATTATTATGTTATTTAGAATTTCTAATTAATTCCAGAGAAAGTGAACCGTTTTTTTTTTTTCATATACTCTGCTGCATGCAAATTTTGTAAAGCATTTCATCTAACCCTTACCTTTTAATTTTTGCCATTGTCGATGCAATTCATTATCCCATACATCCAATATACGTGCTGATTCTTGTCGCGCACAACTCCATGGCTGCTCTCTGATGGTACAAAATACTAAATCAATATATGGCGATACTTCTAAAATTAGAAAAAAGAAAGTTTAAAAATAAGTATAGTCATCCAAACAGAGGTAAACAATAAACAACTTATAAGTATTTATATGATCGGAATTGAGGGCAATGAAGTGGCGGACAAACTAGCGAGAGCTGGCTCGTTTTCTCCACTGACAGCCCCAGAACCTTTCTGCGGTATAAGCTCGGCATCGTCCAAAGCTATGATAGAAAAACATTACTACGACAAATACCAAATACAATGGACAAATTCGACAGGTCTCCATCAAGCGAAAACCCTCATCAACTTTGATATGGCTTTTGACAGAATTAGTCTTAGCAGAACCGGTTACTAGAGCCTAGTAACCGGCTATCTCTCAGGACATAACTGGTTAAAGTACCACCTCAATGGGATTATCCTCTGACACGGAGTGTAGACTCTGTCTGGAGGAGGATGAAACATCGATCCACATCTTTTGCGAATGCCCAGCCTTGCCCAGACTTTGCCTCAAACACTTTCAGCTCAATTTCCCAACACCAGCTTCAATCATCAAAAGTTCGACAAGATCAATTCTATATTGTCTTTCGAACTATCATATTGTCTTTCGAACTATCGCATATTATTCGTTTTATCGAGCTTTTTACGAAGTCTACATATCGTTTATAAACGACTTTGACAACAGTTGACTTTAAAGTTGAACGTTGAAGAAAGACGCGTAATTATAATTGACGGCCAAGAAAGATGCATAAACATGATTAATGGCGGTGTGGTTACAACCAATCTCCTTCAACCAATATACACTAATTAATATACACTAATTATTCGTTTGGATAAAGGGTAATATGATAACGTGTCTTTCTTCGTCTTATTTTTTTACGCGTCCTTCCTCGCCGTCAAAACACTCATGCGTCTTTTTTCGTATACACTGACGATATACTTTTCTATAGTTCTTACAAACAAAAGCATGAACTTAATAAATCTTCGGTTCTTTGAGTTACGGTATCTTTTTGATTTTTCGAGATTATTGTAAAAACACAACGAAATAATGTCGAAAAAATGTATCAATTTAGATGTTCGACATAATTGCAAATATTTTTGTAAAATTGTGAAAATGTGTTTTCCCATATAACAGATATCAAAATGCCGACGTTATTGCATTTTTATAATCATATCAGAAAACTGTTTTTGAATATAAAAAAAAATTCGACATTATTGCAAACGTTTTTACATTAATGTCAACAAGTTATTTTCCCAAATAAAAAAGATGTCGATATTATTGCAAAAAATTTCGAGATTGTCGAAACCAACTCAATTAACTTAACCCTTAACCCTAACGGGTCATTTGTGCCCTGCCGAAACTGACATTTTCCACGTTTTTGTTTGTTTAAACAGTTATATTGTTAAACAAATTAAAAAATCGGTAATATAGCGATTGATCCTTAAAATGGAATCCTTAATAAAGTTTTGTGAATTTTTTCAAATTTTTTGAGCACTTTTACGTACTTTTTTGAGAGCCAGGCGCAAGTGACCCGACGTTACCCAGAAGAGGTGCGAAAAAAGACGTTACATAGCCAGGGTTAATAATATACACAAACATTTAAAAAAGCAGATTTGTCGTAAAAATGTATGGATTTTGAATTTACGATATAATTGCAAACATGTTTACAATAATATCGAAAATTGAATTTTTCCTATAAAAAAAAAATATTTTTACTTTATTGTGAAAATTTTCAGAAAACTTCAAAATTTTGCCATAAAAAAATGTCGACATTATTGCAAAAACGTTGACAATACTGTCGAAAAATTATTTTCTCACATAAACAACAATTTCGACAATATTGCCAGACATTTTAGAATAATGTTGAAAAATTATTTTTCCCATAAAAAAAATTGTCGATATTATTGCAAACCTTTTTCGACATTAATGCAGTACATCATAATACTGGTACTCCCATGTATGTCAATATTTTACCTATAAAAAATTAATTTTACTTTATACCAAGAAATTTTAAGAAAATTGTCAAACAAAATTTTGCCATGAAAAATGTCGACATTATTGCAAAAATGTTAACAAACTATCGATAATATATTTTCCCACATAAAAGACAATTTCGGCAGTATTGCCAAACATTTTACAATAATGTTGAAAAATTATTTTCCCTATAAAAAAAAAAATTGTCGATATTATTGCAAACATTTTTCGACATTAATGCAGTAATATATAAATACTGGTACTCCCATGTATGTCAATATTTTACCTATAAAAAATTAATTTTACTATATACCAAGAAATTTTCAGAAAATTGTCAAACAAAATTTTGCCATAAAAAAATGTCGACATTATTGCAAAAATGTTAACAAACTATCGATAATATAATTTCCCACATAAAAGACATAAAAGACAATTTCGGTAGTATTGCCAAACATTTTACAATAATGTTGAAAAATTATTTTCCCTATAAAAAAAAAATTGTCGATATTATTGCAAAAAAATTTCGACATTAATGCAGTAAACCATATATATAAATACTGGTACTCCCATGTATGACAATATATGAGTATGTAGTTTTAGAAATATTGTAGTATGTCTCGTGTATGACAACGAGTCAGGCAAGTTTAATAAATAATGCAGCAATGCTGTTGCAAATAGCATCAACATACAATAACAATAAATTGTTTATTTTACTACAATAAAACAGAAAAATATAAATACATTGATTTCGCTTAGATTATGCAGTATTGTGTTGCGCATCATGAGCGCAGTATGAGCGACAGACTCACACACAGATATGTGTATAACCGGTAACTACTGTAAATACTGCATAGTCATCTAAACCAAAAATGAATGAAAAAAAAAATAAAAAAATTGAAAAGAAAGAAAGAAGAAGACGATAATCTCAAAATAACAAACAAGTATTGCATATACGTATTTGTACCAGTGAAAGTTATTTTACTCTTTACAACTCTTCCTATGAAAGACAATATAAAATGATTATTACACTTATTCGCATTGATTGATAAAAAAAATTATACCAACAAAAAGTAGAGGAGACACTACCGATGAGTTAGCAAATGAGAGAGTAGGTAACACATATGCATATGCATAAGTAGTAGACGAGTATTGTCTGTGTGTGTGTGTGTGTGTGTGTGATTTGTTTTAATTTTCTTCTTTCTACAAACAATAATACAATATTTACTAGCATACATACATATATTTTTATGAGCGCGCACAAATTGATGCTTTATTTGTATTTTGTCTATTGGCCATAATCCATAAATAGCGGCAAACAAGCTGGTAAACCACATACCTAAACAATTTAAAGCACTTTATGAATGATGCTGTTATTATTGTTATTGTGCCGCATCTCTATTCCAGCCTTTACTGTCTAATTATGGTGTTGTACGTTTTAAATCGTCCGACACTTGATGCTAGTTAGGCCATGCAATGGGTGCGCTGCGTATACACAGTAGCCACATACCAAATTATGTGGCTAAAATGTATTAAATACATACATAGATGCCTCCTAACTCTAGTTAAAAGCACTTAACCATAAAGACGAAACTATTAACATTTATTTATTTCATTTTTTTTCTATCTGTCTATCTCTTTTGGCTTATTCAGAATATTTACACACATAAGATGTACGATGAGAGATGATGAGTTAGTTATGTAGTTATTAAAGATGATTACCAGTGAATGTATTAAGCATCTTTAATGGCAGGGGAAAAAAATATGATATTTACATTCCGTCAAATAAGTACCCGGAAATCGGAAATTCTCATTTTTAATTTTCCCTCTGAGAATATTTCAAAAAAAAAATTTTCCCAGGTTGGCACAACTGTCAGCCACTATTCTGTGAATTTTTATTGCTATGTGGCATTTAGTTTGGTTACGGCGCCATTAGGAACAAGTCAACCTTTTGTGTGCGTTGCGATTTTTACTATGGATAAAAATATCGAACAAAGAGTTTGTGTGAAATTTTGTGTTTCAAACGAAATTTCTTGTGTCAAAACGTTCGAAATGTTGAAAAAAAAAAAACATTTGGTGATTCAACCATGTCGAAAACTCAAGTTTACGATTGGTATAAATCGTTCAAAGAGGGGCGAGAAGAAAATTTTTGAAATATTCTCAGAGGGAAAATTAAAAATGAGAATTTCCGGGTACTTATTTGACAGAATGTATAATGCTTGCACTTGGCTTATTTCACTTATGATACCTCACGTGGTATAAAATTGTTTTAATCTACCAAAAAATATTTCATTTCACTTTAAACTACAAATGATTTAAAATAGTCCAATGTAGAGAAAATAAAAAATTAAAGAAGATGAACACACATGAGATGAAATACACACACACATACATACACACTATGAACACGTTCACTTCTCGCATGTTTCGGTCTTAAATAGCGTGATCATCTTACACCTTAAATCTTAATTTCAATTAAACTCTTCAAGCTGAGCATATTTTTTCATACTGTAACGTCTGCAGATGTCATCATGTGTTGGTAATGTCGACGAGTAATTGTCACGAAAAACTTCTTGTGTTTATACGGCAGGCGTCCATTATATATACAGGGTGATTTTTTGGCATCTTTCTTTTTGGCAAAACTGTTTTTGACAGCTCAGCCAGAAGCATTGCAAGAACTGCCAATGCATCCCGAAAATGACACTGTTTGGTGTGGATTATGGGCCGGTGGCATCATTGGACCGTACTTTTTTAAAGACGACGAAGGCAGGAATGTTACTATAAATGGCGAGCGCTACCGTGCGATGATTACAAACTTTTTTTTTGCCAAAATTGAAGAGCTGGACTTGGTTGACGGTGCCACATGTCACACAGCCTCGAAACAATGGCCCAATTGAGAGGCGAGTTCGGTGAACAGTTTATTTCACGTTTGGGGCCGGTCAATTGGCCATCTAAATCGTGCGATTTAATGCCTTTAGACTATTTTTTGTGAGGCTATGTTAAGGCTCATGTCTATAGCGCCAAGCCCGCAAAGGTAGACACATTGGAAGCCAATATTGAAGAATTTATTCGTGAGATTCCGGGCGATATGCCATGGAGACAGTATGACAAAATTGGACGCAGCGTATGAACCATTTGAGGCGCAGCCGCGTTCAGCATTTACATGAAATCATCTTTAAACGTTATATAGATCATTCTATCGATTTAAATAAAGATTTCATACATTTCTCTAAATTTTATGTGTTTTTTTTTTTTTGTAAGTCTAATTGAAGGCTCTGAAAGAATCACCTTGTATATATTTATTCTTGTTGATCCATTAATGAGTAAAGGGCCATAACACGATTATTCCAATCTACTCTATTATTCGCGCGTTTTTTTATCTCATTCCAAGTGAGTTGGATGTTTTCTAGTTCTGTTTCAATCTGCCTTCTCCAAGTGTATGCAGGCCGACCTCTGCGCCTACTGCCCTGATGGTTCCACATTATAGTTCGTCTGGCAATGTCCGTTTACGCTTCAAGATTTCCATTTTTAATAGGAAGTGGTTCACTCAAGGAACATAGCCGGGTGTTTGTAATCGTGTTTGGCCAGAATATTATAATTATTTGTCGAAGGCATTTGTTAATGAAGACCTGCACCGCTTGTATGTCTTTCGCGGCTGCATTCCAGGTCTCACAACTTTACACTAACGCCGATTTTACGTTCGAGTGAACATTTTTAGTTTGGTGAGGCGGAAAATGATGCCTCGACCACCACACTGGAAACAAAGCGCCAAAAGCTTCTTTACCTTTAGCTAGTCGATTAGTTGCATCTCCAGATGAATCGCAACTCTTGTCAAGCATGCAATCCAAATATCAGAAGTGGTCCACGTTCGCCAGTGGTTTGTTATAGATGAAGAAATCCTGGTTCAACTCGTTGTTGCTGGCTGACCAAAAACGCGTGTTGCCTCGAACTGGCCTGCTGAAACATAACTCCACAAAATATCATCATATACTAGTCGCTTTCTTTTGATACCATATATTATTATACAGGCTATTCAATGCACTGCGACCTAAAAGATTTTTTGTGCGCATATTGCCCAATTAAAACAATTCTAGACTATTTATAAATATTATAATTGCTGTAGGCTTGATTTTACCTATGTGGTTTGGAGTCAAGTCTTGCCAGCGCTGGGCAATTGCGTAGAATATGTTCCGATATTTCTTGCTCCTCATGACAGAGTCGACAGGTATCGTTTTCTATTTTCTTCATATGGCAATTGAGTCCACAGTGCCTAGTAAGCAGCTCTGTGTAGAGTTTTACGTCATTTCTGCTGAGGTTAAAAACAGCATCCATCTTAATATGTGTGGGATCAATATGTCCCTTTGACTGCCGCATGCCCGTTTGGACTCTCCAGTAGTCGAGTAGATCTCGTTTATTCCTCTCCCATATCAAGTTGTTTATGAAACTGTTTGTAAGCCCGCAGAAAGGCTCTGGTGTCAATGAAAGGAGTGCTTGTGCCTTCCTTTGCAAGGGAGTTGGCCATTTCGTTTCCCCCATGTCCCGGCACCCACATTAGGATGATTGGATTCTTTGCTGCCAGGGCATTGAGAATTTTAAAACATTCCCAGACCAGCCTTGATTGAAACGAGAATTTTGCCAGGGGCTTTAGAGCCACCCGGCTGTCCGATAGGATACATATTTTGGTACCACGGGTGCCCCTACATATGCATTCTTTCGCACATACCTCTAAGGCTCGGACCTCCGCCTGTAACATGGAAGCTGTTTTCCCCATTGCGATTGCTTTCCGAAATCTTGGTCCAACAATTTCAGGCTCCGCACAGCCATCTTCCATCTTAGACCTATCAGTGCACCACAACTGTGAGTACTGTGAGTATATTGCTACTCCCTCAAGCCGAACAGTCGTTGAACGTTTCGTTTGATTAGTTCACCTAATCTCATTAGCTGCTCAGGTTAGAGCCCCGATTCGATCGTTTGGCAACGTGGAACAGCTTCTAATTAACGACTTCATTCTAGTTTCAGCAGCAATAGGGCCTTACTTTCTTATTCATCAATTCTGGTTTTGCAATTCTATCTGACACTTTCGAACGCCTCTTCCATTGCTGTTTAGAGCTGTGTAGAATTTTTCCTTACGAAAATAGATAGATAATATGTAGCTTTCATTTGTAACGATTATTTAGATACGAAATTGAGCCAAAATCAAATCCGTTTTAGTCCAACAAATTGCTTTTTTTGGAAGTTGGGTGATTTTGCAATTTATTGATCAATCATATTGATAAAAAAAACGCCGATTCCTACTTGCTAAATATAATATTTTATTTGCACATACCTATATGCCATATATATGTACAAAGAAATATTTTTCTAGTTGTAAGAGCTATCTTATGAGATATGGTATGCCATAAATTTGGACATAAATGTCAACATGTTGTATGTTGCATGTTGCATTACATTTTAAACATCAACAATGACAATAATTCAAGTGACATACTAGTTAGCTAAACATAATAAGCAATGGTTAACAATTCCATTCAAGGTAATATCATAAATTGAGCTAACTACATATTGTTTTTCAAACATATTGTAAAGTGAAAGTACATATAATAGGTATCACCACTACAAGAAAGGCTATCAATACCAATAAATATTTATTAGTAAATTCCAAATACAATAATAATTATGTATTCATGAAACGAATCATGAAAAATACAAATATTCATACAAATACATACTAGGACTAGAGCTATTTGCTGTACAGAAGTTTTCACAATGGCAAGCTACTCTAAAATGTGTCACATAATCTCTGAGGTTAAATCTAATTGCACTATAGCTATGCACAGTGAAGAGGCTACATACTATATGTGCAGATAGACTGCATCAGAAAATTATTCAACGACACTTAACCCATGCGAAAATGCATAACAATAATTCTTAATGGGTTTTCGTAGAATAAGTTGACAATTCCACAGTGCACTAAGTACAGTATGGAAAAGAGAAATGCAACGATAAGTGAACAAATAATTGGTATTATTTTCGATTAGTTTGTAGGATGAGTAGACATTTTCGTTTTAGTATCAGTGGCGTAGTCAAGGGGGGTCATCAGGGGGGCAAGTCGCCTCTTGTTAAAAAAGAAAAATAATAATATATAGATATTTAAAAAGCATTCATTAACATTTTTTCTCTTATACAGCTTTTTCATCTCACCCCCCTCCCCTCCCCCTGCCAAAATCCTGGCTACACCACTGGTTTGTAAATTTTTAAATTGGTTTGACATTTAAAACTGAAAAGTGGCAATTTGAAGAAAAACTAACACATCTTACAATTTGATTTTTTTTAAAGAATCTGAAGAAAACTGATGTTATTTGTTGTTTGGCTTAGATCTGCAAGATTGAATATTATAAAATTAACAAGCTTTATTCTACATTTTAGATGAAAAAGAATCTCAAACGATTATAAATCGTTGGAACAACATTTCATGTGGAAATCAGTTCAATATTTGCGTGATTTACCATCTGTAAAGTGAAGTGAATTGAAGTGAAGATGTGGGCAGGACAAGAACCAGGGCACTCAGTCAAACAACCATTGTACCCAAACTTAGAAACGGAAAATAAAATAGAAGGAAAGGGTAGAGAAACAGAAGAACAGAAAGAAGTGATAGAGTAGAGAATGTTACACTACCTACTCCAACGTCCTAGTACTCTTAACGAATCTAAGGAGATCGGATAGAGGGAGAGACTGAACTGTGTTCAGGGTCAAAGTATCTCCTCACAACAAGACTGAATCGATGATGACACCTACAGTAACCATAGGATATCGACAAGTGTTGTGCCCTACGATGACCCCAATGAGCATTGTGAGGTCCTTCCTCCTTAATCGCAGGAGAAAGTTCGCTCGTCTTTCTATTTTTCCGTTTTTAATTATCCGATATAAAACGCAAACAAACAAAATGGGCGCCGACCAGAACTTTGCGTTCAATGTGAAGACACAACGAATTTTTAGCAAACTGACAGTTTATGGCGATAATATTTATCAAGATAATTTCTCTGATGACAACATATTAAGGTTGCGTCCATCTTTTACCGCTAATCGGTTCTCAGTGAATATGACAGCATCAGCTGTGTACGTGACATCACACTAGTCCAATGGTTGCTTCATTCATTTATAATTCTGCATTGTCTACATATTTCTTTTGAATTTGTTCGCCATTTTGTCATTGCTCTCTCAGCTGGACCAGTGTTACGTCACAGCGCTCACAAATCCCCTCTGATAAGCGCAATCTTTTAATTCTATAATTCTTGATGTGTAACGTTTTAGAGTCGGCATTGTTTGAGAGCAAATAATGCCAAACCGATTACCGATTCTGCAATTTGTTCACAGTCCTCAAATATAATTATGTATTATTATGGTGAGGCTCCATTAGATATAAATACTTGTAGTCATTGCTGATTTCATTACATTCGAATATCTAAGAATTCAGTGTCGAGCATATGACTCTTATCTTATGTAGTTGCTTTGAAAATATTTCTTTCTTATTTTCAAATATTGATTGAGTTTTTTTCGTTACACTCAGATGGTCTGGTGGCGCAGAACTGTGGTTAAATCCGCTGCTTCTTCTCTGAACAGACTACAAAGAAATATATCACTGGTACTATGAGCACCAGCTCTGGTGACGCGCTAAATGCCTTACTTAATTTGCCTCCATTGGATCTTCAGATCCGGAAGGAGGCGATTAAAGCTGTGTTCAGATTCAAAACTTATGGAGTCTGGCTTGATGGGGCTTATGCGGGACACAGGCATATATACCATCAGCGAAAATATTGTTTGATGCTTCAAATACTTTTATCAAGATAAAAAATGTCCACACACAAATATTGCCGCTGCTAAAGCTTATGTATATCTGGCACTCAAAATGACAGATGGTAGCTATTAATTTCTGGTTCGAAGTTACAAACACAACAATATTTAAATTTCATCATAAAATGCTTGCTGATAGGAATACAATAAGTAGAAAAGAGATAAATATATGCAATAGAATAGAATAGAATTATGAATGAGAGAAAGGTTCTACTGAATTATACTGACATAAGTAGGAAAGAGATAAATATATGTAACAGTCTCTTTACTATTATGCTGACATTTGTTGGAAAGAGATAATGGCATGCAATAGAATACAAATGAAATATGAATGACAGAGACGAAGAATATGCATAATACTCTTTCTTATATATTGTATCCTCTTTTAAAATTCTTCAATGATTTATTTTCAGAATGAATAAGTTTTTAGTGTTTCATATTTTAATGGCATGCAAATTTCTGCATTTAATTAGTGTGATGCAAAAAGAAATCCATGTCACAATGGTCGATTTTATTGCCAATTTACTATTGACTACTTTCAAGGGCATAACAAATCTGTTCATTTCCATTACGTTACCAATAATGTTACGATTTCTTTTTCATTGAAATTTCATTGAAAATTTACTCTTCAAAATGCTGCAAAAAAAAAAAAAATTTCACTTCGCGAAAACATATAAACTCTTATTCTCATCCCATATTCTTACAACATTTTGTCTCTGTATGAAATGTATGAATTTTATGAATGTATTAAAATTTTAAAGGGAAGAAAATTGCCATTTAATTTTACATCAATTTGTCACGGTTCGTTCGAATTCTGTTCGATGAGTCTTATTTCGCCATTCACAAAACAAATTCATACTATCACAAAAATTCTTCTAAATAATGCAAATTGGGGAAACAGTTTCATTTCGATTTTCTTTTTTTTTTCTTTTTTTTTTTCGTCATTTTCTTTATAAAACTCTCGTAGTGAGAATAATTCATAATTAATAACCTCATTAATCGTAAGTTAGAATTTTTGAAATTCTAAATATAATTTTCTTGAATTCATAGATTAAATACTGTAACTACCTAATAAGTTTTTAATGGCAAAATCAAGCGATAAATTGAAATTGCTAAACTTATCACAGTTCACATGCTTCATAAGGTGTTATGTGAAGGAAAACACCAGTACATACATGACATGACCATATATGACATTTGACTATTAAAATTATGTGTGAAAAATTGAAATGAGCATCAACTGTATACGCAAATCATATAAATATCCATCACATACCTGCTTCACAGAAGTATATACCTTTACTTTCACACATACACTATACCATAGTAAGCTGACCAACAATTTAAATGACCCAGTATAAAATTGCATCCATGACACAATTTTGCCAGCATCGTTTTTAACACCAAGACGAGGAGAGCAAAAACAAAAAGTGAAACGAAAACAAAGAAATTTTTCTAATAAGGCTCTTTTAGCTCATTAAACGATTCCAATGAACAACAAAAAGATGCTTAATGTGCGTTCCACATGCAATTTTTTTTTTTTTTTTTCAAAATACATTTTTTTTTAATGTATTCTCTTTTTTCTTTGAAATATTTACATGTTGCTCATTATAAGTTCATACGTTGTAGCTGTTTACATGTGAGCATGTTGATGAAATATGAAATTTTACAAATTGGTACTACTGTACTAACATGTTGTTTTAATATTTTTTTGCAATTTTTGAAGAAAGCTTATTATTTTTATAAAATTTGTATTAATTTATTTAATTAATATAATTATTAAATGCTGTGTTTTTGTTTGTAGTTCACCATACCTACATTTTTTCACTAATAACAAGAACATGCTAGAGTGAGATGAAAAAATGTTTTAATAAAGATATTAATTAAATAAAAGTGTATACAATTTTTTGTTTTTCCAAAATATATTGCCATTTGAGTTTCTGATGAAATTTTGCTATAATCCCTTCACTTTTTACAATATTTCTCTCTCATGGCAGAGATGAGATGAGCATCATTCAGCTCAATATATGATGTAATAGTTGACATGGATACGATATGGGTCATCCATTGACACTTTATGTGCCAATTGGTTTATAGGAATACTTAAGTCAGTAGCTGCACTAATTTCAGTACATGGTCCATATACCTGTGTCATCTCAGAAATTACTAAATGTTGCGACATGAAACAGTTGACCAACAGTTGACAGTTGACTTGCCCTGAGTCAAGAAATGTTGAAATAAGATATGAATAGTGAAAAACCCGACAATAACATTAATAACCTTATTCACAGAAGGTAGCTACAAAATAAACAAAAAAAAATACCCTTTAGATGTAAAGTTATCCAATTTGTTTCCAATAAATATTATAATATAAATTTAAGATATTTTTTTCTGAAAAAAAAAATATGTTAACATCTTAGTCTTATAGATAGCTAGAGTAATGAAGTTTATGACCTGCCACTATTAATTATGTTATCTTAACATTTTTCAGAAATAAACTTAACTCCTATTCGCACTCCTTTTGGGAGCTCCGCTACGAAAATGACATGTTTTAAATAAATTTTGCTCCCATCACTATTTCAATGATACTGAATGACTAAAGAAACTTACTACCTATTTCTACTTTTTAGTGAGTTTTCCGTAAAAAAAATGACCATAAAGCGAAATCGACAAACTACTTCTTAATTGTACAGGAATCATCCTCAGGAGCTGTAGAATGTATGGATAATTCCTATTAATTTTTCAAACTCAACATTTCACCCGAATATACTTATTCCCTATCTGCATCCTTATGAGGGCTCCCATACAAAATTTCCGAAAAATCGTCCCTATACCAATACTTCCCACAAATATATTTACACACTATCTACATTCGCCTCCCAAAAATTTATATTCTTTAACTACTTCCTTACTAATGTGGCCATTACAATCGAAAATCAATTTAGGCCGAATTTAGCATGCTTCGCCAGTCAACCCCTACCTTCGCTAGCTGGCGCCAGTTAGAGATTCCAGGCGCAGACTGGCTCTCCAGTACTTGGTCTTTCTACAGGAGGTTGGGTCTGCCTCTTTTGCGTCGTCGACCAGCGGGTTCCGAATATAACACTTTCTTAGCCGGAGCGTGTTCTTCCATTCGCTCGATATGACCTAGCCAGCGCAGTCACTAAATTTTAATGCGCTTTACTTAATCCGTATCGGCTTACAGCTCATACAGTTCATATTTATACCTTATTCAATACTCGCCACCAACGCAAATAGATACAAAAATCTTGCGTAAGACTTTTCTCTCGAAAACTTCGTGCATTTTCTCATCTGAGATGGAAATTGTCCAAACTTTGTCGTCATATGTAAGGGCAGGCATGATGAGAGACTTGTAGAGTCTGGTTTTCGTTTATCGCGAGAGTATTCTTTAAGGTATGCTTAAATCGCCTGCTGGACAATATCTTTCTTTATACATGGCTCTATTACGATTCCAAATAGAGTGAGTGTACTAAACGTGATAAAATTCTAATATTTAGAATGCGAATATGTTCACTATAATAGTTAAAATTTATATTTATATCATAAATTTTGAGGCTTGCATTTGGGTCTCATTGATTTGACCCTTTGATGATTCAATATGAATGGAATTTCACTCTATTATTGAAATATATTCAAAAATATACTATAGCTATATTTTTCTATATTAAACTAATTAATTTATTCATTGAAAACTTTTTTTTTATTTACTTCATTAGCTATGATTATGATTAGATGGCTTAAGTTATGGTAGAAAGACATTTGACATGCCTAAAGGGCAAATAATGGAACTACTGGAATATATTTGCAAAAATTACAAGAAATACAACAACAAATACAAGTAAAAAAAAAACTAATAGAAAACGAAATTAGAAAAAGAAAACGACCTATGGTATTTATTATGTTTCGAATTTAAAATTAAACTATTGCTGGAACAAATTTGCTATAATATAAAACATAAGATTATTTTTGCATTTGAGAATGCTTATGAGTGCAGCAAATTATTGTAAAATATACCATAGAATATATTTCTAGAATATATTAGCTTATTATCTACCTCTAGAATGGATATTTGTTGGTTTTTATATACTCTCTAAAAAATGCCCCAAATCTAAGGTGAAACAACATATGCCGATAGATACATGTCCGCGGGTGTGCACGGTTCTTAATATGCGAACTCAGAATACCTGCCGCTCTTCTGTTTTAAGCTAGGCTTCCATTGGTAATCTAGCTCTACCAAGGGTGACTTGTACTTCCAGCCAAGCTGCCATCAAACTCTCTCCTCATGGGAGTTCTCTTCCAAACTAGTCACCGAATACTTCCTTAACAAACAAAAACTTTCCATACAAAATAAGGTCACATTATGTTGGGTGCCGGGACACAAAGGAATTGAGGGCAATGAAGTTGCGGACGAACTAGCAAGAGCTGGCTCGTCTTCTCCACTGACACTGACACTTACCACGATAAATATCAAATACAATGGACAAATTCGACAGGTCTCCTCCAAGCGAAAACCCTCAACATTTCAGCTTTGATGCAGCTTTTGATAGAACTAGCCTTAGCAGAACAAACATACGCCTAGTAACCGGATATCTCAAAGGACATAACTGGTTAATGTACTATCTCCACAAAATGAGATTATCCTCTGACATGGAGTGTACACTCTGTCTGGGGGGAGGATGAAACATTGATCCACATCTTTTGCGAATGCCCAGCCTTGGCCAGGCTTCGCCTCAAACATTTTCAGCTGAGTTTCCCATCAACAGTTCGACAAGATCAATTCGATCTTCTATTAAAATGGTAGAGGAGATTCTAGTGTCGAAGACGGTCTTGGCTACAAAAGACTTCGTATGGTCGCAGTGCCCGTAACACTTGTACTTGGCCCTCAGAGGTATCCGCCGTAGGGCTCATATCCTCTAACAGACTTCAGTCTGGTTTTGCGTGGTCCACTTGATAAACAAGAATTTTATCTTGTTTATCAAGATAAAATCTCTTTTGATTGATTGATTGATATAGAGGAAAACATCTTTATTGACTTACTAAAAAGTTACATGGAGGGTTAATTACTTTTAGAGAAATATTGCTCATAAAATTCGACAATTCTTTCCACAATTAAAATTCGCCATTATAAAACCTTTAATAGAGATCAGTGACAAAGCTCTTATAAAATGTATTTCTAAAGGCAATCAAGTAATATGAGAATGTTACTTCAATTACATCAACACACTAATGGGTTAAAAGTAATTGAAATACCTATGTCAAATAATTATATGTGCAAAAATGGTTTTGCTCTTTTTATCTAAAAACTAACGGTAATTAAAATTTGACTTCACAATTCTTTTTTGCTTATATCCACTCTCTCTTCGTCATGTACTTACTTCTTCTTTTGACTTTGTTTGTGGTCCCGTTATTTGAAATGATCGTAGTAAGTTTGCAATTTCATAGAAAATAATTATATGTGCAAATGGAAAACATTCGTGTTTCTGCCGCTGAAGAGTGCACATATTTATTTTTCTTTTATATTTAATATATAAAAACTTCTTGTAGGTGAGTAAATACGCCTTTTTTCGAATATATTTAAAGAAAAAATATTTGTAGATTTTTTTCTGGTTGAAAATGCCACGAGGAAGTGAACTTTCGGATCAGGAACGCGGAAAGATTGAAGGAATGCGAGTTGCTGGCAAAAAATTTGTGAAATCGCAGCTGCGATAAATCGGCACCGTAATACGGTTTCGAATTTTCTAAAAGATCCCCAAAGCTATAAGTCTAGTAAGCGCAGTGGACGTATTCCAACCGTAAACGAGAGGACCAAGCGGCGTATTCGGAATTTAGCAGCAAATGACAATATGAGTTGCAGGCAAATAAAGGTAGAATTGGGTCTAAAAGTAACTAGACAGCGTGTACAGCAACTGCTAAAGGACGATTTGGGTCTGCAATATGAAAACAAAGTACCCTAACCGCGCTTAACCCAGCGGCATAAAGTTGCGCGTATTGCATTTGCTGAAAAATACAAGTTTTGGGACGAAGAATTCGAAGCAGTCGTATTTAGTGATGAGAAAAAGTTCAATTTGGACGGACCTGATGGTCACCATAAATATTGGAGAGATTTACGACATCCTCGCCAAATGTGCTACAAGCGAAACCACGGTGGTGGATCTCTTATGGTGTGGGCAGCTTTTGGAGCACGAGGAAAGTCCAAAATATGCTTTGTCCCAAGTAAAATGAATGCGGAAGCTTATGTTGACTTGTTGGATAGTAATTTAATAGACTATGCTGGCGATTTATATGGAGATAATTGGACGTCCCAACAAGACAACGCTCCGATCCACGTTGCTCGGTTCACAAAGGACTTCTTTAAGTCACGAAATATACCGTTACTGGAGTGGCCAGCATTAAGCCCTGATCTCAACCCAATCGAAGACCTCTGGGGTATACTTTCCGCCAAGATCTTTTCAAAGTCAAAGCAATATACAACACTTAAAGAACTCAAAGAGGCAATATTGGTAGAATGGGACAAAATTGATATGTCCACTTTAAAAAACTTGGCCTGTTCCATGCCACGATGTCTGCAACAAGTTCTTATACACAAGGGGAATACAATATCATATTAATTACATAATTTAAATATTTAACAATAAGAATTAGTATTGAATTTAGTTTTTGCACATATAATTATTTTCTATGAAGTACATATCATATGTTTTTTTTTCAGTTCTAAAAAATTAATTTTAAAAAATATTTTTTAATTTTTCTAAAACACACATTAGTACAAACCAAAATATAAAAAAAAATAATAAAAAATTTTTTTTTTTCAGTTATAGCAAAAAAAAATACATTGCACATATAAATATTTGTCAGGGGTACTGATACATATTTCATAATGACAAACAATTATTTTCATTTTCACATTTAATTTGTTTTCTTTGTTGATATTCGTTACCATGTACCTATTTGTACTCGAGCATTGTACTTTAGGGGGAAAACAAATATTAGTTAGACTATTGTATGGTAAAAAAAAAAGACTACGCAGGTGTTGCTAATAAATATGACAACACTTTCTTTAGTTCATACGTATTTAACTAGTGCACGATTTTTCTACAAATATAATAAAAAGAAAACAAAAAAGCACCGATTTCTGTTGAAAATTAATGAAACCCATTTGGTCAGTACTTGAAATAATTGTACAATTTATTTTTGTTTTTTTTTTTTCAATGACTAATAAAAGAAATGTTTATTTGTATAATTTCTTTTATTTAATTTTTACTCCTATTCCCATTTTTTTCCCTCACTTTAATTTCTATTGAAAAATTTATTGTATTCCAAAATAAGTATATAGGTGCATACATCATACGGACTGGCATAAATATCATACAATATATATTGTATTATGCTCAGCATATTTATATCATTGAATTTCGTGAACTGAATAACGCATAAAAATTGATTTCTTGATTAAAACTTTCACTGTGTACGAGTATGATATGTCACGCCAATATGAGCACCTGCAATTGGGCACGCGTGTTTGTCGCCCACCAAGTATGGTCACTGATTAGAAAAATGACTAGAAAATCTAGTTTGATTGTATGTATTTACAATATAATTAATTAAGCGAAATTTTCAACAATAAATATATGATTGTTTGTAAACATCTTGTTACATTGTCAAACATAGATTTCTCGATACATGTTGCAATATGTTGCCAAACATTTTTTAACATTGATTCATAAATATATTAGAGGAAAATGTTATGCAGGACAAATTAATGAATTCCACACCTTAAATTTAGCCTCTCCAGAAGCAATTACTGGACAGTTATGGAGCTATTCGCCAATTTGCAGGTGTTTTGTGTTCATTTTGTCATTGAGCACTTCTAAGGAGTTTAAATAGAGAGAAAGGTGATACTGAGAACAAAATTTAATGGATGTTATTTTACTTCTCTATGGATACCCTAAAGGGCGGAGAAAGGGAATTTTGTAAAGCTATCACTTTATTTGGGAAAGCATCTCTATGAGGTGTAGATAATGAGTAAATACACAGTGCGACAATTATGTATTAAGACTACCTCTAGAAAACACAATTAAAACACGATATCTGCTAATTTTTCGATATATTTATTCGAAATATTCTCCTCCTGATTCAATATACTTGTTACATCGATTTAATAGTAATTCAAACGTGTGTTCCAGCTCATTTTTCGGAATTGCCTCCAGTGCCCTCGTCGAAGCCGTCGTTGTATGGTCTGAATGTCAACAAAAAAGCATCCTTTCAACTTCAATTTCAGTTTTGGGAACAAAAAGAAGTCGCACGGTGCCAAATCAGGTGAATACGGCGGGTGATTCAACACACAGACCTGATTCCGAGCAAAAATTGACGAGCAATGAGTGCTGTGTGACTTTTTTCTCTCTTTGCTCCATGTTAAAATTTCAACATCAAACGAACACGTGTTTTGTAAAATGAATGTCAATAAACATTAAATGTTAACCAAATGCCATGAAATTTTGACAGTTAGTAGAGGAATGTTGGGCGATTTTTGTTATGAAATGTTGGGATATTATTGTTACGAAAATACCAGTTTCATGAATTGCACAAAAAGAAAAAAAAAAACAAAGAAATGACTCACGATATCAAGATATCGACGTCGCCCAATGAGCACACTACGTCACTATCTTGGAACACAGAACCAACATTCATGCAAAAGAAAAAACTTCAACACAAATCGATCACAACACTCAAAACTCAAGCACAAGATGGGTTTAACTTTTATTTTAGAAATAGCCGGTAAATATGTTCGGGGTAATTTTTGGGGCAAAGGCAATTATAGAAGTGGGTCATAGATTTCCCCGTTCTGGCACCGACTTCTGGCAATATTTAACCATTGGCTTTGTTGTGATATTATTTACACTACCTCTTACTACTACTATTTTTTTTTATCACAAATTTTTTTTTATAGAACCCGCCAAAATACATCACTTATATGTATGCAAAACTCATTGATCTAATGGGTGTTTTTTTTTTTTAGAGGGAAGCACTTTCAAATTTGGAAAAAATATACGAAATGTAATATTCTGAACTGAAAATTGGCTTTTTTGGAAGGATCATTTTATGCAATTAGTGTTTGAATATGATTTCTGATATCACCAAACCATAAATCGCACCAAACAGGATTTTTTGCAATGTCAATCTTTCTTTCAATCTTTCTTGGATTTCAGATTTGATAACTGTTATACCGTTTTATCCCTATCGGAAATTGCTTCACTTAAAAAAAAAAGACGCCCGTTACGTATGGATAGTCCCGATGTTACGGATGCAGCAATCATTCGCAAAAATATAATAAAAACAACAAAGCTAAATGGATAGATTCGAGATAACTTTGATTGTTTTGTAAAAGAAGATGATGACTATTATGTTTACGCGAAAGATTCATACACCCAAATGCTTCATTTCATTTCGGCAATATAAAGTTTTACCGAAGCGAAAAAATCACTCTCATATTTTGTTGCATCCATATCAAAAGATCAGACAATATGGTAAAGTAATGCGGATGCGACTGAAACATAACAAATTTAATATCGAAAAGATTTTTCTTTCGAACGGTACCCATCTGTCGACAAGCAATTCGCGATTCTTCTGGCAGTAGAAGCTTCCAAAAGAACTCTATGACAAAGCTCACAAAAGGTGATGTCACAAGAGTTCTACTGTTCGGAACCGGCTAAATAAATAAGTAGGTCCCTTCTAATACTTTCCAAAATTTAACACGCACAACAATAATGGAAGAGAAGCTCGGCCAAATAGCCCATTGGGGCTCTAAGTACCACATATTTATTATTATTATTTTTTGCGTCTGTAACGCTATGCAAAATCTCTGGTAGATCTTTCAACTTATTCTCGTTTCTTTTCACTTTTCACATCCGTAATCCATAAAATATCCATATGTGATTAACCCTAGATTTATTTTTGTAGAGCAAAGTCTTTTAAAAAAGTAATAGATTCTGAGGGAAAATTATTTTGTACCCACTGAAAATTTTACTGAAATCTATTTGCAAAAAATATCTATGAATTGTAAAATATAATGTTTCGGTGCTCTAAAAAAATGCTATTCATTTTTTGAATCACTCTTGCTAACATGTGCTACTTTGGTCTTGCTAAGCAATTGAGAAGTTGGGCCCTCTCTCGGGCAACGAAATCGACAACTCTACCAGTCTCTCATTATGCCTGTCCTTACATATGGCGCCGAAGCTTGTATAATTTCCACCTTAGACGAGAGAATGCTTGGAGTTTTCGAGAGAAAAGTCCTACGCAAGATTTTTGGACCTATTTGCGTTGGTGGCTAGTATCGAATAAGGTACAACCATGAGCTGTATAAGCTGTATGTCGACACCGACATAATAAAGCGCATTAAAATTCAGCGGTTGCGCTGGCTAGGTCATGTCGAGCGAATGGAAGAACACGCTCCGGCTAAGAAGGTGTTATATTTGGAACCCGCTGAAGGACGACGCAGAAGAGGAAGACCGAACCTCCGGTGGAAAGATCAGGTACTGGAGAACTTGGCAGCGCTTGGTGAAGCATGATAGATTCGGCATAAATTGATTTTCGGTTGTAATGTCCACATAAGTATGTAAGTATGTACGTAATTTTTGATAAGATTTTTTATGGAAAATACTTGTCTCTAGCTTCTTTTTCTAATTACATTTTGTAAAGACCCGTCAGCAGAATTTACAGTTCTATAGTTAAAAAATATACAATATTTTCAGCATTTTTACAACACTATTGCATTAGTGAAAATGTTGAAAATTTAGAAGTTTTAGAAATTGTCATATTTATTTAAAACACTCATTTGGAATGCCAGCGTGCACTTGCGCATCTAACAATTTAGTATTATGACTATGAGTATCTACAAGTTTGTACTGAAGAATTATGAATTTTATGATAATAACCCAATTAAGCGCGTTTTAGCTTGATTTTATTATTATTATTTTTTATAATTGTGGTATTATTTTTAACACATACTTGTACTCTCATGTTTTTGGGTTTTTTTTTTTGTTTTTTGTTTCTACTGGTGTTGTTTGGTCATTGAGAATTGTGTCCAATGACGTATGTATGTAAGAATGTAAATTTTGTATACATTACTTTCGTGATAGTTCTGTGTCTGTGCATATGTTTGCGCCAAGGCTTACTACTACTACATACCACAATGCGTAAAATTCTGGTTTAACAAACTATACCAGCCGTTAGCAAGTTGTTCTGACCCATATTTCATGGAGTGGAGTGGGGCAAAAATGAGCAACAACTGCAATCGTTGGAGTAAAGAATAAACTGGCAATTTTAAAAGACGACTACATACAAGTGCCTAAATACTCGTACCTGTTATTCTTTTGGGTATATAAATATTCAACGATATTCATATATACATGTTTGTTTTTTTTGCGCTAAAGTGATGAATATTCATCACTTGAGTTACTCAAGTGTAATGCACATATGAATAGATACCACATAGTCGGTATTATTATAATAATTATTAAGTATTAATATATCATCGGTGTATATGCTTACATTTATTGTTCTGCTCTTATGCACAAAAAAAAAAAAAAAAAAAAAAACAGAAAACAACGGCTTTATATTAATATTTATTTAGAATATTTTCTTTCTTCTATGCTCTTCAATATATAACTAATAATATTTGTTGCATGTGGATACTCATACATGAGTTCATACGGGGGCTGTCCCAGAACTACCCGACCTGACGTATAGATGGCGACAGTAATTTGAAAAAAATTACTTTGGTGAAAAGTGGCAACCTTACAAAACATATGTTTTAAGTTTCAAGGCGCCACGTCGTTTAATATTTCTTTGGAGCCATCAAAAGCTAACGACCTCAGTGAATTTGTAAACATGGAAAAAATTGGTCACCGTTATGTAATTCAATACTTTCATTTGAAAGGTCTCAGTCCAACGAATATTAAAGCCGAACTAGATGTTACTCTGGGGGAATCTGCTCCTTCGATTACGACCTTCGTTTACGAACGAGGTCGTACAAGCTGCCAAGACGAACACCGTAGTGGTCGACCAATTGAGGTGGCCACAAAATGGTATTGGATGATCGCCGGCTGATGGTGCGTGACTTAGGTGAAATTACAGGCATTTCAAAAGTGCTTGACATCGTATAAAAAAAAAAATATGTGGCACTTAAAGCCCCGAAGGGCTCATTGGCCGAGCTTCTCTTCCATTACCCTTGTGACGTCACTTTTTCTGAGCTATGTCACAGAGTTCTTTTAGAAGCTTTTTCATGGCAAGTTGTTACTGCCGGAAGAATTGCCTGCCAATTGCTTGCCGACAGGTGGGTACCGTTCGAAAGAAAAATATTTTCGATATTAAATTTATTATGCATCAGCCAGGGATTGTACCACGACCTACATACAGATCAGAAGGCCAACACACTAACCACTGAGCTACGGCTTGACATCGTATATTGACCGAAAATTTGGAGATGAAAAAGTTGTGTGCAAGATGGGTGCCGCGTTTGCTCACAATAGAACAAAAACAACGTCGTGAAGATGTTTCTATAAAGTGTTTGGCCACTTTAGTTCTTGCGTCGATTCGTAACCATGGATGAGACATGGGTCCACCACTTAACGCCTGAGACAAAGCAGCAGTCAAATCAGTGCACTGAAAGGGGAAAATCGTGTCCAAAGATGGCGAAGATAGTTCCATTTGCAGGCAAGGTTATGGCGTCTGTTTTTTGGGATGCACGTGGGATATTTTTATTGATTATCATCAAACAGGAAAAACAATCAACGGCGCCGAGTATTATGCTAATTTGTTGCAGCGTTTAAGTGATGAAATTAAAGACAAAAAGGCTGTATTTCCAAATTTGACAAAATGGCTTGGTGGTAGAAGAGTTGCAAACAATGAAAAGGTGGAGTCTGCGATAAATGGCTATTTTAATGAGCTAGACAGTTCATACTATAAACAGAGTATTGAATCTATAGAATATCACTGGGGAAAAGTGTATAGAGCTAAAAGGAAATTATGTTGACAAATAAATAAAAATTTTCCCAAATTTGTTGTTTTCTTTGGTAGGTCGGGTAGTTGTGGGACCGTCCACGTATTTTATACTTTAGTGTAACTAAAAAACTAAAATATATAAATTTCTTTATATGTAGTTATGTTTGTTGCTATTTTTTTGTTGTTGCGCAATAAGCACGTTAACACACGCAAACACACACGTATGCTCGTATAGAATGATTTTTTTATGATTTAGAGAAATTTTTTCTTTTTGGTGAATACTGAACGCATAAAGCAAAAAAGAGTAAGTACTTGTACTTAATTACATGTTATGAAATGTACTTATACATGTACATACATATATACTCATAAAGCAAATATATAGATAGGTACTCGTACCTACACATTTACTTAACAAATGATGATCGGTTCTATTCAAATTTTCCGACACACACACACACTGTATTCGAGTGATTTATTTCATGTCATCTAACAGAATAGCGAAAAAAATATTTTTTATACCCTCTAACATATGTAATTATGTATAAGTAATTTCGCAAATGTTCTAAAAAGGCTATATTATTGTATTAGATTCTCTGTAGATATGGTCAATAATTTCAACAATTTGATCATGATTTTCTATGTAGAACCCGGCCTACTAATTATTAACTAAAGCATATTAAACTAAAATTTTAATGATATTGTCCATATTTTACATTTGGAAATTGGTAGCAATGTACTAAATTTCTGAACTGATTGAATTTGCATGCATTATGTTACATTATGTTATAATTTCAACAATTTGATCATGATTTTCTATGTAGAACCCGGCCTACTAATTATTAACTAAAGCATATTAAACTAAAATTTTAATGATATTGTCCATATTTTACATTTGGAAATTGGTAGCAATGTACTAAATTTCTGAACTGATTGAATTTGCATGCATTATGTTACATTATGTTATAATTTCAACAATTTGATCATGATTTTCTATGTAGAACCCGGCCTACTAATTATTAACTAAAGCATATTAAACTAAAATTTTAATGATATTGTCCATATTTTACATTTGGAAATTGGTAGCAATGTACTAAATTTCTGAACTGATTGAATTTGCATGCATTATGTTACATTATGTTATAATTTCAACAATTTGCTCATGATTTTCTACGTAGAACCCGGCCTACTAATTATTAACTAAAGAAAATTAAAAAATTTTAATGATATTTTGGAAATTGATAGTAGTGTACTAAATTTCTAAACTAACGGAATTTGAACGCATTATGTTACTCAGTGCGATGATCTATTATTCGATATCAAATGGTTGTCTAAAAAATTATTTGATTTAAAATTAATTTTTTTGGACATGTGCAATAGTGCTATTCTTTCTCGATCAGAATTCGATTAATGTCACTATATATTTCCGCATTCATTTCATTTTTCATTTCTTTTTGTAAACTATACTATTTTCCGTAATGACGTCACATGTGTACATGCACACAAAAGTGGTTTTCCCCTCATCGGAATTCACAAACAAAATTTTCTATAGCAAAGGGAAATCCTTTGCTGAAGAAGCTATAGCTTTCCTTATTTATTTAATAATTTTTATGTAATTTAAATTGACTTCACTTAAAAATGAAAATTACACAGTCACATGAAAAAAATATTTTATCCATAATGAAAGTTTTTTTTTTTAATGAGTTTTATTGAAATGAATTTGTTGTGAAATATTAGTTTGGAATAAATATTAAAAATGTCTTTTAGTTACAAAAAAACTTGTAAATAGCAATTTTAACACAAAAATATATGAAAAACCATAAAAAATCATCTACAGCGACATCTGGTGTAGTTTTTAGGGTAAAATACACATGAAAAAATTAATCCCACATACCAAAAAATATTTAAATAACAGTTTACAGCAATATATTTAAATCTAATTAATAATTTCTAATTAAAGTTATCTAGATTTCAAGTTAATTTTTTTACCATCGAAACCTAAAAACTTCAAAATGAGCTTTACAAGAAACCATACCTTTCTGGGGAAAAACTCTGATAACAGTTCGTTGTATACGAAACAAGCTTTCCAACAAGCCTATGATCATCCACTACCGGTAAAGTTGTCGAACTATGTTATAATTACTCAAAATTGCCTTAAAGGGACAAAATTTAGAACCGAGCTCTATTAATTTTTGCTGCTCAATATTTTTCCTAAGCATACTTAGTCCCTATTCTCACCATACCCATACAACGTTTTTTGTCAATTTTGCTTCCAGTGCTCCCAAAATGCCTCTAGAATTTTTTTCCTCCATTCATTTTTACTTTTCAACACTTTTTCTAAAATTACTTAGCCTCTAACTCTACTCATTAAAAAAGGCTTCCTCACAAAGTTGAAATTTTTTTTTATCAACTTCGCTTTCTACGCCTTTAGAGTGTCTTTAGAAGCGTAAAATATATAAGCGATGCTCATCAATTTTTTATATTCAAAATTTTGTCTAATCCTACTTACTTCCCGCTATGCGGCGGAAAAGTAATAGATGTCGTTCGTACATTCCAGATCTTTTAAGGCGATTCTTGAGGAATTTATAAAGTTATTGTTCTGTTTTCAGGTGATTTCAAATTTGTAGGGCAGCCCTCTTAGAGGGTGAAAGCGGAAGGTAAGTAAGATTAGCAAAAAATGTTAAATATTAAAAATTATTTTAAGAGATTGTCATAAATGTTTAATATTCAACATTATTGGGTGCCGTAGCTCAGTGGCTAGTGTGTTCGCCTTCTGATCTGTAGGTCGTGGTTCAATCCCCGGCTGATGCATAACAAATTTAATATCGATAAGATTTTTCTTTCGAATGGTACCCACCTGTCGGCAAGCAATTGGCAATTCTTCCGACAGTAACAACTTGCCATGAAAAAGCTTCTAAAAGAATTCTGTGACAAAGCTCAGAAAAAGTGATGTCACAAGTGTTCTGCCGTTCGGAACCGGCTAAAATAAGTTGGTCCCTTCTAATACTGTCCAAATTTAAGACGCACAACAGTAATGGAAGAGAAGCTCGGCCGATGAGCCCTTCGGGGCTTTAAGTGCCACATATTTATTTTTATTTATTCAACATTATTTCTAATCTTACTTACCTCCCGCTTTCACCCTCTTTGAGGGCTGCCCTACAAAACCCGCTGGAAATCACATGAAAATCGACCAATAACTTCATAAATTTTCCAAGAATCATCTCAAGAGATTTGAAATGTACGATCAACACCTCTCTTCCACAATATTTTCCCCAAATACTCTATATTAACCCGTTATATTAATTTCTTTAGGAACCCACCTACAATATTGATTGATGATTGATCGATTAAAGTTAATTTTATGGGGAAAAACTATTATAACTCCGAATATTTCCGATCGATTGCAATAAATCAATATTTGTTTTATTAGAAACTTCATGCATTTTCAAAATATTGATGCAAACTATTATCATTTTTAACAAATTGTGCTTAGAATAGAAAAATAATGAGAAAAAATGGGGGAAAAAACCACAAATTTCATATATTCTTCGTTCAAAGCTCGAAATATTTCTATTGGGTGAACGAAAACAAATATATCACTCGAAACTCGCATATATCTTCTTTTCACAATTGTAAAGTAAACAAAAATCAGTTGCAAAATGACTGAATTATTGATTGTTAAATGACAGCAGTCATATAATTTAATTTACATATGTATATCTTTTAAATATTTTCAAATAGGCATATTATATTCAATTGATAATAAAAACAGACTAATTGTTCTCTCTATTGAATGCCTAACATGGCACCTATGTCTTTTAAAGATGATAATTCAATATGCCTATTGTGAATCTATATTGTATGCTTATGAAAAATTCATTATAATAATGCTTACTATTTCTTTGACGACCACTTGACGACCTGGTGGCAGCGACATTATTACTGATTGTATTCCAACATGAAGCCAGAGGCAGCAAGGCGATTAAAGCAAATAGACAACTGCGCCAATCCATATTGAGCGAATGTTGTCAATTGCCAATGTAGTTGTTGTTCTTCGTCGAATGCCAGTCACCGTTATATCTTGTTGTTTTATTATAATTTATATATATATTTTTTTTTATTATATCTTTTATGGTATGGTTACATTGAAGATGAAAAATTTCACACTACTACACTCTCTTCTATGCGTCACACGTGTACACAACACTAATAGTTTTGCCACATTTCGTAATAATTTGTTAACAAACAATTTTCAACGATAACACTTAATTAAATTAAAGATGAAATTTCTTTGCCAGCAGATGTCACGGAAATAATTTCAATTTCACCAAACAAAAACATCGAAGAAGACTCTCTGCATCACCAAACAATGCCAAAAAGATAAATAAATAAACAAACAAGCTTTTGTTGAATTATTCACTATCTAGCTGATCGCAATTGTTATGTTTGTCACCGTTATTTGATTCTTTTCAAAACTATAATAAGATGTAGTCGCATGTATCTAGACGCGACCAAGTTCAAGGTAAGATTGAGCCATGACTCGCATATGAAAGAAGTTTTATACCATTAGATTGGTGTGTTGGTGTGCTGGTAGACATACAGCGCCACTCAGAGAAATCCAGAGAAATGGAGAGTGTTAAATTTTTCCCAAGACAATATGAGACAATCGTGTGAGAGAGAGAGAGTGTGTGCCGTTGTTTATACTAGAAATTATATCGGAGAGAGTGCACTACTGAGAGAGAGAGTAATGGGTGCATGCATGCGCTCGCTTCGAGACTCGATTAATGTTGATCAATTTGCCAATTTAATATGCTAATAGCATATGTACTCTATCTATATGCTATCTAACCAGCTCGTCTTCCTACTGTGCTACTACTTGTGCGCATGCGCATGTCACATTCATTGCTTTTGTGTTTTTTTTTTTTTATCATCTCCCCTACAACATTAAATGCACTTCATTGGTATGCGCAGAAAGTTTTCATATCGTGTTTTGTATTTGGAAAATTGTGCAAAAACATTATGGAATTTATTGAGAAATTATAGATTTACTTTCATTGTAGTAAAATAAAAGTTTTTGTAAAAAAACAAAAAAAAAACTTGTACGCAATTTTATGGATAAGCTCATCATTTATTTGAGGGCGCGAATAAATAATTAATTACATTTCACTACAATAATTGTTCAATATTGTATATGGCCATATATGGCAGATGGATTAAGAAAGAAAGAAAAAAAAAGAAAAAACGCATAACAACAACAACAATATAATAAATAAAAATTTACAAATCAATGAAAAATATTTCGAAATGTACGAACGTGTTAGGAAATTGAATGATTTAATGATTTTTACAAAACTTTTTACATTATAAATGGAAAATGGGTAGCTAGCATAAAAGTGAGAGTGCATTTATTTTTGGCACAAATATTTGTGATCACTTAAGGAAATCTACGGAAATGTCATTTAAAAACGTCCCTGTCTCCGTTCAAACATTTCAGCCAGTCACCAGCCACCTTGCTGGTTTGGGCACAATAATTTGAACAAATGTTAAATGTTTTTCGACAAAATTTGAACATATGTCATCTACAGTCTAATGATATGTAGACTAGTATTAACAACCGGGATGATCGGTCGACTAACAAGACTTCAAAGGGCAATCATAAGGGCTAACCACAGAATTTTTAAAATTAATAACCCATTTAGCTCATTAAATACTTCACCTAAGACAACAATATTAGGAGCGGAAATTTCGAATGTAGTGCTTAATAAGTTTTCTATAAGTCGCTCAGCCACGCTCTCTATTAATTGTATCTCTCGTATAAAGACACAAAATTAAGAATTTATATAGCCCTAACTTAAGTAATTTTGGACTTAGGTCAACCATATTTTATATGTATTTCATATCGGTGTAAGGAGAATAAATTTCAAAATAAACAGTTGAGCCACGCCCATTATTTATTGAAGCTCCCATACAAAATCACAGAATGTTTGTAAATTTCAAACCACCCTAATTTACTTTATCTTGAATTTAGAACAACTATATTCAGTACATAGATTAATGTTACAAGTGTAAATAATTTTTCTAAAAAAAAAAACAAGTTATGCCCATTATTTATTGATGCTCCCATACAAAGTTGCAGAATGTTTGTAAATTTTCAACCGCCCTAATTTACTTAATCTTAAAACTAGAAGAATCATATTTGCTACTTAGAATGCTATTACAAGGCTAAATAATCTGAAGATATATGAGTCTACCACACCCACTATTTAATATAGATCCCGTACAAATGAGACAACGGTATATGGAAAAAATGTGCTCATATAATGCACACGATTTTACAAATGAAGCCTTAAGTTTTTTTTTTACACAATGGAGTAGCCAGGAGAGGGGTTCGGGGGAATATATCCACCCTTGGGCGATGGACTTGTTAAAAAAGAAAAATAATAACATAAAGATATATAAAAATCAGTCATTAAAAGCTTATTCTTATACCACTCTTCATCCTATTAACCCAAATCCACCCACCACGCCACCGTTTTTCCCAATTGAATTATGTACAGGGTGATTTTTTAGCAACTTTCTTTTTGGCAACACTGTTTTTGACAGCTCAACTGTTTTCGTGTAACATGTTACTGTCAAACATGTGCACGGTTTGGTCTATAATTTAATTATGATTATTGAATTTTATTATCAAAATTCATGCTCGATTAAGAAAATGCATCGTCCACTTTTTTATCGGAAAATTGTGTTCAGCGACAAAGCTCAATTCTGATTGAATGGTATGACATGAACAATCAAAATTGCCATATTTGGTGTGGAAGGCAGCCAAAAGCATTGCAAGAAGTGCCAATGCATCCCGAAAAAATGCACTCTTTGTTGTGGATTATGGACGGGTGGCATCATTGGACCGTACTTTTTCAAAGATGACGAAGGCAGGAACCTTTCTTGCCCAAAATGGAAGAGCTGGACTTGGCTGACATGTGGCTTCAACTAGACGGTGCCACATGCCACACAGCACGAGAAACAATGGCCCAATTGAGAGGCGAGTTCGGTGAACAGTTTATTTCACGTTTGGGGCCGGTCAATTGGCCGCCTAGATCGTGCGATTTAACGCCTTTAGACTATTTTTTCAGGGGGGCTATGTTAAGGCTCACATCTAAAGCGACAAAACCGCAATGGTTGACTCACTGGAAGCCAATATGTATTAAAGAATTTATTCGTGAGATACCGACCGATATGTTGGAGAGAGTATGCTAAAATTGGAACCAGCGTATGAACCATTTCAGGCCCAGTCGCGGTCAACATTTACATAAAATCATATTTAAACATTAAATTATATAGATCGTTCTATCGACTCAAATAAGGATTTCATACATTTCTCTAAACATTATGTGTTCATTTTTTTAATCAAATCCGAAGGCTCTTAAAAAATCACCATGTACAAAAGATGAGCGTGATAAGGTCACTATTTACATGATCTCTCCACGTGCAGGGGACAAATAAGTCAAGGTTAATACCTGTAATCATGTGAATGATAACCACTAGATGACTTTCCCTTAAAGAAAAAAGCGAAGACGTTTGTTTATCAATATTTTTTTTATTCTTTCCTAATTCATGTGGCATATTGCTTTTTTTTTTGTTAATTTCATCTTGATTCATCATGACAATTGGCATACAAATTTCATTCATAAAAAAAACCAAAAATCATAGAAAACTTTCTATGGAGCATTTACGTACTGAACTCAAACAAAGTACAATCAATACGAATGTAATCAAAATAAAATAATGTCAATGGAAAAAGTACATGATTTATCAGCTACCAAATATAAATACTTATAATATATTCCCATACTAATACATGTACAATATAATGTACATAGTTCAACCATAGGCATGCACATGTCCAATTGTAATGATGCCAATAATGTTGAATTGAGAATGATGATGATGGTGACCATCATAACCACAATTACATACACAATAATGTACTCGCATACTGCGGTCATCATTCAGTACATATGAATATTAAAAAAAAGGTAGCTGATAGTGAAATTGTAATCACGCTTATACAGTTTGGCCTTTTTATGCGCACCTTAAATCAAAAACATGCGAACGAGTGCTCATATCATAGAAATGCAATACAAGCAAGACATATTTTCTGCTTGTATGCTTGCGATTGTGTGGCAGAGCAACGGCTATAATAATTATCAACCTACTTAACAAGAATTGGCAATGACAACATATCGAAACTAGTAGCTGATAGTTGACAGCTACCGCGTGCGGTGGCCGCTAAAATTGTGCATCTATGTGTGTGTGTGTGTGCAAACCTTTTGCTCAACCATTTTATCAATTCATCATATTGGCATATGGGATTTAATTGCAAATGACAGCTATATCTAGCCATCTATGGGTCTTCTCATCTCAAACGATCTATACATTGGAGTGTTTGTATATCTCATAAAACCATACACCTGCCCACGTAGACAATTTTTACCCATTTCCTCCCCTCCCACTCTACTTTATGATCACACGTTTCATTGTGTAGAAAATTCAATTTTGAAAATCACATTATTTACTCGTATTAAAATGATGTTCATATATGTAGTAATTGTTACATACTCATTCATCATTTCTTGCTATATAGTATTTACTATAAGGTTGCTCGAAAAATTTCGATACTTTCTTCGTTGAATGTTGTTTAACCTTTGTATGGCATATAAACTCTCTTTATATGCCAACAAAAAAATATTTTGTGTACAATTGAAAGTTAACTTTTCTATGATGTCTTAATATAACAATTCTAGAATTGATGCAATCGGATGAAAACTACACTTCCCTGTCAAACAAGAGTTTGTTTTGAAATTTATGTTTTCACATTTTGCTCACCAAAATATAGCATTATGAAGCTGAAACTAGATATAGGCATAATCTTCGCTTTCCAACGGTTTACGACTAACTGATTTACGAAAATTTTGTTTTCAAATGTGCTTTTTAACACTTGGGGCCTGACAATGTAAAGCTATTAAACTGAAATGCAACATATTGGTTTATATTTATAAATGAATGAAAAAAATTTAAAAATGAGCTTTATGGAATGAAAACCACGACTACCTGCCATACAAAATTTTGTTTTCAAATGTATTTTATCACATTTTGAGCACGAAAATGTAAAGGTATTAAAGTAAAACTTGGTGAATACGATTATTTTTATTAATGCAGTAATCGTTTTAAAAATAAGAATATTCGGATGAAAGCCACGCCTACCTGCCATACAAAAGTTTGTATTGAAATGCAGTTTTTCACATTTTTCGCATGAAAACTTGCATCGATCAAACTGAAACTCTATATATATGATTATATTTACTAATCAATAGGCAATGGGCGTAATCGAATGAAAACCACACCCAGCTGTCATACAAAAATATGTTTTCAAAAGTATTTTTTCACACTTTGAGCACGAAAATATGAAGCTATCAAGCTAAAAGTACTAAAAGTACTGATATTGTATCCGCGAGTTCGAAAATAACCGCAATAGGATAAAAATCACGCATATCTGCTATACAAAACATTGTTTTAAAATGTATTTGTTCACAATTTGGGTAGGAAAATATGAAGATATCAATCTAAAACTTGATATATATGATTATATTTACTAATTTCAGCAAAATTTCGAAAATTGGAGTAATCGAATGAAAACCACACACCCCTGCCATACAAAATGTTGTTTCCAAGTGTATTTTGGGCACACTTTGGGCACAAAAATATAAATCTATGAAACCAAAACTTGGTAAATAAATATGACTTTATTTACTAAAAGGGTCGTAATCGCCCGTCGTCAATTTCCCATACAAAATTATGATTTCGTAAGTGTTTTATCACACTTTGCGCACACTAAAGCTTAAAGATTCACTCTTTAAATCATAGAAAAAAATGTAACGCAAATGCTCATGACTAAAATTCAAAAAAAAAAAAGGACATCTGAGAAGTGAGGCTTACTAGATTCCCAAAATTTATCGAACAACCCATATACTAGACCACTTTGGCCATCATTTTTCAAGAATTTTATCATTTCGCAATTTTTAGACAATATCGTCGTTGTCAAGAAATATGTTATTCTACACATTTTAAACATTTTTATTACCAAAAAAAAATTTTTATGTCTGAGACCAAATTAATTAATGGTCTTACTAGATTCCCGAAATTTATAGAGCAACGCACTTGTGCTATATCATTTTGTACATAAAATTTCAAGCATTTTATCAATTCACCATTTTTAGACAATATCACTGTCAAGAAATTTGTTATCCTACATATTTGAAATACTTTTCTATCCATTTTAGTTATAACCACTCCTCGCATGGCATTGTAAACAGCAAACCACAATATTATTATCTACCCACATTTGAATGGGTAATTGGTAACCAAATTAAGCAGAAACAACTTAATTACAATTTGTCGTTTTAAGTCATATAACATTCGTAGAGAGTATGTTGGATTTTCTTAACAATTTCGTATAAAATTTTTTATCAAGCACTTATAGGGATTTTATTTTTCTTCAATATTTAGTACAGGCATGAAAGTATGTAAATATTTGAGCGAACATGAAAAGAAAATATAGCCAAATAAATAAAAAATGTTAAAATATTGAGTGGAAAAATTAATTTGACCAAATTTCAATCAAAAGTTACAAGTTTTTATTTATAATTTATTAAGAAAATTGTTGTTTTCATTATTTAAAAGGAAAATATTAACTATTTTGAAATTTTAGGTAACAAAAACTTGTGAAAATACGAGTTTTTCAATTCAATTAATTGAATTTGGGACAATTTTTCCTCTAAAAAAAAGTGTGAAAGCAAAAATATATATTTCATATATTGGGAAACATATATTGCACCACTGTTTAACTAACATATTGCAAAAGCTCAAACAATATAGTGCATATTATAATGTAAATACGTACAATTATGGGGCAACTTTCAACTTTCATATGCGTATTTTAATGCGTGTGCAATGAAATGCTAGTATGCATCTAAAAAGTTAGCACCTACAATTAGTATACTACAAATATATACAAACTACTTTTTGATTTATGAGCACATACATATGTATTTGATTGTATTTGAATAAACTAATATTTTCTAAATTACCTACTACCAATGCATATGAATACAACTCAACATTTGTTGTTTTCTTGTAAATTCAATTAGTATATGCTAAAAAGTTTACATTTGTAATAATATGACAGCTTTCATTTTCACTTGTGAATTTGTTATTTTCACTTGGGAGGTGATAAATGTTAACAAGTTTCATAGATGATTTGAGAGTAATTAAATAAGATGGTACATTCATATGTATGTATATGACTATATCTAATAGTATTTATGTTGCAATACAAGTCATAATAATCATAATAATAATAATAAGAGCACTTGCCATAATAATTATATTTAAATGGCAGCTGCTAGATTTTGATGTTGCGCAATATGTGTTTAGTTATTTTTAGTAGTGACATACATTCGCACATATAAAAAAAAGGTTTTTTTCTATTATGTAAAAAACTTCATTTAAACTGTATTATAAATGTGTCATAAAAGAATGTAAATAAATGTGATAAAATGTGCAATGAATGAATGAATAAATTTTCTCATACATAAAGCCAATTGGAAATGAATTGAATCTAGTAGTTCAAAAGAAATGGATTTTACAATAAAAAGAAAATACAATACACCAACAAAATCCCTCATGTAAATATTGTCAAATAAAAAATTGTTAAGACATAGTTTAGGCATATGAAAAAAAAAACTAATAATTTGAATTGTGCGATAGAAAGTGTAGCATATTTTTAGGTAACAGAGAAATTCATACCTTTGGGTTGTCTTAAAATAGAAATCACGTAAATTTTATACGTGATTAGGTACAAAATATCGAATAAAATGTTGTCGTCGTATTTAACGAGCAAGTAGAACGAGCAAAAAGAATTCGCACCAAATCACAAAATGATCTACGATCATTTGAATGTTCAAACATTCTTTGTTTTGTGATAGATTCGATTTAAAACAACGACCAACCCTTTTTAGATTTGTTTTTAAATATAAATGCTTTTAAAAGAGTGTTTTTGTAAATCAACCCTTTTGAAGTATTACAATGAAATATTATATACGAATTATTGCATCAAAATGTACACATCTCGGAATAGTATTTTAAAAATACATACTTTTTAAGGCAGTCTTTGGAAAATATACACTTTTTAAGACAATATTTTGAAAATATACACTTTTGAACGTACATAAATGTATGCATATATCCAACTTAAAATCTATAATCCATTTATCGTGGATCAATAAATAGTTTAATTTTTCCAGGTGATGCAAGTATCCACTTTTATCTCACGACAACTCATACGAAAATAATCACAGATTTAATTAACAGCAACGAATTACAAATCCTTGCAATTTGCACCCAATTCTAGCATATTCTTTTTATTTTTGTGATGCAATTGAGAGTCTCATACAAAATCTTGGCTACTTTCCCAAGTTCACAAATATTACTCACCATTTTCCTTTCTTGTTTTCCTTGTGTGTTATATAAATACTTACATATATACAATTTGTGTAAGTATAATTATAATATGCACAATCGATTAGCGAATTCTGGTAGACCAAAAATTATTTATCACTTTTCTTAAAAATTTTTTAATTTATTTACATTTTAAAAATGGTAGACACTTTCGATGTAAGAGTAGGTAACTACTCGTTAGTTATAAATAGCATTCGTTGAAGTTCGTATTTAAATCACTGTGCAGGAAATTCAAATCTATTTTATACTGTAGAGTTGAGATGGGGTTGCCGGTGGGCCGCTTATCGTTGGCTTCTTGCCGCTGTGTTTGTTGTTATTGTGGCTGGTGCTGTGGACAATATCATCTGCTACACACACACAGGATATTATATTGTATGCAAATAATTCAAACAATTTGTTGTATAATTGAAAAACACTTATATCGTTAATTGTAGCTTAATGAAATCTTTCATTTATTCACAATTTTAAATCACTCGATATAGGAAATAATGTAAATATAAATCAGAGGAGAAATATAGGAAAATAATATTAACAAAATTCGCGCACGGTCTTTTTGGGATGTAAAACGAGAATAATCATACAAAACGATAGAAAAAGAGTATAGGAAAATTAAGAAGAAGAGACAGAGAGAGAGAGAGAGGGAGAGCGGCAAATAGAAACGAAACGTGATAAAGCGACTGGGGTTGCCAACTCACTGAAAGTTATAATTTAAAATATAATTAAATAAATTAATAAATTGACAGTGCGCGACATCGGCATTCTGGCGTAGACATATACATATTGTACATATTTACATTGTATATGATATGTTGAATACTATTGCAAAAATTCCTTATTTAAAAATGAATAGAATTTATGGATAAAAAAAAACACTCAATTTGTTTTACATTTACGTTGAATATACATATATGATTGATATAACGAGTATACGACATGAAAAATATATTCGTTAATATTCGTATCACGTCACTTCGTTTCTTAAGTGATTGCACAGGAAATACGAATTTATTTTATATGTGCATTGTATATACTAGACATCTGCACCAGCTTATTCCATTATCGTTGCACACAGTGTGATTCGTTGCAACTAACGATATTAGCTTTGATTCGATTTAGCGTACGATCAACATTCACTCAACAACAAATGTTTTCCAGATGGGCAAGCAATTAAGTAAACATGAACTGAATGACTTGCTTCTATTTTCATTTCTTTTGAATCATGAGAGAGTCAACAGTAACAACAACACAAAATGTCAAAAATAATTCGAATCATTCGAATGTCTCGATTTGTTGCTGATGTTTTATTTGGCGTTTTGTTTTGTCCACTTTTAAATTCAAAGAATTTACGTACTTTAGCATAGCATAAATAAATATGAAATTTTAATATATAATATACATATGTATGCAAATATTAATATTTTCATATATGCGAAATACTGAAAGATTTATAGATAAATACAATAAATCTAAATTAATTAAATAATTAAAATTTATACCATATATATATATACACATATATGTACATCTACTTATTATTTTATAGAAAACCCTATAAGATAAATGCTTGTAATTTATAGATAGAAAAAAAAAATTTAAATAACGATTAATTTTTAAACATTCCTTCAGAGTGTAATATTACATATATAAATATATCTTTCAAAATACATTTGAATAAAGTAATCAAACAACACAAAGTCATTATTGACTTCGGTGGAATTGCTTTTCGTGATAATTACAATGACTAATAAGAGCAAGCGTCATCATCTATCTTTAGTTCAGTGCAGTGAGTGACGCCCCTCTCTATATTTTCAACCACCTTCAAGTAGCTGTTGTGCACATCATACCACCATATGCATGATTCGATACAAGAGTCTAGTAGCTTGTGGTATACTATTGCTAAAACTTAAAAATTAATTATTTAAAAAAGAATATATTTCAAATATATCACGTTTTTATAGAAAAACATGATATATTTGTCTTACATCTACCTTTGTCTTACATCTACCTAGAAGATTGATAGGAAATTGATGTGGTTGATATTAAATATCTCCATGATTATATTTGATTCTTCAAGCACGCAGTGTGAATTGTTGCAGTGCTAATTGAACTTAATGATTCATAATTTAGTAAAACTGATGTTTAAATGAATGATGAGTACATGAATCATTAATAATATTACTTTGTCCTTGATTTTTTTAATTATATATCGTGTTTTAATTTATTGTACCAAAAGTACATATGAAATGTCAATTTTTAGTTTTTACTATATACCAATAAATTTTTAAGCAATTCCAGACATATGAAATTTATATATTTGTTTTTTGCATATTTCTTTTAGTGTGTTCTAGCAAATTAATAATTTGAAAAAGTAATATATCGATTCCCTTATAGCTCTTTCCCATGGCACCCGAACTACGTTGTTCGCTCTCTCTCTCTCTCTCTCTCTCTCTCTCATTCGTAATTCACACTCCAATCACGTACCAAATTACTTAAGTCTCCAGACAAAATGTTGAGAGGGAATTACCTCATTAGTAAGTAATTCATTTTGAATTATCATGCGGATTATGAACAAATCATTGCCTTCCCCAATTTTTATCAGAAATTTATTTAAAATAGGTGACAAATCTAAATATAATTCTGTCAAAGCAAATAAAAGAAAAGAATATACAAATAACCGATTAATGCATTGCAATCACTGTGTTTCTTATCTTAAAATAAGTTGATGTCTTCAAAGAGATTTCAAACTTACTCATGCAAACGTTTAGTAAATAGTATGACGAGTGCAGTATGCCGCACGACATGAAAACATATTCGTTGATATTCGTACCTCTATAACGAGTCCGTTTCTTAAGTGATTATTCAAGGAAATACTAATTTATTAAATATGTGGAATACATATGTATGTGCAAATTAACAAAAATATATATTTAAATATAAACTGATTTCCAAAATTTTATGTGTTTGTAAATTCGTTGTACATTTGCATAGAAAATTGATATGAAATAAATAAGGTTGATATGGCGAGTGCAATTTGCGACACGACATTAAAAATAAATTCGTTGTTATGCATTTCGTTTCTTAAGTCATTGTTCACGAAAATACTAATTTCTTTTATATGTGAAATAATTTCTACAAATAATTTAAAAATAATATTTAAAAATAAATTGATTTCATGTATTTATTGAAAAATAACGTACTATTTGTTATACATTTGCGTAGAAAATGTACATGAAATTGAAATGGTTTATATGACGAGTGCGATTTGGTACACGACATGGAAAAGATGTTCGTTGATGTTCGTTCATACTCGTTTAAAGACTTCACCCTTTATCTTCAACGCATGCACTATGTAATAAATTTTACCAGGAATTCTTTATTTGTTTATTATGTAAGTCATCAAAAAATAAATTATACATTGCGATGGTTTGGATATTGCTTATAATGATTGATAGCCTTAAATTTGGCAGATTATAACATTCTGAAAAATAGTTTCTTATACATATATCAATATCGCGAATAATTAAAACATAAGGGCTCAATGATTACTTGAAGTTAATTATTCGTATATAATAAGAAATTATTAAATTTATTACTTACAATTTTATTGTGCTTGAAATAAATTTCAATACAAAAAAAAAAAAAAAGTACACAATACAAGTTTATTAATCAATTTGTACTCATTCTTTATTGATTTAATTAAATTATACATAGATTCATTTAAATGTAGCTAGTAAATAAATAATATTTACAATAGTTTTTTTTTAGGTAATTGTTTAAACCAACAACAAGATTAATCAAATAAAAACTTAAACTAAAATCTAAATAAAGCTGTTTTAATTATTCAAATTTGAATAATTGAATTATTATACAATCAAGTACAGTTTGTATAGACTATGATGTATTCTACTTATCAATAATTATTATAACGATGATTAGGATGATATTTGTTCGATGTAAATTGTATTGGACCCATATTATTTAATTCATTCTCAGCACCATATGGATCATTATCCGTATATGGATCATTTCTACGATCCCAGCCACCACTACTGCTGCCATATGAATGTGATGAGGTAGACGCTCCGGATGAAACTTGTCCACCATGAATATGTAAATGTATTTCTTTACTAGGATGTGGTTCAGCATGTCCGGATGGTGGTGGTCCTTGTGCTGCCCAACCGCTCGTAATATGTGGATTCCAACCGCCGCCACCTCCATAACCCCAAACTGGTGGATGTGAATGTATATGCTCAACCTCACCAAAGTTCGTTTTTAGTGTTAGAAATTTAGCAAATATTGCCAATAAATTCATGACCAATAGTATTTTGAGTAGGAAAACAGTTTTTAAACCGAGCATCACTAGGAATGCCACCATAGCGGAGAGTACGCCAAATTTAAACACAATCGGTATGAGAGCCATTTGCAAACGACGAATTTTTCCAAATGTTCGACCTTCTGCTAAAAATATTTTTAGAGAGAGAGAGAAAGAGATAGAAAAAGGAAGAAATGTATGAATGTATAATTCATTTTAATTAAAGCACTTTAATAATATGTATAGATATGTTATAAACTATATAAATAATATTTGATTAGACATTAAAATATGTACATGATTGATTGTCGATCAATCGCTCGTTACATTTTGTTTCTTTTTTTTTCATCCACATATTTACAGAAAAAAATTTACTCGTCATTCTCTGTACATTTATGTTATTTGACATATGAAGCAAATGTTAATTACATTACATAGTATTAACATAACATGTTTGTTTCGTAAGTCTTTCCACTGTAGTCCATCCGAAAGTTTGTTTCTTATAGCCTAGACAGACGGCAGCCTAATTCCGGATTACCGGCGCACTTAATCCGAATAAAATAATAACCTGACAGACGGCAGTATTGCGGATTAACTAAACGGCTGATTGCTGTTTTATTAGGTCTGTCCACTTACATTACTATCACTATCAATTTCTGTCATCTATCACTCTCGATATGAGAAAATCTACAAGAAGTACGTGAACTGAAAACTATCAGAAACTTGTAAATTGACATTCACCGTTCGTAATTGACAGCTGGATTTATTTGTTCGCCAACACTTTTCATGTTGAAAACTGTTAACAATTGTTGAAAGTTTTTTGTTAGCGAACACACCTAATATTTTGTAAAATGGATGGATAAAAATTCACAATAGACAAATTCACAGCAGTGTTGCCATCGCAAATTGCCCTAATCCTCTTTTATTTTGATAATTAACTCATAGAGTTTATGCGGATTAGCTGCAGTTAATGCCCGAGTTAATTCGAATTAACTCGGTAATCTGGAATTAGGCTGCCGTCTGTCTAGGCTTAAGCCTTCAATGTAAATAATATTTTAATCTGCATATTTTATTCCTTTTTCTAAATACCCTGATTTATTATTATCATTGTTAATATTATTATTATTTTTATCGTTATTATTATATTATTATTTCGTATGTCACACAGAAAGAGTTTTTGCCCCATATGTACATATATCTTATATGTTAACATGTATAAAGAAAATGTACTCCATTTCTAAATGTGATATGAAATACATGTTCATTCATGAGATTGAAAAATTGTTACCAAAAAAAATGTAAAAGAAAACTATAATTTGTTTTTTATGTGTTTGAAATGACGTAGAGTGTATAATAACAGCATTAATAAATTTTACAAATATCTATTTAATTACAAATAATTAAATTTAATGTGACAACAACCATCGCCTTAACGCAACTAGTTCTTTTGAAAGAACAAAGTTGAGTAAAATTTTTATTTCTGTTAAAAATAAAAATTCTCCCAAAAAACAGCTCTTTTCTTCCAACAAAACAAAAAAAAAGCAACGAGTAAACCCTTAATACCGTCGTGCTCAAATTTCGTCGATATATCATTTTTTCTATATACACGACGACATGAAGCACGTGTTCGTTCATTGCCGTACACTCTCAGCACGTTCGTTTCTTAAGTCTTTCATTAGGAAATGCTAATTAATTCATCATATGACTACAGATGTAACAAATTTATGATTTATTAACAGTATAACTAATTTTTTTTTCTTTTCCCTTTATTCATATTTATTGAGTTTGTTTATCAGAGCTTAACATACTTTTCACACAAGCAACTCATGCAGTAATTGTATCCAACCAATATCACCTACATATCTCAAACGTACATATGTAGTATTTTTTTGTAAAATTTGCTATCGTTAATTTGTTTTTTCTATATTTTTTGTAATTGTTTTTTTTTATTTTTTTATTTTTAGAGCATTCAAAATCTATACGTTCAACTATGAATATACAATAAATAAAGCGATGAAAAGCAAAGGTGTAAAAAGCGCCAATGGAATGGTAAGCACAAAAGAAACAAAATAAAGCCAATAAAAACAATATCCCTCTTAGCTAAGATGTTAGCATCGTGCGTTCGTGCGCTTCAATGAAAACGAAAGTGTACATATATATATGCGTGTTGTATTTGTTGATACGTATGTGTCTATATATACACGTAGGTAAGAAAAAGTTGAACAAAGTCAATGTTGCGTGAGCTATTTGAAACAATTTAGATTTGATAAAAGAAAATTTATAATGCGAATTGAAATTATTTTTAATGCTACTTAAGAGTGCAATACAGGTCACAGCAATAATCTTTTTCATATTAATTCATTTCATATTTTATTTGCTAATGCTTTGTGAATAACAATAGATTTGCAAATTGCTTCTTTTGTTCAAATTGAATTTTTTAAAATATAAAAATAAACATAATAAATGAAATTTCGTAATTTGAATTTTATTCAAAGTGTTAATATATTAAAGATTGTATACAATTAGCTACAATTACTTTCACCATTAGTAATATTATATACTAAACTATCCAGTAAAAGATGCAAAAATGTGATTAGCAAACAAAAAATGAAATACATTCAAGTTTTGCAGTTCTTAATGAGGTCTACATACAATCAAGGTCAACAGATCATAAATTAGCATACCCATCTATAACTCATAGTAACACTCTTATATTAATTTTGTTTTTGCTTAATACACAAATATTACGAAAGTTGAATGTTCACATATATTGAATCAAAAAACCAATTTTGTTTTCATCTATTCCATTTTCTTAAGGAAAAAAAAAGTCTTTTAGCATATGTGATTATTTTTATCGACAAATAGATCATGTCGGTGAACTTAGGCGGAAATTAAAGTATAAGTATTAAAAAACAACGCTTACTCCCCATACAAATGTAGGTGTAAAAAATCCAATTAAAATTTAGTAAATAATATTGCTATTATTGTAAAACAAACATATTCGAAAATGAACGTAATCGAGTAAAGATCACGCATAGCTCCCATACAAAAATAGGTTTTTGAATTGCCATATGGGCACTTTGCGCTGGAAAATATGATGTTTTCGAATTGAAATTCAGTTCATATGATCACAATTTTACAAATATAGTGCGAAATATAGTGCGAAAATTGGTGCAATCGAATAGAATCGAACTCATAGCTCCCATACACAAGTTATGCTGCCCTATGAAGCTCCTCACGCATTGCTCATGAAAATACAAAGTTATGTAGCTGAAAGTTTGTACACTTGACTTTATTTATATATGCATTTATTATTTTAAGAATGGTTGAAATCGTACGAAAATCTCACCTACCTCTCATAGGAAAGTATCTTTTCGAAGGTATGTTTTATACACTTTTCTTAGGAAAATATAAAGCTATCGAATTGAAACTCGGTATATAATATTAACTTTAGCAAGGAACGAAGTTATACAAAAATTGTCGCAATCAAATAAAAATCACATATATTTTCCATATAAAAATATGTTTCCGAATGAGTTTTTTCACATTTTTCACAATAAATTACAAAGCGATTGAGATTAAACTCGATATATACCATTAAATTTATACACAAATAAACTATTTTAAGAATGAGTGAAATCGGATGAAAATCACGACTACCTTCCAAATAAAAGTATGTTTTCGAAACAATATTTGAAGACTTTGTACATGAAATTTTAAATATGTAGGACTTAAACTCGCCAGATGTTATTATTTTTGTAAAAAAAAAATATATATCTGAAAATAGGCGCTATCAGATAAAAAACACACCTACTCCCCATACAAAAATTTGATTTTTTCGAACGAAAAATCGGTCGGTATGATATTCTAAGCTTCAATATTATGTAATTATTATACATCCATATATTTGGGACTTTGTTTTGTGATGGGACACCCCATTATTGCAGCAACTTTGACATTAAATTCTTTTAAAATCAAATTTTTTATTATCAAATTCATATTATAGACCCTAACTTCCATGCAAAAATTTGCAGACAAACATTAGATAAGCCAACTTGTCACCTGGACAACGAGACCGTATGTGAAACAATGCCTATTTATATTCTACTGACATCAATAGCCCTGACAGACGGCAGCGTTAATCCGGATCAACGATTTAATTCGAATTAATTCGGGCATTAACTTAGTTAATTCTCAAAATTAAAGAGGATTAGGGCAATTTTCGATGGCAACACTGCTGAAAAATTTCTATTGTAAATTTTTCTCGATCTCGAACTTACAAAACAATAGGTGTGTTCGCTTATAAAAAACTTTCAACAATTGTTAACAGTTTTCGACATGAAAGGCGTTGGCGAAAAAATTAATCTAGCTGTCAATTACGAACTGTGAATGTCATTTTAGAAGTTTCTGAGATTTTTCAGTTCATCTACTTCTTGTAGAATTTCTCATATCAAGAGTGACAGATGACAGAAATTGATAGTGATAGTAATGTAAGTGAGCAGATTGAATAAAACAGCAATCAGCCGTACTGCCGTCTGTCATGTTAATATTTTATTCGGATTAAGAGCACCGTTAATCCGGATTATGCCAATATTCCCCCTTGAAATTGAATCTTCAAACAGCGCCATGACCTTTGTGAAAAACTACAAAATCAAACCAAGCTCGTATTATTTGATTAATTTTTCACATAAATTTATGCTAATTCCAAATTATGTTGTTTTAATTTTAAGTTTTTGTATTGTTTCTTAAAATTGGATTCATTTTTTTTTTTTTTGCATTTCCATATACTCAAAATTACATCATTGCATTGTCTGTGTGTTTTATTTTTGTGAATTAAATTTTATTGTAGTATTTTTTTTATATTTTTTTTTTTTGACAGTGAAAGTTATTGCATGAATATATATATACATTATTTATAGTGAATATCCTCATCGTCATCATCATCGTCATCATCATCAACATCAAAAGTGAATATTTGATGAAAGATTTTCTGTCTGATTTGTTTTGATTGTTTCACAAAAACTGTCCATGTTATTTAAATAAAAAAAATGATATATTTATATTTTTGCAATTTTGCAATACGAATACCAAACAGGTGAAATTTATGTGCAAACAACCAAAAATCCATCTAGTTAGACATAAAATGATAAGTACACTCTTATATGGTAGACAGAATGATAAGAAGAAGAAAAGACGAAAGTGAAAATTCATGTAAAACCGCTAACGTTATCAGTTAGTTCCAAAAATTAATGTTTTTTAGCTGTCTCATTTTATAGATAAATAATTATTTTTATAACCATGCGGGTATCACCGCATTTCATCTTTAATTGCGATGTTTTTATAACAAAACATAGAATGGGAGAGAGGGAGAGCGAGTGAGAAAAAACATAAACAAACAACTTATATAATACAAAATTCACTTTTAATTATCAGATCACTAAATAAAGATCATGCCATATGTGTGTTGTTTGTGTGAAATGAAAAATAATTAGGAAATGCTTAAAGAAATGCTTAGAGAAATAGTATAATTTAAATAAACTATCAAATAGTCACGCATGCATATGGTTTTTTTTTTTTTTTAATTTTTTGTGCATACAAAAAACTTGTTTGCGTGAGCTAATAATAAACGAATTAATTAACAAGTCATTTTAATAATTAAATATTCATTACCCTATACACGTATTACGAGTATATATTGTTTTTATCTAACCAAAATGATCAATTACATTTCTACAATATTTTGTGTATTTTTAATTTTTAATTACATTCAATCAATAACATACCTGTTGCACTACTCACACTGCTGTCATCAGCATCTTTCTCATTGACGAAAAGACTTTCTCTCACATCATCTCTGATCCAATTCCATATACTATGTACCACATTCCAAAAACTAACTGTTGATGTTTCGGTTTGTTTCTCAACTGGTTGCAATGCAGTTGCAGTCATTTCATCCAATGATTCTGCTTCCGCTTCGAATGGCATTGGCGCTGTGGTGGTATTTTCATCTATTCCATTCACTTCGGTTGGCAATTTGGCTGCATTGGCTCTGATGCAACAGTGATATGCCAAAAGAATTAGTAACAATTTACTGTTACTCAGAAATTGTACAAATTTCTATAAAAATTATAAATAAAAATAGGGGAAAAATATGAGCCAATATCAAAATATCGATAAATATGAGATGTAATGATTATTAGAAAATATCTGCGTTTACTATGGAAAATAATATAAGACTATCTTCCCAACGAGAATTCGTTAGCATGGTGAATTTCAAGCAATTTGGCTGCTAACCTTCTTGCCCTAGCTTGGTGATGGGGTTGCTATACAGACCTCCAAGCAGTTATTTGCTTATTTTGGTCCGCGAGTGGTATTTTATTTCCCACCTACCCTGCACAACTGCTGAGCGTTCCCCTATCCGCCACCTGGGGACGTGTCCGATGGTTGCCCTATGCACAATTAGAAGTTTGAGCAGGACATTCCCAATGAGGACAGCATGCGAAGTTCGTTGTGAATAATTTTTAATGATATTCCACACTACATTAGGTCTTTTGATAATCTGCACTGAGAGGTGAGTTTATTTAGGTTATAGATAGCGAGGGAGGCATGTAAAACACTAATAGCAGACTGGACATTCAAGAACCACATCGCTATACTTTCGGATACCCAAGCTGCAATTCAGGCTTTGAATTCAGCCATCACAACTTCCAACCTAGTGGAACAAAGCAAAAGGAACCTCACCACCTTGATCGACCGGCACAATGTTTCCCTGATCTCGATCCCGGAACATCGGAATATAGAAGGAGAGGAAAAAGCTGACGAACTGGCTAGAACGGAATCTGCCATGCGAGAAACTCTTGCAGAATCGACACACCCCATTGAGTGCGGTTAAAAGAGACATAGACACTAAATACCTCTAAATAGCGGATTGTAGATGGAAAAGTCTTAGAACTTGTAAGACCAGCAAGTCACTATGGCCTGGAGACAATCTCTAACAAACAACATCGCAGATAAACAGGAATCGTAGTTATGTCTCCAGACTGACAGCAGTCATCACTGGCTTTTGGCTCATCGGAGAGCAGGCAGCCATTTCCCATTTCCACTGCGAATGGCCTGCTCTCTGGAATCAGAGAATGGATACCTTAGGTAAACCACTCTTCAACAATCTCGAAGAGTTAGCGGAAACAAACATCAACGACATCCAGAGGTTTCTAAACTACACGGACGAAACATAACCGAGCTGGTGACAACCGAATACATAGTTGGAAACGAGGATGTGGCAATAAAATGGCGCGAAAGCGCTAGTTGGATTCATGGAAGAATCACCACTTTAACGAACCAAACAACTAATGTCCTCAAAAAGAAGTCAGGCTTAGTCAAATCAGGTGAGCGTGGTGGTGGCAGTCAAAATCACCGTGTTTCACAATCAATCGACCAGGAAACATTATCTTCAATAGATCCATTGTTTCACCAGTAGTATGGCTTGTTGCGCCATTCTGTTGAAACTAGTGATTATTCATGGTAATTTCATCAAGCTCAGATGCCAAAAAAAATTCCGCTTCATTGCCACGTAAAAATTTCTTGACATCAAAAAGGCGATATCTTGTGTATCGTGCTGTGAAGTTGTTTGAGGATACTGATGGAGTACAAGACCGTCAAAGATCCGGCCATCCGCGCACTGTGAGAACTCCGAAAGAGATCAAAGCCGTGAAGAAACGAATCGACCGAAAACAGAAAATCTTGACGCGGAAAATGCAAATTTCGCAAAAATCCATGTCCATGAAGATTTGGAACTCAGCGCGTACAAGTGACACACTGAACACCTGCACACGGCCGCATTGTAAGGGGAAAACGCAAGCGAAAATCGAAAACGTTACACAGTCGGTACGCTCACTGACAAATTCTGTTTACTGACGAGAAAATCTTCATCGTAGAAGAATCGTTCAATAAATGGAATAATCGTGTATATGCTCGGTCATTCAGAAAAGCATCGTAACTCATCCCAAGGATCCAAAGAGGCCACTGCTCCAGCTCACAAGGCAAAAACGACTCAACTGTGGCTAAAAAATAACATTCCGGGCTTTATACCATTCTGGCAGTTTGGCCAGCTGGTAGTCCAGACCTCAACCCGTAGAGGGCATGGCTTGCTCTATTCGACACCCAAATATTGAGTCATTGAAGCGAGCCCTTGTCCGTGTAGTGGACAATTTCCCCATGCATGAAGTGTGTCTCGCAATCGATGAGTGCCCAGATTGTCTCAAGTTATGCTGGAAGGAAAATGGAAGTCATTTCGAATGAGTTGTTCTAAGATTTTTAGCCATTAAATAACCGAATAAAACGAAAAAAAAAAAATGTTTTGAAAAATATTATTTCGTTTTCACATGACGTCGAATTTTTCTGTGTACCAATATTTATGACTTGATTAGGTATCATACGTCACAACATTGAAATTCATATCGATGGCATCGAAGTGCGCTAAGACAATGTTCAGTCTCTTCATATAATATTATATCATCAGTTCATTTTACAGACGAGAGAAAATCTGTTGATATCAATATTATACGATGACCACCGTATAAAAGTAAGAAAATGTATGAAAAGAAAAAAACAATTTCTGTTTTAATTTCTGTGAATATCATTTACATATGAGTATTTCAAATGTAGATGTCATATAAAAACTTTTCATTTTATTTTCAACCAGAGGGTGTTTAAATTGATTGAATTACGAGAAATACAAGATTGACAAAGTTCGTATTGCCATATGCATTTAATGTAGATATTTATATACAAAAAAAAAAACAAAAAACAAAATAAACCAATAACTGATAAAATTTGCTTAACAATATAATTTACATATATGGAAATCGGTTTAATAACTATTATAATGACTTCAACACACAGAAAAAACAGAAGAAAAGAGAAAAAACAGCAAAAGAAAAGAAATATTTGATTTTATTTATTTTTTTTTTACCAAATATAATGGCATATTTGAATCAATAACATAATCAGCCAAAAAAACACGTGGAAAATAAATATATGTGTATGAATGGTGATGGAAATAAAATAAATAATAGAGAAAATCATGCGGGTAATCATATAATAAACAACACGCTTAAACAATCATTTCAAACCCGATCAAAATACTGATGTGCCTACATGATCTAATGATTATGTGTAACAATATATATAATGAATTAGATCAGTTGATTTTTACGATAATTGAATTTGAAATGGTTTTCAATTCACAATGCATCATAAATATTTGATTTATTGAATTTTATGGATCAGATATTGTATTCGAAAGAATAAAATAAATGAGAAAAATTACATTAAAAAGTGAAATTATCAGAAAGCCTAAAAATACAATTTTTTTTTTATATTTTAAAATTCACAATGCCATATATCACACAATAATTATATTCATTCACATATTATAGATACTCGTATGCATAAGTATTTTTATTATGATGCGGCAACGCCCAGTTTGTACTCATTTGCACTAAATTGCAAAAATCTCAATGAATTTTTTTTTTTTTTTTTTTTTTGGCATCACATCACTAACTTTACATACTTTTTATATATTAAATTGTTTTGTTGAAAGCGCCCTAAGCGAATAAAAACAATACAAACAAAAAACAATATTAACAGTAACAATGAATAAAATAAAAATTAAAAAAAAAAAAAAAAAATGAACAATTTTATTGAAAATGTTCCAAGTAAAGAAAGTGTAGAAAAATGTAGGTTATTTGGAACGTGCAATGATTTTATAAATGAAATTAAGAAATTATTTACTTAAAATTTTCTGTGTTTCGGGAAAATATACAAGTGTAAGAGTATAACCACTTTTGATCAGGTGTTTGTGATCACCTGAAGGAAGCTCCACAAATATTGATAAGTATGTAGGAATATTTTTCTTCGAATTAAATTTGAAATGTGCATATTTTAATTTTAATTGGAGAGATTGCTGGTCTTATCCAATCGGATTTTTGTTCGACCTTCTCTGGTCTAGATCCCCTATGTTCAGCTTAACAGGATCACCTCGAGGAGGATGTGGCTCTTCACCAAGTATAGTGGTCTTGCGTAGGGGGAAGCTTGGTACCAAAATCACTATTTTGTGCTGCATCTTCGCCTGGGATTCCCCTGACACTAACTACATGTATTTCAAGTACGCGGACGGTATTGAAAATTAGCATGATCGCTCAATAAGGAGCAACCAAAGAGACTAACCTAATATTTAATTTAGAACACCAGTCGCTAATAATTTTGCAAAAAAAAAAAAAAAAATAGGATAGCTACGTTTACTACTTAATGCACCTCCCATACAATTACGGAATTTTTTAAAATCCTTAGTGCTCAACCGAGGACAATCACATTTAGCACATAGATTATTATTACAAGACTAAATAGTTTTGAGAAAATGAGTCAGATTTTAAAGAAAATTTTAATCGCTATAACTTGCAATTAATGAAAAAAAAAAACAAAAGTATTGATATCAGCACCATCAATACCAAATACTGATGAATTCTTGACCATCGGCAACTACAAATTTGAAACTGTGCATGACTTCATCATCACCGTCGCGTAAACGTGAATAGCTCAAACAACATCAGCACAGAAATCCAACTCCCAATAATGTTAGCAAACAAAAGCTACTACGCTCTTGCGACTCACCTTAAAAGCATAATACTCAGCCGATCGATTGAAATTAAGCTGTATAAAACCCTCATATGCCCAGTGCTGACCTATGGCAGTGAAACATGGACTACGAGCAAGCATGATGAATCAAGGCTCTGCCCATTTGAGCGAAAAATATTACGCCGCATCTTCGGCGCAGTAAATGATGGAGGAGAATGGCGCAAATGCTTTATAATATAATATGCTTTATCTTTATAATAGCCCCGACATCATAGCCACCATCAAAACTCAATGACTTAGATGGCCTGGTCACATATAGAGAGAGAGAAAAAGAGAGAATGAAGATTACGCCCCGCAACAAATCCAGCGTTTCACATGCTATAGAACTAGGAAAAAGGGACTCCCAAGACTGATATGGATGAACGAAGTGGACAGTGATACATCCACCCTAAACATCAAAAATTGGAGCGAAAGATAGAAGCGTTTGGAGAAAGATTTTACAGCAAGCGTAGACCCACCCAGGGTTGTCCGGCCAATTATGATGATGATAATTTGCAATAATATATCGCCTAGAACAATCATATTTAGTGCATGAATTAATAATAATGGAATGGAAGAGAAGCTCGGCCAATGAGCCCTTTGGGGCTTTAAGTGCCACATATTTATTTTTTTTTTTTTTTATTAATAATATGAGGGGAAATGTTTTTGCAGGAAATGAATTTACCAAACCAACTCTTTAAAGGGTAATAATTTTGAAAGAAACCAGACTGAAGTGTGTTAGAGGATATGAGCCCTACAGCTGATACCAACCACATGTGTTACGGGCACTGCGACCATACGAGGTCACATATTTATTTTTCCGAAATTGATTTAAGCAATACTCTGCTATCGTTTTTAAATTTAAATGATTCTTTTAACTCTCAAAACATGTACACTATTTGCAAAGCATATCGAAATAGAATGAGAATAAGTGAGAGTAAAATATTAGGCAAATAGAATACTCCATTCGTTTCTTATACAAGACATATTCTATACATTCGTTTTTTCTCTCTTCAAATAAACGAATACATATTTGAGAGTTACTACGAGAATTTGAGAGTACTACGAGTATGTTGTACGTTATAATTGTTGTTGCTTTTCATAACAGACACTGATGATTTGTATTATTGCCGCATCTTGCCGCATCATGTTCTCTTATCTATGGTATTTTTTGCTTTTATGTATTCTAATGTAACATAGAAAAGCAAAACGAATATTGAGAGTATTCTCAAATACTTTACTTCCATTTGCAAATGTTGAGATTCTACTCATTCTATGAAAACGAAACATACTCTCCATTCCATTCTAATTCTATTTTATTGATTTTAATTCGTATTTGCTTAGAGGGACAGAATGAATGAGAGATTCTATTCTAATATCAATGGAGTGTTTTGAAGATGTAAACAAATATATTCCTGCAGCACTCTAGCTCATTAGTTCCAATGTCCCCAACGATGTTAGCAGTGAGAATGAAAATAATTAATTTTTTTTTTTCGTTTAATTATTATGTTTTTTCTACCACACTATCTACTCAATTTCAAACTCCCACAATTAAATTGCAAACCAACCAAAAATTTCGCAACAAAAGTCAATTAAACGATTAAATATTTTTGACCTCAAATCTGCCTATCTGCAAAGAGGCCATAACTCTCATTTGAGAATTTCTTTTTAATGAAAGTAATGGCAAAAAAAAAAAAAACACACTAAAATTAAAAAGAAAGGGAAAATAAAAATATATTATTCTACTTTAATTTGTCATTCTTCATAATTATACGCATGGTTGCTTCATACTGTTCTCTCCACTTTCACACTCAGCTAACTAATGGTTTTGTATAGAATTTGTGACAACTTTGCTTAGGTGAATGCCTACAAATGCTACAAAAACAAAACAGACATGCTGTGAATGACAATGTATCATTCTTAATTGTACTCAAATATCATACAAACAAATGAGACAAAACAATTTGCAATGGAATGATAAAACAATATAAATACAATACAAGAAAATATCTAAATAAAATGGTCAAATAAATTCTGATGTTTATTGTAGTCAGTCAATTTGATAGGTCGATATACAAAAAAAAAAAAAAAAAAAAAAATTGACACCTATTAGCAATTGTATAATTCAAATGGCATAGGCAAATGTGTGAAAATAATTATGTAGAAACCCAAATATTTCTTCTATCATTTTAGCTGTTTGTAATTTGACCGTTGTATTTTAATTGTATTCTGTATACAATACCTTTGTAGTATACAAGTCATTAGTATCAACGTAATAATTCTTAGTTCAAACTAATTCTAAATTATTGACATGTTCTTTCAACTTTCAACTTTCATTCTGATTGTTTTGGTTCAATAATTCGAAGGTGCTTCTATTTGACCTCTATGCATTGTTTATATTCACCACAGTTGCTCTAAATTTTGCAAATAACATACCTGTGCCAATTAAATTGAATTGAAACAGTTTTAAGCAATTATTTTTCTTTCTTCCTTTTTAAGAATTTTTATTATTTTATATTCGAATACAAAAGTGAATAAATATTTTCACCTCATTCATATACAGGAATTTTAAAGAAAATTGAATCTAGTTCAAATCCATTAAAATATATGTATGCATAACAATTTTTGTTTGCAGACCTTTACATAGCAAAAAAATATAAAAAAAATATGACAATGTCATAGTTATAGCTACCATAATTTTTTTTTTTTTAGGTTACTACATGTTTCAGTCAAAATATAGAAAACAATTTCAAAAAGTACAAACAAATGCATAAACCATTTATTTGTTGCATAATATTTAAAGCACAAGTGTGAAAGTGGTTGAGTTATTATTTAAAAGTACGCTATTTATACTTGTAGTACTCGTATAATGTGAAGTTATTACATTTACTTATCCAAACGTGCTTCATTACACAATATTCTCTGCAATGGCATGTCGAAGATGTTGAAGCTGTGAATATACTCGTATTCACTTGTATTTATGTTATTTTTTATTATGAAATGTATTTAAATATTTGTAAAATTGTTATTTTGCAACAAGTCTTTTTTAAAGGGTTCTTCAATAAGATTACCATAAATATTTTTTATTAACGACTTGCATTTTTGAAATAATTATTATACAAGAATAGCTAGAAATTGATCAAATCTTGTTATAAGGATTTGATTCGTTTTGATATTTATTAAAAAGTCGATAGAGTTGTCGCTATAATATCCAAATCTAACCTAAACACTAGAAGACTAGAAGAGAAACTCAGTATACCATAGCTACTATTTATATTTCGAGATCTGGCAACACTAATGTTAATAGCTAAAATCTGGCAACACCATAATAAAGTTTGACATTTTTTAACAGAAACGTGCTCACAACGTTTCGATGTACAAGTGCTATTTGTTTCATTTACAGTGAGTTAAGAAAATCAATTTGGCCAAAAAATGGGCATTTCAAGAGAAGGTTTTTGGTTGAATAATTTTTCACAACTTTCGACGTGGATTAACTCAACAAGAATGTGTCGATAAACTCAGTTCTTTGTATGGCGATAAAGCACCATCAAACACAACAGTATATCGCTGGTATTGTGAATTCAATCGTGGTCGTAGTTTGGTCGCCAACGAATTCCGTGAAGGTCCTCCAAAATCGGTTGTTGTGCCACAAAACATCGATGCATATATTGTGAGATAGAGGCATCCTTGCACATTAGTTCCATTACAATACATTTGATTTTGCATGAACAGTTAGTTGTAAACAAAATTTGCAGCCGTTGAATACACCATAATTTATCAATAGCTCAAAAAAAAAAGCTCGCGTCGATTGGTGTAAGGAAATGCTTAAAAAGTTCGACATTGGTGCTTCGAAAGACGTATATAAAATCGCGACAGGTGACGAATCATGGATATATGCGTATGAACTGGAAACAAAACAGCAATCGACCGAGTGAGTGCTCCAAGACCAGCCAACAAAAGTTGTTCGGGCCCGCAGCAAATCGAAGCAAATCGTTGCCTGTTTCTTCGGCCGAATGGGTCATGTGGCCATTGGTCCCCTTGAGCAACGTATGACGGTCAACCCTGAGTGGTACATGACCATTTGTTTGCCGGAAGTCTTTGAGGAGAAATTCGCAAAACCAACCGCCAAAGACGAATCATTCTCCATTATGACAATGTTTGACAATATTGTCAAACAGGTGAATTCTTGAGCAGTCAAAACATCGAATTCATGACTCTTGGCATCCAATAACTTGTTCTTGTTCACGAATATCAAAGGTAAACTGCGTGGTCAACGATTTACTAGCGCCAAAGAAGCAGTTGAAGCGTTCAAAAACCATGTTTCGGAAGTGTCTCAAGACGAATGGAAAAATTGCTATGACCAATGGTTTGAACCAATGCAAAAGTGCATTGATCATTATGGTGAATATTTTGAAAAACAATAAAGACATTTTCATTTAGAAATGTTTGTTATTATTTCCTATTCCCGAAATATAAATAGTAGCCCTCTAAATCAGTACTTTCTTAAAGTTAACATTATGGAAGGGCTAAATTGTATGTAGCAAAATGTTTACCAATTGGCTCAGCAAACAAATTTCAAGAATTTCCTTCGAAGAAAGCATAGAGAAATTCTGTATTTCAACCAGCCACTATAAAAGCATCAATTTTGTAGGGGTGCCTCCAAAAAAAGTAAAAATATGTGGTAAGAATGTTCAGTCGAAATATTGAGGAGAAAAAATTAATGGGAGTCAATTATACTTTTCACCAATTTAAGGGCGATTTCTAAGCAACTATTATCGATTTTCATATATTTTACGTTCATTTTGTATGACGGGTCCCCTTAAGGGGTAGAGGTGAAGTGTAAGTTTATTTAGAAAAAATATTAAAAAGGAAAAATTAATGGAGATCGATCATATACATCACTACTCTGGCGTAAATTTCAATCGTTATAACATTTAATTTATATGGGAGTCCCCTTAACGGGTGGAGATACCAGCTAAGTATATTAACCCTTGCCATGTAACGTCGTTTTACGCATCTCTTCTGTGTAATTTCGGATCAGTTGTGTTCGGTTCTTAAAAAAGTACATAAAAGTGCTAAAAAACCAAATTGAAAAAATTCACAAAACTTTATTGAGGATTCTATTTTAAGGATCAATCGCTATATTACTATATTATTAAATTTGTTTAAACAAACAAAAATGTGGAAAATGTCAATTTCTGCAAAGCATAAGTGACCCGAAATTACACGTTAAGGGTTAAGGACAATTTTGAGTAGATAAAATGATTAGGAGTTGTTGATACACACAACTTCCGAGCTATTTCTAAGCGTATATTAACGATTTTCCACTGTTTTACTTTAATTTTATATGAGAGCCCTCTCAAGGAATACAGATAGGAGGTAAGTCTATTCGGAGGAAATGTTGAGAATGAAAAATTAATGGATGTTGGGCATAAAGTTTTTCCCTCTAGCGACGATGCGTGCGCAGATATAGAGTTATTTGTCGATTTTTAGATATTTTTCCATTCATTTTGTAGGTGAGTCCCATTAAGAAGTGAGGATAGGCGATAAATATGTTTGGGTAGAAATGTTGAAAAAGAAAGATAAATAGGGATAAAGATCAAAATCTCGAAATCATCCATGAAGTAGTAAACGATATAACCAACCCTCAATAAAATTTTTCTTCTCCGCATTCAAACAAGCTTACCTCATACCTCTACGCCTTAATGGGACTCCCATACAAAGTAATTGAAAAAACAACTGACAAATTATCTCAGAAATCTTCCATAGACTTGTGAAATGTATGCTGGATCCCCAATGATTCTGCTTCCTCAATATTTCCTCTAAACATACTTGTCCCATATCTATATTTCTTAGAGAGGATCTCCTATAAAATCATCCATCAATATGGAGGCTGGACAGTTGCACAAAAAGTCTTCTATTCTAAACTTCTTCCGAAGGCACGATTTTTACATTGGACAATGTGCCAACATTTAACTCTACAAAATATACAAAATTTATATCGCTTGTTTCCACTTTGTCTATGCCTTTCTTCATATTTTCCCAAGATTGTGCAATCTGCGTATAAAGCATTTTGATACGTCATAATTTAATTCGTGTGACGTCATAAAGGACGAGTTGCGATATTTAGATTGATATATTTTTATTATTTTTGATATTCAAAGTAAAATAAAACACAGCCATATGAAAATGAGCAATGCTGGAGTCTTTAACAAAAGCGTGAATTAGTAAAACTATTTTCAGTTCAATTTCATTTATGATTTCTTTAACATCAACTGAAAAGCAAGTTCAAAAAAATCTCTTCAACACAATAAGTCAATCAATGAAAAATGGTCATATTGTATTAATAGTGGCATTCTCAGTAATTCTCATCAAATATGTTTAAGTGGGTTCGAACAATAATACTCGTATAAGAAGTTAATTCAATATCAAGGTGGGTTTTAAAGCAAAATATATTCCCATGCAATCAGACAATATATATCGAAACGCCTACGAGTACTTCTCAGAAATTATTGTCGAAAATTAAGCATATTATATTAAAAATATGAGTACAGTGATAACAAACAATAAGATACAAATTATATAGTCATTCTAAGCTAACAAAAGCCAAAGTCATAAAAAGTAATGACAATTTTGACGTAACAAACGATGCCGCAGCTGTTTAGCAAATAAAATAATATTAAGCAAATTATGGATACCTCTTCAAGTATATGATATTTTTATAGGCTAAGAGTGCCACTAATAATGGCTGAGACGAAACGAGATAATAACAAAAAGTTTAACATAAATACTGTCAAATATAAATATGATATTAAAAAAGTGATAAAAAAAAGATTGTTAAAAACCTTTACTACAATATACTTATTCACAATTGGTACATAATTAAATAATTGAAATTTGTATGTAAAAATTACTTTGCTATTGCATGTAAGAGATGATCGACTATTTAATAAGAGCTTAGGTAGATTAGATATGTTCAAAAAAATTTATGTCACTTTCAAAATGTGATCTACTAATTTATTAATAGCTGATCGATTTTCTGAAAATCTTTGCAAAAGATTTGAAATTTGAAAATGTTCTCTGGTCTATTTTATTATTCGGCGCTGATACATTATAAAAAAAAAAATTTTTTCAAAAATTTTTTCAAAAAAAATTTTTTCTCATTTTTCATCCCATTAATCGAATTGTCGAAATCAAAGATTATAAAATTTGTCTTCATTATGGAATACTCATAATATGAAATTTCAGAAGCTGCCTAACAACAACTATAGTATAATATGAGTAGAAAAACGTTTTCAGGAATTATATTTTTAGGGAAATATTAAAAAAAAAAATTATTTTCTAGGGTTTAAGGGGGTGTTCCCGTCTAGAATGCCGATTTTAGGCTGTTTTTCAAAAAATTATTTTGGAGCTACAAGGCAACATGCAATATTCTGGTTTTTTGCTTGTTGTTCCTTATTATTTGGAGAACAGAAACTCATATTTGTGTCAAAAAATTTTATTTTCTAAGTACAAATTTTCAGTGGTCAATGCGACCTTGTCACGCTGATTTTCACTGCTGGCCGATAAGAAATTTCGGGAACCAATAATCTGAAACAGAAATGGGTATGCAATTATTAATCTGCAATAAATTCCGCGGATGCTAAACCACAGTTTTAATCAAAATGTTGATTAGAAACAAAATGGCGGCCATATGAAAAAAAATTGTCCAGTTTTGCCACCTTTTTTTTACCTTTAGAGTGCTTGAAAATATATTTAACAATAATTTTTTGATGAAAACTTTAGTTTAGCATCCAATGAAAACTATCTAGAACATTTTCCCAAAATTTCAAGTCGATACCTCTCATAGTTGTTGAGAAAAGTTATCGGCCAGTACAAAAAATGTGGTTTCGAGAAAAACGCGTTTAAAGTTTCGACATGACATGAGAGCAGGACCAGGATTACTTCAATTAACATGCAAAAAAGTGGGTACTGAGTTTGCGGATTGAAAAACGACTTTGGGGGGTGATAGTATATAGTATAAGGTACAATAAAACGCCAAAAAAAATCGATTTTTTCAAACTTCTACCCGGGAACACAACATCTAATAAAAAGCGAATTTTTACACCGCTCCGAACATGAAAAGTGTGATATTTTTTCTGATACCAAATATGAAAAATGCTTAAAAAGACTTTTTCAAAAACATTTATTTTGAAAATATTATTTAAAAAACCCTAACTTTCGTGAATTTATTCGAAAAAACAAAAACAACCAAAAATAGCTCAAATTATTTTTACAGCACTTTGAACATAATATTCCACTATTTTTCTGGCACAAAGTACCGAAATAGATTTTGAAAATCTTTTCAATAAAGTTTTTTCTATTTTTATTCTAATTAATGGGTTTTTGAAAACAAAGATCTACGAGATCTAAGAAAATTCCTGAATTTTCCTTGCAACCAATATCGAAAATGATTATGAAGAACTTTTCCAACAACTTATTGCTTGCAAATAATTTTAAAAAACCCCTAAGTTTGCTTGTGTTTCTCTAAAAAAAAAGTAAAAAGTTTTCGAAAACTTTTACTTAAAAAAAAACTCTTATTTGAAAAAAACTGCCAGTTTTTATTACTTTTACAGCATTCGGAATATGAAATTTGAACAATTTCTCTGGTCACAAATACAGAAATAAGTTTTGAAAACCTTTTTCGAAAACTGTTTTTTCTTGAAAATATTTAGGAAAAATTTATTTTTCCTATTTTGATTCTAATAAATGAGTTTTTTGAGGTTTTCGAGAACAAAAATCTACGATCTACGAGTTTCTGAAGAGCAATGAAATCATAACACATTGTTTTCGAAAACTTTTACTTTCAATATAAATATAATGACCCCTTGTTTTCATATTATTATTTGGAAAAAAAAACACCAGTTTTTATTACTTTCACAGCACTCAAAATATGAATTTCAAACAATTTCACTGGTCGCAAATAGAGAAATATGTTTTGAAAAACTGAAAAATGGTTTTTCTTGAAAATATTTAGCAAAAATATATTTTTTCTATTTTGATTCTAATTAATGGGTTTTTGAGAACAAATATCTACGAAATGTTTTTACATTTGCACATTTTGTATTCAAAATATGAAATTCCTGAATATTTCTTGCAACCAATATCGAAAATGATTATGAAAAACTTTTTCAACAACTTTTCGCTTTGAAAATAATTTTAAAAAACCCTTAGTTTGCTTGCGTCTCTCTAAAAAAAGAGTAAAAAAAAACTATATAAACTTTTTTAAACAACTTAACGCATAAAATTCTAGATTTTTCTGGCCATAAGCATCGGAATAGCTTATAAAAAAATCTTGACACAATCTTTTTATTTCGAAAAAATATTTTGAAAATTGATTTACATTTTTGAACAGTATACGAAACATTAAATTTTAGAATAACGGAAGAGATTAGGAAAAATCTTTTGCAGACTCGTTTTTTGGTAAATTTTTAGAAAAATTTATTTGAAATTGAATCTAATTAACGACTTTCAAAACCCGTGCAAATGATTGACGTTATTTTAAAGTTTCGAATATAAAAGTTTAGAATTTTGGCTAATAAAGAGCAATGTATTAGGTTAGAATATTTTTTTGAAGTATTTAAAAAAATGTAATTTTCCTATATTAACGCAAATGAACGAATTTCTGAGAACAAAAATTCCATTTTCCTCTAGAAAATCAATTAAATAACCATTCAGCCCATATAAGTCATATTTAAAAAATTTTTCAAATTTTTTGCGACAGCTCTAATATGCATTTATACATATAAGCTGCTTGTTTTGATGATATACACATACGAGCACGAGCAACCATTCAACACGTGAAACACGCAATAACACCTCATCGTACTTACCATTGTTTTTTTTTTTTTCTTATGATAACAATCTGTTACTTTCGGTCAATATCCTTTATTCTTTAAATTACAAAGTTTACAAAAATTTCACTTTACAATTTAACACTTTTTTTTTGCTTTATTTTCTATATAACACAAAAAAAACCAATTATTATAATAATATTGTATAAGTAATACAATTGATGTCGTGTTTCGATTGACTGACGAATTTCAGTGTCGTTCAAATATGTGCATACTTTCTAGAGAGCTCCCGTTTATAAGTTCACACACGCAATCACTACTGTACGTGCTATATTTGTATGATTACCGTTCGCATTGCGGTTTACCCGTTTGTACCGTGTGTGTACCACCAACTCAGATGGACTGTGTTACAAGACTGGCTGGTTTGTAAGCTACAAAGTTGTTAAATCACTTTTGTATGAGATGTGAGAGCGAGCACATTTCTTTTGGCTTTATCATCTTACAACTGCAACTCTTCTTTTGACGTCTTTATCGCTTTTTTTCCGATTGGAGCAAAGCTATTGTGTTTCTATCCATTCATTTCATTTCTTTGCACTTTCTCATTGTTTATATTCGTACATTTTGGGGGTATTATTTTGAACTTTATTTTGACTTCTCCGCATATTTGCATCTTTAGCTTGACTTACCGTTTATGGTAAATATGGTTACGTTTCAAAAATAAACAACAAAATAGGTTATACTATATTTATTTCAAATCAAAATTATTCGAAATTTAAATTACAGTGACGAATTTATTAAGATACTGTGTCAAAAGGTGACAAGGAAATAAATTTGCTAAAAGTCATAAAATTTGTACAAATTTGTAGATGGCGACAAGATAACACAAAATATTAATATTTTGCAGTTACATCACCTTGATGATAGAAAAAACTAGAAAAACCTATAAACAAAAATTTCTGGTACAAAATACAAATTTTTTAAAATGATTGCAACATCAGAAATTATCAGAAATGAGAAAATAGAAGGTGTTACTGGGAAAAAGTTGAATTTTTTTCATAAAAATCGTTTCCTCCAGTTCGAGAAAAAAAAAAAATAATAAATAAATAATAACATCCTATTTTAATTGTTGCAAAAATTTTTGCAATTTCGAAAAATGTATAATTACCTTTGACTTTATTTCAAAAAATTTCTACAATAATATCGACAAAAACTTTTTGTAATTTTTTTTTTTTTTGCAATATTGCAAAAAATTTAAATAACGCCGAAAATGTATGCTTTTAGATTTTCGACGATATTACAGAAATTTTTGTAATAACATCGACAATTATATTATTATATTTAGGCATTATTAAAAACAAATTGTAATTTCAAACATCTTATTGTTACTTTTTCAACATAATTGCGTAAAAAATTGAGCAATTTTTTCAGATTTTTCAATTTTTTTTTTATATTAATTCATGTAACTGAAAATGTGCAATAATTGCGTGTTTTGCCGTTAAAAACAAAATGTCGCCATTATTACAAAGAAAGCTCGACATAAGTGCAATGCCGTCGTTTTGTCATAAATTATTGTCGAAAATTTATTGCTATAATGTCGCGAATTATTGCAATAATGTTCAGCAATTTTTTTTTTTCATTTTCATACATTAATTAATTTTGAAAAATTTTTTTTTAATTTTAAAAAAATTACGGTTTTTGTCATGTAAAAGAAATTTCGATATTATTGTGAAAAAAGTATCGATATTAATGCAATATGCCGATTGCGAAAAATACAATCTTGTAACTTCAACTATTTTAACTTTGCTGCAGAATTAAAAATGTCTAAAATGTATGGAATAATATCGAAAATATTTCGCAATAATTACGATAAACCTTTTTCCAATAATGACAAAAATTTCTTATAACTTTTCCGACACCACTACATTCGATTGAAATAATGTCGAATTAAAAATTTGTGAATTTATATTTTCGATATTATTGCAAAAAATTATTAGATATTACTGTAAAAAATTATCATTATTAATTCGTGTTAATGAAATTTTAAAATTTTGCCATTTTTACCACTTCAAAAATGCTGTCATTATTTCAGAAAATTGTTAATATTAACTTAGTACACTTTAGCCTATTCCGAATAGCAAAAATACATCAAAAATACTTCTGTATCTCTTTCGTAGTGGGTGCCATAGCTTAGTGGTTAGTACGTTGGCCTTCTGATCTCTTCTGTCCTAAACAATCCACGGCTGAAGGCACAACTTCTGTAGTCACGGTACTGGAAAAGAAGTTCGACCAAAAGACCCCTCGGTGCCTATATTTGCCACAAATATATTTTTCTCTTTTTCTTGGCATATTTTTACTGTTGGAGGAATAGCCCATTATATCAAGACAAATGGGCATCATTTGATAGTAAACATTTTTGATGTCCAACCTAACCGGGAATTAAAATTATGGATACTGAGATGTAATATCTATTTTGAACTTGAGTATTGAATGAATTAGGGATTTTGGTGTTCATGTTTACCCCTCTTTTGTGGATTACACTAAAACCGAATAGCAATGGCAAGGGCCGCAACTTCAAAACTTTTAAAAATATGGATGAATAGGGCAATTACAAAAACTATGAAGCTTCGACTTGTAAATGCCTTGGTATTTCCAATAGTTACCTACGCAGCTGAAACATGGACCATCTAAAAAGTAGACTGGCAAAAAATTGAAGCCTTTGAACTATGGGTGTACAGAAGAGCACTAAGAATTCCATGGACTGCTCATCGGACGAACATCTCTGTACTTGAAGAGCTAAATGTAAAGAAAAGGCTCATGAAAATAATCTCCAATGCTTATCTGCCGTATTTTGGACATGTGGCTAGGAGTTATGGTACCTTGGAGCAACTAGTTGTGAGAGAGAGAGCAAAGTAAGTAGAAGGCGAGGAAGATAACCTACAAGATGGGTGGATCAACTACAACCAGTGATAGGAAAAACGATGAATGAGGCTATACATACTGCACAAGATCGAACAACATGCCACAGCGCAAGTTCGTGGTCGAATTTCCATCATAACCTTTCACCATGAGGGTTATTTCTTATTAATAAAAAATAAAAATATTTTTAGGTTATTTTTACAGGGGTTTTTGAGGTTAGAAAGGGACTTGAGGAAAATGCGAAAATCACTTCACATATTCAAATTTAGCGAGGCAAAATTTAAATTAATTTAAAATCAAAATAGAAGTATTACATAAATGTCGAATGAATTGATGTTGAAAAGCTCTTCGTTCTATGGTCAAATTTTACGGTATATATCAAGGCCGTATAGCGAGGTATGGGTGTAATTCTAAGATAAGACACAAACTTTCAACACAAATATTCTTCTGCACGAAGAATGGCTATGAAAATTCTTTGAAATGAAATCTCATGAAGGCAATTTTGAAAAAATGTTTAATTTTACTCTTTAAATATAGGTTTTTTAAACACATTTATTAAAAAAAATACGTGAAATAGGTGACTTTTATGAGGACAGTTTAGAAAAAAATATATAATAAAAAATAAAAATATATAATAAAAAATATATAAAATATAAAAAATAGAAAAATAAGTTATGAGTTATTGGTTATTGGTTATTCAGGTATTTATTCCAATTTATTTATGAATCACCGAATAATTTTCCGACTTATAATTTTCGGAATGTTGGAAGGGCTTGACTTTTAAAATATTCTTAATTAAATAAATATTTTCAAAATCTAAAGGAAAAATCCAACATAGAAAAAACATAGAATTTTGGACATATCATGCAATATCAATGACAAAAATGACGACACAAAGTTTAATGACAATGCTATTTTAATATATGCGTCTTCTAGTTTTCTTTTCTTTTCCATTTAAAAAATATCATCATTGTCTTTGATATCTCTGTATCACTTTCCATATGATTCAGTTGAGTGACTAAATACGAGTAGATATTAAAATTTGTATATTTGTTTTTTTTTTTTAATTTTTGTTTCCTTTCAATGACATTACAATTTTTGTGCGGTGGTGGTGTTGTTGACTTGTCGATTATGCAAAGTCAATGCCAACAACAATAATATGTAGTAGCAATAGTTTTTGCGTCAAATGAATACACACACTACACGCTACACACACATATTCGAGTAGCTGTTATGAATAGTCAAAACAAAGCGTAACTGAGGAAAAACTGTGACGTCACTAAATGTTAGTGTCACACATGCTTTATGCGGTCGGTAGCTGATAGTAGTCATAAAGCTGTTCACTCTTAGTATGCCTTACAATAGAATTACAGGGTGGTTGATGAATATTGTTACATTAAGAAAGACAAATAATTTTTTCTTAAATTTATTGAATTCACTTTTTTTTTTTTTTTTTTTTTTTTTTTGTGAAAGATAATATATTTTTATTGTACATAGGTTATTATTGTTATTATTATTAGAGGGTTGTATTGGACTGCGACCCTAGATCAATTGTGACCCCATCATGGTTTAGAGTATTTCTCTAAGTCCAGCATCCATAAGGAAGTGTTGTATAGATACTACCCTAATGGACTTCAGCAGATTTTCCGGTATTATAAAGTTTCCCCGAAGTTTTTCTTTCTTGTGTGCATAAGTGCTGGACACGTTCCCAACACATATTTTGCAGTTTCATTCTTCTCTCTGCAGTGTCGGCAGGTTTCATTCGAGAAAATTCCCAGTTTCATTAGGTGATAATTCAGCCTGCAGTGTAATGTCAATAATCCCGTTATCATTCTTATATTATTCTTATTTAAACTGATACATTCCTCAAGTCGTTTTAGGTTATAGGTCCCTAAAAGTGTCTTGTATTGGTACAACCCTGGTAGGTTTTCCCCGTGTGATTGTCTTTCTGATTCTTCACTCCTTTTAATGAGCATGGATAAAGCTCCTTTGCCCAGACCACCAAAGGGTTGTGGGCCTACAAAGGGTATTGCTGCTCCCTTCCTGGCAAGCCTATCCCGTAGCTCGTTACCTCCAACTCCAATATATCCTGGAATCCAAAACGCAAAGGATCCGTAATTGGATTGGACAGTAACGCCGTTTTCTTCGAAAAAGTAAGGTTGGACAATGCACCTTGATGAAACTACACACCACTCTGTGACTGCGAAGTGGGTGTAATTCCAGCTCATAGAGTATCTGTGGGTTAGAATCACTCCATATCCGACAATTTTGTTTGTTAACATTACCGTTCAAATCAAAATGGGCCTCATCGACATAAAAATGTAGTAGTTCAAGATGTTTTCGTCCCCTTCCGCCATTTGGAGGAACTTCTCGAAAAATTCCAAGCGAATTGGCAAGACTGCTGTATTCAGTTGGCTTGTTAGTTGAATTTTATTTGGGGAATAATTTTAAATCTTTATGCAAAATCGTCTGCAGCTCCTTGTCGAAACTGTAGGATTGGTAGCAGCTACAGCAGCTATTGTTTTCTGCGTCCGAACTGAGTGTTCGCGATGATAAGGTCTTCTTGCGATTGTCCCACGCTCGGCAAAATTATTCACGAGCCTCATTATAGTCTATTTGCTAGGAGGAGTGCCGCCAAACGTGCGCCTATATTCTCTTCGGACGGAAACTACGGACTCCAACGCGTGATAACGGCGCACAATCCAAATTCTTGTTTCATTACCTCAATCTTCCATTTTCGTTAAATTTAAAGATGAATCTATTAAATAAAGAAAAAAATGGAACAGATATGTTACATAGGAAAAAAATTATAACGTTTTATTTTGGTAGCAGCTTTCATCAGCCACCCTGTATTTGGCATTTTAACAGTGAGATATTTTGTATTATTAGTGTTAGATATGTTCGTTCATTTTTCCTGTTCTATTGTGGAAATGTGACTCGTGGAAAATTTTTTCAAAAGTATTTTGAATTTTTTTTTTTTGGTTCAAATGCAGAATAGCGCACTTAAAGGAAAAAAAAATGTTTTTCGTAAAGAGCCTCTTTTTGTGAATATAAAAAAAAAACAAAAATTGCTTCTCACTAGCGCCCATACAAGGCGTGAGAAATTACTCAATAAATTTGCAAAAATTACTGATTATCAAGAAAGACTTTTATCCGAAAATACTGATGTTCGCGAAACTAAATTTGACGACATACAGTTAATTTTATCGAAAGCCATCCATAAAAAAATCCATTGAAAAATTTCATTTTAAAAAAATATTGAAAATATATAAGCATTTTCTAAAAATATTTTTAATACACCATTCGAAGGCAAATTGCATAGCCATGAATATGGTTCTAAATTTTCTATAGGTCAATAGTGATTATTTTGGAAAAAATTCGGTTTTAAAAACTTTTTTTCAAATTTTTCATTTTGATCATAACTTTTAAAATATTGGTCAAAATTGGTTATAAATACTATATATATCACTGAAAAGGTATTAAAAAAACCTTTTTTTTTTATACCCACGTTGTAAGAAAAAATTAAGCCACGCCTTATATGGGCGTTATATGGGCGAGAAACAATTTTTGGTTTTTTTTTTATTCACAAAAATATTATAAAAAAAAAAAATGTTTTTTTACCCCTTTTAAGTGGTCTTTTCGTCACTTATGCCTTTATTTTCTATTGCATACATTTTTTTGAGCATATCTAATCTACATACATGTTTAATTCCCATACAATCGTCATTTCTCTTACTGCATTTACTCATATCTACCAATGACAATTACTGTTGTTTGTTTTGTAAACATTTTAACGGTTATACTGAATTCTCAACAGACAGACTGGGTGGTAGTGGTAGTACATACATTGAAGCCATTGTTAATATACCAGTTTGTACATACATAATTCTTTTGAACGTAACACCTCTACAAGATATTATACTAACGCTAGTATCACCATACCAGAGTATGACATGTAAGCTTCATATGTGTGCATTTAACTGTTTTACGTCATTAAACTTAGAATTCAGACAATGATAATGCTTGACAATAGCCATTCCTATTACATATTATTACATATTACAGGTGTAAGGTGAGATTTTTTTCGGTCATTTCAAGAGTAATACGCTAGAAAATATGTAGGCATATATGTAATTCAGATATTATGTGATATTTAGAATTGATAACTGTTATTTATATGACTCAATAGAAAATCTATAACCACTTCTAGATACAGCTATTATTCTTTCTACTACAAACATACTACTAAATTTCTTTGAATGAACTTTTTTAGTGATGTCATAAACAAAATTATTCATAATAAACAATATAACAGATATGAGGCAATTGTCAACAATAAAATTGACCTTTTCTTCTCACATTGACCATGACTTGCTTTGAAACTTTGAATGTGCATATTACATTGATGCATTTAACGGTTTTTTTTTTTGGATCATTATAATCTAACGATGTATGTGTGTGTTATTTAACTATTTATTAACTGTACTATTTATATATTTTTATACCCTGCATAATGCAATATGCATGGTATATTCATTTCGGTCAGATGTTTGTGTCCACTTGAAGGAATCTCCGGAGATATAGACATAGATATATATTCGTGATCAGCGTCGATTAAATTTTCGATTTAACGATGTCCGTCCGTCCGTCCGTCCGTCCGTCTGTCTGTCACCTGGCTGGTTCGCACGATAACTTGAGTAAATATTGAGCTATTTCGATGAAATTTGGCATAAGTAATCTATGATCCTATGTGGGTGCCGTAGCTCAGTGGTTAGTGTGTTCGCCTTCTGATCTGTAGGTCGTGGTTCAATACCCGGCTGATGCATAACAAATTTAATATCGAAAAGATTTTTCTTTCGAACGGTACCCACCTGTCGGCAAGCAATTGGCAATTCTTCCGACAGTAACAACTTGCCATGAAAAAGCTTCTAAAAAGAACTCTGTGACAAAGTGATGTCACAAGTGTTCTGCCGTTCGAAACCGGCTAAAATAAGTAGGTCCATTCTAATACTGTCCAAATTTAAGACGCACAACAGTAATGGAAGAGAAGCTCGGCCAATGAGCCCTTTGGGGCTTTAAGTGCCACATATTTATTTATTTTTTTTTAATCTATGATCCAAGGGTACGGAGGGGATTGATATTGGGCATGATCGGTCAATAACCACGCCCACACCAAGCATTCAAAGCGACTAACCTCGAAATTTTCAAAATCTTTAACTTGCTATAACTCACATAATATACCACTTGGGACAACACTATTTGGCACATAGACTTATATTATACCACTATATACCCTCGCTAAAAGTGGTTGAGCCACGCCTACTTTTTAGCGTAGCTCTCATACAAAGTGTCTGTACTTCTTTTAAATTGAAACAGCTGTAACTTCTACAATCTTCTGTCCAGAATAACCATAATTGACACTTAGATTAACATGGTAGTCGGAAATAATATGGCAGAAAATCAGTGTTCCACGCCCACTCCTTTTTGGGTCTCCCATACAAAGTCGAGGGAATTAAACTAAAACTTTTAAGCTCCATAACTTACAAGCCATTTAGCGTAGAACAACCAAATTTAAGGTGTGGATTGATATTGAAAAATGAATTAGATATACAAGAAAGAGATAAGTCACGCCCACTTTTTATATAGCTTCCGTACAAAGTCTCGGATTTATCTTAAACATTAAAACACCCATAACTTACTAAATAATACGCCTAGGTCAACCCATTGCAACCTATGTAGTTTAGTATTATAGGCAGAAATTGATCCTCCAAAATTGGTGAGGTACGCTTGCTTCTTAATGTAGGTCCTATACAAAGTAGTGGAAGAAAAGGATGGATATACGAGCAAACTTTTTATTTATACCTCTACATATGCAGGGTATAATTTGGTCGGCCCCAGCCGACTGTAAGGAGATTTTTTACATACTAAATTTGTACAAATAATAAATTGATTTTAATGACACCAACATCCTCTATTCGTATAAATCTAGTTGTATAATATTTTTATTGGCACTTTATTCTGATTATTTTTTTTTTTTAGTTTAAAGCTCTACCTCTAGAACTCAGTATTGTATAACATTTTTATTGGCATTTTAATACGATAATTTTTAGTTTATAATTCTAGTTATAAAATAAATTTTATAATAAATTAGCCTACGTAACTATAAATATATATATAGCAACATTAAGGTAGATTAACTTGAAGAACAGTAATTTCTCAATTTTTTACAAATTCATCAATTTTTGTAAGGGAGCTTCTCTAAGAAACGGATATAGCGTATAAGATGTCCAGAGAAAATATTGAAGAAGAAAAATTAAAGGAGATCAGCCATACATTTCACTGCTTTACTACTCAAGGCCCTCGTTGGAAGTTCCTAGGGTAAGGACAGCGAAACGCTACTCACAACATACAAAGTGATAGGCAGATCAGTGGCGAATTATGCATCCCCCGTCTGGATACCATCCATAAGTGAGACACAGTGGTGTAGATTACAAGAGGCCCAAAATGCAGCACTTCGCACCATCACTGGCTGCCATCTTATGTCACACGAGGACCACCTGCACGACAAGACGAAGCTACTGAAGGTCCGAGAAGACAACGACTTGGTGGCGAGACAATTTTGGCTGGCCTGCCACATGGAAAAGCACCCCAGGGAGAGGTTAGGTTACATGGCTGCCCTCTCTATGAGAGGATAAACTTAGGCCAGAAAGGCCCATTGTGATACTACCGAGTTTCTCTTCAAATACTGTTGTGCGTGTTAAATTTGGACAGCATTAGAAGGGACCTACTTATATTAGCCGGTTCCGAACGGCAGAACCCTTGTGACATCACTTTAACTTAATTTTTGTCAGAGAGCTCTTTTAAGAAGCATTTTTAGCAAATTGTTATGCTGGAAAAATTGCCAATTCTTGCCGGCAGATGGGTACCTTTCGAAAGAAAAATCTTTTTGATATTAAATTTTGTTATGCCGGGGATTGAACCCACGACCTACAGATCAGAAGGCCAACGCACTAACCACTGGGCTACGATACCCACAACAGTACCCAACAATGCTCTTACGTTTGCGCCGTCACCCCCTAGGCGGATGACGAACGACTTGACAATTTACAATGACGACAGTGACAGACTAACGGACAATAATCCGCTAGATAACAACTTGCACTCTTGTGGAACTTACTGTATCCCAATCTGAGCTACACCTTTTTATCCTGGGAAATTGTTTTTCCACGCTGGAAATAGGTGGGGTTTTTCCGTTAAGGATTTTGTTGGGCTGGTGTGCACTAGTCGCAGCTTCTACCGCTTCCGCATGCAAGCATTTGGAAGCAGTAGAAGCTGCGACTAGTGCACACCAGCCCAACAAAATCCTTAACGGAAAAACCCCACCTATTTCCAGCGTGGAAAAACAATTTCCCAGGATAAAAAGGTGTAGCTCAGATCGGGATACAGTAAGTTCCACAATAATTATCTATCGAGAATTAATCCTGATATGCAGGACGAATGCCCCGATTGCGGGCAATCACCGCACGACATAGTCCACAAATTCAATTGTCACTTGCGCCCCATAAATTTGACACCTGTACAGCTTTGGACACACTCACTTGAGGTGGCTACATTTCTAGGACGAGGGTGTCCACTCGAATAGAAGCGATCCTTGAGTGAATGTGGGAATATTTATCGATTTTAATTAGTAATTATCTTCATTTTGTATGGAAGCTCCCCCAAAGCATGGAGATAGAGAGTAAGTATGTTCAGGGAAAATGTTGAGAAGGAAAAATTATTGTGAATCAAATATACATTTTAACTCATTTTCTTTGTATTTATATGTAAAAAGTATAGAAGGTGATAGTAATTCTCATTACTACAAAATTAGGAGCCAATCAAGACGTGGTAGAGAGGCAGATAGTGTTGTTTGCAACCCTGGACATCCGCAATGCTTTCAACAGTCTCAGATGGGCCGACATAATAGACGGATTAAAAACAATGCTCTCAATACCGAACTACTTAAGAAAGATAATTCGAAGCTACCTAAGCAACCGACTACTAAGATATGAAACCAGTGATGGTAAGAAATCAAAGCAAATATCTTCGGGGGCGGCCCAAGGATCCATTCCGCTCGTAATACTGACGAGTCAAAAAGAAAGCTAAACCAAGTGATGATCAGAGTACAAGCATGGCTTGGGGACCATGGTCTGAAACTCGCTACAGAAAAGACAGAGCTGACAAAATGGCACATACCGTTAGAGGTTGACATGCAAGTCCCTAATACAACGCTGATGACAAAAACGGTGCTGAAGTATCTTGGTGTACAACTTGAGCCTAGACTGACATTTTGGGCGCATACAAAGAACGCGCCGTTTGATTCCATACTCTAATATAATTTTCCATGGTTCTCTCAAATGCCTAAGCGGTGGAAAATAAGACGTGTGAAGAGCTTAGAATTATGTGACTATAAAATTTTATAAAATATGGGAAAAATGGCGAGCTCTGATCAAGAATCTAATAGCGAGATGTTGTACTGCGTATTCATAAAAAATCTGAGGGCTTTAAAATTCATGAGTTTGAGATTCGAGAGTAATCAAAAGTATGTTTTCGAACATTTCTATTCAAGATTTGTGCAGGTAAATATAAAAAGCCGCGCGAGTAACAGGAATGCTAAGTAAATTGAAGGCAAATCTTGCAGTTCCAACTCAAAGCAAGCCGCAGACTGTTAATGGAAACAACGAACTCGATCCTTTTGTACGAAAACGAACTATGGGCAAACACACTAAAGTCAAAAGGCCGCCGAAAAGTGCTAGATTCTGTGCAATGCTTCATAACGAACGGTGTCTGGAGCACCGGTTCTTGTTATAAGCGGAACAATTTCTATAGATTTGTTAGCTGAGGAACACAGACAAAAATGGCAAGCAAAAATGATGAGCCTGCCGGGCCTAAGCCCTCAAGAAGCGAGACGACAAACCATAGTGATGTGGCAAGCAAAAGATGGAGCACCGAACCAAGCGGAAGATGGACAACGAAGTTAATATCCGACCTTAGAGAATGGACACCAAGAAAATATTGCCTGGCGAATCAAAAAAGCCAGGGATATCCTTGATATGATGTTGCACTTCAAAGCGAGTTCTAATGCTGCATACTCTGAGAACTAACCAATTTGCAACTCAATCTTAAAAATCAAATTAGAATAACTCGTTTTTTTTTATTATATTTTTTTATATTTTTTATTAATTATAATTCTTACAATTACAATTTTTTTTATATATATTTTTCATTTAGTATACTTCACTTTTTTTATTATTTTTATAATTATTTTTTTTTTTGTAATTTTTTAATTTATTATTTAATTTTTTTTTTTTGTTTTTTTTTTTTTACTTTTACTATTTAAATCTAAATATTTTAACAAAATTGCAAGAGCAAAAATTTTCACAATATTTATTTTCCTTGTTGCAATGTCCCACCATATGGATATATATACGTGGGTACTCCATTATTCCAATAGACATTGCCCTGAGCATATGAAGGATAATAATATTGTCCGATAACATATGGCCAAACTCTTACTTGTGGATTTGAAATGTATGGTGGTGCTGTTGTATATGTTTGCTGGGTATTTAGTGGACTAAATGTCCCATATTGATAGGGATAGCCAGGATATTGTGCTGTTGTAAACTGAAATTAGAAAGAAAATGATGATATTAGTATTATAATTAAGAATTAAATTAATTTCATAATTTAATGAAATTTACCTGTAACACAGAGCATAGTGAGATTAGAACTATTAGGAACACAATGTATATATGCATTTTGATATTAATTTAAAATAGGTTTATTAACACTATTTGTACTACAATTTGAATTATTACAATCACAATTTTGTCACAACGTAATGCCTATGAGTAACTAAATGAAAAATGTCATAAATGTGAGCTTAAATAGAAAATTGTGATTTTCTCGCATATCTGACACATACGAGTTGATGGACAAATTATTGTATTATTTGCTTTTTTTGTGAATTTTATATGATTTCATCATTGAACTTGATTCATTTAAAGTTATTAAACTTTAATTGAATTTTTTTGCTGTTAATTTTTCTGACCAAAATGCTGCTGCTGCTACTAAGCGGGTGTTTTTGTGAAATCTATGTGTGTGAACATTTTCAATTGTATTGTACTTATTACATGCTATCGACGAACTTTAATGCAATGACATTGTTTTTTTATGCACAGCAGTGCGTAAAATTGTTTGTAAGTACTACGAGTATATTCCTGCTCATACACGTTAAGCCCTTATAGCCATGATCTATGTGTCATGTTAAGAGGAAAGAAAAAAATTAATAATAAATCTATTAATATTGAAGGTGATAATGTTACAAAATAATTTTAGAACATTTTTCATGGACTTGGTCACGTACTAAGTACATTACTGATGACGAATTGTTCAAATATAGGTCCCTTCACAAGGCTGATATTGTTTAAATATATATAATATACATTATTATTTATGATTATTTTAATGTTGATTTTTTTAAATTTTTTTTTTTAACGCAATTTTGTAATAAACATCTATTAGCACACTCTCAATGGAAAATTAATTTAAATATCGAAATTATTTTTATTTCTTGTTAGTACCATACTCATATTTCTCCAATGTGGGAATCACCTATATATAAATTTTGGGGAAAAAGAAATACATTATTTTTTTTTTCGCTAGAATAAAAAAAACTAATTAAATAGAAAAATACACAGAATCTATATATTCATCCAAAATGTATTGCTTTGCCTTTAAAGTAATCCTTTCCTCAGGTTCCGGTCTTCAAAGCATCAAGGAAACTGACAAATAAATCTGACAGTATGTGATTTAAAATTGTTTAACTTCATCCCATTGATATACAAACAATGTCGAAAAGGTCTTTTTGTGTCCATCGGCCATTATAAAGTACAATATCGTTGAGATTGTGAAAGTTTTTATCAGTAACTGCTGAGGTTGATGGACTTCCTGAACAATATTCGCTTTCTTCGTACTTTATGACCCACACCAAATAATTTGTAACCCTTGAAAACTAGAGATTTTGATATACACCGCTATAGGCGAATATTCGACTCAGATGTTTGAAATTGTAAATGGAGTCCATGGTCCCAACACTGTCACACGCAATTTTGATTTCATCGATACCGTTCAGAGATTTTCGATATTAAAAATTGCATATCGCACAGCTAGATCCATTGGCCAAAAGGTCAATAAAAATATGAAAATGATCAAGATACACTGGCATGATAGCAGCCGCAGCATCGCCCAAGATTTACAAATCGCAAGAACACAATTCTAAACCATTGTCATAAAGGTGGATTCAAAAAGAAGCTCACTATTTTGGTGCCGCATGAATTGGTGCAATAAAAACATGACGATTCATCTGCGACAATTTGGACAGTATTGGATGGGACCTACTTATTTTAGCCGGTTCCGAACGGCAAAACCCTTGCAACATCACTTTTTCTGAGCTTTGTCACAGAGTTCATTTAGAAGCTTTTTCATGGCATGTTGTTACTGTCGGAAGAATAGCCAATTGCTTGCCGAAAGGAAAATCTTTTGGACAACAAAATCGATCCATTTTTTGAACGAATGGTGATTGGAGATGAGATGAGATGGGTCATATACGATAATATTGTGCTTAAACGAATATAGTCAAAGCGCACGGTGAAGCAGCTAAAATGGAGTTCAAACTAGAATTAATGTTCACAAAGGATTTTCTCTGAATTTGGTGAGCTCTGAACTACTTCCATATGACCAAAAGCTAAACTCGGCCCTTATCTCTCAAATATTGGACCATTTGAAGTTAGCATTTGAGGAGTACCAGTCATAAATCTCCTACAGAAGAAGTGTTGTGGCAACGCTAAGCAACACAATTCAATATGGGCTATAGTGAGTCGCCTAGAAACTTCGGAAGCTCGGGAAAATTTTAATGCAACCACCCTATAGTGCATATCTGGCATCAAGCGTTTACTCTATTTTTTTTTATTGCAAAAACTTTTATGAAATTACTAAAATCGATTTTTCGAATTTTTTCATAAAATGGGCGCTAGGTTTTCTATGAGAGAGGCATTATGAAGAATTGCCTCTAAAATGCCAATAAAAAAAAATATTTACATTTTTAATCCATATCAAAAAATCCGAAATAAATGTAAAAAGAATTACTTTCTTTCTCCCAATATTTGTTTGAGTTAAAACTTGACTGGTGCAAATATTTTTGCAATTACCTCGAAACAGAAATTTATAAAAAATTCGAATTCGACAGTATTCTATATGAAAAAAAAAAAAAAAATTTCGACATTATTGCAGCAATTTTTCGTTGAGCGTGCCAAGGTTGTTTTATTAATTGATTTTATAAAATTGCTTTATAAGGTCCGATACTACACTTCCACATTATCGATTTAATGTAAATTACTTTATGTGACTAAACACGTTCCGAAACTTATTACCCATGTAAGCACTTCCCCTTTGATTTAATGTACAACGCCTGAGCTGGCGAAACATGGGCCGATACTTTTTCCCCAGTCCAACAAGCTCAGTTAATAAAAATTATTTCAAGTATAATTCATATAAATTGTTTTTGTTTATATATAATTTTTTTTTTTTTTTTTGTTTAAATGGAGTCCGATACTTTTCCGAAATGTAAAACTCCCCCATATGTGATTTAATACAAATCTCTAAAACATTTTTAGTACTAAAAACAAAAATAATCCAAATAAAACATTGTTTGGAGTATTTGACCAAATATGGTCCGATACTTTTTGACCATTGCAATACTTCCGCTTAGTTATAAACGATTAACACAATTTCATATTGCTACGCTAAATGTAATTCTTAATGAGGGCTAATTTCAAAAAGTGATAATTGTGAAAACAAAACCTACACTTCACATCAATTAATTTTCACTTCCATGATCAGTGTGATTAGTTCAAGCGGCTAAAGGGAAAATTCCCCTATACAAATATTTATATCATATATTTCACTTTTCTTTTCTATTGTATACACAATGAATAATTTATTTTTATTTTACATTTTTACTATTTATTACTTTTATTATTATTTTTCTTGTTTTTAATTCATTATTATTTTTCATCTTGTTGTTTATTGTTGTTGTTGTTGTACTAGTTTACTAAAATTTCAACAATATAACAAAGGCATTTTTACATAGGATGCGATATGATTGATGGAATATTTTGTTCTGCTTCTTCTTCTTCTTCTGCTTCTTCTTCTTCTTCTTCTCCTTCGGCTTCTAATTGCTCATGCACACGATACATACGCGTGACAATATTCTAATCTCATAATTTAGAATACAAAAATTAATTTAATTAATTACAAATTACATACACACACACTCAATTACAATTAAGTATAATAACAATAATAATAATTACACAAAACAAAAACAAAAATACAAAAATTGAAATCATAAAAAAAAAATATAAAAAATTTTACATAAAGCATATGTGATGCATGTGAGCAAGGTCAGTTGATTGTTGGTGGTGGTCGTGGTGATGGTGGTGGTGGTGGTTGTGTTATGGAGTAGTGGTGTAGTAGAGTTGAGGTGTGGTGGAGTAGTGGTGTGGTGAACACATTATTCTACTATGTACTCGTATCATCATAATTAATAGTCTTCATCTTCATCTGGCGGATCAGTGGCATATGTCAATTCGTTAAGGTAAAACCATTTCTAGAAATATAAATAGAAATATAGAAATTAAACAAAATTTATTGATAAAATATTTATTCGTATATTTACCGGTGACTCTGTACAATTGAAATTATAATCCCAATCGCATATTCTGTATTCCTGATTAAAGGAGGTTTCATTGGCGCATAAATGTGGTATGCGATTGCCTTCTTCATCGCACATATGAAAAATCTAGGCACACAAAAATAAAGAGAAACATTGCATTAAATGTATGAAAAATATTTAGTATGCTTTTAGGCTTGTGATTATTTGTATATAAGATTTTTCGCTCTTTTTTTTTAACGACTGAAGAGTAATCACTCGTTATTACGCATGTGCTCGTATGTATATTTGTTTCAGCACTGCACTGCACGAAAGTTTCTCTAATTTTGAAGATTCCTTTCCTGTTGGATTTATTATAATTAATTAATTTAATTTTTGGTGTTTTGCTTACCTGACAGTTGTACTCCATATCAGCATAAAAACCCACTGATCGTCGTGTACAATCAAAGGAGAATGTTATATTATCCAGGTTGGTCCATTCTTTTGTTTTGTGATTTTGAAAAACTGGACTTGCAGCATCTTGCAGTGTCAACACTGCTAATAGGATGGGACCTACAAAAATATAGACATAGATGAAGATTAATAGTCTTGCTTCTTTGTCGTTTACAGTGATAGAAATTTCAATAAACTCAAGCATATAAAATAAATTAGTAATAAATTATTTAGCAGAACCTCCGAAGGACCTTGGCCAAGTTTCTTATGCAAATTTTGATATGTATGTTGAATTCGGACAGTATTGAAAGGGGCCTACCTATATTAGAGGATAACAAGTAGCAGAACTTCTGTGTGTACATTTTTTGTAGTCTTTTCAAAAGCGTATTTGTGTTATTTGATCAATATCACAAGATATTTTCGATTTTCTGAAAAATTCTTTCGATTCAAAAAGTACTGAAAGGGGGAGACCTACTTCTATTAGTGGATTCTGAACTACAATTTTCTGAAAAATTGTGACATATTTTTTATTTTCAATTTTTTTCAAAAACTTTTCTAGCTGTTTTTAATGTCGTAAAATTTTTCAATTACTTTGTTATAGCTAGATAAAAAGTTAAGATTTGAATTTTTCTGAACAGAAAAATATGTAGCTTCTGAAAATATTAATTTTAATTAGGGCTGTGCAATTATCAAAATATTCGATCAGTAATTCGATCAGAATAAAATTATTCGAATAAAATATTGAAAATTAATATAATTTTTTGTTTTCAATACAAAGTACACAGGTAGCTTTCCACAATGAGTATGCGGTTTTAAATTTTTATTCCCAAAGAAAATTTCAAAAAAAAAAAAGAAAATATTAAAATTTTTAATATTTTCATCAATCAAAATTCTAATTAATCGAATAATTGCAATTTTGATTAATCGAAAATTTTAATTACTAAAAATTTTTGAACGAACGACTAATTGCACAGCCCCAACTTTAATTTTTCTACACCGGAAAAAGTATTTTATGAGAATATTTTTTTTTCAAGTGTATTACTTATTTTTACTAATTCTCTGACAACACAACTTGCAGGTGTTGTCATATGCAAAAATTGGGAATTAAGAAAATATTCCAGTGCTGTCAACTTCATATATATTTTTTTGTTTGCAGAAAGCTAAAATTTCTCTCTGTCCATAGAGTGCCAATTATTTACTTTTATATTTAGCTGCGATGTTTATTTGAAAAAATTAGTGTATAAATTTTTTTTTTCCAAGTGTATTACATATTTTTACTAATTTTCTGACAACACAACTTGGAGGTGTTGTCATATGCAAAAATTGGGTGATTAATCAAATGTTCCAGTGCTGCCAAGTTGATAATTTTTTTTTTTTTTTTCAGAAAGATAAAATTTCTCTCAGTCCATAAATTGTCAATTATTTACTTTCATCTTTAGCTGCGTTCTTCATTTGAAACAATTTCTTTATAGTATAATATTATAATCATTTTGAGTTTATCTAAATTTCCATTACTGTATACTTTTACTAGTGGGCGTCGTAGCTCAGTGGTTAGTGTGTTGGCCTTCTGATCTGAAGGTTGTGGGTTCAATCCCCGGCTTAAGCATAACAAATTTAATATCGAGAAAATTTTTCTTTCGAACGCTACCCACCTGTCGGCAAGCAATTGGCAATTCTTCCGGCAGTAACAATTTGCCATGGAAATTCTTCTAAAAGAACTCTGTGACAAAAAGCTCAGAAAAAGTGATGTCACAAGAGTTCTGCCGTTCGGAACCGGCTAAAATAAGTAGCTCCCTTCTAATACTGTTCGAAATTTAACACGCACAACAGTAATGGAAGAGAAGCTCGACCAACGAGCTCTTCTGGGCTTTATTATTTTTTTATTTTTTATTTTTACTCTACCCCTATGCTTTGCATATATATTTGCTACAAAATTTATAGCTCAATCACTGTGTTTACTACAAATTGCTGGCATATTTTTGCTTAATTGCCGAATTTGGTCAATAACTTAATTTCTTCGATATGTAGGTACAACAAAATACATACATACATACGTCAACACTTAAAAAGGTATTCGGGGTTAATGTGTGCTTATTGTACATCTGCTATACTTACCCAGTAAAATACCGGAAAGCCATATACATTTGTAACTGTAATCCATTTTCGTCCATAAAATTCGTCACAAATACTTTCTTCAGTACAACGGACTGAATAAGTCTGCTGCAGAAATGCTGATGTTGTTGCTGTTATGTTGCCATTGAGAACGACAGCGCAATGAAAATTTTATTGTAAAGTTTCGCGTGTAGTAGTAGTAGTAGTAGTAGTAGTACTCTAATAGAATAACATTTTTGTTCTAAAGAAATAAATTTAAAAAAAAAACCAATATTATTATGATATTTTTTTATTCTACAATAAATATTATTAATCAATTATAGTATATAAATAGTTTAATAACCTCACTGATGAAACTGATGCTTTTTAAAAGATGGTTTCTATTGTATTGTTACAGACAGAATGATGAGCATGATTTGATATTGAATCATACAAGCAGCTACTTCAGCTATGTGAAGAGCAGAAAAAAAAAAACATTCTTTATTCAATTAATAATTGCCTACTACTAGTCTTCCTGCCCACGAATACTACGAGTACCCACCATACCATACCAACGACTTTAGAGCACTGCGCCAAAAGAGACATGTAAAAATGCAACCAACAAGTGCGTGTTTCGTGTTTGTAGCACGTGTGTCTGTCTAGTGCGTTGGTCGTGCAATGAAAAACGGCAATAATGAATCATGAATAAAGATCGTCATATGCATATATGTATCTGTTCTTATATGAATGATTAAGTACATAACCCCCACATTGACAGCACACCTCAGTGAAGATGAGATAATAGTGAGAATTTTTATTTGTAAGCACATTTGTCGTAATGTGAGTATGTGAATAACATTTAAATACTATTGACTTCTTGCATGAAGAAAATCAAGTAGTTGGCAATTCTAACAAGAATGAAAAAAATAGTTCATGAAAAAGCTTCCGAAAAGAAATTCTACAAATGAAAATGGGTCCAAAAATGAATGGCTTCTTGAATTTATTGTATTGTAGCTTAAAATGTAACGCTGCTCCCGTTGACTACCATCTATTGGGTGTGCGAATTAGTAACCGGCCTTAATTAGTGCTCAAAAATCATTTATTTTTGTAGAATTCTGTAAAAATCTTGTCATTCAAAGTATTGTCCATCACAAACTATGACATTTCCCCATCTATTTGGCAATTTATAGATTGCATTCCAAAAGAATTTCTGAGGCCCTTTTTTAGTGCTCAAAAATCATTTATTTTTGTAGAATTCTGTAAAAAACATGTCACTCCAAGGATTGTCCATCTGAAACTAAGACGTTTCCCCATCTTTCTGAAAAGAACTTCGCCGACCTGTTTTAGTGCTCAAAAATCATTTATTTTTGTAGAATTCTGTAAAAAATATGTCATTCCAAGTATGGTCCATCAGAAACTATGACATTTCCCCATCTTTCTGGCAATTTATGGATTTCATCTCGAAAGAATTTCGCCGGCTTGGCGGCCAAAAACGAATTCAGCCAATTTTTGATTCTGGTGACTGAATTGAAGTCTATTCCATTAAGGGCATTGGACACATAGACCGACATAAGAGGTAATCTGAAGGTGCCAGGTCTGAGCTTTAAGGCGGGCGAGGTAAAACTTCTCATCCACTATTAGCAAGATAGTTTTTAACCGGAATAGCAATGTGTAGCCGTGGGTTGTCAGGGTGAAAAATTAACGACTCGTGTCTGTTCGCATATTCCAGCCCTTTCTCGATCTCGATTGCTCTCTTAAACCGCAACAATTGTTGTCGATACAGTTCTCCCGTAATGGTTTGACCAGGTTCTAGTAGCTCATAATGGAGCACACCCTCCTGAGCCCATCAAATACATAGCTACCTGTGATTATTTATCTATGACGTCGATTTGGCTCGTTGGCCAGGCTTGACATACGATTTTTTTCATTTAAGATTGTCGTAATATATGCATTTTTCGTTGCCCGTTACCATTCGGTGCAAAAATCCTTAATTTTTGTGCCTTTCAAGCAGCATTTCGGACATGCAAAATCGCCTTTCAACGTCTCTCGGCTTTAAATCGTATAGAACTCAATTTCCAATATTCGGATAAACCCCAATGTTTTTTAACGCTTGACAACGGTTGAACGGTTTATTCCCAATGATTTTTCAACCTCTTCTTGCGTTTGGCATGGGTCTTGGTCGAGTAATGACTCCAAATCCTCGTCTTCCGGCTCTCCAGAGCGTTCTTTGCCTTTAATATCAACATCACCGTTTTTGAAGCGCACAAACTACTGCTTACACTGTGTTTTTGTTGCCATACAATTCCACAAGCAAACGATGACTTTCAGCCGCAGTTTTCTTTGCCAAAAAACTAAATGCTGATTATTGTTTTGTTCATCAAAATCCACCAGAGACCAAGCTACAGTAGAAGTCCAGGCGGATTGGTGCCAAAGAAAAATGAAAGAGTATCAATTTTGTAGGGAAGCCTCTGAGTGGAGATAGGGGTAAGTGTACTTGGCGGAAATGTTGAGGTTTTAAAATAATGGGTATCGGTCATACAGTTCAGCATTCTAGGGTCAATTACTGGCCAGTTCTGGGATTTTTCTTCGATTTTCAGATGTTTTTGAGTTAAATTTGTATGTGAACCACACTAAGGGGTGACTATGGGGAACAAGAATGTTCAGAAAATGTGGTGGGAAGCAAAATTTTGTGTGGATGAGTCATACATTTTACCTTCTCTATGAGCATCTTAAGGACAATGAGAACTAATTTTATAAGAATATTAATTTTTGTATGGTAGCCCTTTTAATACGTTCACTACCAAGGGTATTTAAGCAGTTTGTCATCACACTAGGTTGTCACTAAGTATCTTAGAAAGTCAAACACATACTAAAAGTAATTTTTTTAATTCTGTCACATATTCGTGGCTCTAGTCTATAGTAGATATTATTTGGTATAGAACAGGGTCACATTGATGAGATAGGTTAAACTTTAGGGTTTTATAATTGAATTAATTTAAACCGGCGTCACACATTTGTATCGGCGATCCCAAGTTTAATAGGTCTTACGGTGAACGAGGGCAAGACGAAGTATCTAGTGTCAACAAACAAAGAGTCCCGGCGCCTTGGACAGCACATCACTGTTGACAACTACGCTTTTGAAGTAGTATGGGACTTTGTCTATCTTGGAACCAGCATAAACAGCAGTAATGGCGTTAGACTGGGGATATTGCGAAGGATCACTCTTGCAAACAGGTGCTACTTTGAGCTTTCTCGAAGAACGAAAACTACACTCCAGGCGCTAAAGCCTGGGCAATTTCCACCACGGATGAGAGGATGCTTGGAGTTTTCGAGAGAAAAGTCCTACGCAAGATCTTTGAACCTATTTGTGTTGGTGGCGAGTATCGAATAAGGTACAGCCATAAGCTATATGAACTGTATGCCGATATTGACATAGTAAAGCCCACCAAAATCCAGCGGCTGCGCTGGCTAGGTCATGTCGAGCGAATGGAATAACACGCTTCAGCTTAGAAGGTATTATATCCGGAACCCGCTGGAGGACGACGCAGAAGAGGAAGACCTAACCTCCGGTGGAAAGACCAAGTACTGGAGAGCCTGACGGCGCTTGGAATTTCTAACTGGCGCCAGCTAGCGAAGAACAGAGATGGTTGGCGAAGCATGTTATATTCGGCCTAAATCGATATTCGGTTGTTATGGCCACATAAGGAAGGAAGGAAGGAAGGAAGGATCCAAAGTTTAAACTCAGTTCAGTTGGAAAAAAACATTTTTTAGGCGGATCGATCATATATTTCATCATTCTACAAGCGATTTGCGGACAGTTTTGTGTCTGTTCATGGATTTTCAGTTGATTTTAAGTTCATTTTGTATGGGAGCCACCATAGGGGGCAACGGCACAGAGCAAGTATGTTTAAAAAAAAAGTTGGGCAGAAAAAATTTGTGGAGATGACTCATATATCTAAGGACATCCTGTAAACGGTGGCAGTGAGTTTTGTGAAAACATTAAATTTTGTATGGGAGCCACTGTAAAGATTTAAGAAAGGGTTAACGGTGTTCGATGAAATTATTGAAAACGGAAAATTAGCTGGGGTTGGCATTCCATTTCAATCACTTAAAAACGATTTTGGCTATTTGTATGAATGTTTCAATTTTCAGCATTTCTTTTGTGGTTGGGAACAATGTGACTTGACCCTAGCCTCTTGCGAATTCAGTGAATTAAGTATGTATGTATAGGAATTCTTATCTCATCTGGTGGACTCTTTTGTGATTTCTTTGGGGATCTATGCTATTTTTCATACAAAGAAATTCTCAGAAGCAATAATTTATTTTAGTACCATAAATAAAATATTTCATAAAATGTTTGTGCAAAAAGAAATACTAATCGCAAAGGAAAAACGATTTTATTAAAAGGTCACAAATTATTATAAATAGATAGACAATAGAAAAATAATTACATCAATTCATCATTGCATGATGACATGCAGCAAAAGTTCGCATCAACTTTACGATACAATATAGTATTACCAACCATCTTTCTATTTTTCTATATAAATTTTTTGTTTTAATCATGCTATTGCATTCATGAATAATGAGCAAATATTTCGCTCAAAAAAAAAAAAAAAAAAAAAAAAAAATATTTATTATATTCGTATGTACGTGATTATACTGAAATATAATTTATATTAATTAAATGTAAACTTCATGATAAAAACTAAAAATAAATGCAACAAAAAATATATAATAAATATTGTATAGAGTAAATTAAATAATTAATTTAAAAAATTACGATTATTAATATTTTTACTATTATTATTGAAGAATTAATGCAGAGCTTAGTTCCGTATTAGACATTCCTTTAAAAAAAAATAAATACCACAACCATCACTACTGTACGAGTATATACGTACGAGTCGGTACGTAAGTAACTTATGCAGTAACTTCTGACATTCGCTGACGACCGTGGGAAGCAAAAACTAAATAAGCATCATAATGCATTTTTTCTTAATTTCAACTACTATTAATTGTACATCACTTAAATAAGCATAGATGATGATGTGTGTGGCTGTGTGTGTGTGTGTGTGTGTGTGTGTGCAGATATTAACAATAGTTTGTATATGTAATAAATATTGTATAACTTCACATTATCATAAATAATCACTCATCCTATTCTTTTTTACTAGCAATTGTCTTTTTCAATTGTCTTTTTGCAGTAATCATGTGTGGATGGGAAAAAATATCGGTTCTTTATCATTAAAAAATTTCTGCGTAAATTATTATTGATCATTAAAATTAGAAGAATCGCTAACTGACGCGAGTTACTTGAAAATTAATGTTTAACGGTATTTCGACTATAACGTCTGTAATCTTCACTAATTTACTTCAAAAGCTCATTCATCTTAAGCCCATAATTTCATTCGGGAGAGAAATTTAAAGTCAATTTTCCAACTCGTAAACAATGGAGTGATGCAGAGCTCATTCTGAGTAATTTGACGAATATTTTCTATACTGATGGATCCAAAATTGACCTAGACTCTGAATCTGGATGGTACTTGGAGGATAGCGTCATGTATCATTATGCTATGGCAGAAGTGGCAACCTGTTTCCAAACGGAAATCATTGCTATTTTGAAAATAGCAGAATGCATAATTGAGAGGAGGTGGAGAGGGAAACAGATTGGCATCCACAGTGACAGTCAAGCTACACTAAAGTCCCTGGAGAATTCAAAACTTACCTCAAAAATTGTTCATGAATATAGGGTTAGGTTTTGTGGCTGCCCTATCTCTGAGAGGGCAGCCACTTAGTCCAGAAAGGCCCATTGTGATACCACGGAGCTTCTCTTCCAATACTGTTGTGCGTGTTAAATTTGGACAGCATAAGAAGGGACCTGCTTATATTAAACGATTCCGAACGGCAAAACTCCTGCGACACCACTTTAACTTAGTCCTGTCACAGAGCTCTTTTAAGAAGCATTTTTGGCAAGTTGTTACTGCCGGAAAAATTGCCAATTCTTGCCAGCAGGTGGGTACCGTTCGAAAGATAAATCTTTTTCGATATTAAACTTTGTTATGCTTCAGCCGGGCATTGAACCCACGACCCACAGATCAGAAGGCCAACGCACCAATCACCGAGCCACGGCACTCACTTCATGAATAGTATAAGATGAAGCTAATTTTGGCTGCAAAACGAATTGACCTTGTATTTATCTAGGTTCCTGTACACTATGGAGTCCAAGGTAACGAAATAGCCGATAGATTGGCCAACTGCGGTTCAGCGGATACACCGCTGGGACCAGAATCAGTTATCGAAATCAATTCTACAGGTAACATGACCTGGATCAACAATTATGATAGTAACCTACATAATGACCGTTGGTCCAGCTTTGAAAGCTGCAACACTGCAAAGTGTTTTGTGTTGAGTCCGAACAAAAAACTGTCGAACTTTCGAACTTTGAAACTTGGAAGGAAACATGTTCGTTTAATGGTCGGAATCATCACAGAACATAATCCATGGGGTCAACATATGGCCAACATAGGTATCATTGGAGATCCAATATGTACATCTTGTTTGGAGGGGGAGGACAGCACAGAGCATTTCTCCTGTGTTTGCCTTGCCCTCGCTCGAGCAAGATTGCGCATCTTTGGCTCTGATGTAATGAGAATGGATAAATTCCATTCTTTAGCCTCGGGGGAGATATTCAGATTTTCTAAAGAATCTGGAAAATTCTCTCGGGAAGACAATTAAAACCCCTATTATAATAAATAAAATTATCTTTTAAAGTGTCCATTTTTCCTCCTTTTCAGTACACCAAAAATTCAGAAAATATTTCAAAAATTAACTGAAACTTATTATTACGACCCTAAAATGATTTTTAATGCAAAAAATGTTTCAAATCCGATTTTATGTTGTATTCTAATAAATCGACAAGCTTCGCGATGATACTTAAAAAGTTCCACCAATCTTCTTTTCAAAACCTCGAAATATGTTTATTAAACCGAAAAAAATCAAACATATCTTTCTAAGCGTTCATTCCTCTTCATTTCCGAATGATAATAAATTCGGGAATTGGTTCAGAAATGACTGAGTTACTGATTTCTATGACTCAAAAACAAATTTTGCCGATAAATCGAACTTTTGAACATGTGAGACATATTCTAGGCTCGGTTTTGAATTAAAATCGACTATATTGACACAAAAAACTTCAAATATTATTATTTACTCAAACAAAAATAAATAAAATCATCAGTTTAACGATAACTAAATTAGCGATTGCTAAATAATGCAAATTATCTGAAAACGGTTTTTAAGGGTAAACTGAACATTTAAGAATGCTAGAAAATGTCTAAACCCGGTATCATGTTGAACTCGGCCCGACATTTTCAGTCCATTCAAATTTTGCGTCTTTTGTAAGCACTTTGCTAATTAGCAGTTCCAGGCTTGCCAGGATCTGGTGTTGTCCCTTCCTCAAAACATTTATGACTTGAGTAAATTTTCTCTTTCCGAGAAACTGTCACTTCTCTGTGTTTAATTTTATTTTCATTTTTCGAGATACAATAAAACGTCCATAAAGCTTCGATAAGGTTCTGATAAGGCTTATGGACCTTATGGAGACATCTTTCTGACAAAACTTCTATTATTAAAATGCTATTACAATTTACAATTCATAGTGAAAATTTCTTTAAAGAGTATGCTGTGAAGCAAATATCAGGAGTTTATAGATATTTGTATATTGGTATTACGTGTGGATTTCCAATACTTTCAAATAATTCAAAATTATTTTGTGATTTATCTTAAGCTACTTAGAAATATTGTGACACAACCTACGGCAAATTTGATAATTTTTCTCTATATCAGTAGTGCTCGTCGTACGAGTATATGTGACTAGTCACGAGTACTCGTCGTATATGTGACTAGTCAGTCGTACTCGTCGTACATGTGACTAGTTAAAAGTACTCGTCGTATATGTGACTAGTCAGTCGTAGTCGTCGTATATGTGACTAGTCAATAGTACTCGTCGTATATGTGACTAGTCAATAGTACTCGTCGTATATGTAACTCGTTAGATTTGTATAGTAAGCAAATAAAATTCAAATAATTAAAAGCACGTATTGAACAAATATTTCCATCAATAAATATAAAATTATAAACAAAATGCAAATTATTTGGCAAATGTTTGGATTCAAATATGTAACTATTAACACTTGATAATATTTATTATAAAAATCTAAAACGGAACACAATGAAATAATTTCCTAGAGCTGCCAATTATATCTGCTATTTATTATTATTCAATATATTTGCATGAAATTTAAATCAATTAAAGAGAAATAGTATGTAATATGAGTAATTTTTGCAGTAGCACCCTAATATAAGCAACACCATCGATTACAATAAAACCAAAAGAATTCTATGTACTACATATTAGCAATGGCATGCAAAATTCACAACATTAGTTCAATATCATCATTGACATCATCATAATCATCATCACTCTTGTAGTTATCAAGTAGATGCAGAAGATACAGAGAATAGTAGCCAAAACTTAAGCTTATAGTAATAGCCACACTCATTATTACTATTGTTGCTACTGCTGCAGTTATTTTCGTTGCCCTTGTAACGCATTTCAACATACAGTATGTTAATTGGTGTTGTATTGGATGTGTATACCTACATTTAAATATATATGTACATTAGGGCGGAGAAAAATCATTTTTTAAATTTATTCACATGGACAGCTGTACTTTTTTATTAAAGTTCTGGTTAAACTTTTGTTTTTAGCTTCATGGTTTCTTAAAATCATAGGTAGTTTCTTTTTTTAGCTTTAACAATTTATTACAGCGTTTTTCCCCCCTCTAATTTGATACCCCCTAATGTATATATGCAATATTCAATCATTTCATTTCATTCGCTGACTGACTACTCTTTTTAATATTTTTTATATGGATTATTATTGATTTTATAGCATTGTTTATAAATTGCTGCTTATCATTTATGCGTCTTCTGTCAGACTGACATTTGAGCCATTAATAAATTTGTTGATGTTGAATTTTTATTTTTCCTCCAAATTAAAATTACAAATATATTATTGCCGTTGTTCGAATTTAATTTTAATTAATGAATCCAATAAAAAAAAACTTGGTACATTTTCATATCAATTTTGTAGCGAAGTGAAAGGTTGCCGAAGAAAAAAATATAAGGAGCCAAAGGTTTACTGCATTCGAAACATACCAATTTTCATGTACGTCATATTATGAATGTAGCGCCAGTAGGGCCAGCATTGCAGTCACATGTTGATTTCATATGTGATTCAGCGATGATTGCGATACTGATGTCCCAAGCGGCCAATCAAACAAAATATCAAAGAATGCATAAAAAAGGGACATATTGGTTTTCTATTTTCTATGGACTTTTACTTTCTCTGTGCAAAGATTTTTCCTGAGAATACCCCTAGTGAAATTTTCCGGCGAATAATTTTCTAGACCATTTTAACCCACTAGCGATCTCTCAAATGCCAGTTTTTGTCGACTCTCCTAAATAGGTGTCAAAATTACCCATTCCTGAGAGAGCTAACAGGTTAAAATGTTCTACAAAATTATTCCTTATGAAATTTTATTATATGTATCCAAACGATATATTGCGCTCTGATATGAATTGTACCCCTTTTTCCGACTTATTTTAAAAATAAATAAATATGTGGCACTTATAAGCCCCGAAGAGCTCTTTGGCGCCGAGCTTCTCTTCCATTACTGTTGTGCGTGTTAAATTTTTGGACAGTATTAAAAGGGACCTACTTATTTTAGTCGGTTTCGAATGGCAGAATTTGGATTGCCATAATATTCATTCACTTATATTCATTTAACCAAAATATTTCCTGAGAAGAACATCTCTCTCTCTCTCTCTCTCTCTCTCTCTGTCATTGCGATCTTTCTTGGTACCAGATAGGTAAGGTTATGTGGCTACCCTCTCTCTGAGAAGACACACTTAGGTCAGAAAGGCCCATTGTGCTACCAACGAGCTTCTCTTCCATTACTGTTGTTCGTGTTAAATTTTGGACAGTATTAGAAAGGAGCTACTTATTTTAGCCGACAGAACTCTTGCGACATCACTTTCTCTGAGCTTTGTCACAGAGTTCTTTTTATATGGCTGGTGATTGCTTCTGTCTCTATCTTACGAATGGCTTACTAGATATTCGCCTTAAGAGCTCGAATCGGTAATGGATTGTTCGGTGACGAATTGACATTGTCGACAAGGCTGATATCACGATTATCGAATTGGACGAGCAAAATCGATTGTGGCATGGGCTCCGCCGTCTAAGTCAATATCTTCAATTTCCGGCGACGCAAAATGGTTTATTATGTCTCTGTAGCGATCACAGTTGACCGAAATGACAGGCTACGATCACGAATTGTCGAATAAAATACGGCCATTAGCGATTTCACATCATTTTAAATGGTTAGGAATAATGAAATAATACCGAACGAGGTTTCAGACAAGGTGATTCGTTATCGTGTGATTTCTTCAAAATTATTATGGAGAAAATTATACGAGCTGCAGATTTACTACATAATGGCACTATCTTTAACAAAAGTATCATGCTGCTGGCGAATGACGACGATATTGACATAATCTGTATAAACTCGGGAGCAGTCAGTGCAGCATTCTCTGAATTGGAATGAGAGTCACGTCGAATGGGTCTTACGGTGAACCAGGGCAAGACGAAGTACATAGTGTCTACAACCAAAGAGTCCCGGCGTCTTGGACAACACGTCACTGTTGACAATTACACTTTGGAGGTGGTGAAGGACTTCGTCTATCTTGGAACCAGCATCAACAACTGTAATGACGTCAGCCTGGAGATCATATGTACGATAACTCTTGCTAACAGGTGTTACTTTGGGCTGAGTAAACAATTGAGTAGTCGAGCCCTCTCTCGGAGATCGAAAATCACACTCTACAAGTCCCTCATTATTTCTGTCCTAACATATGGCGCATATGCCTGGACAATTTCCACCACGGATGAGAGGATGCTTGCAGTTTTTGAGAGAAAAGTTCTTCGCAGGATCTTTGGACCTATTTGCGTTGATGGCAAGTATCGAATAAGGTACAATGAGATGAGCTGTATGAGCTGTACGCTGATATTAACATAATCAGGCGAATCAAAATCCATCGGCTGCGGTGGCTAGGTCATGTCGAGCGAATGGAAGAATACGATCCAGCGTGGAGGGTATTTAATTCGGAACCCGCTGGAGGACGCAGAAGAAAAGGAAGATCAAACCTTCGTTGGAAGGACCAAGTGTTGGGTAACCTGGAAGCGCTTGGAATATCCAATTGGTACCAACAAGCGAAGAACAGAGAAGACTGGCGTCGCATGATATGTTCGATCTAAATCGATCATTCGTTGTTATGGCCACATAAGAAGAAGAAGAAGAAGGAATAATTATGTAGCAAGAAAATTGAGCCACATGAAATGCGGCTTGCTTGGCACAAATGAAACGTTTTTTTTTTGTCCATCGTACAGTCACTGATGATGAAAAATAGATCCACTAAGATGTGGAAATCATGTGAACCGAATATTTATGGAAAAAACCATATGTTGTGCATTTGGTTAGGAGCAGCTTGGTGCCGCATGAGACTATAGTAGTACTGGGGTCCTCTACCGAACAGAATTGATGACATAGCAGTGAGCTCTCAAGCAAATATGTGCCCACTGCTACCCTAGACATGACAAAATTAAACTCCTATATAAAAATACTAATCCACATGTTACGGCAACGACCAAAATATACTGAGAAACATTAAATTGGGAAGTTTTACCCCAGCCGCCATGTAAAGTGGACATTGCTTCTTATATTCGATGGCTGATAGAATGATATACAAGGTATATGGCGTGGTTTTGCCGAATTCCGAGTACAACACCAAACATATTATAATTCTAAAACTTGGCTCCTTTTGGCTCTTTGACATGAATCGTAACAAAGGAGCCCATAGAGCACCTTGAACTTCTGCGAGCGCATAAATACTGCTGTTTTATTTCATCGTCGCCTGCCGAAAGTGTTAATTTGATAATTACGAGTACAACACCGAACATAATGTACTTCTAAAACTTGGCTCCTTTTGGCTCTTTGACATGAATCGTAACAAAGGAGCCCATTGAGCATCTTGAACTTCTGCGAGTGCATAAATACTGCTGTTTTATTTCATCGTCGCCTGCCTAAAGTGTTGATTTGATGAAATTAATCTTCATTATTACCTAATAATTCAACGCTATAGGAGTATAGCCTAATGTTTTCCCATTAAAAAACTACCGAATGTCATCTTCATTTATTATATACTTGCGCTAGTGATATTTATATCATATATCGATATCTATATATGGATGTATATATCTACGGAAAATATAACAATTGCCATAGCTCGAATAATCCAATCATTTTGTTGATACAACAATATAATTTATAAATATTTATATAATAGCAACATATGTAGGTAGGTAGGTATATATACAATTTATGATTCAACAACTGATGATGTATTAACATAACTAAATATATTTAATATCATACAAAGATATATCTCCTACATGGACATTTGTTATATGATCAATAATATATTTTATGATCATATCTTTTCATCTCCCTTTTGTGGTATTGAATTTTATCAGTCAATCATTTATGTAAATTAAATTTTTATTTTTTTTTTTATATTTATTGGATTATGACTAACTTTGTGACATTTAACATATTGTAAAGTATATGTTTAACCACATTTAAATGCTTGACCTTTTCTTTCTTATTTATTATTATAATTTTTTTTCTTTTAATCCCTCTGTATTCAATTAAGAATAAATTGTCCACATTCATTTGGTCCACAGCACATCGCACATTCATTGAAAAAGTTCAACTATGGCCAACTATGTATATTGAATGCATTTCTTGCTCATATTCAAGCACATGGGTGAATGAGTTAGCACAAATTAGCAAGTGAATAAGTGCGAATAAATTTATAATACAATCACCATTATATTTTTATGTCTAAGTAGCTATTCGACAGCACAACATTTCAAGTTCATCAAAGTAAAACTATCACATGGTGCTAGTCATTTTTCTACATCTTCATCATCTGGCTTTTTTATGCCAGAGTATGGCTACTTGTTTCTTCATTAACTCTCTTACTCCCTCCCACTCTCACTCTCGCAGACTGTTTTAGTAGTCACTTAACGCTGTCATCATTTTATGACATCTCAATAACATTTCAAATGGTTTTTTGATCAGACTTTCAAATCAAATTGCCATCTTACACGATGCCAATAACAATAATGATTTTCTAGGAAACTAGGAATACCCAGACTCGTGCGTTTCAATCGATTTTAGTGCGTGATATTTTCATTATGTTTTCACCGATTGGAAAACATTCAATTTGCAATAACACATTGTATATACGTATATCTATGTATTCCATACATGTCATATATATATATGTCTACACATATTAACCCATTACCACCCAGTGCACTTGCTGCTACCTACATGCCATACTTCTGTTGATAGCATGCTTTGATGGGGTTTTCATGGACCTTCTGAGTTCAAAACATATTTTTACAATTTTTTTTGTATGAGCAGATTTTTGAGTTAACGGTAATTTTAGGTTTTTCGGGTATCACTTCATTCAAAACAATTTTATTGCTGTAATACTGAGTACGATCAACACAAGCAGTATCTTGTTCGAAAGACAATTCAAATACGCAGAGTTATAGTTGGTAAAAATTAAAATATTGCAGAATTTTTGAATTAAAAAAAATTTTTTTTTTGTTTTCGAAAGTGATTTTTTTATAAAAAATTATAAAATAAAATTATAAAAATTTTAGTTTTTAGATTTCGAAAGTGATTTTTTTTATAAAAAAATAAAAATTAGTAATATGTTATTTTTTAAGAAACTAGCTTGTTTAATTGCAAATAATTTAAGCTTAATATGGGTGCCGTAACTCAATGGTTAGTGTGTTGGCCTTCTGATCTATAGGTTGAAGGTTCAATCTCAGGCTGAAGCATAACAAATTTAATATCGAAAAGATTTTTTCCGAAAACCTTCCTTTTGGTTCCATCAAAACATGGGAAAAATAAAATGCGTTGATCCAGAAAAACACAAAATTACCATTATCTCAAAAAAATGACCATACAAAAAAATAGTTTAATGTGTTTTGAGTTCAGAAAGACAAAATTAAAAATCCCCTATAACTGAATTTCTTGGTATTTTTTTGGCCGTAAAGTAGTGTAATTGAAAAAATCAATAAATTTATTTTTAACAGCTATTGGAAATGGATGATCTCTGAATTTTTTTTTTTTTTTTTGCCAGATTAAACGTTGTTTTTTTTTTTTAACAAAAAAATTCCGTGGTAACCAAAAGTTGGAACAAAGTGTGCAAAGAATATTTTAAAAATGGAATGCCGATTTTAAATGTGGTAGTTTTTTCTACATTTTTTTCCGGGACCAATCACCGGCTGAAGCATAACAAAATTTAATATCGAAAATTGTTTTCTTTCAAACGGTGCCCACCTGTCGGCAAGAATTGGCAATTTTTCCGACAGTAACAATTTGCCTAAAATGCTTCTTAAAAGAGCTCTGTGATAAAACTAAGTTAAAGTGATGTCACAAGGGTTCTGCCGTTCGGAACCGTCTAATATAAGTAGGTCCCTTCTAATGCTGTTCAAATTTAACACGCACAACATTATTGGAAGAGAAGCTCACAATGGGCATTTCAGGCCTAGGTGAGTCCTCTCAGAGAGAGGGCAGCCACATAACCTAACCTAACCTGTGCATATCAGAAAGCACTTCTAGATTTTGTCACGTCCGTAGCACTTTATATTGGCTGATACTTTTAAATGAAACACTTGATATTGCCTAATTTTTTGAGTATTTTCAGAAGAAAGAAATCCTTCCAATTTTCACAATTTTCATATTAGAAAGTACTTCCTAATACTTCCTAGTACTTCCTATTTTGTCACATACATAACCATTTACATATTGGCTGATCAATCACTTAATATTGCCTAATATTTGAATATTTTTTTATTAAAATAAATATGTAATTGTTTATTTATAAATCGAAATAGATAATAATTCCAAAGAAACTTCCCTCGTTTTACTCGTGCATTAATGGGTTAATATTGTATTGTATAAAATATTTTTTATAAATTATTTATTTAGTCATTAATATAATAATAATAACAATTATTATTATTATTATACTATTTTATTACATTGTTACTAATTTCTGTTTCTGCTTTCTGCGATACTAATGCAGAGTGCGGTAATGCTCAAACTCTGTTCGGCTCTTTATAGCATATATTATATTATATTAAAATCAAATGGATATTTAACAAGTACCAAATGTTTTTGCCACATTAGGCATGAATTTTGTAAAAATGTTTTTTTTTTTTTAATTCAAAATTTTTGGGTTGTAAAAAATATTTTTATGACTCACGAACCCAATCAAAAATTGAAATCGTGTTTAAATCAACTAAAAATAAAAAAAAAGTTCAGAAGAGTGTTTTTGTTGTTGTTTTTTTATATAAAATAATAATTTGTATAAATAAAAATTAGAAATAAAATATTTTCCAATTTATGGAGGTGTTTTTTCGCAGCGGACACATTTCCAAATAAATTTTTTATTTTTTATTTCGAAAGACCATTACACATTATGCACTTGCGAGCAGGAAATGAAAAACGATTTATTTTAGTCCCCCGCTTTGTTAAATTCGCACAATATCACATCATTGTAGCCAAAAATATGTGTGTGAGCATTTCCATCAATAATTCATAAGCGATGATGAAATTTTGAACGATTATTTTTGGTTTTCACTGTTGCTTGGCTCCAGAAAATTGTTGCTTGAACAAACCCCGGTGCATGGTAAATATCTACTACTACTACTACATACCTTACTTATGTAACATGTAAACAATGCGTCGAGACGCTAACATTGCTGCCGGTTTTCTTCCATTGTTTTAGTGATTTTTATTACCAACATTTATTGTAGAGTTGATGAAAACAACAATAAAAGGCGCTTGTGAAAATTGCTTTGTGCCGCCATTACAACAACAACAACAACAACAACAACAACAACAACGACAAATTTTTATATAGTTCCGCCAATTAATGATGCTGCAAAGATTTGTGTGCTTCCGTTATTAGAGTATGGATGTTGCAAGTGAAATTAATTTGTCAATTTATGAAAACACGAGAAGTTGAGCAAACCACAGATATCGTGCGTGTTTGTACATATGCAATATACATATATATATAGTAAGGCGGCTCAGCGAAGCATGTACAATTTGGATCATTTCAAGCATTTGTTCTCAGGGATAGATAAAGAAATTCCTGATTATTATTATTATCGCTGGGAGATGTTGCACAGCAAACTTTAAAATCTATTGTGTTCCCTTCGTGGACCTAGAGTTTGTCTCTTAGCCCAAATCCCTCGATGAATTGTAGTATTGGTCCCACTTCACAGAGTCTAAGTTCGTTCTCGGGTATTATGAAATCTCCCAGATATTTCATTCTCTTGTGCATCAGGGCGGAACAAATTCTTATCACATGTTGTGCGGTCTCGTTCTCTTTCCTGCAGAACCTGGAAAGAACATCTGATAAAATTCCCAGTTTTTTTAGGTGATACTTAGTTCATCCTACAATGCCCTTTTAATAATCCCGTAATGATTCTCAAGTTGTTCTTTGTTAAATTCATACAGTTCTCGTAGCGTTTTAGATTGTATGTACCTAATGATAGTTTGGAGTGTGATAACCCCCGGTATGTTTTCCCAGTTTAATATTCTTTTTCTCTCCTCTTCTTTCCAGATAATACGGGAGATGTTACTCGATCCTAATCTATCCTAAATTCCTGATTAGGGCACGGCTACTTTATAGATTTAACAGACACTATGACTTAATCAATTTTATAGGGGAGGCTCCACAAAATCGACGAAATAGGGTAAGTATCTCAAGAGGAAAGGTTGAGGAGGTAAAATTATTGGAGGACGGCCACTCTAGATGGATTTTCTGGGCAGCTATTGCAGAGTTTCAGGTGTTTTTGGATCATTCTATATAGAAGTCCCATTATGACTAAATCAATTTTGTAGGGGAGGCTACAAAAAAGCGTCAAAATAGGGTAATTACCTCAAGAGGAATTGTTAAAGAGGTGAAATTATTAGAGGACGGCCACTCTAGAGGCAATTCCTGGACAGCTATTGCAGAGTTTCAGATGCCTTTAGATCATTCTGTATGGAATTCCCATTAAGGGGTGAAGATAGGAAGCAATTATGTTAAGAGCAAATGTTAACAAGGAAAAATTAATATAGATCGGTCATAAATATTGCATTTGTTGTCGATTTTTAGGTGATTTATTGGCAATTTTATATGGGAGAGATAAGTACTTTTAGAGAAAATTTTAAAAAGGAAAAGTTAATGTAGGGAGAACATACATTTCATCGCACTATATGGAATTCCCGAACAACTGTTGTCGATTTCCGTGTAATTTTTCAGCCATTTTATATGGGAGTCTCATTAAGAAGTGAAGTTAGAAGACAAGTGCATTAGAAGCAAATGTTGAGGAGGAGAAATTATTGAGTCATAAATCGTACTCCTCTAGAGGCGATTTATATTCAGTTATGGGGTTAATTTTGGTTAAAGAATGTTTTTTAGAATTATTTTGAATGGAAGTCCCCTTCAAAAATAAAAATAGGGGATATGTATCTTCAGAGAAAATGTTGCAGAGAAAAAATTAATGTGTCTTAGTGATACATTTCACCGCTATTGCGATTTCTGATGTTATTTATCGATTTTCAAGCATAACAATTAACAAATAAATCCAGGAATCGCTGTTAGAATGGTGAAATTTTTGAAAAATATTCATTAATTTTTCCTCCTTATCATTTTCTTTACAACTACTTACCCTCTATCTCTACCGCTTTAGAGGATCCCCATACAAAATAATCGAATGAGTACCAGAAAATCGAAAATAGCTCCCTGGAGATCGCCACTAGAGAGCCAACATGTATGCCCAACCCCAATTTTGCCACCTCTACATTTTCTGTGAACATATTTATGCCATATCTCCACTTCTTAGGGGGGAGGAGGGGGGTGGGCGCTCCTACAAAATTGATGATATTGCAAATCTGGAATGCTTTTATACTTCCTTTTAGGAAGCAATGCTTCCAATATTATAAAAATTTATATTTCTCGCTCAGCCAGCTAGTCAGCACACCAAATAATCCACCTTAATGTATATATAGTATAATTAATACTTATCTCGTTAATTAGAAGACATTATTAGCTTTGCTGTTTACATCATATGTTGTATGTGTTTGTATGCATTTTGCAACAAATTTATAATAATTTTCCAAAGACAAGTAAAATACTGAAATCCCATCAAATCATCAAAACAGCTTCAAGGTCATTTGTACTGACATTAACCCAAAAGTCGATGTATTGTATATATTCACAATATACGAGTAATGGATGACCTTGAATATGTATGGATGTATGTATATACATTTTGTTGTTGTTGTTGTTGTTGTTGTTGTTGTTCAATTTGTTGATTTTTCTATTGTTTCATTCATACTTCATCATCATTATGATGCCTTTTAAAGCTTAGTTAATTCATTAAATTCATTATGGTTGCTTGGCTTGACTCCTAATTGCCTCCCAACAACATCAATTAGCTAGCAATTCTTTTTGTTTTTCAATTTCAATTTCCAATACATATATAAAATCGAAAATCGAAAAATACAAAAAACAAAAATGCCCTTCAATTTATTCGCTATGTAGATTTCTAATTCCATTCCATTCCATTCCATTTAATTTTTTTTTTCACGCATAAATTTAATTAAATAAAATATAAATTGAAAAAAAAAAAAAAAAAAAAACGCACAGAGCGATTAGCAAATAAACCATAGCTAAAATGTATGGCGGAAATTTATCAAAAAAAAAAAAAAAAAACACTAAATTTATGAAATTTCTTTAAAATTAATGTATTGCTCTGCTTTCTCTTCTTCATGATGTATTTATACATGGTTATGTGTCAACATTTATTAATGTAATCATCACACAAATTATTCAAATATCAAATGATTTATATACATCCGTTGAGATCCATATAAACAAACCGACATTCCCTTAGGCTGAATACATAACTAACATAGTGTCTAATTTCTTAATGCAACCATGCAACATGCTACTACATGAAATTACTACTGCTATTGTAATGCTTCACACGCATTATAACACTACGGATGAAATCAATGCGTATTTGTTTTTCATACCAACCCATAGTATGTAAAAATCGAAATCGAACAACCAAATATGAACGCCCTTAACCCAATTTACAAATATATACGATACGATATGCGTATAATTGCATTGTAAATGATTACAACGGAGGGTCACTTCGTAATACTCGCAGCACAATTATCAATCGAATGGGTAATGAAAGTGTGCCACTTTCAGTATGACCATTAGTATACTAATGTTCATAGTATAATGTGACATGCATACTTAGACTTATGCGCCATATTGATGAAGAATGAATTAATACTTGTCATTATCATTTCAGTGAATCCTAAAGCTGGTTAACATGGTGTTTCCTTTCACTTGAATGACTTGAAATACAAAATATTGTTAATATTTATAATACATAATGCTTCGTAATTGCAACCCTGCATGAAAATTCAGACAACAGAGTAAGCTTATATACAATTAACATGTAAAAGCATTTCTAAAGCATACTTACAAAATGCTTACAAATCTATTATTTTTACAAATGATGTTATATGAAATAGTTTTTTGTCATTCATTGGAAATCACAGTGCTCAAATCTCGAATATAAATTATTTATTATTGTACTTCCTGTAAGTGCTTCGCTAATCAGCATTATTGTTAACTATTTGTAATTGAAATTGCTTCCAATCAATATGAGCGCGTTTAGGAAACTCTTATATTTAGGGATATTTTTTCAATTATTTTTTTGGAGAAATTTCTTTAAGCATTAGATTTAAGTAATTTCAATTACTCCAAGTGTAATCAAAATTATTTTTATTAGATTATTATTATTGTATATAAATTAGTTTACAGGAAAGCTTCTAAAATAACTTTTTGACAAAGCTCAGAAAAAATAATGCCTCAAGAGTGCTGCCAATCGGAACTGGGTAAAATATAAGTAGATCCCTTCTAACACTGTCCAAAATTTAACAATAGAAGAGAAACTCAGCCAAAAGGCCAAAAAAAAAAATATGTGACACTTAAAGCCCCAAAGGGCACATTGGCCGAGCTTTTCTTCCATTACTGTTGTGCGTCTTAAATTTTGGACAGTATTAGAATGGACCTACTTATTTTAGCCGGTTCCGAACGGCAGAACACTTGTGACATCACTTTTTCTGAGCTTTGTCACAGAGTTCTTTTTAGAAGCTTTTTCATGGCAAGTTGTTACTGTCGGAAGAATTGCCAATTGCTTGCCGACAGGTGGGTACCGTTCGAAAGAAAAATCTTTTCGATATTAAATTTGTTATGCATCAGCCGGGTATTGAACCACAACCTACAGATCAGAAGGTGAACAGACTAACCACTGAGTTACGGCACCCATATTTACATATTATTTATTTATTTATTTATTTATAATTAGTTTACAGTTTGCCCGCAAAATTTGATATATGACATATTGAAAATGCGACAATTCTGACCGTTTTACACCACGGCTTTCGAATTCAATTGATGTCATTACTCAGTTTTGCGCCAAAAAGCAAAGAGCTATGACGTTTGGGAAACTTCAATACTAGCATTATATTAGGTTGGGGAGAAATGTACAACTTTGATGCTTGGTTTTTGACGGTCTCTTGATACTTTACCCAGTAAACCATATTTTTCGTCTCTAAACTCATTCAAAGTGATTTCTATTGAAGTTTTTCGCGCAGAAAATGAATTCATTTTTAAAATAAAAAACCTAGTATGACGATTTTTAAGGCTCTCAGTAGAGCTTTCCCTCTTATAGAAAAAAAAAATCCGTTTAAAAATTCTATTTTCAGAGATATCAGGGTCTGAAAACTGATTTATATTAGATTGGGGGGAAATGTACAACTAAAATTTGTGTTTTTTGTGGGTCTTTTGATGCTGTAACCCAGTAAACCATATTTTTACTCTTTAAGCACACCCAAAGTGATTTGTATTGGAGCTTTTCCCACAGAAAATGAATCCCTTTATAAAATATAAAGCCTAATATAACGAGTCTTAAAGCTCTCAGTAGAGCCTTCTCTCTTGTAGACAAGAAATTCGTTTGTAAATCCTATTTCATATAGTTTCAGAAATATTACTTACTTACTTACTTATGTGGCCATAACAACCGAATATCGATTTAGGCCGAAAATAACATGCTTCGCCAGCCATCTCTGTTCTTCGCTAGCTGGCGCCAGTTAGAAATTCCAAGCGCCGTCAGGTTCTCCAGTACTTGGCCTTTCCACCGGAGGTTTGGTCTTCCTCTTTTGCGTCGTCCTCCAGCGGGTTCCGAATATAACACCTTCTTAGCTGGAGCGTGTTCTTCCATTCGCTCGACATGACCTAGCCAGCGCAGCCGCTGGATTTTGATGCGCTTTACTATGTCAATATCGGCATACAGCTCGTACAGCTCATGGTTGTACCTTATTCGGTACTCACCACCAACGCAAATAGGTCCAAAGATCTTGCGTAGGACTTTTCTCTCGAAAACTCCAAGTATTCGCTCATCCGAGGTGGAAATTGTCCAGGCTTCAGCGCCATATGTTAGGACAGGCATGATGAGAGACTTGTAGAGAGTAGTTTTCGTTCTTCGAGAGAGGGCTCGACTTCTCAATTGCTTACTCAGCCCAAAGTAACACCTGTTAGCAAGAGTTATCCTACGCATGATCTCCAAGCCGACGTCATTACTGCTGTTAATGCTGGTTCCAAGATAGACAAAGTCTCTTACTACTTCAAAAGCGTAGTTGTCAACAGTGACGTGCTGTCCAAGACGCCGGGACTCTTTGTTTGTTGACACTAGATACTTCGTCTTGCCCTCGTTCACCGTGAGACCCATCCGACGCGACTCTCTTTCCAACTCTGAGAATGCTGCACTGACTGCTCGCGTGTTCATGCCGATTATGTCAATATCGTCGGCATACGCTAACAGCATGACACTTTTTCAGAAATATTTGAGTCTGAAAACTGATTTATATGGTAGTTTGCAATAAACGAACTACAATGAGGTAGGTACAATCGTGTATAAAACTGTACGAGTATAAATAGATGTGAATACAGCAATGTCATATAGATTTGTCTCTTTCTTTCCCTTTTAATTCTCGTATTGCAATGATTATTCATTCATGCTCAGAACGCATCATATCGATCAATACTTTGTATTATTACAAATTTTCGAATAATGTTTCGAATATGGGCTTGATATCCATTGTCTATTTGGGGATTTCAAAAAAGCTTTCAACAGCATTGACAGAAGCAAATTGTCTTTAATACTTCGTCGGCAAGAAATACCAATGAAAATAGCGTCACTGGTATCTATGACACTGGCAGGCACAATATCTGAAGTCATAATACAAGAAAATATTTCAGACCCAGGTGACACGTTGTCCACCATAATTTTCAATCGAGTCTTTAATTTTGTTCCGAATGGCATAGACCCTGGTGCAACTATAATTTATTCACGAAAAGCATTCAGATATGTGGCTATGCCGTCGACCTTGTTATTATCGCAAGAAACAAGCATGTACTCGTCGACATCGCGTTAAAACTCATAAATAAAGCAGGACAAGTTGGTTTGGAAGTTAATATCGAAAAGACGAAATACATGGTTAGGTCGCACAACCCGGTTCGCTATAGCAATCTGGTAGTAGGGCCACACACCTTTCAAAATGTTGAAACCTTCAAATACCTGGGAATAAACCTCAGCAGCACGGCAGACCCCTTCATCTCCATAAATGATAGAGAACAAGCTGCTAACTTAAACTTCTTGCTTGCCCATCTTAAACTTTTCAAAAATAAATTGTTGTCATGGACGTGTAAACTGCAAATCTATAAGACTCTCATGAAGCCAATAGCAATATATGGATGCGAAGCATGGATGGTGACATCAAACGTGCAGACCTCTTGTGCTTCGATCGTAAGATTCTGATGAGAATATTTGATACAGTCAGAGAAGCGGATGGTTCTTATAGAATAAGATATAACAATGAAATTGAATGACTGATGGGAGGTCAAAATATTGTGCACTCTGTTAAAGCACAGCGCCTACTATGGTTGGATATTTACTCAGAATGGAACCACGAAGATGACCTACAAGTCTCGAATTTTGGGCAGCAGAAAGCGCAGAAGACCACCAAGGAGATGGACACACGATGTTGAAGAAGACTTATGCAGTATGAATATTAGAAGAAGCAAAGCAAGTAACCGTGACGTATGGAGTGCGATTGTAAAAGAAGCATTGGTTCAGCCCGAGCTGTAATCGCTATGATGATGATGAAAATTTATACTAAAAAATTACTGTTATTTTTAAATTGACACTTTTTTAATTTATGGGTGATATTGCAAAAAGTTTAAGAATCCAATGCACCCATTAGAGGGACTTTACGCCATAACATTATACGATTTCTTCACATTTCATTGTTATTTGAAACGGTTAAGAATTTCTTTATATTTTCTTCCAACGAAATGTAGTTCAAGTCGATTGATAATCCTTTCAATGCTATGAAAACTTAATTTAATTGTGTTTTCGGATTCAATGACGTATTATATTGTATTATTAACACCCCCGGGTAGAAGTTATATACCTATCACCCCCCAAAGTCGTTTTTCAATCCGCAAACTCAGTACCCACTTTTTTGCATGTTAATTGAAGTAATCTCAGCTCGCCGATCATGTTATGTCGAAACTTTAAATGCGTTTTTCTCGAAACCACATTTTTTGTACTGGCCGATAACTTTTCTCAGCAACTATGAGAGATATCGACTTGAAATTTTGGGAAAATGTTCTAGATAGTTTTCATTGGATGCTAAACCAAAGTTTTTATCAAAAAATTATTGTTAAATATATTTTCAAGCACTCTAAAGGTAAAAAAAAGGTGACAAAACTGGAAAATTTTTTTTCATATGGCCGCCATTTTGTTTCTAATCAACATTTTGACTAAAAAATTCCGCGGAATTTATTGCAGATTAATAATTGCATACCCATTTCTGTTTCAGATTACTCGTTCCCGAAATTTCTTATCGGCCAGCAGTGAAAATCAGCAAGGTCACATTGACCACTGAAAATTTGTACTTAGAAAATAAAATTTTTTGACACAAATATGAGTTTCTGTTCTCCAAATAATAAGGAACAACAAGCAAAAAACCAGAATATTGCATGTTGCCTTGTAGCTCCAAAACTAATTTTTTGAAAAACAGCCTAAAATCGGCATTCTAGACGGGAACACCCCCTTAACAGACCCTTATGCACTGCGGCCAGTCTTGACTTAAGAAATTTTTTTTTATTTTTTCCTATTTTTCCTTTTTATATAATAAATATCTCATATCTCATATTTCATATTTTGTGTACTAAATATGAAAAAATTGTCCAAGTATTTCAATGGCGAAGATATGCTCATTCGTCGACATTGGATCATCATACATCAAATGCTTACAAATAATTGTGTATTGCATTTGCAAACATTTGTCAATTAAAACAATTTGTGTCTCTTTTTTTTTTTTTCTTCAAATTTTAACTACACAAGCCCTTGGCAAAACACTCTTTCATTAACTACATAATATAAAAATTTATAGTAATTTTATGTACTTTATGTCAGTAGCGATCATTGTAAACGAAATTACAAATTGCACAAATGGATGCACTAATATGAGTTATTGGTATTGGCAAATTTATTGAAATACATTGGAATAATATACAATAACAAACTCATAAAAATATCACCTTAGATTTGGAAAGATTTGTTTAAAGAATGCACACTGTGTTAAATATATATATGTATATGAATATGGCATTATGAAATACTAAGATGGTATTGAGCTATTTTGGCCATTTGTTGCTAATACTTGACCACCCACCCATGATTGTACTTCATTAATGCTCTTGGTGTAACGTTCTTATTATTGTTGCCGCAATGTTACCACCTGAAGTAAATACACCTTGCTATATAATATACATTCACACACACACACACACACACTAGATTTGAATGTATATGAATATGTTTGTATTGTGTTGAATTTTGCACAGTACATATACATTTTTTTCCATTCCACATGCCAATGGAAATAATGTACTCATGTACATGCTGTTTCTTGTTTTTGTTGTTGTTTTAGTTTTTTAAATTTTTGTTCGTATTTTGTTATTGTATTTTTGTATATTGCACTTGCTTGTTTGTTTAATGTTTTACGTTTTAAATTGTGATTTTAAGTTTTGTTGATTATTTGTTGCATTTTTGCATTTTAACTTTTATTATTGTTATAATTGTTATTATTTGATATTCATATTTTTGGCATTTGCTATTGCTGACATTTTTTTTTTTTTTTTTCAACCAATAATATTCGTTCTATTAAAATAGATAAATGCGAAGGTATATCTAAAACATACGGGATAAACCACAGAACATGGTTTACGGACGGCTCTTTGATTAATAAAGGGGCCGGAGCAGGAGTGATAGTCCCGGTGATAAAATACTCAGAGCCTTTAGATAACAATATTACTGTCTTTCAAGCGGAAATATGCGCGATTGACAGGTGTGCCCACTTCAACATCATGCGCCAATACTGGAATAGAAGGATTGCAATCCAGACAGACAGTCAGGCTGCTATCGAGGCACTGAACTCAAACCAGGTGAAATCAAAACTGGTGTGGGAATGTCTTGACATGCTGAATAAACTTGGTGAAAATAATCAATTATGGATCCTTTGGGTTTCTGGACATATTGGAGTTGGAGGCAACGGGCTAGTGGATAGGCTTGCCAGGAGCAGCAACACCCTTTATAAGCCCAGAACCCTTCTGTGGTTAGAAGGAGTGAAGAATCAGAAAGACAATCATACTGGGAAAACCTAAGAGGGTTGTCCCAATCCAAGACACTTTTAGGGACCTTTAACCTAAAACGACTTGAGGAATGCATCAGTTTAAACAAGAATAATATAAGAATCATTACGGGATTATTGACAGGACACTGCAGACTGAATTATCAACTAACGAAACTGGGAATCTTCTCGGATGAAACTTGCCGACTTTGCAGAGAGGAGAATGAAACTGCAAAACATGTGTTGGAAATGTGCCCAGCTCTTATGCATATAAGAAAGAAAAACTTCAGGTAATTTATAATACCGGAAAATCTACTGAAGTCCATTAGGATAGGATCTATACTAAACTTCCTTATGGATGCTGGACTTAAAGAAATACTCTAGTTCATGATGGGGTGCACAATAGACTTAGGGTCGCAGTGCAATACAACCCTCTAATAATAATAAACACATAGCATGCGGCTGATTTTTAGGGGCAGTTTGCCATTATTAAAAATTTTTGTACCACCCTAATAACATATAAAACAGTTTTTTTTTTTTGCAAACTTGACGTTGCAGATATCACATAACAATTGTTTGTTTTTGTGGTGAGAATATAACAATATGGTGACCAATTGCTCCATGACTGTCATCACAGTGTGCAGGGTGTTCTGATGTGGGCACTGAAAAACTTTCCTCTACATTTGGACTTGGCTATTGATATTGGGAGCTCAATACACAGGATACAGAATACCAAATTTTTGCATGTGGCTGATTATATAGCCAACCGTTTACTAAGGCGCACTTCAAACAAATGATTGACCCATTTTAATGCCATCGTTGAGACATAAAATCTCAGATAAATTTTGCAATTCCCAGTAAAAACCAAAATAGTGAAAGTTTATTAGACAGAACCCAAAGTTATTGCACTCAAACCTGAATTTAGAACAGGGAGAGAAGCTGACGCATGCATCACTTTTAGATGGCTTCACATAAATTTAATAACAAACATAATATGATTATATATGATTAAAAACCGTCATTTTTTTGGTAATCTACAAATCATTTCTCATAAAAGCATTAATCCTATCGAAGTAATTTACAATTGAAATTGCAAAAATTTGGAGTCATTGAAGCACTTGTAATTATAACATAGTTTTCGTTTCCAGACCCACTTGATGACACTCAAACAAAACTGTTAAAAATGCACAATGCAAATCCTGCATGGACGAAGATCAAACAATGGAGCATAAAAAAAAAATAAATATGTAGCACTTAAAGCCCCAAAGGGCTCATTGGCCGAGCTTGGAGCATATATTTGTCAAATGCCCACATTTTCTAAGAGAAAAATGAGAAGACTTGTCAAATATATGTTGGAGTAAAAGATTACCCAGGACTATAGATTAGGTTAGGTTATGAGGCTGCCCTCTCTATGAGAGGACACACTTAGGTCAGAAAGGCGCATTGTGATACCACCAAGCTTCTCTTCCAATACTGTTGTGTGTGTTAAATTTGGACAGCATTGGAAGAGGCCTTCTTACATTAGCCGGTTTCGAACGGCAGAACCCTTGTGACGTCACTTCAACTTAGAAATGTCACAGAGCTCTTTCAAGCAGCATTTTTGGCAAATTGTTAATGGCGGAAAAATTGCCAATTCTTGCCGGCAGGTGGATACCGTTCGAAAGAAAAATCTTTCATATGAAATTTTGTTATACTTTAGCCGGGTCCTAGCCAAACATTTATTTAATTCAAATACGCTTAGAAATACTTACATAAGATGATAAATAGGTTTTCGGTATAAATTTTCTCTGAAAATTATTACAAAATGACGCTCAAGTCTAACATTCCACAAATATATTTTAATAGAACCGAACTTAATATGACGTTTCCTATATTTATTAATTTAGGAAACCTACCCACATATATATGAATTAACCAAAAACTTCAAAAAACCGTATTTAGATAATTCTTTAATAATTTTTTATGCAATTCCCCAAATTTGCTTAGAAAATATGATGTATGATACAAAATTATATGCAAAAATGTTTAATGTTAAGAACTATTCTCATTATAAGTGTATTTTGTTAAAGAGTCTGGGTTGAAATGTTCTCAATTTTGCTAAGATTTTCGTAATATAATCTTTTTAATATATGAAATTCATTTTTTTGGATATACTTTGTTAAATTGTTTCTTGTTTTACTCAGATTTTTTTGTTAAATTATTTTAATAAATATTATTCATATATTGTTTAATATTATTCATTAAATAAACATTTGTATTCCTCTTATATTAGCAACAACTTGCGCTATTTTAAACACGCTGACGTCACATGTTATTAAAAACCTTATAAACATGTTGTCATTGCGTTGTAATGCCTAATCTCTATACTCTTTCTAATACACTTGTTTAGATACAATCACTCGCAACATATTCAATATACATTCCAACAGCAACATATGCGCAGTGTAAAATATGCGTAAAAAGTTGTAAACAAATACAAGTGAAACTGGATTAATTTTCTGAAAAATTTACACAAATTATTTTCTGTTTTTTGTTGTTGTTGTTATTATTATTATTTTTTTTTTTTTTAATAATTCAAATATTTTGCAATATAACACACAGTACATGTAGCCGACAAAAGGTGCAATATGAATTTATTGCATATTGCATAATGTAAATATGTTATTTTGCAAAGTGATTGTTAGTAGATTTCAAATAAATTAAAATTTCAAAAAAAAAAAAATGAACTAAAAGGAAAAATATAAAATTTATAGCACACCTTGAGCTCCAACAAATATGTAGCTGAATGTACATATGTAGATTTTTAATAGGCCACCACAATGATGATGATGACGATGATGATGATGATGATGATGATGATGAATTGCGAAAATTCTTTGCCACAAATGGTATTGAAGAGCACTACTATAAGTAGTGGATATCACCACCAAAAATAACAACAGCTTCAAAGAGTGTTGTCTACACTCAACGGATGGGATGCTTTTATTAGGACAAGGCCTTTTCTTTGTTTTAATTTTCTTCTTCTTCTTCTTCTTCTTCTTATAATTATAACAACACAACACTTTTGACAGGTTTTTGAAAAATTCCTTCTTATTTATTTGCTTATATTTTTAATTATCGGTTTTTTTTTTCCCCCATTAAATTTGTTATTTATTTCGCAGACACACACTACAACACAATAAATTACACAGTGTCACAAAAAATGGTCATTCATTCATTAATTGGCAATGTCAGATGTACTCTAGAGTAAAATTTTGATCGATTAATATAAATTTGAAGATTATTTTGCTCCCTGATGGATTTTCGAAATAACGATGCATGATAACGAAACCTTTAAAATCTCCCAAAATCATTCTGATATGTTGGGGAAACTCAGAATTTCAATTTTAAACTTTAACATTTACCCTTAAAATGCTCACATTATTTTTAATGACACAACCTCTTCAATTACCCTTTGTTTTTAACTCGAAAGCTCCAAAGACCATACTAATATGTTGAAAATTTTTCAGAAAATTTAATTTTTAATCAAATTTCTTCACCTGATACTTAGTAAAATAGTTGAAACAATTTTTTTCGTAAATTTAAGCAAGATTTTTTGAAACTTTTATCATAAAATAGCGGTTTATTTAAGGTTATGGTGTACAAAATTGAGTCTTGAGAGATGGCTATGTAATTATAATCAATATGGCAGCCGATTTTCTGCATTTAATAGTTGTATTTTGATATAAGAGAAATATTGTTTTAGAAACTTAAAGTGTAAAGCATCTTTTTATCTGGACTTTTCACATGCCTTATACTTTTCCCATACTAATCGGTGTTCTTTAGTATTTAATGGTTAATAAATTATGAAGATATCACAATTATGAGAAAATTATTTTAATTTACTTATATTCAGTATTGGTAGAGAAGCTCGATGGTATCACAATGGGCCTTTCTGGCCTAAGTGTGTCCTATCAGAGAGGGCAGCCACATAACCTAAGCTACTTATATTCAAATATTTCTCACTTGGACCACATACGCCAAATGTTGGGCGTTTTTTTTTTTTTAATCATAGCTGAAATTAAGTCTAAACGAGTGATGAGAGCCCTAGTGTATAACAAAAAAATGTTGCTTACAAAAATAAAAACCGGGACTATCTAATATGATTGATTTTAAGTATCCCAATATCTCAAAAATCTAACACCCTGGAGCAAAACGATCTTCAAATTAGAATTTAATGATGAAAAATTGCAATTGCAGTTTTTGTTGTTGCACAGTGTTGTTATTCACATAATTGCACAATTGACGCAATACGTAGGTACCGACATACGTACGTATTACCTAAGCCGATAACATTCGAATGCACTCCCGCTCGATCAATGGTGAATGAATGGTGGATCAATGCCGCCGTTATTTGCTGGTATTGGCAACAAATATATGTAATAACGTATGTACATACATATGTTGGCTCATAAACAGAAACAAGTAGCAGTAGATCGCGTACCGATGAATTGTTTGTTTGTTGACTGCGTCAAAGAAATATCAAAACTTCAACGTCACGAACAACAAACGCGCAAACATACAATGACTGACTGCAAATGCAATACTGCAACTACTACTACATATAATCTACAATAACAATAATAATAATAACAAATACCAGCACGATCGGTAGCGTTCAAACAACGATCGTTTGAAATACGTTTGCAATGCTGCACTACAACTACTGACTGGTTAACGTCACAAATAACAATTTGATTTTATACCACACAACAGCACACGCGATGGCGATCATTACACGCGCACGTCTGATTGTCGAATAAATGGCCACTGCTACTAAATTTGTATACTTTGAGTCGATTTCGAGAAGCACAAGCATATCTTTTGTATGGATTTACTCGCAATTGACTATTGAGGTTGAGGTATGATGGTAACAAAATTTCTTGTAAACTCTTCGTGGCTCGAACTCTTCATGGTACGAATGCATTCATCGCACATAAAATTGGTAGGTAGGAGAGCCAGCCAGCTCTGGCGCAAGTTTTTTTGAGGTAGATAAAAACGCAAACTATGAATGAGTAATAATAGTGCTCTACTGTAATGTGAATGATAAATTTACAAGTAAATACAGAGAGAGCGAAAACGAGAGAGAGAGAGAGGTGAGAGTGAATTAAATATTTTTTTTTTAAGTAAAAAACTCCACAAGAATCAATGAATTCAATGAATTTTCTTTGAATTAATTTCATCATCGACTATCTGATCAATCAATTTATTTATTTTTATTGATATCGTGATTATTTTTTAAATTTCAGATATACAGATTTATATTCGCTATACAAATTCTTTAAATTCTCTGAGAAAAAAAAGATTATCTACATGAAACTTTTGTAAAAATGTTTCTTTAATTTTATACAAGAACACCTTAGCAAAATCTAAAATAATAAAAAAAAACATCATCATCATCATCAGTTCCTGTATCTTCCACTGGAGCATAGGACCTCAATAAAGCACTTCCACCTAGTTATGTTTTTCGCCAAAATCTTTAGCTCGTTCCACGTTCTTTCGGTCTCCTCGATTTCTTTTTTTAATGTTCTTCTCCATGTGTTTTTAGGACGTCCCATCTTACGGCTGCCTTGAGGGTTCCAATCAAGAGCTTGTCGACAAATCTCCGTGGCGTCTTTGCGCAGTGTGTGAACAATGACACAATGTCGAAGTGCTTCACTGAAATTAAACAAATGTAATCTGGATAAGCCAGGTCTTCAAGTTGCTCAGTAAAGTTCCATTAAATTCCTCTTCGTTTTCCATCAATAGAATTTTGCAGAATACCGTCGATGTCGATGAGAAAGAGAATAGGCGAAAGTAAGTTCTTTTTGACTGGAAATCTTGACTAAAAGTTAAAGTATCATATCTCACCGTAAGGAAATGAATAGACTTGCGCTGGAACAACGTTGGGAAATAGTGCAAACTTATTTCCAAAATCAATGTTTGTTTATTGAAAAGAAGTTTGGACTGAAATGAGGCACCCACCGCTGCTGCTGTATGCAATTTTGTGCAAAAATTTTCAAGAAGCTGGCATGCTAATGGACAACACTCACGGTCCTTATCGTCGTACAGTGCTCACTGACGAGCATGTGGCTGCTTTAGCCGAGAGTGTCCGGCTCAATCCTGGAATATCAACTCACCATCAATCCCAACAACTCAACATTTCATAAATTTCTATGGCCGGAAATTGAAGACAAGGACTTTGAAGATAATTTCTTTCAGCAAGATGGAGGCGCCATAGCACACAGCCCATGTCACAATCAATCTTTTGCGGGGCAAATTCTGTAATCGTGTTATAAGTCATCTTGGCGATGTCAATTGGCCACCTCGGAGCTAATATTTAACGCCGTTCGACTATTTTTTGTGGGGTGTCGTGAAAGACCGATGTGCTGCGAGGAATTCATTAACGATTCGTGCCGATAAGGCCGAATATCGTACAAGCCATTCGTAAGATTGAACCAGATACTATCAGCCAGCAGAGGCAGCTACATGAATGAAGTCTTGCTCTATAAATAATGGGAATATTTGCTCTTTCCGATAAATCAGTAATATACCGAAAAATTATTAATTTTTACTAATTTTAATTTTTTTTTTTTAATTTTGAAAAAGAATCTTATATATGGACCATCATTTATATCTATATTTCTATATCTCCGGAACTTCTATCAAATGGATACTCTGTACTCGGATATTTTTAGAGATTTTTATAACATACTTTAGATCACGTTCTGGTTAAAAGCATTATGTGGACAAATTTCTAGACGTCGTTACTCTGGTGCCGTAGATGCCGTAGCTCAGTGGTTAGTTCGTTGACATTCTGATGTGTAGGTCGTGGGTGCAATCCCCGACTGAAGCATAACAAAAGTTAATATCGAAAACATATTTCCTTTCGATCGCAACCCACCTGTCGGCAAGAATTGGCAATTTGCTAAAAATACTTCTTAAAACTGCTTAAGTTAAAGTGATGTCACAAGGGTTTTGCCATTCGGAACCGGCTAATATAAGTAGGTCCCTTCTAATGCTGCCAAAATTTAACACGGTCGGTGGTTGTATCACAATGGGCCGCCCTTTCTGGACCCAGTGTGTCCTCTCAGAGAGACGGCAGCTAGAATAGGTTAGTTTATTACCTACTCAGGTGACGGATTCCCAATGTCTCATAGCCTTAGAACTTTTCGTGCCATTAGTAAAGATGTTTTCAATAAATTTCGACATTATTAGAAGAAATCTATTTATTTCGATCGATTTCCAACGGGAAACCACTTGTGGCAACATTTTGTTTCAAATGTTGCCATAGAACAACTTTCAGCAACATTTTTTCATGTCGAATTATTATCGACGAAAGAATTTCCGATTGCTTACAAACACTTTTTAGTGTTTCCCCCCCTCGTGTAACTGATCGTATGCAAGTCAAGAATCGAATAAAATAAAAATGCGGTTTTTAAGCTCATTAATTTCAAGATTGATATCTATACAAATATATAACAATACCAAGTTTTCAAAACAAACGAACTAGAATCAAAGAGTAGAATACAAAAAACAAATCTATATTTAATTGTAATTTTTTTTTTATATTTTTTTTTTGCAATGACTTGTTTCAATTTAATTGCATTTTTATGCAAAAAAAAAAATTCTAGTTCATATTCAACAAGTGTTTCTAAGTTTTATTTTTCGCTTTTTATGAGCAAATGCTCATAACAAATCAAGAAATTTTTCACAGAAAAAAAAGTCCAACAAAAAAAAACTCAAAAATTAATTAAAAAGATCGATAAATTGAATTTGAATTAAAACAGCAAATATAAAAAGAAACTTTATGCTATTAATAATGTGATCTTTCACATTTTGCAATAATTATTTTTCATTCATAAAAATCTAGTTAAAGTGCACTCAATATTTCAATACGAAGAAGCATATATGTATATATAAAACATGTTTCTGTGCTGATTTCTTTAATTGGATTTGAATAAATAATATTTAAATGTCAAAGTCATTAAACTTATTAGAAATTCTATTAACGCAATTGTGCTTGGCTGCTACTGTTAGAATAAGCGAACCATTGAAAGAAGAAGCAAATTACAATAGCTAATTTGAGACCAGTTTTAGAACAACAGTAATTGTGAATTGTGACATGATGATAGGCAGTGGCTTATCGAAAGTAAAAATTCATCTTTTAGCTCACGTTTAAGCATGGGAAATCCCATTAGCCATTGCTTTGTTCACTCAAATTAAATAATACATAATGGCAACATTTTAATCAAGATCAAATGTTAATCAGTATTTAATTTATGTATCTATACATTTGTATATAAACATATGTATATAATTGAACAGTTTGATAAATGATCGAATTAGTGACAGACGACAGACATGCAGGCACTCTTAAGAGTACCATACATACATATGTAATTACAAATTTGAACATTTCTTCATTTGTACGAGTACAAGTACGACTAGTTAACTATTCAAAACACATAGTGTACCATATGTACAAGTTGAAACAAAAAAAAAAATTCAACAAACTTATATCATTTGGCTAAAGGGTCTTTTTACATAAATGTACGCGTACTTATGTATGAATATAAAATAGCATAATAGTCAATTGGTATTGGAAGCGTGCTTATGGACATATCAATCATATGCGCTTATCAAAAAACCATTAATGGCCTATTTTTTGTACCATTATGAATTTGTTTAAAAATGTTCCCCAAAAAAAAATATTTTTCAAATGTAAAAAAAAAAAACTAGAAAAATATTAACTACAGGTGCCACAATGTAAGCATTAGGGTTGCCAGTCGTAATGAATTTTTCAAATTATCAAAAAATGTAGTAAAGAAAATGGAGATGAGTGCTCATACAGGCACGACATGAGATTTGAAAATTAAAATTCACGACGCCAAATTGTTTGGTAACAAATATTTGCTAAATACACTGACACTTTGGTATAAAAGTCTTTTTTAATTACGACATGTTTTCGATTTACGGCCCGCAATGTTTCGTAAAATGGCCCAAATGCTGTGTTTTAAGCTAATCTACTGTAAATGAATAAATATGGAACATAATTGAGTCGTTGTACGGCCTTTCATTTCACGGGTAAATTTTATGGAACGTATCTAGGGCGTATTTATATAAAAAGCTTCTAAAAGAACTCTATGACAAAGCTGAGAAAAAGTGATGTCGCAAGAGTTCCACCTTTTGGAACCGTCTAAAATAAGTAGGTCCCTTCTAATACTGTCCAAAATTTAAGACGCACAACAGTAATGGATGAGAAGCTCGGCTAATGAGCTCTTCGAGGCTTTAAGTGCCACATATTTATTTAATTTTGTTTGTTTTTATCTAGGGCGAATAGATATAGGGTATAGGGGATAGTTAGTATTGACCTCCTGAGTCCCGGTTACCAGTCCAAAGACGAATGGGGCTGAAACTGGTAGCAGCTTCGGCTGCTAGGTCTTACCAAACTACTTTAAATTTGGTATTACTTTAAATTTGAAGGGATTCTAATCCAATCTTTCGGAGAGGTTTTCGTGGTGGTTGTGGTAATCCAAAGTATACGCGGCTAGAGAATTCCACGTTAAAGGTACTCGATACGGAGTTGCATTTCAATCAGAGTGCTTACTTCTTAGATAAGAAGTGGTTTTAGTTAGGTCTCGATCCCCACCAAGGAGAGTAGCACTCAAGTTCATTCAACGTGTCGCAAGCCTACGCCTACTTAGCGTTTATCGACCCTTCAAGTTGATACTTACACTTTGTGCGTCGTGAGATTAGGCCATCAGGCAGGTGCTCACGATATACACTGCTTAATCGTTGACCTCCTGAGCTGAAAACATATTTTCTGAATTTTTTGTATGGTCTGGTTTTTGAAATAACGGTAATTTTGTAATTTTTTGGATATCACTTCATTAAAAAAAATAAATGTTTGCTAAACTGTTAGGTGCGATCAACACAAATCTTACCTCGTTCGAAATATAATTAAAATACGCTTCTAATGACGTACAACAATTGCAGTGATCGCGGTAAAAGTCGCAAAGTTATGGCTGATGAAAATCACAAAACAATTGTAGAATTTTTGCGACACATGGCATCGCATATAACATTCGTACCCTTCACTTCCTGAAGTCGTATTTACATGAATCATATGTAAAATCGGCCCCCATTAATTTGATTTTTCCAACATTTTTCCAGAACATTATTGTCCCCTAACTCCTCGCTCCTCGCTTCGTCAACAGAATGTAGAATATTCATCTGTATCATCTGTAGAATATTCTGGCCGAACACCATCAGCAACGACGCACTGTGGAGACTAACGAATGAAGAACTCGTCCTGCTGAAAATCAAAAATAGAAAGTGGCGATGAATAGGTCACACGCTTAGAAAACCTTCAGATAGCATTACAAGAATGGCACTAGACTGAAACCCGCAAGGAAGCAGAGGTCGATGTTGCCCAAAAAATACTTGGAGTAGGTCGATATTGCACCAGCTAGCCGATGTTAACACAACATGGGACGGCTCAAAAATAACAGCACAGAACCGTGTACGATGAAAGAGTCGTGTTGAGGCAGTATGCTCCTAAGAGGAGCCAACAAGGAAAAAAAAAATAACTCCCCGTATAATGAGGGCTACCTTAAAAATTTGATGTGTTTATAAAAAAAGATATATTACTGACGCTCAATCATTTTTTCATTTCAACATTTTCTCCAAGCATACTTACCATCTATCTCTATCTCTTAAGTGAGCGTTTATACAAAATAAGCTAAAAATATCTCAGGTCCAGGAATTGTCTCTAGAGAAATCAAATGTAAGGCCAATTACCAATATTTTTTCTTTCCTAAAAGCTGGGTTTACATTTAGGCCACATCTTGTTCCCATCTACTTAATGAATCTAGATTCTCGATCCATACATTGAGACTAGCGTCCGACCCCACCATGTCAAGCGCTTGCAGTATGGAATGAGTATTTACATTGTTAAAAGCCCTCTCTATATCTAGAAAAGTAGCTAATGAATATTGTTTGTTCTCAATAGATCTTTCAATTGTGCTGACTACCTCATGCAAAGCCGTTTCTACGGATTTGCCCTGACCCGATCCCTATAAGAATGAAATTTCCTTATCAAATTCACTCCCATTACTCCCAGAGAGCAGTAAGAGAGGTATAAAAAGCCTACAATTATTTTTGAACCCCAATATTTTATCCTAAGAGACCTAAGGGTATGCAGTCCTTAAGGGGACGTCCTTACAAAATGGACTAAATATAAAATAGCTGAAAATAAACTCTTCCATTTCTAACCCATATTGACCAAGAATTATTTCTTACAATTTTTATGATTTTTAAATATAAAAAAAAATTACTTTGACATGTGTATTTTATCTAAGAGTTGGCAACCCTGCCGAATATATCGATATCATCATATATTTGCATTAGGAATATGGATTATCTGTTTGTTGTATAATACTGAGAGTAGAGTCTCAAAAGGAATTAATCAAATTTAATCATGTTCGAAGTGGGCGTGGTTTTCATAACATAATCTTACTTATCATGCCAAAGTGAGAATTTGTTAATATGTTTACTATATTCTTACAAAATATGATTATTAAGATTTATAATTTTATCACCAGTATCAAATGTTTGCTGTTGCTATACTACATAGTAGCTATAAGAAGAAGAAGAAGAAGAATACAAAAATCCACATAATATAAATAAGAAAACGATAACAATGAGATTGCTTGGAATTTATAAGTACAACTATAAATAAACATGTTCGCAAATGTTGATTGGTCGTATTGGTTACTCGGTTAGTTGGTTGAAAAGGAAAGGGGTTAACCTTGGTGCTGCAGCTCGCTAGTAGTTTACGAGTATATGTATTTTATACCAAATTCAATCCTCGTCCATTATTGACTTTTGCTTGATTGTACTTTTAGTAGTTAGTACATTTTTCTGTTTTGTTGTTTGATGTGCTTGTTGTTGTTTTGCTCTTTCAATACCATTGCGGGCGGACTTACTTCGATAGGCTCATGTATTTGGATGTATTATCATTGCTGCGTACCCAAATGCGTACGCTCAGTGCATACTTTATTACAACTAATTGTGTTTTTAAGCTTCCATTCAAATGTCTGTTTTTGTTTTTTGCCTTTAGATTAGCCATAAACGCAATGCATATTAAAAGACGTAGGTACACTTGAAAAAAATCAACCTGATGGGCTTCCCTAAAAGCTGTACGAGGACCGTGCCAGAACTACCGGACCTGACAGTAGTTTGAAAAAAATTACTTTGGTGAAAAGTGGCAACCTTATAAAACAAGGCGCCACGTTGTATAGTATTTTTTGGAGCCATCGAAAATTAACAACCTCAGTGAATTTGTAAACATCAGAAAAATTGGTCACCGTTATGCAATTCAATACTTTCATTTGAAGGGTCTCAGTCCAACGAATATTAAAGCCGAACTAGATTCTACTCTGGGGCAGTCTGCTCTTTCGTTTACTACCATAAAATATTGTGTGGCAGAGTTTAAACCAGGTCGTACGAGCTGTACCAAGACGGTCACCGTAGTGGTCGACCAATTGAGGTGGCCACGCCAGAAACGGTTAAGAAAATCCACAAAATAGTATTGGATGATCGCCGGCTGAAGGTGGGTGAGCTAAGTGAAATTATAGGCATTTCAAAAAGTGCTATATATCATATTCTTCTTCTTCTTCTTATGTGGCCATAACAACCGAATATCGATTTAGGCCGAAAATAACATGCTTCGCCAGCCATCTCTGTTCTTCGCTAGCTGGCGCCAGTTAGAAATTCCAAGCGCCGTCAGGTTCTCCAGTACTTGGTCTTTCCACCTGAGGTTTGGTCTTCCTCTTCTGCGTCGTTCTCCAGCGGGTTCCGAATATAACACCTTCTTAGCTGGAGCGTGTTCTTCCATTCGCTCGACATGACCTAGCCAGCGGAGCCGCTGGATTTTGATGCGCTTAACTATGTCAATATCGGCATACAGCTCGTACAGCTCTTGGTTGTACCTTATTCGGTACTCGCCACCAACGCAAATAGGTCCAAAGATCTTGCGTAGGACTTTTCTCTCAAAAACCCCAAGAATTCGCTCATCCGACGTGGAAATTGTCCAGGCTTCAGCGCCATATGTTAGGACAGGCATGATGAGAGACTTGTAGAGTGTAGTTTTCGTTCTTCGAGAGAGGGCTCGACTTCTCAATTGCTTACTCAGCCCAAAGTAACACCTGTTAGCAAGAGTTATCCTACGCATGATCTCCAAGCTGACGTCATTACTGCTGTTAATGCTGGTTCCAAGATAGACAAAGTCCCTTACTACTTGTCAACAGTGACGTGCTGTCCAAGACGCCGGGACTCTTTGTTTGTTGACACTAGATACTTCATCTTGCCCTCGTTCACCGTGAGACCCATCCGACGCGACTCTCTTTCCAACTCTGAGAATGCTGCACTGACTGCTATATCATATAGTGACTGAAAATTGTTGTGCAAGATGGGTCGTCGTGAAGATGTTTCTATATAGTGTTTGGCGATGTTTCACAGTAATAAAGATGAGTTTTTGAGTCGATTCGTAACCATGGATGAGACAGGGGTCTACCACTTTACACCTAAGATAAAGGAGCAGTTAAAAGACTGGACCAAAAGAGGAAAGCCGTATCCGAAGAAGGCGAAGACAGTTCCAACTGCAGGCAAGGTTATGGCGTCTGTTTTTTAGGATGCACGTGGGATAATTCTGATTGATTATCTTCAAAAAGGAACAACAATCAACGGCGAGTAAAATCCAAAAACAATATGTGGCACTTAAAGCCCCGAAGGGCTCTTTGGCCGAACTTCTCTTCCACTACTGTTGTGCCAGTTAAATTTTAGACAGTATTAGAAGGGAACTACATAATTTAGCCGGTTCCGAACGGCAGAACCCTTGTGACAGCACTTTTTCTGAGCTTTCTCACAGAGTTCTTTTAGAAGCTTTTTCATGGCAAATTGTTACTGCCGGAAGAATTGCCAATTACGCTAATTTGTTGCAGCGTTTAAGTGATGAAATTAAAGAAAAAAGGCCGCATTTGGCGAAAAAGAAAGTGTTATTTCATCAAGACAATGCACGAGTTCACACATCCGCTATTGCGATGGTCAAAATCAATGAGTTAAAGCTCGAATTGCTTCAGCACGCACCTTATTCGCCGGATTTAGCTCCTTCGGATTATTTTCTATGGCTTGGTGGTAGAAGATTTGCAAACAATGAAGAGGTGGAGTCTGCGGTAGATGGCTATTTGAATGAGCTAGACAGTTCATACTATAAACAAGGTGTCGAAGCTATAGAATATCGCTGGGAAAAATGTATAGAGCTAAAAGGAGATTATGTTGAGAAATAAAGAAGAATTTTCCCAAATTTGTTTTCGGGTCGGGTAGTTCTGGTACCTCTCTCGTACCCGTGTTCTACAGAATAATATTCTATCGCCTAACAACAGCATTAATCTAATTTTAATCAAATTTATTTCTTGTCCACATACTTATCAGCATTAATCAATCTTAATTGGTTTGTTATTCGCCTAATTTGAGTATCTAGCTCATAGAGTGCTCCATAGTTATGAGACGCTTATTTGATAAATGTTTGCTCACCTATATATGCTAATAAATACATATGTAAAATTAAAAAAAAAAAATTATATATATATATTAGTATTGTATATGAATATATGTGAGTACCTAAATAGACAATGGACGAATGATGATTGCAATTTAAATTAAAAAATCCAGTTTATTGCTAACACGATATGTTCAAATTTAATTAATTGATTAAAAATTTGGACATGCTATAATCGAATGGTTTTATATGGAATATAATTTTGCCACTTCTTCTGCTTCTTCTTTTTCTTCTTTTTTTTTATAAATTGCATGTACACTGTACACTGCAAAAAAAGAATTTTGCTAAAATTCAGCAATTCTTCGTTTGGCTCGATCAATCAATCATATTTTTTACAGTGTACCGTGTACATACATTCGATGTTTGTTGCTAACTTCTTGTTAGTCAGAAAAATATATTGGATTGATGCAAAAGTTCGTCCTGTTAGTTCAACTGTTGGCATGCTGTGCATAAGGTCCAGTAGGTGAAAGTCTGGGACCATCAATTATCAGCAACTTTTTTACAACGACACAAATTATTTCTATCTGACAAATAATTGGAAATTTTTCGCTTAGTTGAACTTTTTCATGTAGCCGCTATTTTACAAAACTTAGAAAAGCCGCGCCGATCGCAGTCAACCAATAGAAGTAGGACGGAACAAGGCTCATAGTCACTGCATCCTCTGATAAATGTAATAATCTCTTTGATTGAATGTTTGAAGTACGTGCAGTTTTGAAAATATGTTCCGATTCTAGAACGACTAGTTTTTCACTTCCAAAGTGGCCATTACGCTCTGGTACTCAAATGAGATGAACTCTGGACTCTGTGCTTAGCAGAACTCATTGACATACTAATGAGCTAAATGAGTAACAAATGAACAGACGATGAAGATCCGATGCCGGCCTCATCGAGCTAAGAGAAAACGTTTTCAGAGAAGAAAAGCCAAGAGATTTGGATAACTTCTCGGATCAACCAGCCATGTCAGAGTCAATTGGATTATGGATCTAACAAAACCCATAGTCAAGCTAATGAGCTAAAGTAGAAAACATTTTAAAAAATATTCGCCATAGAACAAGAGAAAGAATGGAGACATTTTTGGAATCATCCAGCCAAGTCAGAATCAGTGCGAGTTCTACAATTTGGAATGGTTAATAAGGTCCTATACCGCCCGGATAAAACTAACTGAACAAAAGTTTTCAGAATAATCAGAATAGAACAAGGAAGAGATTGAAGTTATTCTTGAAATCAATCAGACTATTCAGCCTAACTGAGGTTACGACAACTTTGAGGGGTTTTGGCAAGGTCCCATACCGCCCCAGAGGAACTAATGGAGTAATTTGTGCCAGGCCTAATTTCTTCAAATCATCCAGACTAGTCAGCGTAATTGAGGTTACGACAACTTTAAGGAGTTTTGGCAAGATCCGATACGGCCCCGAAGGAACTAATGGAGTAGTTTTTGCCGACCCTAATTTCTTTAAATCAATCAAACTAGTCAGCGTAATTGAGGTTACTACAACTTTGAGGGATTTTGGCAAGGTCCGATACCGCCTCAAAAGAACTAATGGAGTAATTTTTCCCAGACCTAATTTCTGCTTGCGAATATCTATGCAATTCTGCTCAACAATAAATAAGTTTCCAGTTCTAACTCCAGTTCGTAAAATTTATGTTTTCTTATTTTATAAAATAATCATTTTTATAGGGGTAAGTATATGTTATTTGGAGAAAATATTGGAGCAGAAAAATTAACAGTGGTCAGCCATACAATTTGCTGCCTTAGGGTCGATTCAAAGACAGTAATAGGGTTATATGTCATTTTCCAGATCTTTTTGATATCATTTTGTAGCAGAGCCTCCCTAAGCAGTAAAAATCGGTAGTATCATCATGAGTGCCGTAGCTCAATGGTTAGTGCGGCGGAAGCGTAAAAAAAAATGTGTATATCGAAAAGATTTTTCTTTCGAACGGTACCCACCTGCCGGCTAGCAATGTAAATTTTTCCAGCAGTAACAATTTGCCAAAAAAATGCTTCTTAAAAGAGCTCTATGACAAAAACTAAATTAAAGTAATGTTACAAGGGTTCTGCCGTTCGGAACCGGCTAATATAAGTAGGTCCCTTCTAATGCTGTTCAAATTTAACACGCACAACAGTATCGAATGAGAAGCTCGGTGGTATCACAATGGGCCTTTATGGCCTAAGTGTGCCCTCTTAGAGAGAAGGCAACAACATAACCTAACTTAACCTATCATCAGAAAAAATTTTGGGAGGAATAACTGACGGAGCATGTAGTTTACCCCTTTAGGAACATATTTCATCCTGTCGAAGCGAAAATATCAATTTTATGGGGGAAGACCCCTAAGGTATAGAGATAGCGAGTAAATTTGTTCAGAGAAAATGTTGAGAAGAACAAATTAATGAAGTTCGGTGATACATTTCACTCCTCTCAAGGTTATTCTTGTGCAATTCTAAGGCTATATGTCGATTTTCGTATGTTTTTCAGTTAATTTCATATGGGAGCCACTCTGAGCAGTTTTCTCCTTCTTATGTGGCCATATTAACCGATGATCGATTTAGGCCGAACATATAATGCGACGCCAGTCTTCTCTGTTCTTCTCTAGCTGGCGCCAAGTTCTCCAGTACTTGATCTTTCCACCGGAGATTAGGTCTTCCTCTTCTGCGTCGTCCTCCAGCGGGTTCCGAATATAACACCTTCTTAGCTGGAGCGTGTTCTTCCATTCGCTCGACATGACCTAGCCAGCGCAGTCGCTGGATTTTGATGCGTTCTACTATGTCAATATCGGCATACAACTCGTACAGCTCATGGTTATACCTTATTCGGTACTTGCCACCAACGCAAATAGGTCCAAAGATCTTGCGTAGGACTTTTTTCTCGAAAACTGCAAGCATTCGCTCATCCGAGGTGGAAATTGTCCAGTCTTCGGCGACATATGTTAGGACAGGAATGAGCAGTCACGATGGAGAAATATTGAGAAGAAATATTAATGCAAATCGCTCACACATTTTAACCCTCTACAGGTGATACTGGGTATTTTATTGAATTTTATTGAAATTGAGGTTAGGAACGAAATTGGAGCTGACTCAGAAATATGTGTAAAAATGTTGGTCTCATATCATTACATTACATTTCTTACTAAGGAGATTCTAGAAGCCCATCCTGGATTTAAGAATTTCAAAACTTCTATTAAAATGATGAAGAAATATGATTCAGCTAATTAAATGTAATTTGTGATAATTTTATACAACTAAAAATGGTGTGATGAACTTTTGCAAGCGAATAAATCGCATTCGTAACACTTTTGCGTTGCAAATATGCAAAAACATGCGAGTATGTAAAGTAGCGAAAGGCAATATCAATCCGTCAATAAGACAAACCACAATTGTAACACTTTTTAGTTGTGCTCTTTTGGTTTTTGTTGCTTTTTATTTGATTTTGTTTCTGAAGCTACACGTAAGTGAGCCAAAAAGTGAAAATTCTTGAAGCACGAACTGTATGTTTAAGCCAGATATTAGTTTCAATTGTATGCTGCCAATGTAGAAGTACCTTCTGCCAACAGCTAGTTGCTTGTCTTCTTATTGTTTAGTTGTTGTATACGAAATCGAGTAAAGTGCATTCAAGATTATATAGCCACACTACATAATTACTCAATCCGTATGCAAAATATAGTACAAGAAATAAAAACGGTAATTAAATATCAGAATTGTAACAATATTATTGCATAATTACCATCTATGATGTTTCAGTTGCAGTGCAGTCTTATTGCTAATGCATATCTATACATTAGACGTCAACTGATAGCAGCAGTGTAAAGTTAACATATCATAACAAAGTCCATAAACTGATTTTTTGTTGTTGTTGTTGTTGTTGTTGTTGTGCCCAAACTTGCCACAACTGCTGCTGTGCTCTTGTTGAGTGCAACTCAAATTACCACCAGTTGAATGCTGGTGGTGTTGTTTGCTGTTTGTTGTTTTGTCACTTTTGTTTGCTGGTGCTGAACTGATTGCTTGCTAAATGCTCAACCTAACTCTCATAATATTGTATATGTATGTATGTATTTATGTACAAGAGCGGTCCCAGAACTACCCAACCTAACAAAGAAAACACTACAAATTTGGGAAAATTATGCTTTATTTCTCAACATAATCTCCTTTTAGCTCTATACACTTTTTCGCAGCGATATTCTATAGCTTCGATACCCTGTTTATAGTATGAACTGTCTAGAGCTCATTAAAATAGCCATCTACCGCAGACTCCAACTCTTCATTGTTTGCAAATCTTCTACCACCAAGCTATTTTTTTAAATTCGGAAATAGAAATGAGCTAAATCTGGCGAATAAGGTGCATGCTGAAGCAATTCGAGCTTTAATTCATTGATTTTGGCCATCGCAATAGCGGATGTGTGAACTGGTGCATTGTCTTGATGAAGGAACACTTTCTTTTTCGTCAAATGCGGCCATCTTTCTTGAATTTCATCACTTAAACGCTGCAATAAATTAGCGTTATACTCGCCGTTGATTCTGTCAGCAAGCAATTGGCAATTCTTCCGGCAGTAAGAATTTGCCATGAAAAGGCTTCTAAGGGTTCTGCCGTTCGGAACCGGCTAAAATAAGTAGTTCCCTTCTAATTTCCCTTCTGAAATTTAACTGGCACAACAGTAGTGGAAGAGAAACTCGGCCAAGGAGTCCTTCGGGGCTTTAAGTGCCATATATTGTTTTTTCTTTTAATCGCCGTTTATTGTTTTTCCTTTTTGAAGATAATTAATAAAAATGATCCCACGTGCATCCCAAAAAACAGACGCCATAACCTTGCCTGCTGATGGAACTGTCTTCGCCTTCTTCAGACACGATTCTCCCTTTTCAGTCCTCCGTTTTGACTGCTCCTTTGTCTCGGGTGTGAAGTAGTGGAGCCATACCTCATCCATGGTTACGAATCGACGTAAAAACTCGACTTTATTACTGTGAAACATCGCCAAACTCTCTACAGAAACATCTTCACAACGTTGTTTTTGTTCTATTGTGAGCTAACGCGGCACCCATCTTGCACACAGCTTTTTCATCTCCAAATTTTCGGTCAATACACGATGTATAGCACTTTTTGAAATGCCGGTAATTTCACCTAGCTCACGCACTTTCAGCCGGCGATCATCTAATACCATTTTGAGGATTTTTCTTAACCGTTTCTGGCGTGGTCACCTCAATTGGTCGACCACTATGGTGACCGTCTTGGCAGCTCGTACGTCCTCGTTTAAATTCTGCCACCCAATATTTGATGGTCGTAAACGAAGAAGCAGACTCGCCCAAGGTAGAATCTAGTTCAGTTTTAATATTCGTTGGACTGCGACCTTTCAAATGAAAGTATTGAATTACATAACGGTGACCAATTTTTTCTCTGTTTACAAATTCACTGAGGTCGTTAACTTTCGATGGCTCCAAAAAATATACTAAACAACGTGACGCCTTGAAACTTAAAACGAATAGTTCAAAAGGTTGCCACTTTTCACCGAAGAAATTTTTTTCAAACTACTGCCGCCATCTATATGTCAGGTCGGGTAGTTTTGGAACCGCCCTCGCATATAGTAGGTATATATAAATATTGCAGCAAATTACCAAACATTTAGTCGGTCAGGTCAGATTACAGTCGCGCCAAGCCAGCTCAGTGGATTTGCAACAAGTAGGTCGAAACATTGTGATGATTACATTTTTTTCTTATTTTTTTTTTTTTTTTGCTATCGACATCACTCAAAAGGGCGTTTTTGAACAAACGAACGCAGTGTTTTGCTGCTGCTTTGTGGTTAAAATGTTTACGTTTTTTTTTGTTTGTTTTTTTCATTTTCATCATTTTTGTCAGCCAATTTAAGTGAAAGGTTTTTTGGTTATTTGCCACAAAATTTCCGATAACTTCATTTACACTTCATTTGCAAAAGGTGATGGTGGTAGCAATTGCACTGTCGATTTGTGTATGGATCCACTTAAACTTGTCTGTCTCTCTGTCTGTTTAATTGTCATTTTTTTTTTTGTTAGATTTGCAACAGTTAATGGGCTTTCTGCAGCAACTTGTTCAACTGAGTAAAAAAATATCACCTACTATACTATATTACGTATACCATATAATGAGAAGAAGAATAATTTAAATGTTTTGTTGTTGAATAATTATGAGAAGACATTTCCTTAGATTTTTTTGTTTCACTGATGGTTAAATAATACTTATGTGTATATTAGACTTGTCTAAACAATGTATGGAAGTTTTAAAAAATTTGTTGTGACATCCTAGGAGTCTATTCTCAAAGCATAAAATGATCAAATTTTGACCCAATATTTTTCTTAAGGCGCCCACTGCTCCCAATGAGACTCTGCTGAGATAAAATGTATGGCCGACTCCGATTTATTTTTCTACCTAACACTTCTCTTGAACAAATTAACAGTTATCCTTACTCCTCAAGGAGCATGGATAAAGCTCCTTCTGTGGTCTGAGCAAAGAAGCTTTATCCATGCTCATTAAAAGAAGTGAAGAATCAGAAAGACAATCATACTGGGAAATCCTACCAGGGTTGTCCCAATCGAAGACACTTTTAGGGACCTATAACCTAAAACGACTTGAGAATAATATAAAAATCATCACGGGATTATTGACAGGCTACTGCAGACTGAATGATCACCTAACAAAACTGGGAATCTTCTCGGATGAAACCTGCCGACACTGCAGAAAGGAGAATGAGACTGGAAAACATGTATTGGGAACATGCTCAGCACTTATGTACACAAGAAAGAACAACTTTGTGGAGCTTATAATACCGGAAAATCTACTGTAGTGCATTAGGTTAGGATCTATACTAAACTTTCTTATGGATGCTGGACTTAGAGCAATACAATTCTCTAATAATAATAATAATAATAATAATAATAATAATAATAATACTCCTCAAGGTGGCTCCTATATAAAATTCATGTAAAATCACCTGAAAATAACAAATAACCTCATAACTGCCCAGGAATCGCCTGTACGATGATAAAATGTAAGAAGGGCCCCATTATTTGTATCTACCAAATAAAAATAATGCAACATACTTACCACCTCTCCCTACGCTCCCACACAAAATGAAAACAAAAATATCTAAAAATCGACAATTAACCATATAGCTGCACAGAACCACCTCTAGAGAGATACTTATTTTTCTGCTACAGATTTGCCCTAAACGTGCTTATCCCTAGCTCTAACACTCAAGAGGACTGCCATACAAAATGGCAAAAATAACCAATAGCATTGCATAGAAATCGCCTTTACAGGAGTAAAATTACTTCCCAGTCAATATTCTTTGGAAGCATACTTATCATCCATCTTCACACCTTATGGTAGCCACACATACAAAATGAACGCAAAAACGTCTGAAAATTTAACACCATAGCTACCAAGAACCGTTTCTGTAAGGAAATTTATTTTTCTATCAAACATTTCTTCTAAACATGCTTACCCTTAACTCCAAGCGATAAGGGGACTCCCATGGAAAATTAACTTTAAATCACCTTGAAATCGAAAATTAACCCATAGCTGCATAGGAATCGCCTGTAGGAGGATAAAATCTAAGATCTAAACTCACTATTTTTACACAATCGATATTGTTTCAGAATATACTTGCCACCTAGTTTCACACTTTAAGCTGGCTCCCATACAAAATGAACGCAAAAACTTCTTCAAATTGACAATTAACCCCATAGTTACCAAGAACTGCCTCTGTAAGAAGATTTATTTTTCTACCAAACATTTCTTCTAAACATGCTTACCCCAAATTCCAATCCTTAAAGGGACTCCCATACAAAATTTGCATAAAATTATTTGAAAATCGAAAATTAACCCATAGTTGCATGAGAATCGCGTCTAGGAGGATCAAATCTAAGAACTAATAACATTATTTATACAAAAATACTGAAACGGCATATCTAAAACTTATGAGATAAACCATAACATGATAACATGGTACACAGATAGCTCACTCACAGATGAAAGAGCCGGAGTGGGAGTATTTGGGCTGGGGGCAAGATACTCGGAAGCTCTAGGCAAAAACATGACAATTTTTCAAGCGGATATCTGCGCTCTTGAGAGGTGCGTCTATTTTAATCTCTCACGTAACTATCGAAACAGAAGAATAGCTATCCTAACTCACAGCCAGGTGGCAATCAAGGCACTTTTGGTAAATCTCGTCAAATTACATCGTATCTGGTGATGGAGTGTCTTGAGAAGCTGAACATCCTTGGTCAAAGCAATCAGGTGTGGATACTGTGGATTCCAGGCTACGTGGGAATTCCAGGAAACGAAAAGGCAGATGAACTTGCTAGAAACAAAGCAACAACCCCGTTTGTAGGCCCGGAACCATTCGGCGGATTGGGAAAGGGCAGCTCCTCCAAAACCTACAGAAGATATACAAAGGAAGAAATATTGGGACAATCTACCGGGATTACTACGAGCAAAGTCGCTCTTAGGAACATATAACCTAGGATTGTATGAAGCAAAATAAGAATAATTTAAGAATCATTACAGGAATTCTGACAGGACATTGTAGGCTGAACTATCACCTGACAAAACTGGGAATTTACTCTAATGAAATTTGCAGGTTTTGCGTTGAGGAGGATGAAACCTCGAAACACGTGCTGGAGGTGTGCCCCGCACTAATGCAAAAACGAATAAAACTTCTAGCTGAACATCTACTAACTGATGTGGCTGACCAGACTCAGGAATATAGACGCAATACTACATTTCATAGAGAATGTTGGACTAAACGAAATACTTTGAACCAAAATGAACATCTTATAGGTCGCGGTGCCTATATTTATACCTATCAAAACCCTTTAAGAGAGCTCTCATTCAAAATGAATGCAAAAGCACTAGAAAAACGATCATTAACCCTATAGCTGCATAGGAATCGTATCTAGAAGGATGATATATATGACCACCATTAATTAATTTCTCATTTCCAACATTTCCTCCGAGCATTCTGATCTTCCAACTCCACCATTTATGAGGGACCTTATGAAATTTTGAATTTTTTTTTTTATAAAATTTAGCTCCCATCGCTACCAGGTTGCCCCTATGGTCTTCAAGTGTATAACCTACTGCCATTCATTTTTGCTTCCCAAGATTTTCTTTGAACATATATGCCCTCTAGGTTTACGCCTTAAGGGGGCTCCCATATAAAACATACGGTAAAAATCGCTAATATCTTATTCTTAATGCCTAAATGAATGGCAAAAGCTTTTATGGTAGCAACTCAAGTCTATTTATCTTTCTACTTTATTATGTGAAGACATGTACTCGTATTCACCCATGCACATAAACAAGCGCATAAACATGTTGCGATAAAACATTCACTCAATGAATTCGTACAATATTGTTGTATGATGACCTTTTCATATTTGTTTTTTTTTTTTTTTTTGTCGTTTTCTTTAATTTGTTGTCAATATTTTGAACAAAAAAAATTACAATCATTATAATAAAAGACAGTAACAACAACAACAACAACAACAACAACAAGAATTCAACTCTCTTACGATACGTACAAACTAACGCACTTGTACGTACATAGCTTTGGCATAAATCCCATTTGGACAATTCAAAATAATCCTCCACATTAGTCACCAGCCAACGATTATGATGACAACAATGATGCTGATGATGATGATGATGATGATGATGTGTATGCGGATACTGACTCAAAATGCCAATGTGCCAAAACAGAAAATATGGGTTAAATATAAAGTCACAAACATGTTGGATGCAATTGCATAACAAAGAGAAGACGATACGTGGCTAAAACTGAAACCTGAAAGTACGATTGTACCATGATGTACACAAGTATTACATGCCTACATAAATACATATATTGTATATAGTCGATATACAAGTACCTACTGCAAGTGAGTGTATGTACGAATAAACGACAGAAGGTACCCATCTCAAGAAATATGTAAGTATGTCAATAGATGAGCACATTTTATTGTTTATAAACGATATTTTACAGATGCAGGCAATTTCAATTATATCCCACCACGTTAAGGACATTTTTCGATATGATGGAATCGAGGTACGTACATTTATTAAATTAAATATCTGTCATTTTGTTCAACCACCTTCTAATATTTTTCTTATTGAACCACCATTTCATGACAATAGCTTAAAGGAACTCAATAACGAGAGCCCTCTGCTAAACGAATAGGTACAGGATGATTTTTTAAGAGCCTTAAAAAAACACATAAAATTTAGAGAAATATATGAAATTTTTATTTGAGTCGATAGAACGATCTATATAATTCAATATTTTATGATGATTTCATGTAAATGTTGCCCACGGCTGCGCCTCAAATGGTTCATACGCTGGGTCCAATTTTGGCATACTCTCTCCAACATATCTGGCGGTATTATCTCACGAATAAATTCTTCAATATTGTCTTCCAGTGAGTCAACCGTTGCGGGCTTGTCGCTATATACATGAGTCTTAACATAGCCCCACAAAAAATAGCCTAAATCGCACGATCTAGCCGCCCAATTGACCGTCCCCAAACATGAAATAAACTTTTCACCGAACTCGCCTCTCAATTGGGCCATAGTTCCGCGTACTGTGTGGCATATGGCACCGTCTTGTTGAAACCACATGTCAGCCAAGTCCAGCTCTTCCATTTTGGGCAAAAAAAAAAATGGTTGCAATCATCGCACGGTAGCGCTTGCCATTCACTGTAACGTTCCTGCTTTCGTCGTCTTTGAAAAAGTATGGTCCAATGATGCAATCGCCCCATAATACACACCAAACAGTGCATTTTTTGGGATGCATTCACACCAAATACGACAATTTTGATTGTTCACGTCATTCCATTCAACCAGAAATGAGCTTCGTCGCTGAATACAATTTTGCGATAAAGAGGTGGGTCTTGTGGTTAGCCATTGTATTAGGTCGTGTGGCTTCAATTTTTACACCAGCTGTATTTTAAAAGGTTTTACACTCAAATTCTTTTGCAAAATTTTCCACATATTGGAGTAACAGAGGCCCAATTGCTGCGAACGGCGCCGAATCGATAATTCACGATCATCAACAACACTGGCGGATACAGCTGCAATATTTTCGCACTGTCCTTACTCTACGTATGCATGTTGGTGGTTTAATGTCCAATAATGTAAATTTGGTACGAAATTTAGTCAGACAAGATTCCCAATGGCAGCCTCAGAAGGTCGCCCAAACTGACCATAAAATGGAGGAAGTGCACAATGCAATGTAAGTCAATTCGTGGTTAAATTATAGACCAAACTGAACACGTTTGACAGTAACATGTTTGACACGAAAACAGCTGAGCTGTCAAAAATAGTGTTGCCAAGAAGAGAGTTGTTACAAAATCACCCTGTATTTGCTATAAAATTAGCCATTTTGGGATGACAACTTAAAAAACAAAGATTAATTCAGAATTGCATTTTCATTTTAATTACTAAAAAGTAAGTAAAATGTTTTAAATGTGCTTCCCTGAGTATTTCTTAATGTATAACTCTCTTCCCACTATCCATATTTGATAGTTTTGTTGTTTCTTTTATTACAATTTATATGTATTGCTATTACATAGCATTAGACAGGTTTGGTTATTGTTACTATTATTATTGTTGTTGTTGTTGTTGTAGTTGTACTTTAAACAAACAAAAATTACATCGAAGAAGATTTATTTGTGAAATCATCAGACTATTGTTTGTAAGATCAATGATATGTATCGGTTTATTTTATGGCGACATTTAACAGCGCAATCGACTTCTTCCTCATCGCTGTCATTTGTCGGTTAGAGTACACTAAAAAGTGCACTGCAGTATAATGCATACATAATGACGTAATGTGGTAGTAATGATCACAATAAAAGAGACAAATCTAGATTCCATCGTGTCTAAAAGATGATGATCCCTTCTGCACAAATTCGTAAGGACATGTCCCGCTCATGACTTTGATCATATGAATTTCTCAAAAGATATACCAGATCAAGATATTATCTGTTCAGTAACAGATTATATGATCGCTAAACGACGCTTTGATCATAATTTTGAGATCATTTTCTCAGACCGTGACGAATGAGATATTGGAGGGCCTTGGATCGATCCTAGAAGCCTAGAATGGTTCACTGACGGGTCAAGAACAGATACTGGAGTTGGGGCAAGGGTCTATGGAGCCAACACCAAAATTTCAGATCCAACGAGCGAGTGACCTAGCATCTTTCAGGCTGAAATTCAGGGCAATTTCGATGGAGGAATGCTGTAATAACATCCAATCCCTAGGTACAATGAATAAGGTTGTAGTCTTTTGGTTCCCGAGCAATTCTGGGATTGAGGGAAATGAAATTGCTGATGAGCTGGCCAGGGCCGGTTCTGCAGCAAACCGTACATACCCAGAGTCATATTGTTGTATCAACTGGGCGGAGGCTAAAATGAAGGTCAACAAATGGGAGCATAGCCTCCGAGTATCCCACTGAGAAGGGATACAAAAACTTCGACAAGCCAAAAAGTTGATGAGGCCACACACCTACAATAGGGTACTGCGCAATATGTGCAAGACAAATATCAGAAAAATAGTAGGTTTCCTTTCAGGACATTACTACCTGAAATTTGACCTCATTAAAGACCGTAGCTATCCGTAAGACCACGTACTGGAGAGCCTGGCGCCAGCTAGCGAAGAACAGATATGGCTGGCAAAGCATGTTATATTCGGCCTAAATCAATATTCGGTTGTTATGGCCACATAAGGAAGTAAATAAGTAAAATCCGTAAAGCAGTGGTTAGTGTGTTGACCTTCTGATCTGTAGCTCGTGGGTTCAATCCCCGGCTGAAGCATAACCAAAATTTAATATCGAAAAGATTTTTCTCTCGAACGGTACCCACCTGTCAGCAAGCAATTGGCAATTCTTCCGGCAGTAACAATTTGCCATGGAAAAGCTTCGAAAAGAACTCTTGTGACAAAGTTCAGAAAAAGAGATGTCGCAAGAGTTCTGCTGTTCGGTACCGGCTAAAATATGTAGGTCCCTTTTAATACTGTCCAAAATTTAACACGCACAACAATAGTGGAAAAGAAGTTCGCCCAAAAAGCCCTTCAGGGCTTTGAGTGCCACATATTAATTTTATTTTTTTAATCCACATTCTTGATGATACGAATTGTCGGACCTGTCTTAAAGAGGATCAAACTACAGAACAAATATTGTGCGACGATATTGCATTGGCAAAAACAAGAATGCAAATTTTCCACCGTGATCGACTAGATCTAGGAAATTAAAACGGCTCCTTTTGTGAACATACTCATACTTGTAGACATACTTCCAAATGATACTGGAAGAACATGGATTCCAGCTGATTATCTTCCTTAGATAGGTAATATCTAGGTACAAAGAGATGTAATACTATGACATACTAGAAATATTGGTGCTAGACCTATAGGGTATAGTAGATTGGATGGTTGTGATCACACGGATCACAATTTTATAAATGTAGCGGGACACAAAAGATCGTTTGGGTCGCAGTGTCGGCCTTTGGGCAACCTACGACAATCAATTATTATTATTATTATTATTATTATTACTTACTTACTTACTTATGTGGCCTTAACAACCGAATATCGATTTAGGCCGAAAATAACATGCTTCGCCAGCCATCTCTGTTCTTCACTAGCTGGCGCCAGTTAGAAATTCCAAGCGCCGTCAGGTTCTCCAGTACTTGGTCTTTTCACCGGAGGTTAGGTCTTCCTCTTTTGCGTCGTCCTCCAGCGGGTTCCGAATATAACACCTTCTTAGCTGGAGCGTGTTCTTCTATTCGCTCGACATGACCTAGCCAGCGCAGCCGCTGAATTTTGTTGTACCTTATTCGGTACTCGCCACCAACGCAAATAGGTCCAAAGATCTTGCGTAGGACTTTTCTCTCGAAAACCCCAAGCATTCGCTCATCCGAGGTGGAAATTGTCCAGGCTTCAGCGCCATATGTTAGGACAGGCATGATGAGAGACTTGTAGAGTGTAGTTTTCGTTCTTCGAGAGAGGGCTCGACTTCTCAATTGCTTACTCAGCCCAAAGTAACACCTGTTAGCAAGAGTTATCCTACGCATGATCTCCAAGCTGACGTCATTACTGCTGTTAATGCTGGTTCCCAGATAGACAAAGTCCCTTACTACTTCAAAAGCGTAGTTGTCAACAGTGACGTGCTGTCCAAGACGCCGGGACTCTTTGTTTGTTGACACTAGATACTTCGTCTTGCCCTCGTTCCAACTCTGAGAATGCTGCACTGACTGCTCGCGTGTTCATGCCGATTATGTCAATATCGTCGGCATACGCTAACAGCATGACACTTTACGTTATTATTATTATAACATTTTATTTCGACATTGTTGCAGAAATGTTTGCAATAATGCCGAAAATATAATTCCATGCACTTTTTGTTCAATAATATCGAAAAGTGACAAGCAAATTTTCGTCATTATTTGGTTTTTCGACATTATTTCATTCGGCATTCATACACGTACCCGAAACAGAAGCTTTGAATAAGTCCACGATCGCATTAGTTGCCGGGAGAGTCACAAAAATTGTCGCTTTCTAAGACTAACATATGTTATAATTGATAAAACCTTATTTTTAATGATATTTATAGCAGTACATACAATGTTTAGAAACATATAAGCAACATCAGTATCGATAAACATGCAATACATTACTGACATTATTAACAATTTCGCAACATGTTGCTGCAGCATTATAACATAGTAGGTAAGCATGAAATTGTATACATAAATATATTTATTATTGTCATTATTTAAATATAAATACTTAATAAAAATACAAAAAAAAAAAAAAATAGAAGATGTTGCAATACGATATACACACACAATATGTGGCATGTTTGTCGTTTATAATTTACAACACATATGTATACATAACTTTAACCATACATATATCACAGTAATAGTAGTACTAGTAGTAAATTGTTACATGGTTACTGAAATGACCTTTTGACGTTGCAGCATCATTACACGGTTGACTCTGTATTAACAAATGTCAATAATACAACCCTGCCGCATATGTAGTATGAAATCTTATATTTTATTTTTATTAAATATCAAGAATCGAATATACTGATTATTTTAAAGTAAAATGTCTTGAACAAATTGTAATTAATTATTATTTCATTTTCTTTCTTGCAAATATTTCATATGAAGCCAAAATAAAAAATAAATATGTGGCACTTATAAGCCCCGAAGGGCTCTTAGCATAAGCTTCTCTTCCAGTACTGTTGTGCGTGTTAAATTTTGGACAGTATTAGAAGGGACATACTTATTTTTGCCGGTTCGAATGGCAGAACTCCTGTGATATCACTTTTTCTGTGCTTTGTCACAGAGTTTTTTTTAGAAGTTTTTTCAATGCAAATTGTGCAAGTGCACATTCCTTAACAATGTGGCAGTTGGTTGGGCACTCCATTCAGTACCTATACGCGATAGGAATTTATCGGCCACTACATTTATAGGTGCCGCTTCTTCATCTTCGTCTTCCGATTCACTGTCCGCAAAGGCTACTACTTCGAATTCTACATTTTCAAGAAACACTTCGGCATCTCGACATCTCTTACATTGAGTTCCTGTTCTTCCTGGTCCTCAGATAAAGAATCTTCTCCATCATCCACAAATAGACTAAATATACGTCTCTTTATCTGCAGCACTCGCATCTGCAAAAGAAAACCAATTAAAAATCAATATTTGTGTAAATATTTCATTATATTATTTTCTAACGAGAATGGGCTTAGGCCATTTCGTGCATGACTACTGCAGAAGCTGCAGAGATGAGGAGGAACTCGAGACTGTCTCACATCTGTTGGGTACCTGCCCTGCTTTGTGCAAAAGACCCAAAAAATTAATGGTATATTACCAGTTGAATGACTTAGCTCCCCTATCAGTGGTTGATATTAGCAACCTACTAAATTTCCCCAAAAGTTCTGGTTGGTTCGACGTAGTAGAGTAGGAATATTCGCATGGTACCACAATGGGCCTTTCTCTGGCCTACGTGTGCCCTATTATTATCTATTACATTTTATATGCACTATAGAAAATAGATTTCCATTGAGATTCGAAGCCATATGTAGCAATAAATTCATTTAAATTTTTGCGATTGAAATTTTTTACCATTTAGTTGATTGACTAGCACTCAATCAGTAATGATTTTAATCCATAACAATTGCCATTATGACTCTAAAACATTAAAAACACATTAACTGGTACCCCGGTTATGTTTTTGCGTGGTATGTGGTATGTTTTGGTTGTGTTCTACGCTTAAATTCTATGATATGGTGTATTTCTTATTATAACGTCACAAGTGTATATGTTTAAAATAGATTTTGCATGCATTATTTAATGTTGTCACTTTGTTTTGTGTTTAAATTCTATCAAATGAAGTTTTTACTAATGTGACGTCACACGTGTACATGTGAAATAGATTGAAAACACTACGATTAGCCTTCGCTAATGCAAGTTGCTATGATAACTTATTATTTTTCATGCACCACATCGCTTTTTATCATTCTCTCCCCCTCTATATCTCTTTCTATGTCGTTGCTGTCCCTCCCACCGCTCTCTCTCTCTCTCTCTCTCTCTCTCTCTCTCCTTATAACTCCATCCACTCCACCACATCTTAAAACAATGTTTTTGGTACAATGATTATAAATTTGACTCATTCATTCGTTGTGGTTTCTTAATTAATTTACTTACAATATTTGCACGTTATTTTTCTTTATACAAAGTTTTTTTTTTTATTTTATTTTTAATTTATCTTGTTGTATACCTATATATTGTACTTAATTGCTGTATTTGTTGTTGCGTGAAATTAGAGTGTAACTTTGTGAAATATTTTTACTTACTTACTTACTTACTAATTTCATCCTGAAGCTAAATTTTGCAAACAACAGCAACATAGTAAGAGGCTATGTTAATGGGACTTGCATGCTTCAGTGTGTGCCATATTGGCGAAATAAAATTTAATGAACGCAAATCAACAGCAACAGCAACAACAACAACAACAACAAGCACAGCAAGAGCAAGAGCAACAACAACATTAACAAGTGATTTTATTAATATCTATTATGTATTATAGGTATAACTAGTATATAAATTAGCAGTGAACGATTAGTACTGATTATCAAGAATTTGCTCAAATAAACACGTGTTTATGTGAAGGTAGTCCAATTTTTAGATTATGAATGTTTAAACATGTGCGAATAATCAAATATCGATTTTTTTATTACAAACTTTTACTTTAATATTTTAAAATTTATCTCATTTTTTTTTTCAATTTGATAGAAATTTTGTTCTGGAGTTTAATTTATAAACATGATTGTAAGCATCACTGATGCTTACTATTATGTTCCCTCTGTTAAGCGGAACCATTGGGATTTCCTAATGAATAGAGCAATGTCCCTAACATCCATGGGTGCTAGCTCAGTGGTATCTGTAAAAAATGCACTCCCCAGTAGAGTGTGCCTTCTGCGTGCCAAGGCGGGGCATCTACAGAGGAAGTGGTAAACAGCTTCATCCACTTCCTCGTTCTGGCAGCTGCGACAAAAATGGTTGGCCGGTAAACCAAGCCTTGTACCATGCCTACCCACATGCCAGTTGCCCGAGTTGAAGACAACAGTGAAGAAGTTCTTCTATTGTCAAGAGTTGGCCAGACTTTCCTAGTAGTAACACAAGAGCTCTCATCCCGCCATCTTCAGTTGGCTATGGTGAGATAATGTTGTGTGACAAGAAGCTTGCATGTTGCAAGCGGAATTCCTGCTTGATGAGACAGATAGATCTCTGGGAACCTAGTGCCCGATCTCGCCAATTTTTCTACCTCACAGTTCCCTGGAATATCCCTATGCCCCGGTACCCATACAATGTGTACATTGTAGTGCTCCGCTAGCTCGATCAGAGCATTTAAGGGCAAGTGCCGATTTGGCAAACGTTACTGCTACCCTTCCCTCCAATTTGGAGCCATCTGTGTACAATTGTACCGATTGAACTCCAGTTTCGTTGACAATACCCCTATTCCATTCTTCCGTTGAGGGTATATGGGTTGAGAATCTATTGTCAAAGCATGGTGTCGGAATGGTATAGTCGATAACATTCGGAATTGTAGTGCAGTCCCCCAGGACCCTTGAATGCCCGCATCCTGGTGTGGCCCAGTGTGAAGCTATATTTAGCATAATTGCTGATATAAGCGCTCTCTCTTGCCAAATAAATCTACAGGGAGTAGATGCAATAGCGAGTAGAGTGCTTTTGACGGGGTGGTTCTTAAAGCACCTGTTGTCAACACCGCAGACGTCCTTTGAGCTTTGTCTATTAGCCGTCTGTGTACCTGTGTAAAAAAGAATTGGTGTGACGACCGCGGAGTATAGCTATGATACGATTGTGAGACTCATCCCCCATCTCTTACCTATGGCTTTCCTCCATATTTATAACAGAAAGTAATGTAAAAAACTAAGTGGATTTGGTCAACACGGATAGCTACAATATCTACAAATCCGTTTCGACTAATCGCTCTTATGGCTTTTGTATGAAATATGAAATAGATCGGAACAGCTAATACGTTACCTAGCAATGCGTGTTGGCTAATCGCACCAAAAAGTGTTTCTATGAACTCATAGAAAACAATGATCTAGCATTTTGAAATCAAAATCCAAATTATATGGAATAAGTACATATTCCTTTTTTTATCAAAGTTGCTAAAAAATATAAATTTTCAGTTAATGCAATAGATTAATCGTTTAGCAAAGAAAAAATATAAATTATTATGATGCCGTAAAGTAAAACAAATCACTATATCTGAACATTTGTATGCAAATATTGATGCAATTTGCAATTTAAAGTAAACGAGAGTTTACTGTGCTTGCAAAATTTACCATCAAACAGATTATAATTAGTAAACTTTAAAAATATTGCATGCAATAAAATAATACAACAATTATTCTGGGCAATTCATTTCATTCACTTACTTTATTTTCGTTTCATCCTAAAAGTATGCAATAAATATTTTATATGTACCATACAAAAGGTGGAAATCTATATTATGATCGCTGATTAGCTATGCTATTGATAGTGTGTGGTGTATTTAATGGTTTTTATTCAACTTTTTTTTTGGATTAATGTATTCCAATGGCTATGTGAATTTGGTCCAATAATTTTGACTGTCTCTCAATGGGCCATACTGATATTTATTTATAAAGAACTTACTGCCGGGATATGTACTATATATTTTACAAGTGAATCAACTTAATATATATTTGTTTCTATGCTTATTTCCTATTATGATTAAAACAAAACTAACCTTCAACTATAGGTATAATAGCACAGTAGCAACTCACTGAGAGTTCTACATATTTGTATATATTTTGTAAGAGCATAGCCATTAGCAGATGAGTACTATTTTTTATTTTTTTATATATTTACTCGTATTTATATAATTTGTTGTTTGTTTCTTTTGCAAAATGATTAAAGAATTTGCTTAAATCTTTATTAACTTATAGGTAGGTACACGTAAACGTAATGCGCACATTTTTTATGGCCACAACAGCAGCGTGAATGTTCGTACGTGTATATATGTATGTATATATATACGAATGGTATGTACATATATGTGTGCTCCATATGGAATTATAAATAAATACATATAATATATATTTATATACGTACACATATATATACATACATACATTCATATACATATGCATACGAAATGATAAAAGTAAATAAATAAGAAAGCGATAATGATCCCAAAATAAATAAATAAATTTAGTCAAATGAAAGATTGCATTTGTGAATAGTATTGTACAATGGAAATGTATACTTTTATATATTATATTATATACATTTGATTGCATATGTACATATATACCACCACCTATATATATAAAGTACTCAATACATATAGAAATTCATTTATTATAATTGTATACCTTACTTGAATTTAAATTATTTAATTTTGATGGCACAGAAACAGCACTAAAATAAAAGTCCGCTGACATTTTTTCATTTTATTTCATTTATTTATTTATTTATTTATTTATTTATTTATTTATTTATTTTTTTATATATGTTTAGCATACAATTATATAATAAATGTAGCAAAAAAAAATTATTTAATTTTTAAAAGTAATTCACACAAAAAAATGCAACCATGAGCTGTTTTTTTTTATGACAAGCCATTGACAAAAGCGCCAGTCAATATCTAAATGCGAGTAACAACGCAATGACATTTTGTAAAAATGCGCAAAAAATATATATCTTCACGTAAATATAATGCAGCAGCGATATAAACAAGTCAAAATTTTATAGCCCTTCCCACATCACCAACACCACCATTTCCATCATCATCACCAATGAAGTTGTTTAATAAAAAAAAAAAAAATCACAAAAAAATCCAAAACAATTGACGCATTTTATTTATCATACATTATTCACTAATTACGCTTACTCTCAATATAAATTTAATATTTTCTCTTAACTATTATTCAAAGATATTGTGAAAAAGAGAGATATATACATAAGAAAAGCTCTAGTCAAGGCAATAAATGTATATGATATTTTTCTTGAAAGCTTTATGGTCAATATTTTTTTTTTCTATTAATTTATAAACAATAATTTTATTCTCTAATCTCACTCTTAATATTTTATTGCGCTGGCCAAATTTAATTTGCAGTTTTTTGTGCGGTGCAAATGTACTACTTTAGTACACGTAGGTCAGTATAAAAAGCTTTTATAGTAAGTTGGAATTTCTGGACTTTACCTCGATTGCAGAGAGTTTTCGTCTTTGAGGGCCCCTAATGAAATGAATTGCAGAATATATTTGCAAAATAGTTTAACCCTTGAAACGCCCGTTACAGTGGACTTTTTATCACATTTTTTAAGAAAGGGACTAAAATTACCCTTTAAAATGGGACTAAAATGCTATACGAAAAAATTCCCTCCAAAATTTTCCATGAAACATTCAAACTTTTTACCTCACTCTTAATATTTTACAATATTTTATATTATTTAAGTACCCGTAGGTCTGTATAAAAAGCTTTTATAGTAAGTTGACATTTCTGGACTTTATCTCGATTGCAGAGAGTTTTCGTCTTTGAGGACCCCTAATGAAATGAATTAGAGAATATATTGGCAGAATATTTAAACCCATGAAACGCCCGTTTTAGTGGAATTTTTTCACATTTTCAACCTTTTTTTAAGAAAGGCACTAAAATTACCCTTTCAAATGGGACCAAAATGCTTTACGAAAAAATTCCCTGCAATACAATATAGCACAAAAGTATATTTACACTGGTTTTTCGATTTATTTCGTACAATTTTGTAAAAAAAAAAAAAAATGTAGGCGTACAGGTTCGTGATATAACACGAATTAATGTCGAAAAAGTTGTGGATTCATGCCGGAAAAGTTTTTGATTAATGTCGAAAATTTTTGGATTAATGTCGAAATATTTTTTTCAATATACACGAATTATTGTCGAAAAATTTTGTGGATAAATATCGACAACGTTTTGGATTAATGTCGAAAAAAGTTTTGGATTAATGTCGAAATATTTTTTCAACATTTTCTAAATTTCTATATTTTATCTAAACTAACCTTACAAATTTATCTTCAAATGCATTACCCAAATAATTATACAAACTTTTGTTACACTGTGTTATCTATCATTTTCTATACATATGCACATATATGTAAATATACCCTCACATAGTCTATTAATATCAATCTATGAATATAACTATTCATATGTATTTAAAAATAATAATTATATCAATTAACCGATATAGTTGCTAAGTTTAGCAATCACAATAATTTTTTTTTTTATTAATACGTACTTGAAGTAGCAGCAGAGAGAGAGAGAGAGGGAGATAGAGAGCACATGAATAAAAATATTTTTTTTAAATACATGCATTATAATACCATGAAGTATGCGAACACAATTTTGTTTAGTTTAGATAAAAGGTCGGGACTGATATCTGGTTTAAAAAGACGATTAAATGCATTGTAGGTCAAGTCACCTCCTGTAGGTTATAGAATAGGTCCCCTATAATACAATACCATGTTTTAAGAGATTTTTTCACCATAAAATTGCTTATGATCTCAAAATATTAATCCAAACATGATCATTTTTAACAAATTGTTGCAAAAAATTATTGTTAATATTTTGAAAATAAGAAAAAAGGCTTATCAATTTAAGATATTCCGGAGAAAAACTGAAAATATCCCTAGCCCACCAGACCAGACCAGAATTTCAGATGATTGTTAACTTTTTTCGTCTACAAGCTCAAATTAGACGAAAACAAAGATGGAGTAAAGTATTTAATACTTCCGTTAACTCTGGAAGTATATGTTACGTTGAATCCAGTGGGTGTCGTAGCTCAGTGGGTTCAATTCTCGACTGAACCCACTGACAAAACCGATAACAAAATTTAATATCGAAAATATTTTTCTTTCGAACGGAACCCACCTGTCGGCAAGAATTGACAGTTTTTCCGGCAGTTACGATATTTCGAGAGTTAACGGAAGTGCTAAGTACTTTACGAAGGAAATCAACAATTATCTGAAGTTCTGGTCGATATGAATAACTAGTTTTTTATGCTTATTTTACTCTAAAGCTTTCGCCAGATGGCGCTAAAGTACATTTGTTTTATTTTTAAGCTATTCTTATGTGGAAATTTGTTATCTGCAGGTTTTTTCGATAAGAGAAATCCATTCTTGAGGTTTATTTTGTTCTGAAATCTTTATTTTGCTCTGACTTTAGAAAAGTGGAAATCTTAAGTCGTTCAGAAGAATAATGCTTACAGAATGATGAAGCATAGCTTAATAGTATCATATTTAATTAATTTTTAAGTAAATATAATACAATTTTTCTAAAATATTACGTGAAATGATCAACTTAATTCATATAAGATAGCACTTCAAGATTTATGTATTTTATTTCATGTTTAGCTTTATTTTTTTACCTTTCTAGAAAAGTTCGCCTGGCAACCCGAGTCAAAATAATCAGCTGTTCATCAGCTGTTCACTGGCCTGACAATGCGAGGAAGCACAACTTCACCTACAGCTACAACTTGACATTGTGTTGCCTGTCATTTGAAAAGCCACATGAAAAGCCCCAGTTCGACGAGCTACGCACACTTCATATCTCAGCCATACATTGTTTGTTATTTTATTCTTCAGCCATTCTTATGCGGACAATTGTAATCTTAAGGTTTTGCAATATGAGAAATACATTCTAGGGATTTATTTTGCTCTGAAATCTTTATTTTTCTTTGAATCTAGAGAACTTTTGAAATTAGACATTTCTTTTTGATATTTATTTTATTATAAAAATGTCGCTAGATGGCACTGTAGTATATATGTTTTACTTTTTACCTATTCTTATGTGAAAAAATGGTATCTGGAGATTTTTCGATACGAAAAATCTGTTCTTGAGGTTCTTTTTGCTCTAAAATCTGAGCTAAATAAATGATGTAGTATAACTTCTTTAGTTTTTTTTTTGGCATATGTTCAACAAAAACTTCAATTTGGAAAAGCTATAATAACAGCGTGTAATAATTTTCATAAATCTTTAGTACAACATTGAATTAATCATCATTTCGAACATAATAATTCATAATTCTTAAAAATTTTCAATTATATTTTATATTTAGTAGTTACAAATATCGTTTGTCCACATGCAGTTATTCAAAAAAAAATATTCTATTACAACGTTCATAACTAATTATCGTTTCATGAACCATATGAGAATTATTGCCTCATACTTGGAGTCGAAATTATGCTAGTTACAAAAAATCGTTTATCCACTCGCAGTTATTTAAAAAATATATTATATTACAACGTTCATAACTAATTATCGTTTCATGAACCATATGAGAATTACTGCCACATAGTTGGAATAGAAATTATGCTAGTTACAAAGATCGTTTATCCATATGGAGTTTTTTAAAAAATATTGTATAAATAAATAAATAAATATGTGGCACTTAAAGCCCCAAAGGGCTCATTGGCCGAGCTTCTCTTCCATTACTGTTGTGCGTCTTAAATTTTTTGGACAATATTAGAAGGGACCCACTTATTTTAGCCGGTTCCGAACGGCAGAACACTTGTTACATCACTTTTTCTGAGCTTTGTCACAGAGTTCTTTAAGAAGCTTTTTCATGGCAAGTTGTTACTGTCGGAAGAATTGCCAATTGCTTGCCGACAGGTGGGTACCGTTCAAAAGAAAAATCTTATCGATATTAAATTTGTTATGCATCAGCCGGGGATTGAACCACGACCTACAGATCAGAAGGCGAACACACTAACCACTGAGCTACGGCACCATGTTTATAAGTAATTGTCGTTTCATAAACCATATGAGAATTACTGCCACATAGTTGGAATAGAAATTATGCTAGTTACAAAGATCGTTTATCCATATGCAGTTTTTTAAAAAATATTGTATTACCATGTTTATAAGTAATTATCGTTTCATGAACCATATGAGAATTATTGCCTCACAGTTGAAGTCAAAATTATGCTAGTTACAAAAATCGTTTATCCATATGCAGTTTTTTAAAAAATATTGTATAAGTAATTATCATTTCATGAACCATATGAGAATTATTGCCTCACAGTTGATGTCGAAATTATGCTACAATTTAATTTTAGTAACGGTGTTTCGGCAGAAATTTTGTCAAACAATTCGATACTAAATTTAATTTGCAAATAAATTTTGACAATAGCAACAAGCTCAAGGAAAATGGCTAATATTTTTCCTTCTGATTGCTATATTCTGATATTTTCTCGGCCCCATATCATAGCGTTATCATTGGTGAGACCAATTACTAATAGCAATATTGTGAAATTTTTCAATTAATTTCTAAATTGCCACCATTAAATACTTGCTATCCATTTGCATCGTATAAAATTGTAATTATAATCTTTAGAACATGCAAAAAATTCCATCACAAAACACTTGAAACGAATATATTCACAAACACCAGCACATACTGTAAACTCGAACACGATTTTAGAATGATGCATTTGGGGCGTTGTAATATTTCCTGTTTCACCTAACCTCTTTTAGGCTATGTCTGAATATAATAAATGTGCACAGACAAAGCCTAGTAGAGGCTAGATTCAGTACAAGAATCATTGCTAACAAAATGCATCAGTCAGAAGAGGCAGCAAGAGCGCAGCAGACAACAGCCGCTGACGTTGAGATGGATTGCAGTTAATGTTGTTGTTGTAGTAGATGGTATTTTAATTAAACAATCGTTTGGCTATACAAAAACGTAGCTAGAAATTTTTAAAATCATCCAAGTAACGCCCACTGAATTCACAACTGAATTGTACTCATACAATCACAAGCAACAGTACAATGAGCAAACGTTTTTCCTTTTCACTTCTCTTTCTTCCTTTTCTATATGCATACACTGACGTATTGCTCTTTCGCAACGCATTAATCACTTTCACTTTTCATCATACAAAATGTGCTGTCGCATACAATGTACATGCGAGTGCTCGTCCTAAATAATAATAATCGCGAGTGAGCCATAGTAGTACATGTATAAAATATTTTCAATGCACACAACACCACACACCACATCCTCATTGAAATCCATCACAAGCACAAATAATATATTTTAACGCCAACGTTTGCGTCCCACTTTGATGGACAACAACAACAACAACACAGCACAACACAACAATTCTCGTCCAACTTGATATCAATTCAAAGCGATAGCAAAAATTGCAAATGCTAAAATTCATAGACGCCAGAGCAAGGCAAATTGATTGAAAAAACCGTCGCAAATGCAGCGCACACGTACAAAAATCCTCCAATGTTATACTGTAGCGTGTATACGCGTTCGCTAACTAAGCAATAAAGCTAAGCAAATTGAAAACAAGTTGTTTTAACCAAAATAATCCGCGAAAAAAACAACAACAACAAAAACAATATAAAAAAAATTATCTCGCACACACTCGAATGTTGCAAAAAAACAAAAAGTTTCTATTTTATTCGACCATATTTTCTGCAGCAATAAAATAACATAACAACACAACGCTACGACGCTACTGAATGGTGAACGCCAGCAGATGTTGATGATGCATATTGGCATATCGTCATCCGTCTGTCCTTCATCTGTGCGTTCATCCACTTAATGTCAGTCTCACTTTAAACGGAAAGTTCAAGTTCAAAGCTAACAATATCAAACACAACAACAACAACAACAACAACAAGCTAACATAATAAGATAATTGTTAGAATTTCGCACATAGAAATATATTCTCTCTCTCTCTCTATCTCTCTCTGTGTGTTTCTATTGCTCACGCTCTATAAATTGCTGTTCGCTTTGGATTATAAATTCATATCTAACGAATACTAACGATCAGACTAACGAAAGCTCTTTCAACTGTATAATATATTTACGATTATACTATGCATGCTCTCTCTTCTATACAAAATCTTGATCGTCCATGTTTTTTCCACTCTAAAAACTCTATGGACGATCAACTAACTTTCTCTAACATTGAACAATCGCTCACGACCTCCACACACATTTGACTGCATTAGAATCATACACACACACACACACTCACACGCACCAACATAGAAAATGGTGACGTCAACTTTGATAATTGCGACGGCAATATCGTGTATAGGATGTGTTGCGTCAAGCAACAACAAACAGCTGATAGCTTGAAACTATAATAGTAAAATGGTATACATATTTATTATTAGAGCTGCATAGACGACTGCCTCAATAGTTTTCTTCTATGTATGTATGTACTCGTACATCAGTTTTTCCATCTCTTCTTTGTTTAGTTTCTTTCTTCAAGGTTTTTCCGTCATTAGTTTTGTTAGTAGTGCGATCGCATGCTTGTGTGTGTGTGTGTGTGTGTGTATTTGTGTGTGTATATGTCTATTTGTAAGCAAAATGTACCGGCGCAATTATTGCCGGTAAAAGTAATCCATGTTAGTGGGACAAACTCTCATTTTCTATTCACACAATGTATGTTATGTATATACATTAGAACTGTTCAAATTTATTAGAAGATGATTTTTGCTAAAAGCTTAAAATTTTTCTAAAAGCTCTTTATGAACAAAATTTTTAAGAAAAATAATAATAATTTAAATATGTATATATTTTCGACTTTAGTGATTGAGCATCATTTCCAGACTTGAAAGTGAATTAATCTGAGCGCCCCAAATATTTGTGAGTATTTTCTGAGATTTTCTGAGCTTTTTTTGTGGGTGTCGTAGCTCAGTGGTTAGTGATTTGTCCTTCTGTTCTGAAGGTCGTGGGTTCAATCACCGGCTGGAGCATAACAAAATTTAATATCGAAAAGATTTTTCTTTCGAACGGTACCTAACCTACGTAACCTGCCTGTTAGCAATTTTTTCGGCAGTAACAATTTGCCAAAAATGCTTCTTACAAGGTTAAAGTGATCTCACAATGATTCTGCCGTTCGGAATCAGCTTAGAAGTGGGTCCTTTCTAGTGCTGTTCCAATTTAACATGCACAACAGTATTGGAAGAGAAGCTCGGTGGTATCATAATGGGACTTTACTGGGCTAAGTGTGTCCTCTCAGAGAGAGGGCAGCCACATAACCTAAACTAACTTTCTTAGCTTTGAAAAAGAAGTTTTTAGAAGTTTTTTTCGGCATGGAATTGTTTGTTATTCTGAAAAAAATAGTACTGAATTGATCGAATTGATTCGAGAAACGAATAGATAATTTCATATTTCACATTTTCTAAGCTTTTAGATGCTTTCAGAATATTTCTAACAAACTAACCAGTTTCTGGAAAAAAATTCTAAAATATGTGTTTGTTTAAGAAAGAAGTTTTTAGAAAAAATAGTACTAAATTGATCGCATCGAGAAACGAATAGACAATTTCATTTTTCACATTTTCTAAGCTTTCAGACGCTTTCAGAATATTTCTAACTAACTAAAGAGTTTCTGGAAAAAAATTTCAAAATATGTCTTTATTTAAGAAGGAAGTTTTTAGAAGTTTTTTTTCGACATGGAATTGTTAGTCATTCTGAAAAAAATAGTACTAAATTGATTGCAACGAGAAATGAATAGACAATTTCACATTTCACATTTTCTAAGCTTTCAGATGCTTTCAGAATATTTCTAACTAACTAACCAGTTTCTGGAAAAAAATTCTAAAATATGTGTTTGTTTAAGAAAGAAGTTTTTAGAAGTTTTTTTTCGACATGGAATTGTTTGTCATTCTGAAAAAAATAGTACTAAATTGATTGCAACGAGAAATGAATAGACAATTTCACATTTCACATTTTCTAAGCATTCAGGCGTTTTCAGAATATGTTTGTAGGGTATTTTTTTAAGTCTTTCAGCTCATGAAATTCCTAATTTCGCTAAAAAGATCTAAAAAAATATTTTCTTTTTACATTTAAATAAAAGGTAATAAAATATATATTAAACTCATGCTGATTCGAATGGATTTCTCTAAAATGGAAATTTTCTGTCGTACAGATATTGTGATTTGCAAATATTATGAAGGTAGCATCACTTCAAGTAGTTCTTGTTTGATGAGTTTGTCTTTGAATTATTTTCTAATGTCAACTAAATTTTTATTCATTTGAAAGAATTATGGTTTTTTAAATTGTTTTAATTCCTTTTTTTTTTTACAGCACACATGAAGTGAAGTAAAGTGAAGAAGGTGAGCAGGACAAAAACCAGGGCACTCAGTCAAACAACCATTGTACCCAAATCCAGAAACGTAAAAGAAAATAGAAGGAATGCGGAGATAAAGAAGAACAGAAAGAAGGAATAGAATGGAGAATATTACTTTACCTCAAACTTCCTTAACGAATCTAAGAAGATCGGAAAGACTGAGAGAGAGTGAACTGTGTTCAGGCTCAAAGCATCTCCTCCCAACAATTTCACTCTTGTGCGTGCAAAGGCTGGACAGTGACAGAAGAAGTGCTCTGTAGTGTCCATATTGTCTGAACAAGACTGGCAGAGCACACATACATAAAAATTTGAATTTTTACTTTGCAGCGCGATCGAGGAAATAGGTAAGGAAACTCTTTTTCTAGTTTTTCTTCAACAATAATTTTTTTTTATTTTTATCTTTCAAAAATATGTGTGTGCGAATAGATTTCTCTAAGATGGAGGATTTTAGGTTTTTCAAATATTTTGAAGGTCGCATCTCCACAAACAGTTGTTCTTTGTTCCGTTTGCTCTTAGTTTCTATCAAAGTTTGCATCGTTTTTGGACATAAATTCTTTAAATTTTTTCAAATATTTTTTACAGTACTCAGAACATGAAAAATTCATAATTTTACTTAGAAACGAAAGTGTTAGAGATTTGTATTGTTTAGTCTAGGTAAGCATTTTAAATAAACAAATATTTTCAAGAGAAAAATGTTTGCATAAAAAGTGCAGTTTTAAAAATATTTAAGCTAACTAGCCTGTTTTTTGAAATCAGTCATATATGAAGAATTAGTCTTAATGGCTTTAATGAACTTTATAATTTTATATTGTGCGCAATTTGAAGAAGATGTTTGGAAAATTAAAAAGCACTATTTTTCAAATTTTTCATTGCTGTTTTCATATATTTATGAAACCAAATCTAAAAAAAAAAACCTTCCTTTGGTGGCCAATTAGAAAAGGATGTTGGAAAATTATGAAGAAATTGTTTTTTGAATGCTGTTTTCAAATTTTTAAGCAAATTAGCTTGTTTTTTGAAATCAATAATTTACAAAAAAGCTATGAAATTTAGAATTTTATTAAAGGAATATTTTAGGAAATAATTTTATTTAAAAAAAATTACTTATTTCAGATAAAATTAAATGAATTAGTTTTGAAAATCAATAATTAATAAAAAGCTTCTTTTAATGGCCATTATAGGAATATTTTGGAAAATATTTATTTGGTAAAAAAAATTGAACAAATTCGTTTTTGAAATCAATAATAAATAAAAAACTTTTTAGTGTCCATAAGTTTTACAATTCTATTAGAGAAATATTTTGGAAAAACTTTTTATTTCAACAATTTATTTATTTGGTAAAAAATTAAATAAATTAGTTTTTGAAATCAATAATTAATAAAAAATTATTTTAAGTGGCATAATATTTACAATTCTATTAGAGGAATATTTTGGGCAATTTTTATTGCAAAAAAAATTACTTATTTAGAATAAAATTAGATAAATTAGTTTTTGAAATTAATAATTAATAAAAAACTATTTTTAGTGGCCATGAAATTTACAATTCTATTAGAGGAATATTTTGGGCAATTTTTATTGCAAAAAAAAATTACTTATTTAGAATAAAATTAGATAAATTAGTTTTTGAAATTAATATTTAATAAAAACTGTTTTTTAGCGGCCATGAATTTTACAATTCTATTAGAGAAATATTTTGGGAAATTTGTTGATTTCAACAAAATTACTTTTTTTTTGGAATAAAATATGATAAATTGGAGTTTTTGTAATTTGGGTTTTTCCAAAGCTTAGAATTCAGCGAGCAGAAAATAAAGTTTGAAAATACATTTTTGAACTCTGTCATACATATATTTTGTAAATACTACCATATTATATTTTGAGAAATTTATTGATTTCAACAAAATTACTTATTTGAGATAAAATTAAATAAATTAGTTTTTGAAATTAATATTTAATAAAAAGTGTTTTTCAGTGGCCATGAATTTTACAATTCTATTAGAGAAATATTTTGGAAAATTTTTTATTTCAAAAAATTACTTTTTGGGAATAAAATTTGATAAATTGGAGTTTTTGTAATTTGGGTTTTTCCAAAGCTTAGAATTCAGCGAGCAGAAAATAAAGTTTGAAAATACATTTTTCAATTCTGTCATGCATATATTTTGTGAATACTACTATTTAAATAAAGTATTAATTAAATTTAATCGAATTAACTAGTTTTTGATAAAGAAACTGAATTTCAAAAAAATTTATTAAAAAATTTTTCATTTTCATTTTTTCTTTAAAACTTTCTTATTTTTTACTAAAAAAAAAATATTTCATTTCAATTTTCTTTTCAATTCTGAGTCAATCGTTTTTTTTTTTTTTTTTTTTTTTGTAATTGAACAGATCTATTATTTACCCATACACACTATTCATACATTCATAGCAACGCTTATCTAGGTGAACTAGCTAGAGTAGAGTAGGTTGCAATAATAATAATAATAATAATAATAATAATTTTATCACAAAATTGAACACAAAATTGAAAATAGAATTAATGACAATACAGGCACATACATCGTATATAGTATTTCTCACCGAGTCAAGTCAGTCAGTCAGTAAATCGTTCGTTTCAAAATTGACTCGTTTACTGTATTTGCTTGTTCGTAACGAAGTGTTTAATTTAATGTGTGTATTGGTTACTTAATTGGCTAATTGAGGTAAATATGTATGTGAACGCGTTTACTTATCGTTTTGCATTAGAATGTGTAATTTAATGAATTTCTATTATATTATTTTGTTGTTTTCTATTATTATTTTTGTTGTTGATTACTTTGTGATTTTTTTTTTTTTTACTTTCTAACATTTTTTTTTTGTTTTTATTTATTGACTGACTGTTTCACTTATTTTTTTGAATTAATTTTATTATTTTCGCTATTTTCTCTTTATTCGTTTTCATTTTTTTTTTTTTGTTTTCTTCAACGTATTACGAGTCTTTTATGCGCGTTTATTAACTTGTTTTTCAAATTATTTTTATTTTTTATTTTTAATTACTTTCATTATTATTATTATTATTAATGCTGCTTTTGTTGTTGCTGCTGCTCATATTATTATTATGATAATCCAAATTCAAGTGAAATTTCTTTTCGGGTTACCAAACAAGAAATTCAACTGGGCGTAGTCAAGCGCTCCGAAAATCCAAAACGAAGCAAAAACAAACAAAAAAAAAACAAAAATGGCAAATCAGTCAGAAAAAAAAAACAACAAAATGAAGTTGATATCGTATAGTCGATCGGTCAGTCGATCGATCGGTTGCATATGCGCTATTGTGTTGTTGCATTTTGCTTGTTGTTGTATTTTTTTTTTTTTGATAATTTTTTTTATTTGAATTTATTCCAAGAAAGTATGTATAATGATAATGATGATGGTGATGGTAATGATGATGATCGCCTCGATCTTGACACTCGCACAGTGCTCGTTTTAATAAACTCGAGTTTGAAATGATTTTTAGCTTTTATAGTCTGTGCGCAAATTCTCGCATATTTCACTGGCGGACTGTCGGTGTCGTCGTCGTCGTCGTCTTTCTGCTTTCGTTCTTAGCTTGCTATTTCTTTTCTTTCATATGTTGTTGTTGTTGTTGTTTTTTGTTTTTATGCGATTTGTTGATTGCTCTTATTATTGTTGGTGTTGTTGTTTTTGTTGTTCTACATCGTTGCTGCTGCTGCTGCTGCTGCTGCTGCTGCTGTTGTCATATTCTTTTTTTAATTTAAATTTATTAATTTTTGTATTATTTGTTGTTGTTGTTGTTGTTGTTGTTGTATTTTTTTGCTTACTTTTTTGTTGTTGTTCTCTTGAAACGTCAACGTACACTTTGAATCTTTCTTCTGAGTTGTTGATGTTGATCGTATTTTTTTATTGTTGTTGTTGTTGTTGTTGTTTCGACTGCGACTGCTGTTGCTAGTGCTGTGCTGTGTACTGTTGTCATCTTTGTGTGTGTAAATGTACATAGTATTTCTTTGTATGTTCGTTTCTTTCTACTCGCACAGTGCAACAATGCGATCGAAATATACTCATCGCAGCCATCGCAGCCAATAAATGGATGGATGTATGAAGATGTGTAGTAAGTACATACGTACGAGTATAACTTACCTCTCGGTTATGGATACGAGTGCCAATGTATTAAAAAAAAAATGGTTTTTATTTATTTTATTAGTTTAAAAAAATATATAATTTTTACTTCTCTTCTCTCAATGTTTTGTTCTTCTTCATGTGTTTCAGAAAAAAAAAAAAAATACATTTTACACACACACACACATACACACACGTACACATATATGCAATATGTTGTTGCTTTATGTTTATGCATATATTTTTTATTTCCCCTGCAAATTGCCAAGTTGGCTGCACTGTGCCTTAGTGCCTGCCTTAGTTGAGTTGGGTTAAACATTATATGCGACCATACATACATATTTCAACGCAAATTAAATCCAAACGACTACCGTAGAATTTTTACTATTTCACATGTAGATGCATACCATCATCATAATCATGCTCATCACCATAGCATCGACAAACAGCAGCACCAGCAGCAGCACCACCAGCAGCAGCAGCAACGATATAGCCTATTCAAATAGAAACGGTGAAATCAGCGCGTTCAATCATTAACGATTTTTATTTTGTTCTTTTAATAGATACTCTTTACTGGCAAACGGCAGACAAAATCAAGCCAATATAAAATAAATAAGTTTTCACGATGTTATCTTGATTTTCTTACTATTTTCTACTTTTCAGTTTTTTTTTTTTTTCAATCATAGTCATTCATAGATCCTACTACTTGGAAAGACACTGAAATATTTTCTTAATTTCTTAATTATACAGTATTTTCAAGAAGAACGTAATTAAATTTGTTCCCAATTGGTATTCGGTTTTCACTGGGCCATAAAATGGGACCTTCAATGGGTGCCGAAGACCATATTGAAACACTGCTGAATTAATTAATATTGATTAATTAATGTTGGTGCCTTAGTGCAGTAGTTAGTGCGTTGAACGTTAGTGCGTTGGGTTCAATCCCCGATTGAAGCACAACTTTAATATCGGATCGTTTTTCTTTCGAACGATGCCCACCTGTCTGCAGGCAATTGGCAATTCTTTCGGCAGTAACAATTTGCCATGAAAAAGCTTTTAAAATAACTCTGAGACAAAGCTCAAAAAAGGTGATGTCACGTGGGTTCTGCCGTTTGGAACCGGCTAATATAAGTAGGTCCCTTCTAGGTCCCTGAAGCACAACTTTAATATCTAAACGTTTTACTATCGAACGAGCGCCACATGTTGGCAAACAATTGGCTATTCTTCCGGCGGTAACAATTTGCCATAGAAAAGCTTCTAAAAGAACTCTGTGACAAAGCTCAGAAAAAGTGATGTCGCAAGAGCTCTGCCGTTTGGAACCGGCTAATATAAGTAGGTCCCTTCCAGCTCCCGGAAGCACAACTTTAATATCTACTCCTCTTTCTTTCGAACGATACCCACTTGTCGGCAATCAATTTGTATTTCTTTCGGCAGTAATAATTTGCCATGAAAAAATTTCTAAAAGAACTCTGTGACAATGCTCAGAATAAGTGATGTCGCAAGAGCTCTGCCGTTCGGCACCGGCTAATATAAGTAGGTCCCTTCTAGGTCTCTGAAGCACAACTTTAATATCTAAACATTTTTCTTTCGAACGATGCCCACCTGTCGGCAAGCAATTGACAATTCTTCCTGCAGTAACAATTTGCCATGGAAAGGCTTCTAAACTCTTCTGAACTCTGTTAAAAAGCTCAGAAAAAGTGATGTCACATGAATTCTGCCATTCGGAATGGGATAATATAAGTAGATCCCTTCTAATTCTGTCCAAAGATTTAACACGCACAACAATACTGAAAGAAAAGCTCAGCCAAAGAGCCCTTCGGAGCTTACAAGTGCCACATGTTTATAATTTTTTTTTTTTTTTTTTTTTCAATTCATGTTTAAACATTTTTACAATAATGTCGAAATATATTTGTTGTCATTTCTTGGCATTATTACAAGAAATGAACCGAATTAACTTTTCGCTTGTTTAAAAAAATGTTTGCAATACTGACAATATTTTTTATTTTTTCGATATTATTTGAAAAAAATTTAAATAATCTCTAAAAATTTGCTTTTCGAATTTGCTTTATTATCAATATTTTTGCAATAATGTCGAAAAAGAAAAAAATGTCGAAATTATTTTTCTTTTTCGAGATTATTACAAAAAATTGGAATAACGTCAAACAAAAAATGTGAATATTTCGACTTCTGCAGCTTTATAAAAATGCCGAAAAAATTTTTTTTCACTCTTTCGACATTATTGCAAAAAAATTGAAGTAAGATCGAATTCAAAAATTGGAAGGAATTAGATTTTTGACCCCTTAATATTATTATTATTATTAATTTTACCTATGGGGGATGTTGCACTGCGATCTATATGATCTATTGTGCCCCCTTCGTGGACCTAGAGTATATCTCTTAACTCAATTCCCTCGATGAATTGTAGTATTGGTCTTACTTCAAAAAGTCTAAGTTCCTCCTCGGGTATGATGAAATCTCCCAGGTGTTCTTAGTACATTTGCATAGGAAATTATGGTCTTAAAATCCTAATAGAATCATCGGTTGCTTTTTTTTGAAAGATTTTGATACGCTATAATATACCACCTTGATCAAAAAGTTCCCGGAATAAGCACCGTGTGTCGCTCCCATCTTTCCAATTTGAGTTGTTTTTGTTTTTTTTTTTTTTTGGTACATCTGCTGTTGATATTCCCTCTAAATCTTAGCGTCATAGCTTGACATTTGCAAAAGTTACGTAGCCAAAAGTACATCTATCTCTGAGACAAAATCATTCTTCAGACCACTTTTTATTGAAAATACTGTACCTCCAAGAATCATTGATCATTAGTCAATGAGTTATGCATAGCTTGAATCATTCATAAATATAATAAATATGAATTTTTTGTGATTTTTCGATTAATTGATTCAATGGAAAATTGCAAACAATCAAAAAGAATCATTCAGGTGCAAGTCGTTATTAATTATCGCGAAAATATTGCAGACTAATATGTGAATGTGTTCTCAAAATAACAGACATTTTGTAAATTATCGATTTACATAGTAGAATCTTCAAGACAGCAGAAAAAGGCCTAGACCCTTCAGACGATCAACAGGACTTCAGGGTGACGAGAGATATATACTGAAATGAAGATTTCAGTGAAGCTCACAAAATTGAGTTTGTAACAGACTAAAACTGAGCCTGTTATAACATTTTTACATACCTACCAATGAACACTAAATCTTAAAAAATTCAACGTACCACCAATATACAAATCATACCAAATATATGCATAATAGAAGAGTTCATTTGATTCTTCTTCTTCTCCTTATTGTCGTAATTTAATAATATCAGTAGGTGTATACATACATACATATGCTCATGTAGTCAGTTGCTATGACGACAGAGAAAGAAGAAACAATCCAATGAATTTTCACTCAACGTAAAATGCAGCGTTGTATAATTCCTAGATGCTTTATACATAGATATGTACTAAAGGTGTATGACTTGCCAACGGAAGGCATGAAAACTAATCGATGCTTGATCGAGTAAGTCGTAATCCGACCTAATGTTTAACACGATATTGTTGAATTTTTGAATCGGTACGTTCGAGTAGCTTTGCTACCACAACGAGTGCTCTTATAGTCGCGCTGTCATTAATTCGCTCGGCCGCTATAAATAGTTGTTGCTTTAAGCGATGCTGTCAGTATCCGACCGCTCGTTTAAAGTAGTCGCCTGCGAGCCCTCAGCTCTGCCCGGGGTCAATTTGACCAACCGCATATACCAGGAGCAACCATCCGCCACCCCGTTGATTGCTCCTATATATTGCTATAAAAGGTCTCCCTCTTCTAGGTGTGAGGCCAGAGTGCTGGATACAGGAGACTCCTGTATCAGGCTATCCTACACAACTATTAGTCGCTTGGAGACTTCTGCTGGGGCAGATCTACCAGACGACTGATACTTTAGGTGCGACCAGGTGGCACTGGTCAACTGGTTAACAATTTTTAGATATTCCATTAAGGTATAGAGTAGGAGATTGAAATTGTATTTTTGAAAATTGTAAGAAGAATGAAAGGAAAATACAACAATATAGTAGTAGTTCCATCAGTACTGAGCCGAACACTCTTCTAATGTCAGTGAATTCATTGCCAATAAGAAATCTTGCGGAATTCGATCCTCCTCCTAGAACAAGAGTTTGTTTTTACGTTGCCCTCTTGTTTGACCCTCGCTGACTGAATAATACCCCAGCTGGGAAACAAAAGGCACATGTTACATGTTTTCACAAGAGTTCTGTCTTTTGAAATCAACTAATCAAAATAATAACCTGAAAAAAGTATTTATATTAGAGGCGAAAACACACAGATTTCAAGGGTTCATACTATATTCATATGCAGCAGGATTCCACTCTTATCCCTATAAACTTGATATCGGGTGTAGTAAAAAGAAATCCATTATTTTTCCAATACATGGCTTTAGTAATCTGTATCTCGCATTGTATAAGTGCGATCGGGTTACGCTAGATGGCGTTAGAAAGATAGAATTTCGTACTAAATAAACTTTTCAGGCAGTTTTGTGATTGCTTGACTCAGTATTGTTTGAGCACGCGTCAAAAATGGTCACCAGTAAAAGAGAAAATACGCCATAGCTTACAGTTTTTCTTTGATAAAGGCGAAAATGCAAGCCAGACGGCTGAAAATGTGAATAGTGTTTATGGTCCTGATACTGTAACAGCCCATCACGTACAAATTTGGTTTCGTCGATTCCGTTCCGATAATTTTGATGTCAAAGATGCATCACGCTCTGAACGGCCAATTGCCGAAAATATCGATAAAATAATGGAAATCGTCGAGTCTGACCGTCATGTAAGCACTGTTTCTATTGCCCAGAAGCTAAACATTGCACAAAAAACCGTTTGAAACAATTTAAATAAAGCCGGATACAAAAAGAAGCTCGATGTATGGGCGCCACACGAGTTAACACAAAAAAACCTCAAGAACCAAATTTCGATCCAAATCGATCCATTTCTGAAGCGGATGGTTACTGGTGATGAAAATTGGGTCACTTACGACTATGTCAAGCGAAAACGGTCGTGGTCGAATAGCGGTGAGCCAGCGCAAACGGTGGGCAAGCCAGAATTGACGGTCAGGAAGGTTTTACTATGTGTTTGGTGGGATTGGCATTGAATCATCCAATATGAGCTACTCCCCTATGGTCAAACTCTTAATTCGGACCTGTACTGCCAACAATTGGACCGTCTGAAGAAAGTAATCGCCCAGTAGCGTCCAGCTTTGCCCAATTAGAGAGGAATTGTGTTCCATCAGGACAACACCAGGCCACACACTTGGATAGTGACTCGCCAGAAGCTCCGGAAGCTTGGTTGGGAGATTCTTATGAATCCACCTTATAGTCTGGATCTGGCACCACGTGATTACTACCTGTTCCTGTTTATGGCAAATGATTTTGCTGATGAAAAATTCGTCTCAAGAGAAGCTTGTGAAAATCGACTGTCCCAGTTTTTTGCCAATAGGGACGACGAGGGTTTCTATGAGAGTGGCATTATGAAATTAACTTCAAAATGGCAGCAAGTTATCAAACAAAACGGGGCATATTTGATCTAAATCGGATCATTCTAACTATGCTAAATAAAACCTTCAATTTAATGTAAAAAATAATGGATTTCTTTTTACTAGATCTTATATATTAGAGCCATTCGATTGTCAACTTGAAAAAAATTATATATTTTAATGTCAGCAAAAATATTCCATAACAAAAAAAAAAATTCTTTCCACTAAAGATTCCATTAAGAGCTACATAGCTACATTGAAATTTTTAATATGAAATAAATTGTACCAAATCAAGTGCGATCAAATATTTATATTTATTTACACAATATTATATCACAAAACTTCATCGTATAAACACTTTGTACATATGTCAATGTACGAGTATAATCGAATTTTTTTTATTCCTTTTTTTGTGTTGTTGTTGTTGCATTTTTGTGTTACTCCAATGTAATGCAATAATTTAGGCAAATAAATAAAAATTATAGCAATCACAGTAATGATGAGTGAGTGTGTGGGAGTGTTTTTTTTTGTTTTTTTTTTTTTGTTATCTTTAAGTCATAATTTGCTGAAAATAAACCGCAACAAATGTGAATACAATGACCTTAAATTCGGTTCATTCAGTTGAACTTGTTAGTTGACTGTTGTGTTGTTGTGTTGTTGTGTTGTGCATACATATTTACATGTATTGTAATATCATTATAAAATAATGAAATATATACATAAAATTACACTTTAATATCGTAATCGTTTAATTAATTACATTTATAAATACTCGTATAATATATTTGCATACATATTTTGTTGCTAAAATTGGCTTTTGCATTGTGGCACTGGCTGTCAACGTCAAATGGATGTTTCGTGTATAGAATTGCAACAACAACAACAACAACAAGAACAAGAACAACAACAGTAAGGTTAAAACGCATTTAAAAAATTACTAAATAAATTATTATTATATTTTTTCTTGAACACAAAAAAAAGAGGAGTTCGACGCCTTCACATTGATGTGCTTTTGTTTTGTGTGTGTGTTTTGCTGTTGCTATATTGTTATTTGTTCATGTTTGTTCTCTTTAGCAAATTGCAATGTCAATGACATTTGCAACAGGCAAACGACTGGGTTTATTCATCTTCAGATACACGATCGATAGATCGCGCAATAAATGACCGACCAACCAACCAACCAACCAATCGACCGTCCGACCATAGCTGTTGCTGCTGCTGCTGCTGCTGCAGTCAATCGCTTTTATGTGTTATTGTTGTATTTGCATTTACACTATATGTAGTGCAGTCATCATATGGATAAGCTTCACTAATACCAACAACATCAGCGAAAGCACGCATATAGCCAGTAGAAACGGCTAGATGATTTGAGAATGCATTGCATTGCATTGCATTGTGTGATGATTTTGCAATCGTAAGGCTTTCGAAATTCCTTGGCAAATCTCAATTCTCTTATAATGATATTATGAAGGCGACTTTCAATCCCAAAATTTTATATATTCATGCTAAAAGTATAATCTAGAACATACTTTTGTATGAGAGATAGGCGTAATTTTCATTCGATTCAGTACTTTTTCGAAATTATTCATTTGTGATCAAATATAATCATATGTGCCAAGTTTCAGATTAATAACTCTATATATTCATGTCTAAACGATGAAAACGTTCAATCGGAAGCATACATTTGTATGGGTGATATGTTTTAATTCGATCGCACTCACTTTTAAACATATATTTGCGCATTTATAGTAGTAATCGATCGTCTTTAAGGATTCTTAAGCCTATAGCTTTATATTTTCATGCACAAAGCACAATCGAGAACATACTTTTGTATGAGACGTAGGTGTGGTTTTCTGGTTTTCAATCGATTACATTCATTTTGAAGCAAACATAATTGTTAATAAAAATATTAATGTGTGCTAAGTTTCAGTCATATATCTTTATATTTTCGTGTGCAAAGCACAATCGAGAACATACTTTTGTATGAGAGGTAGGTGTGGTTTTCAATCGATTACATTCATTTTGAAGCAAACATAATTGTTAATAAAAATATTAATGTGTTTTAAGTTTCAGCCATATATCTTTATATTTTCATGCACAAAGCACAGTCGAGAGCATACTTTTGTATGAGAGATAGGCATTATTTTCATTCGATTACATCCATTTTCGAATTTGCCTATTTGTAATCAAAAATAATGCTATGTGCAAAGTTTTAGCTTTAATGCATTATATTTTCCTTTGCAAAATGTGAAAACATACATACGAAAGCATATATTTGTATGGAAGGTATGTGTAGTTTTTATCCAAATGATTCTATTTTTGAATGGATTTATTAATTAGTAAAAATAATTGTATATAATAAGTTTTAGCTTGATAACTTGAAATTTTCATGTTTAAATATGGAAAACATACCTACGGAAGCAAACGTTTATATGGGAGGTATGAGTGATATTTATCAGATTCAACTTTTGTTCAATGATATACATATATTAAGCCATATTTATCAAATTTCACTTTGATAGCTTGCCGTTTTCGCGTCCAAAGTATAAAAATATATATACGAAAGCATATATTTGTATGGGAGGTAATCGTAATTCACATTGAATTTAACTTATCTTTAAATATATCTTGTAATTAGAAAATATAATCATACATACCAAGTTACAGCATTATAACTTTAAATTTTCGTGCGCAAAGTGTAAAAACACCCATTCGACCATAGACTTTTGTATGGGAGCTAGGCTGTGTGTTGCTGCGATTTTGCTCATTTTCGCACCGAGCTATTTTTTGGTGAAAATGATCTTATGTAACAATTTTCAGCACGATCGCACTATAATTACGATAGTTATCAAGTCAATAGTCATTACAGAGAGGCACAAAACAAGGAAGAAGCAATCCTTTTGCAAAAATATTGAAAATATTTTGTCAACACATTACATGATTTCTCATTGGGCAGATACATACCTATATTAATACATATGCATTCTGTTATTATACGTATACACTTGTAAGCTGCGAATTCTGCCATTGCAGCAGCAGCGGTGACAGCGGCAGCACAAGTACCAATATTCACACACTAGAATATCATACAATATATTATATTATGGAACGTAGGTATATAGACTTAGTATACTTAATAATAATAATAATAATAACAATAAGAACAAGCAACAACAATATGAATGATGACGACGACGACGGCAACGGCAATGACGTTAACGTTGTGAACAACTACAACAATCACACAGTAACAGCAATGGCGAGAGAATTGTTTAATTATATAAGATAACTTTTTCGAAGGACACACACAGTCTTTAAAATGAGTAATGCACCCGAGGTTATTGACTCTCCGCAGTCATAGTCGTTGTTACTGTGTTGTTGTTGTTGTTGTTATTATTGGTGCTGAACTGCGACTGAAGCAGCTACCGTAAGTGTTGTTTTTGTATTGTATTTTATTTATTTGTTTTATAGAATCTTTTGTTTTTCTATATAGAAATGTATTCACGTTGTTGTTGTTGTTGTTGTTGTTGTTGTGATATGTAAAATCAAAGTGATTAAACTTTATGCGCAATTTAACATTTTGTTGTCAAAAGAAGAATATAAAGCAATGTACTACATACAATGTTACGACTCGTATGCCAACAACAACAACACACACACACATACACTCTATCAGCAGCAACAATATCACCAAATGCAATATAAAATGCCAAAAAAATTGTACCAGATATTTAATTAAGTGCTAATTTGCATCTACATCCGCATCATTGTCGCATAAAAAAAAAACACAAACATTTGCACATACACACACATGCACAAATTTCAACTTGTACATTTGCGCTATATATAATTTACAGTTTTTTCAACGTCATACCATTTATGTAAAATAAGATACCATAATTTATAATAAATGAGAATTTATTTGCTTAAGATTTGATTTTTTGTAGACGATTTTTTTTATACACAAATTCAGTCGAAATTATGATTGCAAAGCATGCGAAATGGGTGTATCCTCTACCACACAGTGTTTGAGTATTTACACAATTGGAGTATGAATTTGTAGCAAACAACATTTTTCTTACCACCCATAAATCGAAATAAAGTACAAATTTCTCAAGAGACAAGTTCTATGACCTCTTCCCTTACTAATTCGGACAATTTCGCGCACTGGCTTGCGCAAACTTTTATAAGAAAACCATCACATAAAGTATCGATGGAATTTTTTTCGTGTTCAGAGCAATTAAACCATTAAAAAATAAACTTGTAGTCATTTTAATATGAAAAAAAAAAGAAAACAAAAAAAAAAACGAATAAATTTTCCAATATTTTTTGCAAGTCTTAAGCTACAATTAGATTATTCGACATGGAGGGTCAAGCCCTCAAACATAAATAGCTTAATGCAAATTCAAATGATAATTATGATTTTTAATCCTGGTGTGATGGTGACAGATGTTTCTGTTTAATTTCAATTATTTCGAAGGCGAACTAAAATCGAATAGAAGCACAAGAGTGTTTTCGGATCGAAGCACAATTTAGTTTTATGTTTTATTTATTTAGATAAATGATATATTTGAGTATGGATAAAATCGGATGAAATCCACTAAAGATGTTTGAGTACTTTTTATATACAACAATAAATCTAAAGCTATAGAACTCAAACTCAGCGTATAATATTAGCAAAAAATAGAGCTAGAAAGTAGAAACTTGGTACATATATCTAAATTTACTAATTAATAACGGTGTTCAAATATAAGAAGAATCGAATAAAAATTACATCTACCTCCCATACAAAAGTATGCTTTCATTTGTAGGTTTGTACAGTTTGCGCACGAAAAAATATAGCTAGAAAGCAGAAACTTGGTACATATATCTAAATTTATTAATTAATAAAGGTGTTTGAATATAAGCACAATCGAATAAAAATTACATCTAATCCCCATACAAAAGTATGCTTTCATTTGTAGATGTTTACACTTTTCGCACGAAAAAATATAGCTAGAATGCAGAAACTTGGTACATATATCTAAATTTACTAATTAATAATGGTGTTCAAATATCAGCAGAATCGAATAAAAATTACATCTACCTCCCATACAAAAGTATGCTTTCATTTGGAGATTTTTATACTTTTCGCACGAAAAAATATAGCTAGAGAGCAGCAACTTGGTATATATATCTAAATTTGTTAATTCATAAAGGTGTTTGAATATAAGCACAATCGAATAAAAATTACATCTACTCCCCATACAAAAGTATGCTTTCATTTGTAGGTTTTTACAGTTTGCGCACGAAAAAATATAGATAGAGAGCAGAAACTTAGTATATATAATTATATTTACCACTAAATTCAGTATTTTTAAAATTGATGCAATCAGATAAAAACTATTCCAACGTGCCATAGAAAAATATATTTTCATATGGATATTTTGACACGTTATGCATGAAAATTTAAAGATATCAAGTTGAAAGTTGGTACAAATTATTATATTTACTTAATAACACACTAGTTTGAAAATAAGTAGAATCAGATAAAAACCATGCCTACCTCCCATATAAAAGTACGTATTCGAATGTATATTTCTAGACTTTTGGTACAAACACATAACGCTATAGTTATATACTAAAGCCATATTTTTATATACGAGCTATTAATAATTGAACATGAAAATTATTGGCTAAAAACCACGCCTACTTCTAGCAGAAAAGTATGTATTTTTTTCGAAAATACATCTGCTTATTTGTCACAGTATAAAGTACACTACTTTACGGCCAAAAAATACCATGAAATTCAGGTACAGGGGATCATCCATCCATCCATCCATATTCCTAGGGTTCCAGGTTAGAACATAGGGCCACGACGAATTTCTTCCATTCAGGTCTATTTTGTACCAGTCTCTTCACCTCATTCCAGCTAAAGCGCATGGCACGGGTTTCCAACTCTAATAATTGTCTCCAGGTGTTCGCTGGTCTTCCTCCTCTACGACTTCCTTGGGGGTTCCAGTCAATCGCAGTCCTTTCGCCAATCGCAGGTCGACGCTCTCCCTACGCAGAACGTGACCGATCCAGTTCCATTTTCTTTTTCGGATCTCCAATTGAACTGGTTTTGGCTGCGTTCTGGCCCATAAGACAGGGTTTGATATAGTATTCGGCCAGTATATTTTTAGAATTTTTCGAAAGGCGCCGTTGCCTTTTTTATTCGGCTTTTGATATCTTCGCTAGAACCGCCGGGTATAGTTAATATTAATCTCTTAAGCTCAAAAGATATTTTAAAATTTATTGTAGGTTTTTGAGATAATTGTAATTTTGTATTTTTTTGGATATTACTTGATCATTATTTAAAATGTTGAGTCTTACAGAGAAAAAAAATCATCAAAAATTAATTTTTCATCCGATCTTAGAAATATTAGGCTTAAAGTGTTTGCAGTTAAACAGGCTAGTTTTTCGATAAATAAAACCATTCCTGATTTTTACAATTTTTTATAATAAAATCACTTTCGAAATCAACATTTTTTTTTTATGTAAAAAATTTTACATTATTTTGATTTTCATCAATCCACTACAAATTGTATCTCGTCAAAAGTGGGTATTAATTGTCTTTCGACCGGGGTACAGCTTGTATTGATCAGTTTAGCACAAAATTTTTTGAATAAAGTGTTATACGAATGCCAGCTGAAAGAATCCCGAAGAAAGTGTTGGCACTTCGTCCGATTGGTGGAAGAAAGAGGGGCCGCCCAAGAAAGAGATGGCTCAACGATGTATAAGCAGCCCTGAATTCGATGAATGTTCGAAATTGGAGAGACGAAGCGAGAGAGAGAACAAACTGTAGAAGAGTTGTTGGTGAAGCTTTGGTCCACCCTAGACTGTGAAGCTAAGACAGAGAGAGAGAGAGAGAGAGAGAAAGAGAGAGAGATATCTACAAAAAACCCCAAAACTACCGTTATCTCAAAAACCTGACCATACAAAAAATCAAAAAAATGTGTTTTGAGCTCAGGAGGTCAATACTAACTATTCCCTATAACTGAATTTCCTGATATTTTTCAAAATAATTAATTCTCAAGTAGTAGTATAGTTGAAGCGAGCATTTGATGAGTATATAATTTCGCAGCATAATGGAGACGCGAAATTAACAACTACTATTTATTTGCTGTGAGAATGCTCCACAAAGTAGTCGAGAATTGAACATCCACATTGGGCCATATATGAAACAACCAAGAATTCGAATTCAAACAAAACGAACCTATTGGAATACCACCTTGATCAAAAAGTTCCCGGAATAACCACCGTATGACGCTCCCACATCGTTCCAATTTGAGTTCTTGAGCACTAAATGATTTGACTCCTTGTGACTTCTTTCTGTTCAATCGAGTTAAAAAACCATTATGGAGAACGCGTTTCAGCAGCCAAGAGGAAGTAATGGCAAAATCGCAGGAAGCACTGAGATAGATATACTTTTGGCTACGTAACTTTTGCAAATGTCAAGCTATGATGCTAAGATTTAGAGAGAATATCAAAAATAGATGTACCAACTTGACAAAAAAAAAACAGAACTCAAATTGGAACGATAGGCGCATTACACGGTGGTTATTCCGGGAACTTTTTGATCAAGCTGGTATATGAGTCGAATTCTATGGCCATTATCATAATCTTTACTTATTTTCGTTTCATTTTTCATTTTTCAACAACAACAAAACAATGTATTTCCTTCATCAAAATATTGTGCATAACAGTTTACCCTAAGGTTAATCGAGCTGCCTCCTTTTGATATAGAAAATATGACAAAATTACACCACAGCTTATTGCCGAAGTGTATTCGAACATAAGTAACATGAAAAAAAAAACGATTAAAAATTATAGAAATTTCTCGATTAATTCTAAAAAAAATTTGTATACACGATTCATCAAAGTACTCACACATATTCAGTATAGTATATCGAATATGGGTAAAAATGCACATGCAAAATATGAATCATATAAAACAACATATTTGCTATGAGTTTCACTAAATGAGCACACGCCTAAATTGGAGAGCCATCAATTGGAGAGAGAAAAAAAATAAAATAAAAAATAAAACACGTAAACATACAACAACAACAACGACTGGTAGACACGATCACCACCACCACCACTACTATGACCATCACCATCATTATCATCATCATCATCATCACCACCACCGCCATTATGATCATCAACGACATCCGCATAAGTAAAATCGAATAATAATCGAGACGCAGTAACAGCAAAATAGCAATTTGCATGAAAATATACCCACAGACTCACACATATGAGTACTTACATATATGTATGATAACCCATATGTATGAGTACATATCATACGAATAAATGTGTGTGTGTGTGTGTGTGTGTGTCGACTGGTGCCAATTGCAACTCATCCTGTATAAAATAAAATATTGCATTGGCCTTGGAACATGCTGTCAAGACGATTAACAATGCAACAAGCAATAACAGCGCCAGTTGAAAAAACAAAATATATATAACAATATTTATACAAAACAACAAAAACACACAACTTGTCTAAAAGTGCAGAAATAAAAATAATATGTAAGTTAATAATAAAAAAGAAGTCAAACCGAAATCGAAAGAAATCGAGGGAAGAATTTAACGCACCATATTGTACGCATCTGGAAGTGTTATTGCAAGCATACATGCTTCTTTTTGCTAATAGTGTTGTTTGTTAGTGCCCCAATGGCGTCTCTATGGTGTCAACTTTTGTTGCTCGTAATGCATTTGTGCATTTCGACATACACACACACTCACACAAATAATTTCGAATATATGTATGAGTAGATATTATATTTGTGTCGTTAAAACCAGATGCATTTTGGTGTTCCATTGTAATAAGTCGAGAATTCCAACTATCACTATTTGTCTCATTCACTCACTGAAACTCTCCCTCCTCGGCTCTTTGTAACTTAAATACTCACGTCCAGCAACTAAGTCTATTATATGCCAATAACGCCTGCTCATTGCGTCGATTCTACAACTTACTAACTGGCCAACATGTATATAAGATCTGTCCAAAAAGTGCATGCATTCTTTAGAAAATGATTTTTTATGCAATGAAACAAAGCTCCGTAAAAAAGTAGAAAGTCTGACAGACCAGATAGGCGGTCTATTATAGTATAAAAAAAACTATTACCTTAGATCGTTAAATCCGAATCCGTGATCCGGTTTCCGACATATTGTCCCTAGGTTTCTTTTTAACTTCCAAAAATAGCAGGAAAACGATGTTTTTGATATTCGAAAGATACCTGAGGATAATGGCGAAATTTCGACCGTGGATTCGAACTACACGGTTCTGTTGAGCTTCTTGCTTTTCTTTTTGTGAGATTGTGAAATTTTTCTGAATACGCTTTATGCTCTTTATTATTATTATTATTATTATTATTATTATTATTAGAGGGTTGTATTGCACTGCGACCCTAGCTCTATTTTGTACCTCATCATGGACTAGAGTATTTCTCTAAGTCCAACATCCATAAGGAAATTTAGTATAGATCCTAACCTAATGGACTTCAGCAGAAATTTCCGGTATTATAAATTCTCCGAAGTTTTTCTTTCTTCCCAACACATGTTTTGCATTTTCATTCTCCTCCTTCTCGTGCAATGTCGGCAGGTTTCATCCGAGAAGATTCCCAGTTTCGTTAGGTGATAATCACAGCCTGCAGTATCCTGTCACTAATCTCGTGATGATTCTTATATTATTCTTGTTTAAATTGATACATTCCTCAAGTCATTTTGGGTTATAGGTCCCAAAAAGTGTCTTAGATTGGGACAACCCTGTTAGGTTTTCCCAATATGATTGTCTTTCTGATTCTTCACTCCTTTTAATGAGCATGGATGAATCTCCTTTTCCCAGACCACTCAAGGTTTCTGGGCCTACAAAGGGTGTTGCTGCTACCTTCCTGGCAAGCCTATCCGCCAGCTCGTTGCCTCCAACTTCAATATGTCCTGGAACCCAGTGGATCCATAATTGGTTATTTTCACCAAGTTTATTCATCTTATCAAGACATTCCCCCACCAGTTTTGATTTCACCTGGTTAGAGTTCAGTGCCTTGATAGCAGCCTGACTATCTGTCAAGATTGCAATCCTTTTATTTCGGTATACTCTTTAGAAAGCAGCCTTATGAAATATTTAGAGCAGTTCTACGAACTAATTTTAAAGAGAAATCATTCAGAATTTCAATCATATAAAACAAACTGCAACCCAATGCATGATTTTTTTTTTTTTTTAATTGACCCAAAATAAAACTTTGGTGCACAATGGACCAAAGGTCGCAGTGCAATACAATCCTTAAATAATAATATATTAAAACTTCACCATTTATATTTTTGAAAAACTCATTTTCTTAAATGGTGAAAGTCTCTCAGAGCTGTCTAATCAACCGAATCGATGGTGAATTCCTCCGAGCCTTTTAATCACCACTAAATCTCACTAAGGAATCGTTTAAATTTTATTTGGCAGTCATGGTTTTGAAAGCTTTCAACTTAAACTTCATCATTTATATTTAAACAAAATACTTTTTTCTTAAAGAGTGGTTGAATTAACAAAACAATTAAAGTCCTCCCAGAGCTCTTTCATCAACCAAATCGTTGGTGAATTCCTCCGAACCTCTTAATCATCGCTAAATCTCACTAAGGAATCTGTCAAATTTTATTTTGCAGTCATGATTTTGGAAGCTTTCAACGATGCTTTTTCGTAATCAATACTCGTACTGTGAAGTGAAATGTTAAAAATACATGTCTGAGTGCTCTAAAAGAAATTGAAATGAGTTTTCTATTTCTATTTTTATTAAAAAAATCATATTTATTAATATCAAATTAATTCTGAGTCTGGTAGTTGTCAATGAGAGCACCGGCCAGCACCAAATTTAGGTAATTGAATTGAAAAGGGAATCGAACTCGGTGACTTTCTGACGGAGTCAGAAGAGTGGAATCTGCATGTTCAGAGAATGACAGATCAGCGTTTGGCCAAGATCGCGATGGCAGAGAAATCAATTGCCGCAAAACTACCTGGTCAATCACCGAAGAGATGGCATGAATGCTGGACGTCTAGTTCTACAAAAACTTAATCATTTAACTTGTTCTAAAAACAAGAACAGGACTTATTGAATTATTTCTCACGCAACAAGGCCACGTGAGTTTTTTACTAGAGAGCATAGTCATGTTACTAGGCTTACAACAGTTACCATGCTTAGAACAGTTACCCGGCAGCTGCTGGACTCAATTCAACTGGTGGTCGTCAAATGGACTGCATACCTGAAGCTACATATTGCAGTTAGTGAATCGCAAATGGAAGTGGGAGATTTACTGATTTCGCCAATTCTAAGGCGACATAATCTTTCTACAATGAGGGTAGATCTCGTGAGTTTTTTTTGCAAGCGATGATGATAGGTTTTCAACAACTACGGGCACGTCACGATTCCCTTAAGAAATGTCAAAAGAAATGCTCATCTGCAGTTATTTTAGGCAGCTCATTGAGGATGAAACTCACTAACTTTCTATATTACTTCTTACACAAAATGACCATAGATCAAATTTGTGTTTTACGGGGGGACGTAACGATGTTGTTGATCTGAAGCAGTTCGAAACTCTTACGAAGCTGGTTCCACTGAGTGTTATCAAGAGACGTGCCTGTAACTACTTAAGTTAGTTAATTGAGAATAGAACTCAGTGATTTTCTTTGTTACTTCTCGCAAAATATAGACTTCATATAATGATGCAAGATATCGTGAGGTATTTACTAGGGACCATAGCGATGTTGCAAGGCTTATTGGAGTCTAAAAGTCTAAAAACATAATTTCTCAAAAATTGTTCGTACTGTTCAAAATTAAATTCGAAGAATTTGCTTATACCTATTAACTCTACGGGGGTGGTTTTAGTAGGGGCCAACAATTTGATGAGTGCTCGGCGAGAAAGTGATTTTAAAACAGCGCTATAGCGCTTTTCCTGACCCACAGCAGAGCTTTATGGATTAAAATGGTTAGTTTAGGTTATTTTGGCTGCCCTCTCTCTGAGAAGACACACTAAGGCCTGAAAGGCACATTGTAATAGCACCAATCTTCTCTTCCAATACTGTTGCGCGTGTCAAATTTGGACAGCATTAGAAGGGGCCTACTTACATTAGCCGGTTCCGAAGGCATTAAGAGGCATTTTTAGCAAATTGTGGGTACTCTTCGGGGATTGAACGGACGACCTACAGATCAGAAGACCAACGCACTAACCACTGATCTACGTAGTCCACATGGATCAGATGACGAAGCATATCTTTCTAGCAGATCATACTTTACAAAAGTTTATTTTTCGCTGAGTTTTCAAAAAAACGTTCAGTGCATAAAAAAATCAAATGATCAAAAGACGAAAAGATCTAATGCACATAAATAGACCGGTAAGATTTTTGCGCCTTAAATTTTAATTTACAATTTATTCATTTGTCATCTGGGAATCGATATTTAATATCGATTTTTACTCACAGAGTACAGATTTAATAAAATCTACTCATGTCCAAGTCAACTCATTGACATGAATAATAGGCACACAAGAATTTCCCCCTTGTCTTAAAGTTTTATTACAGGACGTTGCAATCGTTTGCATATGCATGTATGGTATATTCACATAAATATATATTTTTCAGAAAATTCAACAATATTACACACTGCACCAACAGGCAGGAAGACGCACAAATTCCAAAATTATGTGTCATACAGGCAATGATCTTGCATGGCTGTATGACTGACTTGCAGGCTCATGTTGATGGTACTGCTGCTTGCTGCCTGTTGAAACATCAAGAACCATTCTTTTGTTTTCGATTTTTCATTTCTTCCCCTCCCCTTCGCTCGAATTCAGTGACAAATGCAAATGGCATCTCAAAACGGTGATGGCTTCTTATGAATACCCAACTCGAGCGCATTTAATGAACTCTGATTAGTTAAATGAGTCATTCGAATGTTTCTAGTTTCATTCTTTTTATTTTCTATGAACTCGTAACATTTTATATTTCAACGAAAAACTTGATGCTTTTAGTTGCTCATTATTACCATGCTTATTTAGAAGCAGTATTGTCATGGAATGGAGGCATTTCACTTCATTTCATACTTATGACTAATTTCGGCAACATTGTTATTCCAATAGATAGTTCGAATTTGGGTTAGACGGTACTTCTGCTATACATGATCCAATCACTTTTTAAGACTGAAGTCTGCTCGGCACTAATCAATAGCTTTTGCGCACGTATTTCAGTGAAACTCTACACAGACAGTTACACACTTTACAAACTCAAAGGAGTTAGGTTTGGGCTGCCAACTTTACACTTGAACTTTCTGTCTAAATAAAATTCATTTATATATGGCCATTACAACCCGTTATCGAGTTACGGCCGATCTCAGCAGCTCCCTCCAGGAGTCTCTGTTTTGCGCGCGCTCTCTCCAATCAGTTACATCAAGCGCAGATAGGTTTTCCGCTATCTGGTCCTTCCATCGCAGGCATGGCCTTCCCCTTCATCGCCGTCCAAACAACTTTTTCGCCAGAGCTTCTTCATCCATACCAACACCCAACATGGCCTAGCCATCGCAGACGCTGAATAGTGATGCGTTGGACTATGTCAATGTCATCGTAGAACTCGTACAGTTCGTGGTTCATTCGAATACTATAGTCGTCACCTCTTTCATCTTCTTTCGTCATTTTTCTCTCGAACACCTCAAGCGTGGCTGCATCGATCTACGACACAACCCATGCTTCCGCGCCATAGAGCAGCACGGGTATGATGAGCGTCTTGTAGAGTGTCAGTTTTGTCGGGCTAGAGATGGCTCTACTCGTCATTTGCCTTCTGAGCTCGTAGTAACACCTATTAGCAAGAGTTATTCTTCGCTTTATCTCCAGGCTGATATCATTTTCGGTATTAACGGCGTTGCCAAGATAAGTAAATTCCTTGACAACTTCGAAAGAATAGCTATAAAGTTGGGTGCATTTTTTAAAGGCCCACAATTTTTTGTCTAGAGACTTTAGAATCGTCTTCAACCCGTAAGCTTGATCTATATCCATCTAGCATAAATTTTCTACAAGCAGAGCCAACATATTCCACAAGATTTATGTTGGTTGACAGTATCATAGGAGCTTCTCGTAATACCATGGAAGACTTTGAACTCTCGAATCTAGGTGTCCAGTTTCGATTTCAGTACTTTTCCAACTTTCTATGGATACGGCACAAGGAAACGAGAGGACGAGCAAATCTGCCAAGCCTTTAGGAAGACCGATGAAATGCACACAAAGTATCAGGTCAGTCCATAACTTCGTGCGTTATTTTTTCAATAGTTACACAGTAGGCACTTTTTGCGTACAAAAAATAATTCGTGGGAGATAAAGGAACTATTTTTATTTTCTCTGATGTATTGTGCATTCAACAAGTGATTTTATCGCGGATAGAAGTACGCGTTGTTAAAAAATAAATTTCTTGGAATCTTCGAACGAGTATAAGAGGCATATTTTGTATTTTGCAATAAGTGCTGCTGCAAGAAATAAACGCAACTCATGGGGACAATACCGTGAGTGTAAGGACTGCGCAAAAGTAGTTTTCTTGATTTCGAAGTGATGATTGTGACATTGAGGAAGCCACACGCTCTGGTCGTCCTGAGGTCTGTAACTCCGACGCCTTGCTGGAGCTCAGTCAAGTTTGACAGTCGATATGATGGTTGGAAGGTTAAATTCATCACATGGAACTGTTTATAGGCACCTGATTCAATTGGGCAAGTTTCCAAAGCTGGGAAAATGGCTTCCGCATAAACTTTCAGTCGCAAACCTTCTGCAGAGAGTGAATGTGTGTTCTCAGCTTGAAAATGAGAGTTTTTTTTTTTTCAACACTATTGTTACTGGGGACGAAAAATGGGTCCTTTACAATAATCATGTTCGCAAATGCCAGTGGTTAGATAAAAATCAAACATCAGAATCAACTCTCAGAGATCGCCTTCACCCTAAAAAGATTATTCTGTCTATTTGGTGGAATATGTCCGGTATCATTTATTTTAATCTGCTGGAACCAAACCATACAATCAAAGCTGATTATTATTGCCATCAACTATCCAAACTGAATGAAGCACTTAAAAAAAAAATCGTCCGTCTTTAGTCAATAGACGCAAAGTTTTGTTTCACCACGACAACGCAAGACCGCATACCGCAAGACAGACCATAGGGAAGCTGAACGAGCTCGAATGGGAGCTAATGTCGCATTCACCATACTCTCCGGATATTGCACCTTGCGCTTATCACCTTTTCCGTGGACTTCAGTCCCATTTTGCAAATAAGAACTACACCTCAAAAGAAGAAGCTATAAAAAGGGGTATCGACGTGTATTTTGCCTCCAAGGACAAACAATTTTTTGAGCAGGGAATTAAAACGTTGCCTAAACGTTGGTAAGACATTATAAATATTGATTAATAAATACTGAAAACTTATTTTTTATTTATTTTAAAACTACCTAAGAAAAACGCATGAACTTGTGGACTGACCTGATAGCTATTATTAGCATTGCCAATCATGTACCACAACTTTTGAAAGCAGTGACTTTTTATAATTTTCTTAAGAATTGATGCTAAAAAATTTCGGCGCATTTCGCGGTAAGCATGAGACAAGTAACAACAACAACAACAACAAACTATCGCGATTGCTGCCTGTTATTATTATACGTTGAACTTTTCAAGGATTGTCGATCATTGAAACGCATGCGTGAATGGGACATATGAATGTATGTATACTATTATGGATGAGATGTTGCATTGATGTTGTTAAATTTTTTTTTTGTTTTTTTTTTTTTCATCTCACATCTTGTGATCATACAGGTTCAATAACTTATACTGCGATTGTGAATTCTTACGTATTTCATACACAACGCACATACATACGTTGACTCGTGTTTAATCGAATTTAGTTCAAAATTCCAATAACAATGACTTTGCTTTTCGCATCCCTCACCAGCTTGCCAGCTATTTACTATTTCATTTCATTTCTTCTTTTGTTATATGCATTCGTTGATATTCGCAACATTTCTTAACTCCATCAAATGGTCAGAGTTTTGAATTTTTTTTGTTTGTTTCATTTAATCGTAGGCATGTTTGTGTGTGTGTGTGTGTGATTAATACATTTATAATTTAATTGCCACACCCTATGTATGTATGTGTGTATGTATAATTTGGAGAATTCTTCTCCTTCCTTACAAATGCTGGTTAAGGAAACTTGTTTTACGATGTTTCAATGTTTCAACCATGTTTGCACCAGCTTCAGTATGAACACTCAGTTCTTCTTTTGTTACCAATAATAAATTTAGCAACCTCTATTTATGTACTCGTACTCCTATTAGTAATGAAGCTCAGCATAGGTGTGGTCATTGCATTTCGAACATTTATTGAATTTGACAATACATACTTACAGCTAAATAGTATATATAAGAGCGAGTAATTGATTCTTGTATCTGTTTATCCTTTTACTTTACTATAGAACATATTTGGACTTCATTTGTTAGTGACAAAATGGACAAAAAATACCAGGAGAGCCAGAAGAGCTAAATGTCGATAACTGCCATAATTATGAAGCTATCGAACTGAAAATTGGTATACAACAGTATTTTCTCCAACCAATTGATGAGAGTTTGAGATTGGACAAAATCGGATGAAAACCACGCCTACCTCCCATATAAAAGTATGTTTTAAAGTGATTGTTTTCATATTTTATGCACGATAATGTAAAGATATCAAGCTGAAATTTGATGCTGACAATTATATTTACCAATTTGCTAACTATATTCGTAAATGGGCTGAATCGGATAGAAATAACGCCCACCTCTCATAGAAGTTTATGCTTCTGGCTATTCAATATTCAATAAGTGTGTAATATGACACATAGATGGCATTACTAGAATTTTTTTTCATATGACTTTTATTGCTGGATCTATGGGTGGACGCGCTTGAACCAAATGGCTTGAGGGTAAGCCGCAGCAAAACCAAGATGATTGAGTTCCAGTACGAAGGAGAAGCCGAAAACATCTGCCTAAAACTTGGCAGCAATTCCATCAAGAGCGTCGAAAGCTTAAAATACCATGTCTCGCATCTTATTGTAAATGGCACGCTTGACAAAGAAATATCGCATAGGATCCAATGTGGGTGGCAGAGCTGGAAATCCACATGAGACGTTATTTGCGACAAGCGGATGCCACAACACATAAAAGGCAAAATCTACAAATCGATTGTCAGACCAGCAATGCTTTATTCCTCTGAGTGCTGGGCGATACCGCAGAACCTACAACAAAAACTACATGTGACGGAAATGCGTATGCTATGTTGGGCCAGTGGTGTTACAATACTCGAAAAAATCCAGGATAGGTACGTCCGTGGAAGCAGCAAGGTGTCGCCTATCACAGATAAGCTGCAAGAAAATCGCCTCCGTTGGTGTGGTCATGTAATGAGGAGACCGGAAGATCACGTATTGAGGAAAACATTGGCAATAAAAGAGAGTAAAAGTGGCCCACGAAGACCACTTCGAACTCGGTGCTACTTAATAAAATCCGATTTGCGTAGCAAAAACTTAAACGAGGAGACGACACAGGATCGCACACCCTGGAAATATCGTACAAGGAGAGCCGACCCCAAATAGGAAAAGGCTATCACAAAGAAGAAGAAGAACAAGATGATTTTTATTGAGTTCTAACCTTCAAACGACACGTGTATAAAATTGACAACAATCTGATAATTGGTTCGTGAGTTATATAGCATTTTGTGTGAAGCAACTTTTTTTATTGAAAAATACAAAATAGATAAAAGTGAATTTCGTGTTTTGATAAAGCATTGCGTTTTTGGTGGAAAAAAAAATACTGTGGAAACCAAACAATGCCTTGATAAACATTATCCGGACTCTGTTCCATTGAGACAAATGGTAGAAAAAAGCACAAACAATGCAGAACGCAATGGACGACCCAATTGAGGCTGTTATTCCAAAAAACTTTAAAAAATCCACAAATTGATTATGAACGATGCCAAATTTAAGGTGCACGAGCTAGCTGACATTATACAGATATCAGATAGTAGTGTTTTTATCATTTTACACGAACATTGGGACATGCAAAAGCTCTACGCAAAGTGGGTGCCGCGCGAGCTCACAATCGACCAAAAACAACAGCGTAGCGATGCTTCAACGGAATGTTTGGCGCTGTTAAACCGCAATAAAACTGAATTCTATCGTGGATATATGACAATGGATGAAACATTGCTTCACCATTACACACCACAATCCAATTGATAGTCATCTGAGTGGACAGCAGTCCACGAATCGAATCCAAAGCGAGCAAAAACGCAACCGTCGGCCGGTAAGGTGTCTGGCGTCTGTATTTTGGGATGCGAACGGAATAATATTCATCGACTAGATCCAAATACGAACCACGATCAATAGCGACTATTATTGAGAACTTTTGGATCGATTGAAGGCTGATATCCCAAAAAAAGGGCACATTTGCAAAGGAAAAAATGCTTGTTTCACCAAGACAATGCACCGTGTTACAAATCGATGAAAATCGATGGCAAAATTGAATGAATGTTGGGCTTCGAATTGCTACTCCACCCACCATATTCTCCAGATTTAGCCCCCCAGTGACTTTTTCCTGTTTTCAGATCTCATGAGAATGTTTTCTGGAATGAAATTTAAGTCCGATGATGCACTAATCGAGGCCTACTTTGACGAGAAAGAGAAATCGTACTATAAAAGTGGTATCGAAGTGGTTGGAAAATCGCTATTCTCATTGTATCGCCCTTGAAAGCAACTATGTTGAATAATAAAATCGAGTTTTGTCAAAATTTTGTTGTTTTTTTTTTTTCATACTTTTCCTACGGACTGTTATGTATACCTTTACACTTGTCGCACGTAAACATAAAGTTATCAAACTAAAACTTGGTAGACAAGATTATAAGTACTTTTTAATAAACATATTTTAAAATGAACTGAATTGGATGAAAATTACGCCTACTTCTCGCACTAAAATATTTGACAAAAAGCAACAAAAAAATTAAAAAAACTGAAATAATTTCAATTTCTGAGCAAAAAAGAAATTATAAGCAAAAAAAATTGCATTTTTAATTTTAAATAAAATAAATAAATGAATAAAATGAAATAACTGGGGGGAAAAAAGCTTAAGGGGGAAGACCACTTTGACGGTTTGAAAAAATCGATTTTTTTTTTTTGCTTGAAATGTTCTATGAGGTGTGTATTTTAATGTAGTATGCATCTATAGTCCGCCAGAAACATTTAAACGAGGTAACGAGATGATATTTTAAAAAATTTCCCGGGGCACTGAGCGAGTTTCTAAAACTTCAAACGCGTTTATCTCGAAACGACATTTTGTAAACTGGTGGGACATATCACGCTTGCAGTATTCAACCGATTTTGATGAAACCTTGCAAAATTATCGAGAATTTAATTCTGCATCGAAATACTGGATGGGATTTTTGATATTTTATAATTTGGATTTTTAAAGCACGATTTTGAGGCAAATTTTACAGGTAAAAAATTAACAATTTTTTATAAATAGCCACCATTTTCGTAAAAATTAACTTTTCAAAAAACGGCTTCAGTATTTCAGTGCGAAATTATATGGAGAATAACCTGCCTATCTAACTTTTGTTCCAGATTCACTTGCCAAGGGTCCAGATGTCCCACCGATGGGGAAAACCGGGCTGGAGGTGGGCTACGCGACCTGGTGCAGCGTGTACAGGGAGCCCGAGATCCAAGCAAAAAAAATTGACATTTATTGTAAAAAAGATAACTAATAAAATCATATAAAACATTTTATCATTGCAAGTTGTTTTAATGCTGAAAAAAATTCCGAAAATACTTTATGTTCCGACAGCTCAAGGTGGTCTTCCCCCTTAATTTCTCAATGTTGATCAAAAATAAAAAAATGATCCAAAACGTAAATATCAAAAAAAAATGTATTTTTATTGATTATATTTATTGCAAAAGATAAAGAATATTTAACTGCATGTATTCTAAAAATATCACATCTTATCAATTACCTATATATTAGATTACATTCGCTGCTTTGATTTGATATGAAAGCACATGAGTTCAAACATTTTTTTTTTGTTCCATTATGAGGGTCAAGTGAAATAATTTAATTCTAAGGGAGGTGGGGAGGATAGGACATAGAAAATACTGGTTCCGCAAAAACAGCACCAATATGAACTTAAACTAGAATAACGAATAAACGATCAAAAATGTGATACATGAGCTAAATGAAGTATAAAATAAAATTAATTATTTTTTTTTTTTTGCAAGCATTTCTACAACGAGTTCAAGAACCAGTCCTATTCAAAATACATAATTTTATATGCATATATGAAAGTATGTATGTATATGCGTATGTACCAATATGTGCATATGTACACGGTCGTCCAATCGCACTGAAACTATAATTTTCTTTACTATTTGTTGATGAATTTTATTGAAACCGAAAATTGTTTAAAAACATATTTTTTTAAAGATTTGATTAGCAGTTTTCAATATGGCCACCTTTGGATTGTACTATGGCCTTCAAACGTCCGATGAAACCATCGAACGCTGCCTGCAAATGAGTTTGCAGTATATTGGAACATTCTAGACGAAGCTTTTGTTTGATATAATCGACACTCGGGTTTTTTTTTAGTGCCAACCTTACTCTTTAAAATATCTCCAGACAGAATAATCTAACGGTGAATTTGTTCGCCATTGTGGTGACGAAATGAAGCACGTATTGTTGTGTTTCAACCATTCTTGGTTGATGCGTGCTTTGTGCGATGGTGCTGAGTCCTGTTGGAATGTCCAACGTCTGCTAGCGAAACGTTTATCCGCCCACGGCTTTAGTGATCCATCTAAAACATAATGATAATGATGATTTTGAGCATATATTTTCAAAAGAGACGCAATCTGGCTGACATTAAGTAGAAAAGAAATTCTCGCCAAGTTAATCCGCCTCATCAGAGCCCTCTACGAAAATTCCAAACTGGCTGTACTTCATAACGGTAACATCAGCAACCCATTCTCCACCAATGCGGGCGTAAACAAGGTTGCCTCCTGTCGCCCCTTCTCTTTGCCATCGTCCTGGACGACGCCATGTGCCAACTTATCTCGGACAGGAGAGGCATCGTATCATAGTTTTAGCAGGCACCTGGACGATTTGGACTTCGCTCGATGACATCTGCCTCCTTTCATGCAAACTTATCGATATCCAAGCGAAGGCGGAGTGCTTAGTCGCGCTGGCACATACTGTCGGACTGGAGGTCAACATCGCCAAAATCAATGCCATGAGAGTTAACCACAAAAACGCAAGCCTTATAATGGTCGACGGATGCACGGTGGAATTTGTTGAAAGCTTCTGTTACCACGGCTGCATTATTATGGCAGACGGCGGAGCTAATGATGATGTCAACTGTAGGTTAAACAAAGCAAAGGCGGCGTTCGGGCGAACTGCGAACTGCGAATATTCAGCGCATGTGTGAAGTCAGTATCGTTGTACGGAAGTGAAACATGGCTGATCTCAAACACCATCACACAAAAGCTACAAACTTTCGTCAACAGATGCCTCCATATCATCTGTAGAATATTCTAGCCGAACACCATCAGCAACGAATGAATGGAGAACCCGTCCTGTTGCAAATCAAAAATAGAAAGTGGCAATGGATAGGTCACACGCTTAGAAAATCTTCAGATAACATTACAAGAATGGCAGTAGACTGGAATCCACAAGGGAGCAGAGGTCGAGGTCGGAAAAAAAAAATACTTGGAGTAGGTCGATTTTGCGCGAGCTAGCAGATGTCAACAAAACATGGGACGGCGCAAAAATAACAGCACAGAACCGTGTACGATGGAAGAGTCTTGTTGAGGCCCTATGTTTCCAAGAGGAGTAAACAAGGAAAATAAATGTTCACCCCATGGTCCATGAATACAGGCGGAATGCTCCCATCGCCCGTTACGGTAGTCCATACCATCACCATCGGCACCGTTTGTTTTCTGGTGGCCATCCGATGCTTCAAAATTTCAACAGACCTCTCTGGCAAGTTTACTCGCTTGTTCACATATTGCTCAATAACAAATGGTGACCCATCGGAGAGTACAATCTTCGAAATTTCACCACTTTCGGCCAAACGGATCAACGCTTTGGCGCTTTCGAGTCCAACTTTTTTTTTAGCATCGTTTGAGGCGTTAATCCAAGCTCATTTTGTAATATTCATTGCATACTTTGGTGCAATATGTTCAGCCCACGAAGTGTTGGTACCTTTATCTTACCATCTCCATGGCGTTTCTCAATGCTGCCAGTATCGTTGTAACGTGTTATGGTACAATACACAAAACCTTGATTGATTTGAAAATGTTTATCTGTTTAAGTTTAGTATCTGTTCAACTGCCACAGGCAATCCTCCACAATGCCGCGGCTACCCTAGTCAAAAACCCAAATCTAAGGTGGAACAGAATATGCCGATAGATGCATGGCCGTGGGGATGCACAGTAATTAATATGCGAACTCAGAATACCTGCTGCCCTTCTGTTTTAAGATAGGCTTCCTTTGGCAATCTGGCTCTACTAAGAGTGTCTTCTACTTCCAGACAGCTCGTGTGCGTCACCTACATGACAAAGTTATCAAAGGAGTGCGCATTCTTCTTTACTCAGACAGCTAAGCTGCCATCAAATTTCTCTCCTCATGGGAGTTCTCCTCAAAACTAGTCACCGCATGGTTACTTCCTTTCTGCCCAGAACCTTTCTGCGGTATAAGCTGGGCATCGTCCAAAACTATGATAGAAAAACATTATCACGACAAATACCTACTACAATGAAAAAATTCGAAAGGTCTCCGCCAAACGAAAACCCTCATCAGCTTCGATGCAGCTTTTGACAGAATTAGTCTTAGCAGAACAAATTTACGGTTAAAATACCACCTCCACAAAATGGGACTATCCTCTGACACGGAGTGTAGACTTTGTCTGAAAGAGGATGAAACATCGATCCACATCTTTTGCGAGTGTCCGGCCTTGGCCAGACTTCGCCTCAAACACTTTCAGCTGAGTTTCCCAACACCAGTTTCAATCATCAAAAGTTCGACAAGAGCAATTCTATCCTGCATTAAAAAAGTAGAGGAGATTCTAGTGTCGTGGACGTGCTTGGGTACAAAAGATCTCGTTTGGTCGCAGTGCCCATAACACTTGTGGTTGGCCCTCAGAGGTATCAGACGTAAGGCCCATACCCTCTAACAGACCTTGGTCTGGTTTCGTGTTGTCCGCTTGATGAACAAGGATTATGTCCTTGCTCCAACGTCACGCTCTCTTTTGATTGGTTGATCTGTTTAACAATCTCCGCTTGCGATTTTCCAACCAAATCTAGAACAATCACATTATTACGTGTGAATTCCATCACATAAACTCTTTTTTTTTTTGTTCAAGAAAACCCAATCCAAAATGCTTTTGTGCGCTTGTAAACCATAGAATGAACTGTCATCAGTTTCAATATAACAGCGGTTTGAAAATTCTAGCAGTGTCAAGTTGCTGTCAGGTCGATTGGACCACCGTGTATAATCAAAACACCGCTTATCGTGTTGCTCTTCATAATTTCACCACATTCTTCTATGTAAACCACTCTCCGCCACCGCCACTAGTAATTCATATAAAAGCGCATTTTAGAGTTCAACGTGTATTCATGCATTCATGTTCTTTCGATTCGCGCTTCTACTTCATAATTTTTTCATTATCATTCTTCTTATATTGTCTTCTTTTTCTTTCATTCATTAATTCACCATTTACGTACCTACATACTTGTATGTATGTATGTAGTATGCAGGCCATTTATTCTGTGTCGTTATAATATTTTCAATACCCACTAACTATCGTACACTCTCATGAATGTCTATAGCTGCATCATTTACCCCCAAAAGAAATCTAAATGCGTATAAGTGGGGAGATACAACCACAACACATATGTTGTGCTGTTAAGAATGTTATTGCTGTTGTTATAGTTGTTGTTGTTGTTGTTGTTGTTGTTGTTGTTATTGTTCTTTTATGATTATTAAAATAATTCGCAGTAAAAGTCGCGACTATTCTTTCTACGGTTTTTTTTTTTTTTATTTCATTCTTTCCTTCTGACATATTGTACTATGAGTATTTGTTTTCTCATTCACTCCTACATATTATTGTGCTGCGGGTGCATTGAATTTTGTGATTTCTGTTTGCTTTTGCTTAACTTCAAATGCGGCTTCAAGGACAAATGACGTCAGTTTGTCTTCAATATTATATTTTGACTGGCAAAAGTTTTTCTCATTATGTCGGTTGTATGCGGTATGCATGATCAACCATATAGTAAATTTCATATCAAATTGCCTAAGGGGATTAGTTCGCAATGCATACTATATAAGGGTGTTTTTTTTTTCGAGGTATAGAACTTTAAATTGCAATAAAACAACGATGGATTATTCGATTGACATGAATTTTATTTTTATTCGAAAGATAATCTTGTGGCATTACATTTTAAATATGATTTCTGGCATATGACCGCCACGGCTGGCTCGGATGTAGTCCAATCTGGACGTCCAATTTTCGATGACTTTTTCCAACATTTGTGGCCGTATATCGGCAATAACACGGCGAATGTTATCTTCCAAATGGTCAAGCGTTTGTGGCTTATCCGCATAGACCAATGACTTTACATAGCCCCACAGAAAGTAGTCTAGCGGTGTTAAATCACAAGATCTTGGAGGCCAATTCACAGGTCCAAAACGTGAAATTAGGCGGTCACCAAACGTGTCTTTCAATAAATCGATTGTGGCACGAGCTGTGTGACATGTTGCGCCGTCTTGTTGGAACCACAGCTCCTGGACATCATGGTTGTTCAATTCAGGAATGAAAAAGTTAGTGTAATCATGGCTCTATACCGATCACCATTGACTGTAACGTTCTGGCTATCATCGTTTTTGAAGAAGTACGGACCAATGATTCCACCAACCCATAAAGCGCACCAAACAGTCAGTTTTTCTGGATGTAACGGTGTTTCGACATACACTTGCGGATTAGCTTCACTCCAAATGCGGCAGTTTTGTTTGTTGACGTAGCCATTCAACCAGAAGTTCATCGCTTCATCGCTAAACAAAATTCGCTTATGAAAATCGGGAACAATGACAATTATTTTCGAAATAAAATTGCACTATTTGCAAGCGTTGTTCAGGCGTGAGTCTATTCATGATGAATTACCAAACCAAACTGAGAATAAATCACTTGACAGCTGTTAAATCGATCGCCACATTGAACAGTAATGCCAACTTGAAGTTCTATATCTCGAAAAAAAACACCCTTTATGTATTTATGAATACCCCGCAAGACAATCGGATACCTCAAAACTAATTGATAATTACTTTCACGAGGGAGCGAGAGATCTATAAAGTCGAGTGAATAGTATTTTAAAATGTATAAGCAAGAAAGAGATATAGAGTCAGTCACAAGTAAATTCAGTTTAGAGAGTTCAAGTCATTTCACCATATCGACTCTGGACAACCTAGAGCAAAACTTTAAGGGAAGTTGTGCTTAGAACGATTCAGTTGATTTTAATTAATTAAACGTTTATTTTCATTTAATATTTAGACAATTTAAAATATTGTAGATAAACTATTTGAATTAGAATCCTAAGGAATTCTGGGGATTGAATGTGGAATCCCCATCATAGCGATCCTGGACAACCTAGAGCACAACTTTAAGTGAAGTTGTGGTTAGAACTATTCAGTCGATTTTAGTTTAATCGAAATTATTGTTGTAAAATATAAAAGTTCTTTTTAATTTAACATTTAGACAATTTAAAATATTGTAGATAAATTATTTGAATTCGAAACCTAAGCACGTATTCATTGTCAAAAATTAAGTTCCCACTTAAAAATAATATCAGCACTTTTGACAAATTTCCCATACAAAAATGTGTCAAAAAGCTAATACTAAATTTAAGTTGGAACTACCTTAATTTTGACATGAATTACGTGTCCTAGAGTTTTGTCATTGCTGATATTTTATTTGCATTTTTATTAATTTTTCAACATGATTGCATAGAGTAATTCAAAAATGGGTGCCTTAGCTCAGTGGTTAGTGTGTTGGCCTTCTGATCTGTAGGTCGTGGTTCAATCCTCGGCTAATGCATAACAAATTTGAAATCGAAAAGATTTTTCGATATTAAATTAAACCTGTCGGCAAGCAATTGGTAATTCTTCCGACAGTAATAACTTGCCATGAAAAAGCTTCTAAAACAACTCTAAGACAAAGCTCAGAAAAAGTGATGTCACAAGGGTTCTGCCGAAAATAAGAAGGTCCCTTCTAATACTGTCCAACTCGGCCAATGAGCCCTTCGGGGTTTTAAGTGCCACATATTTATTTATTTTAATTCAAAAATGTTTGTGTGAAGAAACAAATTTTTTTCCATTTAGTTCTTTTTTTAATTTTTCGATCAAATAAAGTTCAATTTTTTGACTAAAATCTTCTTCACAGATATTTGTCAATTTTCAGTTTCCTAATTTTGCAAAATATGTACTATAATTTGAATGGAATTCAAAATTATTACCATATTCTTTTTTATTCGTCATTTTGAAATCTGTAAATTTCTTTGTACCATTAATGACATAAATTTTTGTCATTTTCCACGAAATTGAAAATATAAAAATCAATAATTACTTTCGAATTTCATTTTTCAATTACTTCATCTACTAAATTCACTCCAAAAAATATAATTATTTAAGTGTCGAACATTGACTCATTATTACCAACAGGGCTATTTTAATACCCTGCACTTAAAGGTTATGGTATATTCAATTTGGTCAAACGTTTGTAATCACTTTAAGGAAGTTCCGGAGATAAAGAATAGAAAATTCATACAATATCTTATTCATCAACTTAAGCTCCATACTTCCATTTTTCAGACCTCCATGATTTAAAGGTGCCCATCCACTTGTTTGCATCTGGCTGATTCGCACGATAACTTCAACCAATATCGAACTATTTCGACGATATTTTGGATGAAGTACCCACTTATGATCTAAGAGTATGGAAGCTACTTGGACTTGACACGCTTGCACGGGTAACTAAAATGTTCAACTTTAATTTTTTTTTTTAATGTTAATGCGTTCTAAATTAATTATTAATTATTAATAGTCCATCAATATTTAGCAAGTAAAGTAAATATAATGTAATATTTTTATGAGAAATGGGCTTACCCTACCCTTATTCGGTACCCGCTGGAGGACGCAGAAGAAGAGGAAGACCAAACCTCCGTTGGAAGGACCACGTGTTCGGTAACCTGGCGGCGCTTAGAATATCCAATTAGCGCCAGCAAGCGAAGAACAGAGAAGATTGCGACGCATTATATGTTAGGCCTAAATCGATCATCGGTTGTTATGGCCACATAAGAAGAAGAAGAAGAAGAAGAAGAAGAATGGGCATACCATACCCACTATTTCTGGTAGCTCCCATACGAAGTCACAAAATTTTTTAACAATGTCTTCTACTTATGTTAGCCATATTTGTCATATCAAATCATATCAAAGAATTTGGCAAAGCCTGACCCCTTTTTAATGTAGCTCCCATACAAAGTCGCCGCAGATTTTTGAATTTTAAACCGTCATAACTAGATAAATATTCCTCTTAAGATCACCGTATTTTAAAGATAGGTTAGTATATCAAAATAAATAATTATGTAAGAAATGTGTGAGTCACGCCAGTAGCTTCCATGCAAAGTCGTGCAATAATTCTAATTCTGAACTGCCATAACTTGGGTATTCTCTTGTCTAGAACAATTATAAATTTGACAAGTAGATTAATAGATTAGAAAGAAATAATTTTGCAAGAAATAGACTACTCATGCCCACTGCTTAATATAGCTGCCATATAAAGTCGCGAAATTTTGAAATTTTTAAAACAATCATAGCTTTCTTAATCTTACATCTAGAACTAGTATATTTGATTTATGAGAATACTATTGCAGGAGAAAATTATTTCACAAGAAATGGACGAGCCACGCCTACTATTTCATATAGCTGTCATACAAAGTCATCGAATCGTTTGAAACTTTAATCCGGCATATCTTTGTTAATCTTCCATTTAGAATTAGCATATTTGGCGCTTTGATTAATATTGCATAAAGAAATGATTTTTCGAGAAATGAACGAGCTACGCCTACTATTTCATATAGCTGTCATACAAAGTCATCGAATCGTTTGAAACTTTAATCCGGCATATCTTTGTTAATCTTCCATTTAGAATTAGCATATTTGGCGCTTTGATTAATATTGCATGAGGAAATAATTTCTCGAGAAATGAACGAGCTATGCCTACTATTTCATATAGCTGTCATACAAAATCACCGCTACAAATCACTCAATAATGTCGCTAAAGAAAAAATATGTCATATTTGGTGAATGAATACATTTTTTATTAAAATTAGTATCGTTCGCTGATTATTTATATACTTTGCTCCCATACACACACACACCCACACTACGGGGTGCAGAATATGCATATGTCAGCCTAGGCCGACTGTAGGGCTATTTTTCGCATTTTTTTTTTCTTGCAAATGTACATGTATGCATGTATGTATTTTCTCAACATTGTCTGTTCTGATATTAAATCGAAAAAAAAAAATATTCAATTCTAAGCGCGTTCATCTGTATATGATCTTCTTTGCTGTTGTTGTTGGTGGTGGTGATGGTGGTATTATTGTTTTTGAGAACACTTTACTTTGCGGTTTTACGTATATTCTCCCAATGAGTAGCTACACATGCATGCGTATATATGTACGTATGTATAAGTATATATGTAGATGACTGCATAAATATTTTATTTTTTAAATAATATAGAATGTATATTTATTATACATACTTTTACTCTTAGCATGAGATTTAAGTCAAGTGCATTTGAAAAATCATTTGATAAAATATTGATTTAATAATTTTGCAGACAACATTTAAATGAAATAGAAAGTAATATTTTCTTTATAATAATCGCTAAATATACCAGGTGTACAAGCTTAAATCCGCTGTTTTTCGGTACAAAAAAAAAACACATTTTTTTTTTTCATAGAAAGCCAAAAAGTAATTTATTCAAAGTATTTGCCCTCACTAGCTATACATTTTTCCCATCTCTCGGGCAATTTGTGTATACCATGGCAAAAGAATTCCTCAGTTTTCGAGGCAATCCACTCGTAAAGAAATTTTCCAACGATTTCATACGAATCGAAGTGCTGTTCGGCGAGCGCGTGAAACATCGACGAAAACAGGTGATAGTCAGAAGGGGCGATGGGGCGTTGTCGTGGAGAAAAATCAGCTTCTCATGTCTTTGTTCATAACCAGGCCTTATTTCACCCAAAGCATGGCGTAATTTCGCTATACCTCGCGACTCAACAAATTGTGATGGAACGTAGGGAATATCACATAATTTTAGTTAGTTTGTAAGATTTGAATACTTATTGTTAGTTTCTAGGTATTTTAGAAAAATTAAATAAATGCTTAAAAAATAACAAAATAAAATAAATATGTGGCACATAAAGCCCCAAAGGGCTCATTGGTCGAGCTTCTCTTCCATTACTGTTGTGAGTCTTAAATTTTTTGGACAATATTAGAAGGGACCTACTTATTTTAGCTGGTTCACTTTTTTTGAGCTTCGTCACAGAGTTCTTTAAGAAGCTTTTTCATGGCAAGTTGTTGCTGTCGGAAGAATTGCCAAATTCTTAGTATTAAAAAAAAAAAAACTGGTTATTGGTGGTATCGGTGAGAATTGACAGTTTCACCAGGTTTCAACAGCTCGTAGTAGATGACACCCTGCTGATCCCACCAAACGCACAGCATCGTCTTGTGTCCAAAGCGATTTGGTCTTGGAGAATAAGTTGCTGGTTGGCCGGGATCGATCCACGATTATTTTCGTTTAGGATTCTCAAAGTATATCCACTTTTCATCGCAAGTCATCACAAGATGCAGGAACGACTTTCTTTTTTGTCTAGCAAGCTCCATCTGCCTATCGTTCAATTCACGGAGTACCAATTTTCCAAATTTTTGAAACTTCCACATAGCTCGTAAACGTATGGAAATGGCTTGTTGAGTAACACCTAACTGTTCGGCAAGCATTTTTTGCAATGGTCCTCAACTTTTCTGGGTCTATTTTCACGCTTCTTGTCATTCAAGTCAAAATGGCCTTCTTTGAACCGACAAAACCAGTCTCTACAAGTGGTTTCCGATAGCGCACTGTCTCCACAAGCATTCGATGCGACTCAGCAGCAGATTTCTTCAAATTGAAGGAAAAAAGTAGAGCTTCCCGCATATGCTCTTTTTCTGGCACGTAACTAGACATGATTATACGAGGAAAAATGTATGTTGTTGTATGAAATCACTGATGATGTTTACTAATTGATGTAAACAGGTGTCGACGAACTCATAAAAAAAAGGATGCACAATCGATAATAGCTCAATATGCTCACTAACGCCATCTACGAGCAAACAGCGGATTTAAGCTTGTACACCTGGTATATTATATATTAGGCACTTGAGTGTTTATTCTTTAAAAATTTAGTCGATATGAGAAATGAATATGGAATATGGAATGTCTTCTAAAATAATTCATACTATACCCACCACAATAAATTCCCATATTATGCATGCAATGAAATTGTGTATTTATTAATTCTTTGTTTTTATACTCTTTAAAACATTTTAGCATTCAACTTCAATCATTGAATTTCTTATTACATACATACTACACACAATCCAAAAACTCATATCAGCGCGACGCGGCATTATTATTATTGTGCAGTCTTGAGCATACATACTCAGCGCAGCACGTTGCCCTCTTCAATGCAATCGCATTGATGTATTTTTATGTACATCCTCTTTACCACACCTTATCCAGCTAGCTAGCTACCTTTTTAACGACATTCTCAATGACGAACAAAACAACAAACATCGTCGTCAATCACCATTTCATTTCATTTCGACATTGTATGTATTAATCGTTTACTGGTTAGCGCATTTCGCCATAATCTTCGGCGATTAACACTGATTTTGTGTGCGCCGCCAAAATGCGTACTTCGTTCGGCACAACACACTTGAACTACTCGTACGCGTCATTACACGAACATACACACACACACACATACACATACATAACTATGGATTAATTAAAAGAAACATGCAAAAAAAAAAAAAATTAAAAAAACTCACACAAAGTAAAATAATGAAAATAACAATAGCAAAAAGGAAGTAAAAAAAAAAAAAAAAAATTACAAAAATTCTGTAAAACTCTACGCATATTGAAACTCATAATCGTTGGCAATGCGTTCTCTCAGACACGTCGCCACGTCGCGTCAATCCTCTTTCGGTGCATTTCGTATGCATTGCATGGTATCGAATGCAAATAATACAGCAGCAGCAGCAACAACAGCAGGACAGTTCAATCACATTTTACAAAAGTTCGAGGTCAGTTATTAAACCTATTTGCCTCTTTTGTGCTATTATTTTATTTTTAATTCTTCTGGTTTTTTATTTTTTTTTTCAATTTTTTTTTTATTTTAATTTCTTTCTTTTCTTGTGCGAATATTTTATTATTACTTTCAATGCATTTTTTGTACCATACACTGCAGTTAGATGGTATATTCATTTTCATTCATAAATTCTTACTTTTTAGCAAAATATTCCATTTAGAAATGATTTTATTTTTCCTTTGAATTCGATGGCAATTATATGGATTTGAAATATTTTCTAAATAAATAAATATATTTTTCTTTAACCCTTTATGCAGGTTCACTTGAAGCTATGACGTTTTCCCATCTTTCTGGCAATTTGTGGATTTCATCCCAAAAGAACTGTGCCGGCTTGGCGGCCAAGAATGAATCAAGCCAATTTATAATACACTGTTCTAATGTGAACCTTATTCCAGTGAGGGCGTCCTGCATCGATCGGAATAAATGGTAGTCGATAGAAGCCAAAATTTCCCAGACGCTGTTTTCCTAATAGTTTTTGACCGGTGTTGCAACATGAGGCCGAGCGTTGTCATGATGGAAAATTATGGACTCATGTCTGGTCGCATATTCCGGGCGTTTTTCGGATATTGTTCTCTTCGATCGGATTAATTGTGTTCGGTAGCATTCTCCATTGATGGTTTCACCCGATTTTAGTAGCTCATAATACAGCACACCCTTCTGATCCCACCAAATACAGAGCATTACATTGGCGCCATGGATATTCGGCTTTGCCGTTGATTTGGCTGAATGGCTGGGTTTCACATATGATTTTTTGCACTTGGGGTTGTCATAATGGATCCATTTTTCATCACCAGTAACAATCCGATGCAAAAATTACATCTTTTTGTGGCGTTCCAGCAGCATTTCGGACATGCAAAATCGCTTTTCAACGTCTCTCGGCTTCAGTTCATGTGGCACCCAATTTCCTTGCTTTTGAATGTATCCGGCTGCTCTTAAACGTTTTGAAATGGCTGCTTGAGTGACTCCCAAATATTCTGCAAGCTCTCCTTGTGTTTGGCAACAATCTTCATCGATTAATGCTTCTTCCAGTTCTTCATCTTCAAACTTTTTTGGCTGCCCAGGACGTTCTTCGTCTTCCAAGCCAAAATTACCGTTTTTAAAACGTACCATAAACTTTCACGAAAATACGATGACTTTCGGCAGCAGTTTTCTACATATTAAAGTAATGAAAAAGAACTCCCCGCAAAAACACTTTTTCAGGCACAAAGTTCGACATATTTGAGTGAAAAAAAATTATTGTTGTTTACGCTTCAAAAGAATGGACATATACTGAGAAAGACGCACAATTACAGTGGCTTTCCAAAGCATGTTCGGAATATTGGAACGATGGAATAATAATCAAGTTACGCCATCTCTTAGCAAACCGCACGAATTAAGTTATAGATCCAATATATTATTATATATATGTAACGGTCATGCAAATCTTGGGAATTCTTCTCTTTCTTAATATTTTTTTTTCACTCTGGTTTCACCTCTACGGTTTGAGTAGGCGATGGTAAAATAGTCGTAGTAAAATTATCATCCATTATCAAGAGCTGGCTGCAGCCCTACAGGTATGTCACCTCCAACGTTTTAAATTGAATTTTGAATATAATAAGGTTTAATTTAAAAAAATTATGAAATTTAAACCCCTTATCCTTCATAAAAACCACTGGCAGTATAAACGTATACATATTGAAAAGTCAAATGCCGACAGTAGCAACTCTTAATTTTCATAGCATTCAGCTTCGATTGAATATAGTCCATGCCCGCTCGTTTTCGCTTTTAAAACTATATACATTACCTATACATTTTCTTTATTTAACCCATTATTTATATATTTATTATATTCTATATAAAAGCACCATAGCACAGTTTATTCATATGTGCACATATGTATGTGCAAATTAATTATGCAAATACGATTATTCCACTATTATTAAACAGAGTAAAAAATATGCAAATATAACATAAGTGATTGCGGTTAAGAGCATTTTCTACTAACAAAAACTTTTAAAATTTCGTGATATAATGAACTTTTTGCAGTTTTCAGTTGCAATTTCAATTGAATCGTTAGTAGGGAAATTTTATTGCAATTAATTTGGAAATGAATGAATAGCAAAACAATTAGAGCTAATATGCACATGTAACCAATTGATTGAAATACGAGGAAATCTGCCAAATCGGATATTATATTAATTATATTCAACAAGAAAATAGTTTTATTTTAATATCAAAACACCACAATGGCGTATTCATTCCGGTGTGTGTCCATACTAAACGAAAAGAAATGATAACAGAAAACTGTTAGTTCTCTGTTACGGATTTAGCATTTCTTTTCTCTGGTGCTATTTCTCTGTTAGAGATTTATCGTTACTCTTCATTAGTATTCGGTTAGAGTATTAGTACTTGTCAAATTATTACTGCAAATTTTTGCATTTAACTAAAAAACAGGTATGTTATTTTTTTAAAAGAACCGAATAGAAGGAAAAGTGATTCGAAGAGAATTAATAAAAAAACATTCGAAAACCGAGGTTATCTGTCCTTTTAGATATTTTTCAAAAAACCGCAAAATATATCATTCAATTTATATCTTAAAAAATTTTGTAAATCTTTGAAAATGAATTATGAAAATAGAATAATGTGAAAATGTGGCAATTATAAATGAGCATTTTGTAATTCCGTACAAAAAGTAACGTAAATTCTTATTTAAAATGGAGCCTATCAGCTAAAGAAAGTAATTATGAGTACCAAAAAAAACTCAATTTCGCTGGAGATGTATTTTGAAAAAAGTTGTATAACTTTAATTCAATGGGCATTTATATATTGGGACAATTTTTTTATTACGAAAAAAATAGATTCCAAAACAAATTTTTAATTAAAACATCTATTGCCCTTTGGTGATATCAAAGTTTGGTGATACTAGAACTGATATATGCATGTACATATATATTTTTCCATACATGGAAGGACAAACTAAGTGCGCCCTTGAATCTGTGATTTATATTGAAAATCACAGAATAAGTCATATTAATGGAATTCATTTTTTGCAGCATTTAAAACATATTTAGTGACAGCATATGTTAGTCGAAATCCAACTAAAAAAAATTACTAATTCAATTTTACTCAAGAGCCAACACATATAGTTATTATTACATATAAAATTAGAGAGTTAAAATAAATTCAAACATTCATAAAATTATTTCAAAATATAATTTATTTTTATTACAATTTATAGTTAATATTTTTATAGAAAATAAGCAAATGTCCTTATATTAGCCGCAATGTTATAAGCATCTCTGTTATGGTTCATCGTTTCCCTATCATTAGAACTAATTCTTATTATATGCACTTATTATACTTTCAATGTTTTATAGTCAATATTTTTCTATTCGAACACAATCGTCAATGTGTTTATACATTAAAATCGGCTGCCCAATTTTTTTTTTTTCATATCAATCAGATAATTACATCAAACATATTTTTATATTTCAATTTTTCTTATTTAAAGAAAAATACTTGTATATTCAAACGATTAATGATACTAGTAACAAAACTACTAGTACTCGTATAAAACATAAACGCTGTAAAATATAGAAATCTAAAATGGCAAATAGAATTTCTACCTGAAATATCAAATCGATATGGTTGCATTACTTTACTTTAATTTACGATGCGATTACGCTAATTGTTTATATTTCTGTATTAGTTCGACCAATTTACACAAATTTTCTATACTAAAATCCGATTACAAAATGGCGCACCACTAAAGGTACGTACATTGTCAGGTAGTATTTGATGAATACTAAAGTAATCAGTATTTATTTTGTGTCTCACTAAACAACTGACATACGAAGTGAAGTTGGATTCGCAAGTTGCTATTGATGTGTTCTCTGTGTTTTTTCTTTGTATATGTATTACAAATTTTGTATTCATGTCAGTCGCGAAAATCAAGTTCTTTTAACGCAAATAAAAGAATCTAACAACAATGTAAAGTGTAAAACAATAAATTTAGCATAGAAAAACAAAAAAGCGATAGAAAAACAATCATAGTGATTCTGTGTGATAAGAAGGTACTAACTACAATTTGTGAGCCGATAAACGGGAAGCAAAAAAAAAAAAAAACAAGAATAGAAAGAGAAACATCTTTGTTGTTTTGCAAATTTGCCATTTTCATTTTTCATATACAATTAACTAGAAAACAATTTGGATGTTTGAATTCAATGTGCTGTGATTAAATATTAATAATATTCTGTTGCCATATATATATGTGAAATATAGATCACTCGAAAAAAGGTAAAAAAAAAAAAAACAACTAATTTGCCAGAAGTATTTATGTATGTATGTAGTGCCGCGACAGAGCAGTAGCAGCTGATTTTTGCACTTGCACTTGCATTTTACCAATTCTGAATCAAAGTAGACGACAGTTTTGCGTGTGTATACATGTATTCTGAGAATTTGTAATTTTTACCTGCAGAGATGCGTTAGCATATTAGGCCGCACTACTTAGTTATTCTTACTATTAATATATAAAACTGTACCTATTTAAACATTTCATGTAGTACTAATAATTTGAGGCTCACCCTTTTGTGTCTAATAAGAATCGTCCTTGAAATCATAAGTAATCACAGCCATCGCAATTATGTGTAGTACTAATATCGCATGTGTACGACATACATACATACTCATATAGTGTGTGTTCTTTTACCTAGCAAAATTGTAATGACTATATTTGTTGCTATATTCGTATAATGACGTTTTATTACTCTTTTTCTTATTATTTTTTTTTTTTTGATTTTTCTCTATAACGAAACAAAAACCAACATTTTGCAGAAACTTCTATTACCTCCCTGCTAATGTGTATGAAATGGATGAAATTGTTGATTAAAATAAAATAAATTGTGATTACCGTTAAGTACGGTGCACAAAAAAAAAAAAAAAAACGAAAAACTTCAATGAGTTCATTGAATGATGCAATGAATTACGCATCGAAACTGTTTTTATCATTGATGCCAATATCATCGTCATCACATACAGGTACCATTTGCAATATACAAATATAATTTGGTGTACTCATACTCATGCCTAGGTGAGTTATAAGGGAATTGAATTTCATTCGTCAATATTTAATAATTCTTCTATTGCAGATTTATTCTAAATGCACGTCTATCTATGTACGTTACTCTTCTAAATACCCACAATGCTTCGTGTTCAATATAGCTGCTATTGTTTTTCAATCATTTAAATTGGGTAAGTGTATTTTTAAATAAAAATTATTATTATTTTTGTAAAATTGCGAATTATGTATCTATCTGAACCTTATGTATACCAATTAATGACATTTTTGTTTTTGGAATTCTGGATAAATTACATCTCAATTAACTTTACTACTCACTTCTGTGGCCATTGCAGCTAAAATAAATACAAACATCTTGCAAACCACATCATCAGAGTTGTACATGCTTGGAATGGTGCTTAGCAATTACCTTGTATACCTCTGTGACCGGCTCTTCAGCATAGGAGATTATTATGGTGTTGTACTATCTCATAAAGAGATCTACAGCAGTCATGAAATGTTCCCTATTTTATGAGAAATAAATGAAGGCATTAATTAGCAGCTTGACTGTTACTCAGGATGAAAGTGGCTCTCTGTGGGATTTTGCTCTGATTGATTCTCGACAGAGTATTGCTAATAGCTTCGGTTGTTAACTAAAATACTCCGCAGTGATCAGGAAGACTAAATTTAATGTTAAGGTTATCAAAGTTCAACGTTCTCCGCCTACCTTTCTAAGAGCTTAGGACAGTTAGTAGAGATGTTCGTGTGTTTCAGCGGAGATATCTATGTTTCCAAGGCATTTCTTAGCATTGGGAGGAAATTAGCAATGGTCTTTCGAAAGGGTACATGAGCTTGATATAATCAAGTCAAGACAGATTGTTGTTTTCCTTCAATAATGTGGTCTCAATTAGGTCAAATTCAGGCTTTAGTATCCCTCGGTACAGTATAGCGTATCTGTGGGTCGATTGGGCGGATAAGTGAGCTCGTGGGACTCGAACGAATATAAAAAAAATGAAGTCGCAGCATTAAAGCGAATTCAAATACTTTCATTTCCAAAGAACTTTGATACAATCTGGTGAGTTGTAATTCTCCATATGTTTACAAAGTACATCAAGTGAGAAGTGTTGTTCTAAATGCCTCTGATTAGTATACTAGCTACTCTGTGTTTTTCCAAGAGATTTAAGAGATTTAGAAAAATTTGTTTAACTCATCCCACCGAGGCAATTAAAGACATTAAAAAACCAGTGAAGATTTGAAGTTTTTGTTTGACCATTTTTTATTTTTTTTTTATTTTCCTTTTCTTCATTATTACTATTATTGTTTTTATATTAATCAAAATCTATAAATAAGAAATTTAAAAGCAAGAAGATGCAATAAATATTTTATAAACAAACACTTTTCGAAAAAAGTGACACATATTTTTGTTTTCCTAATTTTTTTATTTTTTATTTATTCAAGTTGCTCTTAATAAAAGCAAAAGAAAATATTTTTATACAATTACCATACAGTGGTGGAAATTTCTATAAACTCAATATGATTTATAATGAAGGACTTATATTAAATAAATATCTGTTCAATTTTTTTCGTATGATATAATATTTATGTGTTTTCTGGAAGTGTCATTTTTCCTTCTAACTTCTGATTTCCTAATCTTAATACAAGGACCATCTAGAAAAAATATTGAAATGAAAAAATACGCTCATACCTCACTATACGGCCTCTTATATTTTCCGAAAAAATTACCCGTATATCAAATTGTCGGACCAGAGTTGTTTCATACTATGGATTTTGAGTTACTGAATCTGAATCCCCGGATTTACGCCATCACCCTCAGGTTTCTTTTCTATCCTCAGAAAATCATTTTTTCAGTATATGTGCTAGTATTTTGAGGTTAGAAAAAAAATTTGAGTGTTATGATTGAAGTCCGACCTGAAACCCGATTTTATCCTAACCTTAAAAACATTGTTTTTAGACTATTTCTGCCGATTTTTTTTTGTTGGAAAGAAACTTGAGTGTGATTTCTGAAACGCGACCACGTATTCGCATTTAGAGACCCAAAATCTATAGGTTTTGATTACTCACCATCTTAGAAAGTATTTGATTCTCTTTTTCACTCTCTCAAGATTGCCTTTTTATTTTGAAAACTACAGCAAAAATGCATGTCTGTGACTGAATTAAAATCGCATGATTTTTTAGAATATCGAAAAAAAAATATTGAAGTCTAATAGTGTTAAGTCTCACGATCTCGATGGCCACTCAATCGTGGGACTTGGTCTGCATTTCGAAAAATCACACGTTCAGAAAATTTTTCAGGTAATAGAGCCATTGTTTCACCAGCTGTATGCCATGCGGCGCCGTCCTGCTGAAAATACGCGTGTCCATAGCATCAATTTCAAGCTAAAAAATCAGTCAAAATCGTTCGGTAACGCCAATCTATTCACTGATGAAACCTCTTATTGAAATACTCTATAGAAAATAATTTAAAATTGTATAGAAAAATGTAAAGAATTAAATTTTGCATACAATGTTTGCAGGAAATTTTGAAAATTTTACGTTTATACAGCGTGTTCCAATAGTAGATGTGGTGCTTTGTTACCGATTAAAATCTACATTTCTCCAAAAAAATATTCTTAAAAAATCATATTTTCGTAAAATGCTCATTTCCATCTCGGCGGCTATGTGAACAAGCAAAATTGCCGTAACCGGGGCTCGGAAAATCCACACGTCATTGTTGAGAAGCCAATGCATCCACCGCGAGTCACTGTTTGGTGCGGTTTATGAGTCAGAGGCATCATCGGGCCGTATTTTTTCGAAGATGAGGACAGAAACACCGTAAATGTCAATTCTGAGTGGCACCACACTACATTGGAGGACTATTTTGTGCAGAACAGAACGGCGCTGCACCACACACAACTCGCCTCAATTTGGTTTTTTTTGGGTCACAAATTCTCGAACCGTGTAATTTCTTATGGGATCATACGATTTGATGCCGTTAGGCTTATTTCTGTGGGGTTACACAAAGGCTAAAGTCTATGTGAATCATTCGAAGACGATTCCAGCAATATTACATCGCTGATTCGGGCCATTCCGGAGGCCATCGTGCTAAATGTCATCAAGAATATGGCCGAGGAAGTGAGATATCTACGGAATAATCGAGGTGATAATATCCGCGGAATAATCCTACTGTGTGACCTTTTGAACGAAATAAACTATTTGGAAAAATTCCGAATCGTTACGTTGTGTTATTCAAAATCAAAAGTAGCACACATCTTAATGAAACACCTTGTATAAAAAATAAATTCCGACATAATTTTGAAACAATGTTTGCATACGATTTTAAATAATTTTCAGCAAAATTTTAACAGATGTACGTATAGCGAAGCATAATTACAAGGCCGTATAGCGAGGCATGGGTTGTAGTAATAATTGAATTTAAAACTTTTGCATTTGCAATCGAAAATTATTATCGATAAAATTTTATCTGATTTTCTTTCATACTATTTTTATGATTTTAAAGTTGGACATTATTATTTTTCTACCGAAAATTAATAATTTTTTTTTTATTTTTTTATTTTATTATATTTATTATTATTTAATTTTTAATCATTTCTTTAGGCATAAAAATAACGATCATCTTAAATCTTAAATCAAATTTAAACAAACTGATTAAAATCTACCAACTTGAATTTGTAAAAATTTCCACCACTGTACATTCGTATTATATACGTTAACGTATATGAAACAAGAAAAATATGTTTGCAATTATTTATATATTTCTCATTTTTAAGCAAATATAAGTGCTTTTGTACTCATTTTCCAAGAATTTCATTGTGAGCTCATATGTATATATACATATGTATATATACATATGTATCTATACATATGTATCTATACATATGTATATATACATTTGTATATATACAGCCAGAGATGCATATATCCATAAGTAATTCAGTTAGCCAACTTGCGCTCTAATATCACATTCATCAATCCATATATATATATATATATATATATATATATATATATATATATATATATATATATATTTATGTATGATAATTGTTCAATAGTGTGACACTTTGCTGCAAACAATATTTTGCTTGCTTGACATTTATTCAAGTCCATTCATTGCTCTCTAAAAGGGTAGGTAGGTGGTAGGCAAGATAATCTTTTTGTCAGAAATCATTGATCTTGAAATGAATGAAATGTGAGGTATATACAAATCTGACGTTTAAATGTACATGTATATATTTATAGATTTGTTACTGTATATTATTTACCTGCGCTTATTGTTATTGATGAGCAAAATAAATACTAAATTCAAACACATGTACCAAGTATATATATTGTATTATTTAATCGCCATTTTGTAGAAACATCCATATATATATATTACATATATTTTTGCGCGCCTGAGTTATTTATATACATACTTACGAGTGCGGTCCCAGAACTTCCCGACCTGACATATGAATGGCGGCAGTAGTTTGAAAAAAAAAGACTGGTGAAAAGTGACAACCTTATAAGGCGTTGTTTAGTATTTTTTTGCAGCTATCGAAAGTTAAGGACCTCAGTGAATTTTTAAACATGCAAAAAATTGGTCACTGTTAAGTAATTCAATACTTTCATTTGTAAGGTCTCAGTCCAACGAATATTAAAACCGAACTAGATTCTCTGGGAGAGTCTGCTCCTTCGTTTACGACCATAAAATATTGGGTGGCAGAGTTTAAACGAGGTCGTACGAGCTGCCAAGACGAACACCGTAGTGGTCGACCAATTGAGGTGGCCAAGGGTTAAGAAGAGGATGAAAAACGGTTAAGAAAATCCACAAAATGGTATTGGATGATCGCCGGCTGAAGGTGGGTGAGCTAGGTGAAATTGCAGGCATTTCAAAAAGTGCTATACATCGTATATTGACCGAAAATTTGTAGATGAAAAAGCTGGGTGCCGCGTTTGCTCACAATAGAACACCAAACAACGTCGTGAAGATGTTTCTATAGAGTTCATCAAGCGGACAACACGAAACCAGACCGAGGCCTGTTAGAGGGTATGAGCCCTACGGCTGATACATCTGTGGGCCATCCACAAGTGTTACGGGCGCTGCTACCAAACGAGATCTTTTGCACCCAAGCCCGTCTACGACACTAGAATCTCCTCTACCTTTTTAATAAAAGATAAAACTGATCTTGTCGAGCTTTTGGTGAGTGAAGCTGGTGTTGGGAAACTCAGCTGAAAGGTTTTGAGGCAAAGCCTGTCCAAGGCCGGGCATTAGCAAAAGATGTGTATCGATGTTTCATCCTCCTCCAGACAGAGTCTACATTCCGTGTCAGAGGATAATCCCATTTTGTGGAGGTGGTGTTTTAACCATTTTGTGGAGGTGGTGTTTTAACCAGTTATTATTAGCCGTAAATTTGTTCTGGCTAATTCTGTCAAAAGCTTGGCGGAGACCTGTCGAATTTGTCCCTTGTAGTAGCTATTTGTCGTGATAATGTTTTTCTATCATAGCTTTGGCCGATGCCCAGCTTTTACCGCAGAAAGGTTCTGGGAAGAAAGGTAGTAAGCTTCCGGTGACTAGTTTTGAGGAGAACTCCCATGAGGAGAGAGATTTGATGACAGCTTGGCTGTCTGAGTAAAAATGAATGCGCGCTTCATTGAGCCCTTTGGCATGCCCTACACCCTTGGTAGAGCCAGATTCCCAAGGGAAGCCTAGCTTAAAACAGAAGGGCGGTAGGTATTCTGAGTTCGCATATTAATTACCGTGCACGGTTTTTGACTAGGGTATGGATTGTCACACCCGTTACCCTCTTATGGAGGATGCCCTGCGACATAAACACAGTAATAAAGCCAAATTTTTGCGTCGATTCGTAACCATGGATAAGACATGGGTCCACCACTTCACACCTGAGATAAAGAAGCAGTCAAAACAGTGTACTGAAAGGGGAGAATCGTGTCCAAAGAAGGCGAAGACAGTTCCTTGCATCTGCAGGCAAGGTTATGACGTCTGTTTTTTTGGGATGCATGTGACATAATTTTTATTGATTATCTTCAAAAAGTGGTTGGCGTAGCACCGTGATTATTGTGTTGGCCTTTTGATCTGTGACAAAGCTTAGAAAAAGTAATGTCCCAAGGGTTCTGCCATTCGGAAACGGCAAAAACAAGTAGGTCCCTTCTAATACTGTCCAAAAATTTAACACGCACAACAGTAATGGAAGAGAAGCTCAGCTAATGAGCCCTTCGGGGCTTTAAGTGTGCCACATATTTATTATTTTTTTATCTTCAAAAAGGAAAAACAATCAATGGCGAGTATTATTCTCATTCTTGCAGCGTTTAAGTGATGATATTAAAAAAAGGTCGCATTTGGTGAAAAAAGAAAGTGTTGTTTCATCAAGACAATGCACCAATTCACACATCCGCTATTGCGATGGCCAAAATCAATGAATTAATGCACGAATTGCTTCAGCAAACACCTTATTCCCCAGATTTAGCTCCTTTGGATTATTTTCTATTTCCAAATTTGAAAAAATGGCTTGGTGGTAGAAGATTTGCAAACAATGAAGCGGTGGAGTTTGAGGTAGATGGTTATTTTATAGCCTAGACAGACAGCAGCGTTAATCCGGATTAACGATGCACTTAATCCAAATAAAATACTAACCTGACAGACGGCAGTATTGCGGATTAACTAAACAGCTGATTGCTGTTTTATTAGGTCTGCTCACTTACATTACTATCACTATCAAAATCTGTCATCTGTCACTCTCGATATGCGAAAATCTACAAGAAGTACGTGAACTAAAAACTATCAGAAACTTGTAAATTAACATTCACAGTTCGTAATTGACAGTTTGATTTATTTGTTCGTCAACGCTTTTCATGTCGAAAACTGTTAAGAATTGTTGAAAGCTTTTTTATAAGCGAACAGACCTATTGTTTTGTAAGTTGAAAGAGAAAAATTCATAATAGTTAATGCCCGAGTTAATTCGAATTAAATCGTTAATCCGTATTAACGCTGTCGTCTGTCAGGACTATTAATGAGATAGACAGTTCAAACTATAAACAGGGTATCGAAGCTATAGAAAATATCGATGGGAAAAGTGCATGTTGAGAAATAAAGAAAAATTTTCCCAAATTTGTTTTCTTTGTTAGGTCGGGTAGTTCTGGGACCGCCGTCGTACAAATTGTTCTTTTGTGTGCTTATGGCCAATTTAAATGATTGTAAATCACAGTCTTCTTTCTATCTCTTATTATTATTATGTGATACATTACATTATTCTCACTTTCATCGAAATTGTGATTTCATACATAATACATACATTCTATATATAATACAGTGTACGGTCTTGCCAATTGATAAAACGTGTAAGGAATTCGTCACTTGTTCATATACATAGTATAGATGCTTACATATCGAACAGCAAGTATTTCGTTGTTGACCATTCGAATTTACAATTCACTATTCATTGCTGTTGTTGTTGTAGTCGTCATCGTCATCATCATCATCATCTATCGTTTTCATTTCTATACGCCCGGGAAATGTATGTTGTTTTCATTTCACATCGTAGGTTGCGTTACTTTTGGCACAATTCCCACAAATATAAATACATACTACTTGCATACTATGGACACTAAAGAAAAAAATAAGCAAACTCTCAGAATACGCAAAATATTATGAGATGTTTATATATACACACACACACACACACACAAAAATTGATTTCATTTTAATTTAACGAATTGATGGTTTTTATTGTTTTTCCTTTTTCTTTAATTATACAAATTCTTATATTTTTATGCTCATACACAATTTCACTTTGTACCTATTAGTAGCAGTTTCCATTTGTTTATCTTCATAGATCTTTTTTCAAAATTTGTTCAATACAAGTGGTTGTTTCAAAACAGAACAATAATTTAGAATTTGTTGTATAAAATTGAACAAAAAAAAAAAATAATAAATAATAAATACAAAATAAATTAAATGAAATCAGATGAAAGATGAGATTTGTAATGGTTTTTCATTTGCATGAGTAATTTTCATGTATGTACAATTTGTAGTAGTATCAGGTCAGTCCATAAATTCGTGCGTTTTTTCTTAGATGGTTTTAAAATCAATAAAAATCAAGTTTTCAGTATTTCTAAATCAATAATATATTTTCCTGCATTATTTACAATGTCTTCCCAAAGTTGAAGCAACCTTTTAATTCCCTGCTCAAAAAAATATTTGTCCTTGGAGCCCAAATACCCGTCGATATCCCTTTTTATAGCTTTTGTTTTGAGATGTAGTTGTTATTACTTAAATGGGACTGAAGTCCACGGAAATGATGATAATCTCAAGGGTGCAATATCCGGAGAGTATGGTGGATGCGCCTTGCTGCTCCCATCCGAGCTCGTTCAGCTTGCCTAAGGTCTGTCTTGCGTTGTCGTGGTGAAACAAAACTTTGCGTCTATTGACTAAAGACGGACGATTTTTTTTTTTTTGAAGTGCTTCATTCACTTTGGATAGTTGATGGCAATATAATCTGAGCTGTGATCGCCTGGTTTGGTTGCAACAAATCAAAATATGTGATACCACCGGCCATATCCCACCATCAGGAGGCCATCTTCGGGGGTTGGTTCTGATGTTTCATCTTTATCTATCTAACCACTGGCGTTTGCAAACAGGATTATTGTAAAGGACCTATTTTTCGTGCCCAGTAATAATAACAAAAAAAAAAAAATTTGTGGCACTTACGGAGTGCGTCGAATAAAATTGTCCGTTACATTTCTTTCCATACTGTGCTATTGAAAGATTAAAAATCAAAAAATTTTTATCTGAGTAGCTCTGATTTAGATATCAGAAAATATTATGTGTCAGTTATGGACAATAAATATGCCGAACGAAGTGGAAGTGCAAGAAAATATTATTAAAATATTTCAAAAGCAAACTCACTGGTCATTTAAAAAAATTACCAAAGAGGTAGGGGTTAACCCTAAAATCATTTCTCTCGTTATTAAACGCTTTAAGGAAGAACCGCGTATTGACCGGAAGAAAGAAGGGTCCACATGATCGCGAAAAGGAGAAGAAGGTTGTGACAATTTTGAAGAGAAATATATTTCGGGAAGGAAATTAGCGGTGACTGCTGATTGCTCAGAATCTTTTGTGCGCAGGACTAAGAAGGAAGCTGAGCTGAAGACGTACAATGTGCAAAAAGTTCCGGATAGAAACGCCGTCAAGAATGAAACTGCAAAACAACGAGTTACAATGCTGAACCAAAATTTCGTCAAGAAATTTGAATGCTGCATAATGGACGACGAGACTTATGTTTTAGCGGACTTTTCCCAGCTACCTTGCCAGGAATTTTATATGGCCGATTCTTGAGGAAATGTTGCTGAAAAATTCAAAGCCAAAAAAATTACAAAATTTCCAGAGAAATTGCTTGTTTGGCAATTTGGCAATTTGCAGTTGCGGCAAAAGGAGCAGCACATTCGTGACATCGGTTACAATAAACAGCGAAAAATAAGTGTATGAAGTGTCCACGTTTTTTTTGGCCTGACCTCGCTTTATGTCACTACAGTAAAACGGTCTTAGAGTGGTTCCAAAAGAAAGAAGTGATTTTGGTGCCCAGAGAAGCCAATCCACCAAACTGTACAGAACTAAGGCCGATTGAGAGATACTGGGCTCTAGTAAAAAGGGAGATGAAGGCAACAAAAAAAGTGGCCAAAGACCTTCAAGACTTCAGAAGGAGCAGCAGCTGGTCTGCAGCAGCTGTGAGGGTGTCGGACACTACCATAAAAACATTAATGGAAGGGATTCCTGAAAAAATTAGTATTTTATTAAAAAATAATAACTCCTGGTCTTTTTTGTTTTTTTTTTTTTGTAATCTAATAATAATTTTCAAAATAAAATACTGTAGTTTATAGAAATCGGACTACTGGTTCCAAAGATTTTATCATTTTTGTACCGGACAACTTTATTCGACGCACTCCTTAAAGCCCCGAAGTGTTTTTTGGCCGAGCTTCTCTTCCATTAATGTTGTGCGTGTTAAAAATTTTGAACAGTATTAGAAGGGATCTACTTATTTTAGCCGGTTCCGAACGGCAGAACTCTGGCGACATCAATTTTTTTGAGCTTTGTCACAACGTTCTTTTAGAAGCTTTTTCATAGGAAATTGTTACTGCCGGAAAAATTGCCAATTGCTTGCCGACAGGTGGGTATCGTTCGAAAGAAAAATGTTTTCCATATTAAATTTGTTATGCTTCAGCCGGGGATTGAACCCACGACCTACAGCTCAGAAGGTCAACACACTAACCACTGAGCTACGGCACCCAGTAACAATACGGTTCAAAAAATTCTCATTTTTTGCTGAAGGTTTGCAACGAAAAGTTTATGCGGAACCCATTTTCTCAGCTTTGGAACCTTGCTCAATTGAACCAGATGCCCGTAAACTATTCTATGTGATGAATTTAACCTTTCAGACATCATATCGACTGTCGAACTTGGCTCAGCTTCCACGAGTTCCAGCAAGGCGTCGCAGTTAAAGACCTCAGGACGACCAAAGCATGGGGCATCCTCAACAATTACAATCACCACTTTGAAATTCGGAATCACAGTATACTCTCCATGAGTTGCGTTTATTTCTGCAGCAGCAGTTGTTGCATTTTTTCCACTTTTATAAAAAAAATACAAAATATGCCTCTTATAGCCCTGACAGACGACAGCGTTAATCCGGATTAACGATTTAATTCGAATTAACTCGGGCATTAACTACAGCTAATCCGCATTAACTCGACAAGTTAATTCTCAAAATTAAAGAGGATTAGGGCAATTGACGATGGCAACACTGCTGAAAAATTTATATTGTGAATTTTTCTTAATCCAGCTCACAAAACAATAGGTGTGTTCGCTTATAAAAAACGTTCAATAATTGTTAACAGTTTTCGACATGAAAAGCGTTGGCGAACTGTCAACTGTTTCTGATAGTTTTCAGTTCACGTACTTCTTGTAGATTTTCTCATATCGAGAGTGACAGATGACAGAAATTGATAGTAATGTAAGTGAGCAGAACTAATAAAACAGCAATCAGGTGTTTAGTTAATTAGCAATACCGCCGTCTGTCAGCTTAATATTTTATTCGGATTAAGTGCGTCGTTAATCCGGATTAACGCTGCTGTCTGTCTAGGCTATTATAGTCGTGCGTAGATTTCAAGATTTTTTTTTAACAACGCGTAAAATCACTTGTTGAATGCCCAATACATTTAAAAAAATTAAAAATAGTTCCTTTAACTCCCACGAAATATTTTTTGTACGCAAAAACGCGCCTAATGTAAAACTATTGAAAAAATAACGCACGAACTTATGGACTGTCCTGATATTTTGTGAATTCTTTATTGAAATACTTAAATACAAAATAATTTGATCGAAATATAATTTAAATCAATTTTTAGAATATAGTTGCATTGTATAAGCTTTAAATATTCATTTGTACTCAATCGATATGGGGCGGGGGAGAAATATCAAGCACATTAATATTACATTTACATGTGGACATCACCACAGCATCCAACCATCATTCCATCAATCTCACAATTTTAATTATACACACACATACACACGCTTCAATTACATACTCAACTCGAAGTCGAATGTTTAATGTTTGGAAAATATGTGGCATGGAGTTGGCAGCATCTGTTGTCCGTGCTTGGCCTCGACACAGAGTAATTTTTGTATACCAACGAAATATTCTTTATTACAGCAAAAGCAGAAGCAACAGCAACGGCAACAGCAGCAGCAGCAGCAGCAGCAGCAGCATCATGTCGTATGACCTAAATATGATTTCGATTTTTCGAAATCGTATTCGAGTTATATCTCAAATACTATACAACAATACAAATTCTCTTTGTTTGCACATTGTTCTCTCATTTTATGCTCAATCGGTACATCCTCTCATAATCAAAATTCAAAGTTTCAATATAAATTTCCATGTCCATTCGGAATATGTTGTACAATGCAATAATACAGCAATTTACTCATGTACGTGTACATACATAAATCTGTATGTATTTGTATCTACATACTCGTATAAGCAGTCTGTACGTGCATCACTTATCTGCATTTTTTTTTTTCTGTTTGGTTGATTTGCAATTTCGCAAGTAATCGTTTCGACTTAGACGCATCACCAACTTTGAGTCCCTCAAATTGTCTCTTAATAATTCAGTATCGTTGCTGTTGTTGTTGTTGTTGTTATTATTGTGCGTATATTGTATACATGATTTGTAGGCATGTAATCCTTTCGATGGGCTTCATTTACTGACTGAGATCATAGTAGCGTAGCCGTAGGCCTATCACTAACTGCAAGTCCTTCAAAATGTCTCAATAATTTAGACTTCTTGTAGTAGTAGTTTTTGCTGTTGTTATTTTCATTAAGAATTTTCAAAAAAAAATTCAAAAATCCATTTTTCCGAATTTCATTGCCTATAACTCAGTCCACACACACCTTTCGAATGGTAGGCCTATCACTAACTTCAAGCCCTTCAAAATGTCTCCATAATTTAGATTTTTTGCTGTAGTAGTAGTTGTTGTTGTTGTTGTTGTTGTTTTGATTAAGAAATTTCCCAAAAAATTCACTTTTTTCGAAATTCATTGCCTATAACTCAGTCAACCGAAAGGAAGAAAGGACCACACCTTTCGAATGGCGTGCAAATCATGGTATATGGATAAAATGTTTTCGAGATTTTTGCAAATAACTTAAAAAAGTGCGAAAAAACATGTCAGAAATAGGCGACTTACGCCTATTTATATTTTTATCTTTAAACTGGCCAAACTTAAGTAGCCTTGTGTCTTCTTCTTCTTCTTCTTCTTCTTCTTATGTGGCCATAACAACCGATGATCGATTTAGGCCGAACATATAATCCGAACATATGGCGCCAATTGGATATTCCAAGCGCCGTTAGGTTACGCACCACTTGGTCCTTCCAACGGAGGTTTGGTCTTTCTCTTTTTCTGCGTCCTACAGCGGGTGCCGAATTAAATATGCTCTTTGCTGGAGCGTCTTCTTCCATTCGCTCGACATGACCTAGCCAGCGCAGCCGCTGAATTTTGATTCCCCTGACTATGTCAATGTCATCATACAGCTCATACAGATCATCGTTGTACCTTATTCGATACTCGCCATCAACGCAAATAGTTCCGAAGATCCTGCGCAGAACTTTTCTCTCTAAAACTCCAATCATCCTCTCATCCGTAGTGGAAATTGTCCAGGCTTCTGCACCATATGTTAGGACAGGAATAATGAGGAACTTGTAGAGTGTGATTTTCGATCTTCGAGAGAGGGCTCGACTACTCAATTGCTTACTTATGTCTAGGACAACTATATTTGCAACGTAAATTAGTATCGAGTAGATTTGTCAGGAGAAATATTTTCCCGCAAAATTTTCTAGTCACGCCCACTATTTAATATAGCTCCCATACAAAGTCGAGAAATAGAAAACTATTTTAAAGCCCAAAACTTATAAAATATAACGCCTAGGACAACTAAATTTGACACGTATATTGATATCGTAAAGTGGGTGCCGTAATTCAGTGGTTAGTGCGTTGGCCTTCTGATCTTTCGGTTGTGGTTTCAATCCCCGTCTGAAGTATATATTTAATATCGAAAAAATTTTTCTTTCGACCGGTATCTACCTGTCGGCAAGCAATTGGTAATTCTTCCTACAGTAACAATTTGGTGTGGAAACTCTTCTGAACTCTATTAAAAAGCTCAGAAAAAATTATGTCACAAGGGTTCTGCCATTCGGGACCGGTTAAAACAAGTTGCTCCCTTCTAATATTGTCCAAAATTTAACAAGCACAACAGTACTGGAAGAGAAGCCAAAGGACCATTCGGGACTCATAAGTGCCACATATTTATTATTTTTTTTTACTGATCTTGTAAAACGAAATAATTTTTTAAAAAATGGTCGAGTCACACCCGCTACTTAATATAGTCCCCATACAAGGTCGTATGAATTTTAAAATATTTTCAAGCTCCATAATATGAAGCACAGGACAAGTCCTATTTGAGACCTATTTTAGCATTGTACGTAATAATAATTTTACCAAAAGTGGATGGGTCAGGCCCAAAATTTAATGTAGCTTCCACACAAAGTCATGGAATTAAAAGAAATTTAAACCATCATAACTTAAAAATTTTCCGACTATGACAAATATTTGTGCGCTAAAGTCGGATACTCCACAAAAAAAAAAAAAGCGCAAGGTAAGCCAGATTTTTAGATATATCTATATGCTTAGGGTATACATCGTTCGGCCCCGATACACTATAAGAAGATTTTTGACATTCAAATTAGTGCAAATTCAATTGGATCAATTTGAGTTTTTTCCTTTTTTCTTTTTGTAATACAACAACAACTTGTACCTACGATTGCCAGCATAATATCGGCTTACATGTATCAAGTTCGAATGAATTTTTGAAATAATATCCAAAAAGAAGATTGAACGCTGGATTGATGTCGAAATATTTTTGCAATAATGTCGAAATTTTTCTTATACATTTTCGATTATATACTAAAAACAACAACGATAACTCATGACTTTGACGACCTGCATAACATCGGCCTATTTGTATGAATTAAAACCGAATAAATTACGGAAATAAAATAATCTAAGAAATACCAATACACCGCATGTCAACATTTTCCTTTTAGATTTTCGATAATACAACATATTTAATAAAAACAATAACTCTTGTCTGTGTCCGCATGCTTAACATTGCCTACATCATAAAAATTGACTGTCCAAGAAGACGCCTGTCTGCTGCATTAAAGTCGAAATATTTTTGCAATAATGTCGAAGCTCTGTTTTTTTAGATTTTCGATAATACATGTAATAAAAACAACAACTCTGACTGCTGATATAACATTACTTCATTAATAGCAAATGAATTAATGTCGACACATTTTTACAATAATGTCGAAAATGTATTTTATAGAGTTTCGAAATTAAAAGATTTGCGAAATGAATGCAAAGTTAAACAGAAACTCAGAAACTTTTCCCATCCTTTGATGAAAAGTTAAAAAATTCTGAGAAATTTGATAATATTGGAATATTTTATATATTTATTTATTTTATTGCACATGAAAACATGAAAATCGTTCCTGGGATTCATGTGAAATTGTAGAAAATTCGGTGAAATTTTGCAAAACAAGTTATTAATGACTCATTAAAACACTTAAATGTAAATATTCGCAAATTTAATCTTTTTTTATTGCACAAAATATTGAACTGCTTTCTGAGACGACTAATTTGACATATTTCAAATGTAAAAATCTGTCACATCTGTTATCATAAAAAATACTTCCTAATAACATTATTACTTTCAGTCGTTGATTTCTAGACATGCACCTACATTTTAGTATGCAATTTTATCCTTTCTGTCGTTTGCATATAATTACGACGCAATTAAACGCATTTCCTTGTCTCGCTGTCTGACGTAGAACGCATTTGATATGCGTTGTTGTTGATACGAACACAAACCCACTAATAGGCAAGCACGCACATTGAAATCATATGATTACTGTATGTATTTTTGTATGTGCTCGTATGTATACACATAATTGAGTGCCTACCTTTATGATACTTTTCGAAATCTAGGGCAAGTGAGAGCATGCTCATCGTCCATCCATCCATCCATACATTCATTTATTCATCTGTATGTACTTTATATATACCATACAATGACTTCCTTATGCTGAAATCCTTGTGCGAGAGATACTTATGCGACATTGCCATTGGCTTGAGAAGGTTGATGGGTGTGAGAGTGTCCTTTCTGTATGTCTCTGTTGTCATCTGCATTTACGCATTTATGTATTTTTGTGTGTTTGATTTGTTTTAAATAATGTTTTTCAAATGATCAATTTTGATTTGTACAATTTAAATGTTGGATCATAAACAAACGTGCATGCAATATAACGTAAGACTGTTTACCAACGAATCTAATTCATCGTGTGAATGTTAATATTATTTATTTTGTTATTGTATTATTTGTAAGAAAATAATTCAATGCAGCTCATTTAAATGCATGTATATTTAATTTATCATCCCAATAAAGAAAATGTTTCCTTTAACCTGTTTCGCTGAAGCTTTTACGTTCAAAATACGCACTACTCTCCCTTGTGCTCTCTCACATGTGAAAAACTCTCCACTACCGAGTAGTAGCCATTTGTCTTCACTTCCGTTAACTTTTCTCTTGCATTCTCTCTCTCTCTCTCTCTCTCTCAAAATTACTCTCTTGATTTGGATTTATTCTTCTCAACCCTCATTCATTCGTGTTCGCTTTCAAAGCACATAATAAAGGATAGAAGATGAAGCAAAAAAAAAAAAACAAAAAATTATTTGAAAAAAAAAATAGTGTGAAAATTACACAAAATCGAATGCTCAACAAAATCAACCCAGAAATACTTGGCCCAGTATCAATTTGTACGTTTTCCCATAATGTCTGCCATCATAGTGATGTGGTCGCTGTCTAGTACGGAAGCACAGCAGCAGCTACAGCAACTACAGCAGCAAATCTTACAACTTTTGCACACACAAAGCAAATAGTAGAACACGGATGTACATAGTTGCGAAAAGAAAAAAATTCAATTCAAGTAAAATACAAAAATCCAAAATAGGCAAATAAATCAAACAATTTAGTGAGCATAAAATGCAATTTAATCAAATATTTCATTTTTATAAATAAATAATAGAAGAATATAAATAAATATAAGAAAAAAAAAAAAAGAATAAGTGAAAGATTTTGATACAGTGAATGTGGTGTGTTTGTTGCTATTCAACGGATGAAAAATTTTTTCGCCTATATACATACACACGAACACACGTTTTTCACTACTTCGTCATTGATGTCGTGGTCGTAGTCGTCGTCGTTGTTATTCTCATCGTGATCATCGTCGTCGTCGTGATAGTCCGTGTCGTTGAATTTTCGTATGAAATACAGTTGCATGAAATGTCATGCATTCGTACATATGTGATTACTACTACGACACTTGCCTCTGTGAATGATATTTAATGTACCTACTAGTTGGAAGAAGAAGAAAAAAGAATAAGAAAACGAAAAGACGGAAGATATCACACAGAAACGCATAATAATTGTGGCTGGTTTTTTTTTCTTTTGTTTCTATTCGTTTTTCGTTTTTCGTTATCACAAGCAAGGATGAAAAATCAATATTGAGATTATATAGAATATGTAGTTGTTGGAATAGTGTGAATACTGTGTGATAATAATGATGATAAAAGTATAAAAATACAACATAAAATATATTAATTGAAATATTTGTAAAATTTTGAATTTTCTAAACTAAAGATAGAAGGAAAAATGTGAAATGAAAGAAAATTGCATAGAAATGTGCAAGGAAATAATACATATTCTTAAGAAATACCATCACAATAGCAATAACAACAACAACAACAATAAGAAGAGCAAAAACGTGTACTAGTAATAGTAATACTACTACTACATAGTAGTATCACTGTGCTAACAATACTTGCTATGTACATACATATGTACATATTATTACAACAGCAACACCAGAAGCAACAACCAACCATCTGCTGAAAGAAAAATCTCTATGGTTTGCATGTGTATTTTCCGTGTGTTCAAAAAAAAAAAACACCTCACCCCATCATCATCATGGTGAAAGCAAAAGCACCATCACTAGCACTACCATTAACTCTCTCTCTTTCTCACTCTCATGCTCTCTATTTATATAATAAACTCTCTCATCATTTGAATAGGAAGCAGCTCGTTAAAATATATTCGTTTGTAGACTTTTGTAGAGATTTAAATTATCATCGTACCTACTCGCTAGTGTAAGCACATTTCGCATGAGGCAGGCCAGAGTGTCGTGTATCGACGACGACGACGACAACGACACCGACGAGTTGTGCAAGTGGCCTCTCATAGAAATGCATTGTTGTTGGTTGTGTAGTATATGACATTATTGTATTGCCTTTCGTATGTATAGTTTGTTGTCGTTTGTTTTAAATTTTTTTTTTTTTTTGGATACACTTTTCTGTTTTTATGGCCCATAATTTTAGTGGAGGGGGAGACTAGATGCATTTGAGCATATTTCTATGTATCCATTTGCTGATATTTTTTTGTTGAGTTTGTTTTGCATTTTATAGACACTTTGTCTTCTCTCTCTCATCTTTATTGTTGCTGCGCTCATACTTAAACGAAGCACCAGTACTAGACCATTTTGCCCTAAATATTTCGAACTTCACCTTTTTTTTTTTTTGTTTTTTTGTCTTTTCCTCCTATTTTTTTCAAAATAGTGGTTGAATTATGTAAAGAACGGGATTTGAAAAGGAAAATATGAAAATAAATAAATAAATACGAAGACTTGTAGAGTACAATGATAGTTTGCGGAATTACGACAATTTTCAATGTTTATTATGGGTATTTCCTGAGTGAAATTCATACCCACATACACAAACATGAACACATGTGTGTGTGTGTATTCATATAAAATCCATAAAGAAATAATTATTTTTTATTGTGAATATTTTCATTAAAAAAACAAAAAATACCAAAATTGTATAAAATCTGATATTTTTGTTATTGTATTGTGTACATTGTGCATTATCATATATATATGGAATATGATTATATGGAACCTGTTTAACTAGAATTTTTTGTTATATTGTATGTAGATGTATAGATATAATTACATTCACATATGCAAAAAATCAACCCCATCTTTTTAGCTGAAAGAAGCATTCTTCTGAAAATTAATATTAAAATTAAATGGCCATACTCATCATCCATTCACCCCTTCCGCTCTAAATGAAGCATACATCTTTGGCATACGCTATTCATATATGTATGTATGATATGTACAATATGATATTTTAATAAGAGTTTATGGATAAAAGTAACGAAGAATGAAATTTGTAAATCCATCAAAAGACATTATAAAAATGTCTTAACCCATTTCCAACCAATTTTAGTTGAAATTATCATGAATTTGAGAAAAATTGTTGAAAATAAGCAATAAAAAATATATGAACGGTCAGATGGTTTGAAGATTCTTTAATTTCAAAACAAATTGTTGCAAATTTTAAATTTCTTCTATTTTACTAGATAAGAAAGCCTGCAGAGAGTGCATCTTTTTTAAAACACTTGAATGTATTAACTTCCAACATTCCCTAAGTGATAAAATTCTCGAGTTATTTCTACCAGAATAACCTGACCCCACAAGGAATCCTCTTTTATACTAAATGACCGCTCTCTTTAGACAGGGCTGCCTTACTAACCTTCCAAAAATATTATAAAAAAATGTATATGTGGCACTTAAAGCTCCGAAGGGCTCATTGGTCATGGCAAATTGTTACTGCCGGAAGAATTGTCAATTGCTTTCCGACAGATGGGTACCGTTCGAAAGAAAAATTTTGTCGATATTAAATTTTGTATACTTCTGCCGGGGATTAAACCCACAATCTACAAGATCAGAAGGCCTGAGCTATAGCAACCATATAAATATTATAGCATTTTAAAATTATAGAAATCAAACTAAATTTATTAGCGGTATTCACGATCTTTACCATGAAGTCACAAACTAAAATTGGTATGTAGTTCTTCCTAAGAAACTATGAAATGGGCGTGGTCTAGTGAAAGTCATGCCTACCTTTCACACAAATGTATGTTGTTGTTTGTATATTCTCATACTTTTCGAAGGAAAACATAAAGTTATCGTTCTAAATCCTGATACATAACATTAGTCTGAACGCATAATGCATATAATAGAAAGTAGGCGTATTCGAATCAAAACCACACTTACATCTCCTACAAAAATAGGTTTCCGAAGGTTTACTTCCATACTTTACGCGCGAAAAAATGAGCTGTTGAACTAAAATAGTACCACAGTTGCTCTTACCACAAAAATTCATATATTAGAAAAAGGGCGTAATCAGATAAAACTACGTCTATCCCACTTTACTCACGAAAATATAAACCTATCAGAGTAAAACCCGATGTGTACGATTTTAAGAAGTAATAAATGTACCTGTTTGTGCATTTTAAGCGGAATCGGATAAAAAACACACCTATCTCCCATATAAAGAATATTTTGGAATGCATGTTTTCACGTTTTTCACACGAAAATACGACGATATGGAAATAAAATTTGAAACATACGATTATATAAACTAAAGAATATACATATTTTGAGAATGGACGGAATTGTATAAAAATTACGCCCATCACCCATACAAAAGTATGTCTCAAAAAATTATATTTTCTATTAAATGCACAGAAGTAAATTTTTTCGGAGTCGTTGTCTGTTGGTAATAGTGTATAGCTTCGATATTACCAAATTTTGGCTTTATTCAATTAATTTTTCTAATTTTGCCAGCTGTTTGCATAACAAATATATACTATACGCTTTTAGTGTTGCATACTTTGAAGCGCATATTAAAATTGTGTAGTAAACGGATTGTGAACTCCACTATTAAGTTTGCAAATACTATTTAGGGTGTCTTTTTGTATAAATTATCATTCATTTTAATACATTTTACGTGATCAGTTAAATTTTTAGAAGATGCTCTATTAAAAAAAAAAAGAAAAGAAATTAAGAAATATTTAATAGAGAAAATTTCTGACTGTTGTTGTTCTTGCTATTTCTGTGATTGAATTTTTTCAAAAAATTTCCTCATTTAAATATATTTATACGACACTATATCATAAATATTAATAGGTACAGGATATACCATAAAACACAAGGATCTGTAATTCCAAATACTCCTCCGCCTCAAAGGAAAATTATTTGCAAATCAAATACATAGTAGAAAAAGCTTTAAGAAAATTACTACAAATTACAAATATGATGTGTGCAACATACCACAAAGAACTCTAAATAAAAAATTTAAAATGTTTGTAATTGTAGTGTGATGTGTTAATTGTGATAAAAAACAGACTTCTTTACATCAAACTATATAAACAAACAAAAAAAATTTTAATTATTTACTATAAATTGTAAACGTTTTTAATATTGTGAATACATAACAATAACAATAACAAGAACAACTGAATTAAAATGTAAATTGAATCAAATAAAATGTGATTAAATAAAAAATAATAACAAAAGCAAGCAGCACAAAAACTCAAACTAAAACTAAAAACAAAAAAAAAAAAAAAAAGGACGCCAGAACAGCGCTCTCTTCATCATCATAATAAATTTTATTCAACTACATAAATAATGGAAAATTTCTATATACATCTGCACTGCCAACATTCTGACAAATATGTATGATTTGATTCCAAAACTCTTTTAAAATTGTTTCAATTTTTTTCATAACGTTTGTTTTGCATGTTGTAATCAAATACATGTACTATAACTAACTAAATGAATACATGCCTCTTGCATACAATCAAATAAATACTACTCATACTCGTACACTCGTAAAAGAGAATAAATAAAAAAGCGTGTGCATGCACGTATATTTTCTATTAATATAATAATTATGATACTTACCTACTTATTGTATGTAGTAAAAAATTTTCACATTACAATGAAGCAGTCATAGTCCTTTTACAAGGTATGAATTCTCCAAAAAAAAAAAAAAACATTCGATTATAAATATGAAATTTTATTATAAAATTATAGATACTCATTATTATTATTTTTTTCTTATTATACCCTGCATAATGCAATATGCATGGTATATTCATTTTTTTTTTATAATTTTGTTTAACTATTTTTCTTCTTTTTGTTTTTTTTTTTTAGACATTTTTACTTGAACTGTGATTATGAGTTCCACGAAATCGCAAGTAGCCGTAGCTACAAATATTCCAAGTTTGTCAACATCACAACTTCAAAAGGATTATAGTACTGAAGAGTCTTTGGGACGTCAAAATAGCTTCGGCAATAACAGAAGAGTAAGTTATTTAAATTAAATTTTAAATTTAAACTATTTAAAAAATTTCGTACAATTTTTATTTATCGTATTTGAAATAACACAATGCCTTTAAATTTAAAATGTTGAAAGAAAATAATTCTCGAAACTTTAACCGAACCCTTGACTTTAACACTTGACCTCCTCCTAAATGTTGATTTTTAATGGATTCTTTGAAAAAATCTCAAAAATTACCCAAACGGGTGACAGCTAGAGGGTTAAAATGTTCTGAGGAAATATTCCTCAGAAAATTTTAATATGGGTCTCTGAAGACAAGAACTCTCCTAAATGTAATTTTACATATGATTTTTCAAATTTCATGATTCCACTTTTGACCGAAAAACACCAAATTTTAAACCACTATAAAAAGAAATGTATCCTAGTGAAGGAGAAAGTGGTTTGAGCTTTTGTTACGCTATGGTTTGAAACTGGTTTGAAACTGGTTTGATTCACCCCTGAGACAATGACCCTCAAATTGTGGCATGGAGCTATTACACTATACGATAAAGTGCTTAAAATCTTAATTCCATTTTTACATGTTACCTATAACTCATACATATTACTTGTCTTTGGTCACCCTTAGTGACATTTTCTGAAGGATATCTTTGTCAAAGATTTTAAACCTCGACCTCCTCCCAAATGTTGACTTTTAATGGGTCGAAAATGACCCATACGGGTGACAGTGGATTAAAATGTTCCGAAAAAAACAATCCTCGGAAATTTTTAATATGGGTCTCTGAAGACAAGAACTCTCCTAAATGTAATTTTACATATGATTTTTCAAATTTCATGATTCTGCTTTTGACAGAAAGGGTTAAAATTTGACCCACTGTAAAAAAAAAAAATTGTAAATTAGTGGAGCAGAAAGGGATTTGAGTTTTGTTACTGAAGTCGCTATCGTTTGAAACTGGTTTGATTCACCCCTGAGACAATGACCCTCAAATTGTAGCATGGAGCTATTACACTATACGATAAAGTACTTAACATCTTCGTTCCATTTTCACATGTTACCTATGACTCGTACAAGTTATTTGTCTTTGGTTACCCGTAGTGCGATTTTCTAAAGAATATCTTTGTCGAAGACATTAACCCTTGACCTCCTCCCAAATGTTGACTTTTAATGGATTCTTTGAAAAAAGGTAAAAAATGACCCATGCTGTTGACAGTTAAAAATAATAAAAATAAATATGTGGCCACATAAAGCCCCAAAGGGCTCATTGGTCGAGCTTCTCTTCCATTACTGTTGTGCGTCTTAAATTTTGGACAATATTAGAAGGGACCTACTTATTTTAGCCGGTTCCGAACGGCAGAACACTTGTGACATCACTTTTTCTGAGCTTTGTCACAGAGTTCTTTAAGAAGCTTTTTCATGGCAAGTTGTTACTGTCGGAAGAATTGCCAATTGCTTGCCGACAGGTGGGTACCGTTCGAAAGAAAAATCTTATCGATATTAAATTTGTTATGCATCAGCCGGAGATTGAACCACCGACCTACAGATCAGAAGGCGAACACACTAACCACTGAGCTACGGCACTCACAGTTAGACTGTTGACAGTTAGAGGGTTAAAATGTTCCGAGAAAATAAACCTCGGAAAATTTAAATATGGGTCTCGGAAGACAAGAACTCTCCTAAATGTAATTTTACATATGATTTTTCAAATTCCATGATTCTGTTGGTGCCGTAGCTCAGTCGTTAGTGCGTCGGCCTTAGTGGTAGTGGGTTCAATCTCCGGCTGAAGCATAACAAAATTTGATATCCAACAAATTTCTCTTTCGAACGGTATCCATCAGTCGGCAAGCAATTGGCAATTCTTCCGGCAGTAACAATTTGCCATGGAAAAGCTTCTAAGAGAACTCTGTGACAAAGCTCAGAAAAAGTGATGTCAGAAGAGTTCTGCCGTTCGGAACTGGGTAAAATAAGTAGGTCCCTTCTAATTCTGTCCTAAATTTAAAACGCACAACAGTAATGGAAGAGAAGCTCGACCAAAGAGCCGTTCGGGGCTTCTAAGTGCCACAATTTTATGTATTTAGTTTTTTTTTTTCAAATTCCATTATTCTACTTTTGGCCAAATTTTAAAATGTAAAAAATTTGTAACGTAGTGGAACAGAAATGGATTAGGGTTATAATTAATGAAGTCAAGGGGGGAATATAACATCGGCATCAACAGCATCATAAAAAATTGGTTATAGATTTAAAAATCTTGATTTATTCATCCAAATCAATTTAATCCCCTTCAAAATAGACTTCAACCGATACAATATAATTATGCTAACGATTTTTCCAATCATCAAAACACTTGTTAAATTCGATTTCCGGGTAGACTCAATACCCACTTCGATAATGACTGTGATGACAGTGTGGTTTGACTTTTTTCAGGTACAAATTATGATTTCAAAATAATCTTCACTTATCTTTCTGATATTCATTCAGTGTAACTAGAATCGCTAACTGCCAATCAAAATTTCAAATTTTCGATTTACCGTTAAAAACCCCGTTATCATTACCGTTAAAACCCGTTATAGCTTGTTAATCGGTTTTCCAACCAATTACCGCTTTTTTGACGATTCTTACAACAATATCTTAAAATTTACCACTTTTTCCACAGTCTTGGAAAGAAAAAAAAAATACAAAAATTTCGAGTTTTCGACATTTAGAGATTTAAAATTGACCTATTTTTTTCAACAATTTCTTGAAACAAGCATATGAAATCGGGTTAATAAAAACGTCTAAAACACTCAAAATTCCAATATACCGTTAAAATCTCCGTTATGGGGTCACGTGCTTCATTTGACAATCAATAACTATGTCAGTTTTGCAATCGATTACTGTTTTTTTTTTTGCGGTTTCTGGAAAAGAAAATAAATTGACATAGCTAAATTAGCAAATATTTTAAGTTTTTGACAAGAAGATCTTAATTTCAGCATTTTTTCTCATTTTTTCTGTTTCAACAAAAGAATTCTTTGAAATAGTTTATTAAAAATGCTACTGATTTGCAACAAAATGATTTTTTATAAAATTTTGAGATGACTACCTATTAATTTATTGAAATCAATTGGAAATATTCAGAGTTGTAATATTTTTTCGTGAAAAAAAAAAAGAAATCCATAATCGAAAAATTTGACCATTGGCAATAAGTGAAGGAAGAACATTGCCCTCAAAAAAGGTGAAGCATCTTAATACAGCATACAGCTCATACAACTCATGGTTGTACCTTATTCGATACTCACCACCAACGCAAATAGGTCCAAAGATCTTGCGTAAGACTTTTCTCTCGAAAACTGTGAGCATTCTCTTATCTGAGCTGGAAATTGTCCAATTGTTCGGCACTCATATGTAACGACAGGCATGATGAGAGACTTGTAGAGTGTGATTTTCGTTTCTCGAGAGAGAAACGACTTCTAAATTCAAATCTTTTCGACATTTAGGGATTTAAATTGACCCCTTTTTTTGCAGTTTTTCTATTTTAGCAACAACTTTTTGAAACAGGCAGATGAAATTAATTTAATAAAAATGTCTAAAACACTCAAAATTCCAATATACCGTTAAAATTTCCGTTATCGGTTCGCTTGCTTCATTTAACCTGTCAATTTTTAAATCGATTACCGTTTTTTACGGTTTCTTGAAAGGAAAATAAATTGACATACGGTATAATTGGTTTGGTTTTATTAGCTAAATGAGCAAATATTTGAAGAAGATCTTAAATTCAGCATTTTTTCTCAATTTCTTCTGTTTTAACAAAAAATTTTTTCAAACAGTTTATTAAAAATGCTTCTGATTTTCAACATATCAAATGATGATATTTTATAAAATTGTGAGATGACTACCTATTAATTTATTGAAATCAATTAAAACTATTCAGAGTTGCAATAATTTTTCATATTAGAAAATTCAACCATTGCCAATAAGTAAAGGAAGACCATTGCCCTCAAAAAAGGTGAAAAAACTTAATATAAAAAAAAAATTTATTAAAAAAAAAAAAAAAAAAAAAAATAAAAAAAAAAAAAAAAAAATAAAATGAATAAAATAAAAAAAAAAAAAATAAAAAAATAAAAAAATTAAAATAAAAAAAAAAAACATCACACCACAAATGATAATTTAACTTGAAATAATAATTTCTCAAATATTGTTTGGCCTTTTTTCTCCCTCACCCCTAAATTTGACCATATGTCCTATATATATTTTTGAATACATACATACAATTATGCTTCCATGCTTCCATCTAAGTTTACACACTCTCGTTAAGCATTGAAGAATATGCATTTGCCATAAAATACAATTCCCTAATCTGTTAAACTTTGCTAATAATGGCTACCACCACTCAATTAGATAATAATAATAATGTTGACTGGTGTCACTTTATTTTTTTTTTTTTTTGTTCGTTGACTTGAAAAGGTTATTTCCATCATGTTTTAGCATATTGAAGTACTCGTATGTATTATATGTGTATGTGAGTATATGTAAATATATATATATATATATATATATATATATATATATATATATATATATATATATATTTATTTTTCCCCAAACCCTAATTAGTAGTTAACGCAAGTGTAAATGTTAGTGAAACACTAACCTAAATAATGTGACTACTATTTTATGGACTGGTGTACTGGTACTACATATACATACATATAGCTTTTGCATCGTATGTTATAGTACTCGTACCTATCATATGTATGTACATGCATACATACAATATGCATGTATGTATGTATATACATAGATTCATTTCGGTGTAAACAAGTGCGAATTTCCTTGAAATTTTATGAGGTTGACGTCAGGTGACTTTTGACATTTTACCAAAGAGAGCTTTTTGCCTTATTGTGTGCTATTGTTATAGTTTGTCTGTCTTTAATGCTGCTTTATTGTCCTTTTTTCACATTGATTTCATTGTTGTTATATACTCTTTTTGGTGGTATATATACATATATACCATATAGCTATTTATATTTATGTACATCGAGAATACAATTAGAAATGATGTTTGAGACAAAAAAAAAAAAAACAAAAAAAAAAAACAGCACAGACGCCAGTTAGTTGCTTGCTGCTGACATCATTAGTTGCTAACATAGGATTTTGGGCATTTTTGAGCATTTTATGCATTTTAATAATTCACTAAAAATATATTTCTCTCAAAAGCATTTCACTGATATGAAATTTAGACATTTTTATTGCTCATAGCTCATACATAACTTATCAGTATACATAAATTCATATGTATGTGTGTATATACACATACACATACACATACTTTTGTATGTTTGCACTCATATACAGAGAGAGAGAGAGAGAGCAAACCATCCATATCTGTCTGATGGCATAAAATTGTGGAAAAATCAATAAATCGACCTTGAATAATAGTTTGCAAATTTGCAAAGCCTCTTATGTGTTCTCTCTTCTTCATACCATAATACCCTTCCTTGCCTTGCTCGCAAATGCTTATAGTTATTGCAATTTTTCGGTATAACAGAAAACTAGGTCCAAAGCATAAACTGTCAGAATGTGCGTTTCTTTGTACATCTGACATGAAAAACAAGCACAAAAAAAAAAAATCGAAAAAAATCATGTCCACGATTACATTTTAGTTAACGTCTTTATTAATGTTTTCTTTTCCAGCACATACCTTCCATAGCTATCTACCATTTACATACTTGTAAATATAAAAAAATGCAAACATGCAAAACATTTGTTTGTTAGATCTAGTCACAAAGTGACTGACTGACTGAGTGGGTGAGGTGAATTAGCACTTTGGTTCGGTGGTTCGTCGTGTTGTGTGTATATGCTACATAATTTTTATTTGTTTACACCGTTCTTCGTTTTGTTTGCATTTAATATGGCTGTGAACCTTGAACTTCATTCGTAGAAAATGGCGTAATAGCAGCAACGGTAATTGCTGCTGCAGCGCGGCCTCACAAGTTAATATTATTTCGTAAAAAGAAAATTATCGAACGACATGAAAGTCATTCCAAGAAATATGAAACAAAAAAAAAACCCAAAACATTAATAAATACCTACACACGATACAATACGATACTACTCACCCTGTTTTTATGGTCATTGAATAGCACCTTGATCAAAAAGTTGCCGGAATAACCATTGTTCCAATTTGAGTTCTGTTTTTTTTTATACCCTGCATAATGTAATATGCAAGGTGTATTCATTTCGGTCAGATCAGCGTCGCTTAAATTTTCGATTTAACGATGTCCGTCCGTTCGTCTGTCTGTCACCTTGCTGGTACGCACGTGAACTTGAGCAAATATTGAGCTATTTTGACGAAATTTAGCATAAGTAACCTTTGATCCAAGAGTCCTTTGATTGATATTGGGCATGATCGGTGGTCAATAGCCACGCCCACACCAAGCATTCAAAACGACTAACCTCGGAATTTTCAAAATCTTTAACTTGCTATAACTCACTTAATATACCACCTGGGACAGCAATATTTGGCACATAGAGTCACATTATACTACTACATAACCTTGCCAGAAATGGGCGAGCCACGCTTACTTTTTATAGTAGCTCCCATACAAAGCGTATGTACTTTATTTAAATTGAAACAGCTATAACTTCTGCAATCTTATGTCTAGAATATCCATAATTGACTGATAGATTACTATGGTAGTCGAAAATAATCTGGCAAAAAAATCGGTGTGCCACGCCCACTCTTTCTTGGGGTTCCCATACAAAGTTGCGGAAATTAAAAAAAATGTTAACCATCATAATTTGCAAACTATTCAGCATAGAACAACCAGATTTAAGATATAGATTAGTATTTTAAGAGCAACTAGACTCACAGCAAATGGACGCGCCACGACCACTGTTTATAGTAGCCCCCATACAAAATGAGCGAATTTCTTTTAAATTGAAATAGCTGTAACTTCTGCATCCCTCTGTCTCGAACAATCGTAATTAACACTTAGGTTAATATGGTAGTCGGAAATAATCTGGCAAAAAATAAGCGTACCACGCCCACTTCTTATTGCGGCTCCCATACAAAGTTGAGGAAATTAAACAAAAATGTTAACCGCCATAACTTACAAACTATTCAACGTAGGACAACCAAATTTAAGGTGTGGATTAACATTGAAAAATTAATTGGATTTACAAGAAAGAGGTAAGCCACGCCCACTTTTTATATAGCTCCCATACTAAGCCTCGGAATTATATTAAAATTCTTTAAAAAGGGATACCTTTTACAATCCTCATAACATACAAAGCACTTCGTCAAAGTCAACCATATTTCGGGTGTAAATTAGTAGTACATATATGCAAAAATTGTTTCTCGAAAAGTGGAAGTAAAAGAAAAGGATGGATATTCGAGTAAACTTTCTATATATAAATCTACATATGCAGGGTATAGTTTGGTCGGCCCTAGCCGACTGTAAGGAGATATTTGTTTTGTTAAGTTGATACATCTGTTGTTGATATTCCCTCTAAATCTTAGCGTCATAGCTTGACATTTGCAAAAGTTACGTAGCCAAAAGTACATCTATTTCTGTGTGTGTTGGCGATTTTTTACTTTACAATTTGCAATCAATGTCATGTTTTAACAAAATTCAAATTGGAACAATGGAAGAGCCACACGGTGGATATTCCGGGAACTTTTTGATCAAGGTGGTATTGTACGTTTACACCCCACACCCCCTCTATGAATGTAGAACTATTTATCGACATGCGTTTCATTCAAATTTTCCCAGATTGTGTAACACACACACACACACACATAGCATACTCATATGTGTACACATATTAAGATAATAAATAAACAAATTAAGTTATCGATTTGCTCAAGTATAATGATTTTTATTTATCCAACTATAAAAACAAAAAAAAAAAACAAAAAAATAAAATTAACTTTGGCAGGTTATAAATTCAATAGAAATAGGTAAATAAATAAATAAATAAAATGTAGGAATTTAATTTTCTATTGTATCCAACATTACAAATATGGCAATCTGTTTTAAAGAGTACTAATAACACAGTGTATGAGGACGGTCCCAGAACTACACGGCCTAACAAAGAAAACGTACGAAATTTGGGAAATTATTTCTTTATTTCTCAACATAATCTCCTTTTAGCTCTATACACTTTTCCCAATGATATTCTATAGCTGCCATACCCTGTTTATATAGTATGAACTGTCTAGCTCATTAAAATAGCCATCTACCGCAGACGCTACCTCTTCAGTGTCTGCAAATCTTCTACCACCAAACCATTTTTTCAAATTTGGAAATAGAAAATAATCCAAAGGAGCTTTAACTCATTGATTCTGAGCATCGCAATAGCGAATGTGTGAACTGGTGAACTGTGAACTTTCTTTTTCGCCAAATGCGGCCTTTTTTCTTTAATTTCATCACTTAAACACTGCAACAAATTAGCATAATACTCGCCGACGTTGATTGTTTTTCCTTTTTGAAGATAATCAATAAAAATTATTCCAAGTCCATCCCAAAAAACAGACGCTATAACCTTGCCTGCAGATGGAACTGTCTTCGTCTTTTCATGACTACTCCTTTGTCTCAGGTGTGCAATGTCTCATCCATGGTTACGAATCGACACAAAAACTCGGCTTTATTACTGTGAAACATCGCCAAACGCTCTATAGAAACATCTTCACGACGTTGTTTTTGTTCTATTGTGAGCAAACGCGGCACCCATCTTGCACGCAGCTTTTTCATCTCCAAATTTTCGGTCAATATACGATGTATAGCACTTTTTGAAATGCCTGTAATTTCACCTAGTTCATAAACCTTCAACCGGCGATCATCCAATACCATTTTGTAGATTTTCTTAACCGTTTCTGGAGTGGCCACCTCAATTGGATGACCACTACGGTGTTCGTTTTGGAAGCTCGTACGACCTCATTTAAGCACTGCCGCCCAATATTTTATGGTCGTAAACGAAATAGCAGACTCCATCAGAGTAGAATCTAGTTCGTCTTTAATATTCGTTGGACTGAGACCTTTCAAATGAAAGTATTGAATTACATAACGGTGACTAATTTTTTCCATGTTTACAAATTCACGAGGTCGTTAACTTTCGATGGCTCAAAAAAAAAAAAAAAATACTAAACAACGTGGCACTTTGAAACTTAAAACATATGTTTGATAAGGTTGCCACTTTTCACCAAACTAATTTTTTTTAAACTACTACCGCCATCTATATGTCAGGTCGGGTAGTTCTGGTACGGCCCTCGTAACACAGCTTCCCGGGGGTGAACCAAACAACAGCATTTCTCCTTGGTAAATAAAAATCTCAATTCGATTTTGCTCTACTGTCACAATTTTTTTTTTTTTTCAGTGGTTTAAAATTTGGGTTTTTTGAAAAATCATATGTTAAATTATATTTGGTATAGTTGTGTTTAGAGACCCATTTTAAAATTTACCGACCATTATTTTCTCGGAACATTATAACACTCTTAACTACCCTCCATATGGGTCAATTTTGGCCTTTTTCCGAAAACTACCACAAACGTCAACATTTGGAAGTAGATCAGGGGTTAAAATCTTCCACAAAAATATTCTCCGAAAATTTTCATTATGGGTCACTGGAGTCAAAAAATATGTACCACTTATAGGTAACATGTAAAAAATGAAGTAATATTTTAAGCGCTTTATTTTTAAGCATCGATTGCATCGTGTGATTGCTTCATTAAACAATTTAAGGGTCGTTGTCTCGGTGGTGAACCCAACCAGTCTTTTAATATGTGTTAGAGGTTGTTCGAAAAAAGGTCGTAGTATAGTGATTATTTTGAAAAACACGTTTTTCGCAAATATTTCGAAAACTCTTCTTTCGACAAATAAATTTGTGCCAATTTCTTGTTCGGACCAAACTTAGCCTAGAAAACATACCTTTTTAGGTTCTTTTTTTTCTGTTGACTAGTGTAAGCAAATACATTTTGATATTTCGACATAAACTGTTAAAAAATTGAATTAATTTCGATATAGAAAATTGAATTAATGTACATTTTGATGTTTCGCTATAAATTACGAAAAAAATTGAAATAATTTCGATACAGAACTTCAAATACACATCGATGTTTCGATATCAATTTAAAAGAAAATTGCAATAATTGCGACAAAAAAAATTGAATTAATGCCGAATTAATGTATATTTTGCTCTTTCGATAAAAATTACGAAAAAAATTGAAATAATTTCGATACAGAACTTCGAATACACATCGATGTTTCGATATTCGATGTAAAAGAAAATTGCAATAATTGCGACAAAGAAAATTGAATTAATGCCGAATTAATATATATTTTGCTCTTTTGATATGAATTACGAAAAAATTGAAATAATTTCGATATAGAACTTCGAATACACATCGATGTTTCGATATTCGATGTAAAAGAAAATTGCAATAATTGCGACAAAAAAAATTTAATTAATGTCGAATTAATGTATATTTTGCTCTTTTCATATAAATTACAAAAAAAATTGAAATAATTTCGATACAGAACTTCGATTACACATCGATATTTAGATATCAATTAAAAAAATTGCAATAATTGCGACAAAGAAAATTGAATTAATGTCGAATTAATATATATTTTGCTCTTTTGATATGAATTACGAAAAAATTGAAATAATTTCGATACAGAACTTCAAATACACATCGATGTTTCGATATTAATTTAAAAGAAAATTGCAATAATTGCGACAAAAAAAATTGAATTAATGTCGAATTAATGTATATTTTGCTCTTTTGATATAAATTACGAAAAAAATTGAAATAATTTCGATACAGAACTTCGAATACACATCGATGTTTCGATATTCGATGTAAAAGAAAATTTCAATAATTGCGACAAAGAAAATTGAATTAATGTCGAATTAATGTCTCTCTTTTCATATAAATTACGAAAAAAATTGAAATAATTTCGATACAGAACTTCGATTACACATCGATATTTCGATATCAATTAAAAAAATTGCAATAATTGCGACAAAGAAAATAGAATTAATGTCGAATTAATATATATTTTGCTCTTTTGATATGAATTACGAAAAAATTGAAATAATTTCGATATAGAACTTCGAATACACATCGATGTTTCAATATTCGATGTAAAAGAAAATTGCAATAATTGCGACAAAAAAAATTTAATTAATGTCGAATTAATGTATATTTTGCTCTTTTCATATAAATTACGAAAAAAATTGAAATAATTTCGATACAGAACTTCAAATACACATCGATGTTTCGATATTAATTTAAAAGAAAATTGCAATAATTGCAACAAAGAAAATTAAATTAATGTCGAATAAGTGTAGATTTAATAAAATCGAATCCATTTCGATGTTTCGACATCAATTTAATAAAAAAATTTTATAATTTCGATGCAGAAAATTGAATTAATATCGAATTCTATATATTTCGAAAATAATGCAAATAATTTTGATTGTTTTTCGAACTTAACAGAGAAAATTGCATAAATTATGACTTGAATTTTAAAAAATTCAAATAACTTCGATGCAGAAAATTGAATTAATATCGAAATCAATATATTTCGATAATAATGCAAATAATTTTGATGGTTTTTCGAACTTGAACATAATTTATTTATTAGTTTACAACAACAATACCTTGTTTCCATTTAAAAATTATTTTTTATTTATTGCCATTTGTTTTTCTCTCCTCACAGGGTAATATGAAAGGCAAACACTTGACCCGCAGTCACGCCATGCGTGAATCGACATCGCCACCGCGTACACCAACACCACGCAGCAGTGATCACGCACATGTATCACCAAATGGACAGCAATCAAATTATCACCCACAACAACAACAACAACAGCAGCATCATCATCATCATCAACAACAACACCACCATCAACAACAACAACAGCAGCAGCAGCAGCACCATGATAGCAATGAAAATATCAATAGCAATATTAATATTAACACCAAATTGCATGCACAATCAAATAATACACGAGGCAATTCACCAATAATTGAGACGCCATCCGTCATCGTGACTAGTCAACAGAGTCAACAGCAGCAGCAGCAAAATGTTGCGCTCTGTAATGAGGCGGAATTTCCAAAATTAACACCACCCAAATCAACGAAAGCGGGTGGTGGTGGTGGTGGCGGCACTGGTGCTACTAGTGGTGGGGGTGTTGTAAGTGGTGGCGGTGGTACTGGCGCTGGCGGCGGTGTAGGTGGTGGTGCTGGTAGCGCTCAACGCAATAATAATATTAACAATAATAATAATAATAGCAATGGTACCACTGATGGTAGTAATAAAATTGAATACAATAGCAGCAGCAACAACAGTAGCAATAATAAAAAAATCATCGTCACCGATTCGAAATCAAATTCAACTTGTGGAGTCAACGATGCGCACAAGAATAATAATAATAATAGTAATAGTGGCGGCGGTGTCAACAATAAGCATCAGCAATATAATGCCAGCAACGCTCTACATCAAGCCTTAAACGTCGGCGGCGATGGTGCTGTTCGCAATCAACAATCACATTCAGGAACAGCAACAGCAACAGCAGCAGCTTCTACTGGAATTCATAATTCGGCCATGAATTATCAATTGAACACAAGCGATAATGAGCAAAATGTGTCGCTACCGCCGCCGCTGCCGTCATCACAACATCAACAACAGCAACAGCAACAACATGTCTCCTCCTATGACAGGGAAAATCGTTGCCCACGAAATGATAGTCAAAATAGTAATGTATCGACGAATACAAACGAAGACGACGATCATCAGCAGCGTCAGCATCAACATCAGCATCAGCATCAGCATCAACAGCAGCAGCAGCAGCAACAGCAGCATTATGATCGTAGCGGCAATGGTAACAAGAAACAGCATCGCACCAATTCCAATTCGAAGGGGACAAAGCCACGCTTGAAGAACATGGGCTCATCATCGGGCAGTGTTGATGGCAATTCGAACAGTAACAACACATCCGGCTTCATCTCAAGAGGTTCGCCATCCAATTAATATAAATAAATTTAATCTATTCATCATATTCTAGTTTTCAACAACTCAGAGAATTCGAGCGAACAGTTCACGGATCATGGTGGCACCGATTTACTTAGTTTCTTCAAAGAGACACTAAACAAACATCCCAAAGATCGGCATTTTCTATTGAAAATCGAAAAGGAGCTCATCGATTTTGTCCAAGACAAGAGGTAATACGATCAATTCAATTCACTACAGGTTTATCGTATAATTCGATTGCTGTCGAAATCGAATTCGAATACGACATACATACGAAATTTCGTCTCTTTCATTCACACATTTCATTTTCTTGTAATTCCTATCGCATATGTAGTCGCAACGAAATGCGTTTTCCATCGGCGTCTTCGTACAATCGTATGCTGATACATCGTACAGCGGCATTTTTCGGCATGGAACATAATGTCGATACCGAAACGCAACAGTGTGTTATTGTAGCCGCAACAAAGAGCACACGCATACCAGAGGTACGTACGTCTACATTGATGAATGCCATTCAAATTACACTACTCTCTCATATTCGATATATATATTTTTGCAGATACGCTTCAAATCGCTGGTCGATCATCGTGATGAATCGCGCAAATCAATTCTAAAACGTGACACGCATAGTTTTGATGATTCACGCCAAAGCAGTTACCTGTGTCCGGATCGTGGTGGCATGCTCGATCGCAAAGCCAAAAGCTTTGAAGAGCGCGAAGAAGATTATGAACGCGCACGTAGCCGCATTTTTAATCGCAGTCAAAATGATAATGCCGATATGATGGATGAAAATTATATGAATATGGGTGGCGGCGGCGGTGGTGGTGGTGGTTGGACCGAGCAACAGCATCAACAACAACAACAACAGCATCAAAATCGTGGTCGAATGAATGGAAAAATGCTAAAAATGCAAAATGTAAGTAAAAATAAGCGCGTGTCGTCATAGTTCAGTGGTTAGTGTGTCGGGTCATTTGTGCTCAGGTGTATTTTTCTCAAAAATACAAAAAAATATTCCTTGAAATGATACTCACGCCAACCAATTGTAAATTTTTCCGACAAAAAAAGTGAAATTCTTTCATAAAGGCAACGGATCTGCCATTCGGAATGGCATAAGGTCTAGTAAAAAGAAATCCATTATTTTTGCATTAAATTTCATAATGCCACTCACATAGAAAGCCTCGTCCCTATTGGCAAAAAACTGGGACAGTCGATTTTCACAAGCTTCTCTTAAGGCGAATTTTTCACCAACAAAATCATTCGCCATAGACAGGAACAGGTCCGGACTATAAGGCGGATGCATAAGAACCTCCCAACCAAGCTACCGGAGCATCTGGCGAGTCACTATCGATGTGTGTGGCCTGGCGTTGTCATGATGGAACACAATTCCTCTCCTATTGGCAAAAACTGGCCGCTTCTGGGCCATTGCTTCCTTCAGTCGGTCCAATTGTTGACAGTACAGGTCCGAATTAAGAGTTTGGCCGTAGGGGAGCAGCTCATAGTAGGTGATTTTCATCCGATAGTACCCAGTTTCAAACATATTCGCATTTTGAGGAAAATAATCGTATGTGCCGAGTTTCAGCTTCATAATTTTATATTTGCGTGCATAAATTATGAAACAATACGTGCGGGAGCATAAATTTGTATGAGAGGTAGGCATGGTTTTCAACCGATTGCTCCCATTCTGTGATCACACTAATTTTATACACCAAGTTTTAGTTCGAAAGTTCTATATTTTCGCGAGCAACATGTGAAAACATACTTTCATATGGGAGGTAGGCTTCTTGACTAATGAATGGGCCGGAGCAGGAGTGATAGGCGCGGGGATAAAATACTCGGACCCTTTAGGTAACAATACTACTGTCTTTCAAGCGGAAATATACGCGATTGACAGGTGTGCCCACTTCAACATCATGCGTCAATATCGGAATAGAAGAATTGTAATCCTGACAGACAGTCAGGCTGCTATCAAGGCACGAAACTCTAACCAGGTGAAATCAAAACCGATGTGGGAATGTCTTGACAAGCTGAATAAACTTGGTGAAAATAACCAATTATGGATCATTTAGATTCCAGGACATATTAGGATTATTGACAGGGCATTGTAGGCTAGATTATCACCTAACGAAACTGGGAATCTTCTCGGATGAAACCTGCCGATGTTGCAGGGTGGAGAATGAAACTGCAAAACATGTGTTGGGAATGTGCCCAGTACTTATAATACCGGAAAATCTGCTTAACTCCATAGGGTAGGATCTATACTAAACTTCCTTATGGATGCTGGATTTAGAGAAATACTCTAGTCCATGATGGGTTCCACAATAGACCTAGGGTCGCAGTGCAATACAACCCTCTAATAATAATGGAAGGTAGGCGTGATTTTTATCCGATTTTGCCCATTTACGAAGTAATCCGTTCTTTGGCGAAAATATCCTTTTATACTCTAGTCCATGATGGGGTGCACAACAGATCTACGGTCGCAGTGCAATACAACCCTCTAATAATAATGGAAGGTAGGCGTGATTTTTATCCGATTTTGCCCATTTACGAAGTAATCCGTTCTTTGGCGAAAATATCTTTTTATACTCTAGTCCATGATGGGGTGCACAATAGATCTAGGGTCGCAGTGCAATACAACCCTCTAATAATAATGGAAGGTAGGCGTGATTTTTATCCGATTTTGCCCATTTACGAAGTAATCCGTTCTTTGGCGAAAATATTCTTTCATACTCTAGCCCATGATGGGGTGCACAACAGATCTACGGTCGCAGTGCAATACAACCCTCTAATAATAATGAGAGGTAGGCGTGATTTCCATCCGATTTTGCCCATTTACGAAGTAATCCGTTCTTTGGCTAAAATATCTTTTTATACTCTAGTCCATGATGGGGTGCACAATAGACCTAGGGTCGCAGTGCAATACAACCCTCTAAGAATAATGGGAGGTAGGCGTGATTTCCATCCGATTTTGCCCATTTACGAAGTAATCCGTTCTTTGGCTCTATAATTAGACACGGCTAAATCGAATCAAAAATCGTTTCTTCCTTAATAAAAACATTAAAATGAGCAAGTATTGCAGTATTTTTTCTAAGAAATGCATCTCTCTATTCTATTCTAGTCTACGGACATGCGAGATGGTCGCTCTGGTGGAGCTGTTCCAAAAACGCACAGTTTCTCCAATTATGGTGGACCACCTTCTAGTGGAGGACCATCATTGATGCGTGGAGATTCAGCAAATTCCAATAAGAGTGGTGGTGGTGGTGGTGGTGGCACACGATCATATGCAAAACAAGATTCGACTGGCAGCAATAGTACACCATGGCGTTTATCACCCTCAAGTAGCGGGTAAGTACAATTTTACAATCACTCGATTTTTCATTTTATTTAATCATTTTTCTTTCATTTGATAATTTGGTGGCAAGTTCATAATCATTTATAGTACATAACTTGCCCCATACAAAATGCATACATATGAAATCGAATATGTATTTAAACGAAAATAAAATCATTATTATTGTTGTTGTTTTTATCCATATATAATTATTGTTGTATGCCGTTGTTGTTATTGTTGTTGGCATTGTGTTTGATAACAACAACAATACCACCATCATCCATCTAAAATACATGCATTCAACCAATATAGCTATAAAACTCAAACACAATCGGTACATTCCGATTCCATAACACCATCGCCCACCAGTTGTGGCAGTGATGAGCATAACACTATGGCCGAAACATCATCGTCAGCGGCTGTGGTGGTGGTGAGCACATGTCAATCACCAAAATTACCAGCAGCGAGTGTCGACGCTGCCGCATCATCGGCATCATGCGGACTCGTTTGGGCTGTTACGGATATTTCAAATGTGCCAATTGGCAGTGTTCTAATCAATCCGCAAACATTACAACCGATTGTTAATCAAGATGGGTAATTTACAAAAAAAAAACTGCAAAATTTTTCATTCAAGATTCTTGTTAATCACACTAATATTTGCATTCTTTATATGCTTTCGATATATTTACCTGCATATATGTTTGTGCATATGTGTTGTACTATATACGTACCTACATAATGTTGTTGTACATGATACAAGTTGTTTGCAAAAGGTTTACTTTCTCTCTCTGTCACACATTTATGGCTTCTTAATGTTTTTTTTTTTTTCGTATTATTATTCATTTTGTTCCACTTCACAACAATATTTTAAGCAATTTTTTTTTTATCCTTAATCACCTTTTGCTTTATTATGCATTATTTAACTGTAATATGTTGCTTTACTGATGATGTCCACTCACCGCAAAATAGCAAAAATTATGCAAAAATACAACACATACTAAATTCTTTTTCTACAAATTTTGCTTTCGCTAACACTAGACCCGTTCTTTTTGTTTTTGTTATTAGAGCTTCTAAGCCAATAATGTCTCCACAAGCAATAACTATATTAATTTCTACTTATGTGGCGTGTGTTATAAGATTTATTATTGGAAGCCTAGTTCGATCGTAACTGAATTTTTCAGAGAGAAAAAGATCATGAAAAATAACTTCTCGGTTATAGAGGGAAACTGAAATAAATTTTGACTCTAAACTAATAAAACTTTCGTTTAGTTTTTAAAGAGCCAAAGATATATAAAAGTATTTCAAGGAATATTGAAGCATTTTTTCTTTCGAAAATGTTTCAGGACAAGGTTAGAATTCGAAAATAGACTGAATCGGATAAAAACCACACCTGACTCCCATACGAACATATGCTTCCGTATGTATATTCTAACATTTTGCTCATTAAAACATAAAGTTATTCAGCTTAAACTCATAAACTACGCTTATATTTAATAACGTAACAGATATATTTGAAAATTTGCTAAATCGGATAAAACCAATTCATAGCTCTCTTACAATAATATGCTTCCATGTGTAGGTTTTTACACTTTTCACACGAATATAAAAAGTTATCAAGCTGAAATTCGATATATGCAATTATATTTACTAATCAGTAAACATATTTAAATATGATTTGAATCGGATAAAAATTATACCTATCTCCCATACAAAAATATATTGTGAAATATGTTTTTTCACATTTTTCGTACGAAAATCTAAAGTTATCGAGCTGAAACTCAGTATATACAATTTAATTTACTAATTAATAGACATATTCGAAAATAGGCTGAATCGGATAAAAATTACAACTACCTCCCGTGTAAACTTTGCTTCCATGTGTATATTTTCACATTTTTCGCACGAAAATGTAAAGTTATCGAGCTGAAACTCAGTATATACAATTTAATTTACTAATTAATAGACATATTCAAAAATGGGCTGAATCGGATAAAAATTACACTCGCCTCCCGTGCAAACTTTGCTTCCATTTGTATATTTTTTCACTTTGAGCACGAAAATATAATGTTATTTAGCTGAAACTCGATACATACGATTATGTTTACGAAATGAAAGATATTCACAAATGTCGGATAAGTCGGAGAAAAACAACGACCATATCCCATACAAACATATGCTTCCATACGCCTATTAACCTATTAACTTTGCTCCATGTGTATACTTTCTCACTTTGCGTGCAAAAATATAATGTTATTTAACTGAAACTCGGTGTATACGATTATATTTACGAAATGAAAGACATATTCGCAAATGTCGGATAAGTCGGATAAAAACAACGACCATCTCCCATACAAAATTATGCTTCCGGGTGTATTTTTTCACACTTTCCGCTCATAAATATAAAGCTATCGGGCTATAATTATTTTTTTTGTATGTGATTATAGTTGCCAATGGAGGCCAAAGTTCGAAAATTGGCCGAATCGGCTGACAATCATGCCCACCTCTCACACAAAAGTATGTCCCCGACTGTACTTTGCATACGAACATTTAAAGCTATAGCTCTGAGCTCGACATATATGACTATTTTTATCAACGTGACAAGAGACTGTTTGAAAATAGGAGCTTTTGGCTGAAAACAGCGATCCCAAAAGTATTTTTAGTTTCGAAAGTTTTTTTTTTTTTTTGCTTTTTGCTTAATCCAAATATTTAAAAATTTTTTATTAATTTTGCATACGCCTATTAACCATATATAAATTATATATTTTGAGAAGGCTTGAATTGAAACTTGAAAAATATATAAATATTTCTAAACATTTTGCAAACGTTGCTTTGAATTCAATAAAATTTGTTAATTAAATGTTCATGTTTTCGTAAATTATCTGCCAATATTAACAAATCTAATACTAAAAATTAATTCTACCAGCTTTCAAAACCGGCTACAATGAAATTAAAGGTATAAAAATTCAGAAATTCGATTAATAAGACCTTTAAATAAGTTATAAATTGATAGAGGAATGTATCAGACCATTTAACTTGTTTGCTTCCTAACTTCATGGACTATTGTGCCAAAAAGGTACCACTTAATTCGGTACTAAATACGTACTCTCTTAATATTAATTATATTTAAAACAATGCTGATGCTTCTTATTCTCTTTGTCGTTCATTCTGTTTATTTTAAATTTGGTTTTTTGAAAGCCTCTATCACTTTTCTATGTGCTGACCACCAAGTGATTTTTGTTTGTGATTCTAATGTGCTGTGTCCGTTTTTTAGTATCAATTTCTACTCTTGGAAATATGCAAAATAAAAATGCTTTTTACTCACCAAAAATAATAATAATAACAATGATAATATAATGGCGTATTCTGAATTACATTTTCGAACGAACTGATTCGATCGATATCGTCTTCGAATTCAACAATCGATTTTAATAATCGGGTGTGAAATTAAGCGAAAAATCGAAAATCGAAAATCGAAAATTTTCATTAATTTCGATCGAAAGTGAAATTCAGAATATGCTTTAAAATACAATTTTACAATTATTGCCAATTCTATAAACTATTCATCACAATTTATGGCACATGGCTTCGCAAAATAATTATGAAATGATTGAATTGAAATTTTTGTTGACTATTTCTAGTTCAATTTATCACTTTGACCCGTCCAATTTGCCACCAAGTCAAGCAATTGCATCTGGAGGATCGACAGGAGGAGGAGGAGGAGGAGGAGGCGCTGGAGGATCGTATCATTCTAATCAGAACAACAATACAAATACAAATAATAATTACACGCAACAGCAGGAGCAACAGCAGCAGCAGCAGCAGCAGGAATCATCACTACCAATGAATATGAAAAAGAATAAAATACATCAGATGCCGCCTCATCAAAACAATAAGAGTACACAACAAAATGATGTGGTGATTGGCGCAGAGACGGTGGTGGAGTCTTCAACACAAACGATGGCATTAAATGTCGATACAACAACAACGAACGAATCAACCAAACCAAAGAATTCCAATCGGGATAATGGTGCAGCATTAAATGATGCATTGTGCAACAATAAAGACGGTACGAAACACTCGATCATCATCAATTTTACAAAAGTACATTTGTATTTTCCCTTCTTCTAGAATCTTCCAACCAAACTAGCACCGATGAATGTGACAACAATAGCTCGACGAGTTGCTTAAGCATTACAACAACAACATCCACTAAAAATTACGATCGTATCGAGGTGCAAAAATTCAAAAATCAAGCAACCAGTCCTAACATACCCAATGAAAAGGAAGAGATACAAATGCCAAAACAACATGAGGTTAGTAATTGGTTGAAATAAAATTCGAAATTTCGAAATCACTTTCGACGTGGAGTGATATTTAGAATATGCCTGTATATTTATATACTCATTTGAAAACAATTTTAGTCGAATTCGAATACTTCGGACGCTGCCACCATTGTGGTTGATCAATCGTCACGGCATCAATCACAATCGCAGCAACAACAACAATCGACAACGCAACATCATCGTGAGACTCCACATTCGGCACGTTCAACTCCGTTTAGCGGCAGTGAAATAGCCAATGTCAAACGCTCAGCGGAAGATCCTAAACCGGCAGCAACATGGACCTATACACAAAGTTACCAAGCACCAGATGGTTCAACGGTATTCCATACAACGAGCACACCAAATGGAACACCTTATTGCGCCACAACATATCAGCAAGGGGTAAGAGTACATTTCGTCTTGGAACAGAATGTAATTAAATTATAATCAAATTTCACTTGTAGCCTGATGGCAGTGTCTATGCAATACCGCAGGGCATGGTATATGCTTATCCACCTCCTGTTGTAAGTATATTTTGATATATTTGATGAGAAATTTGCATTAAAAATTCCTCAATTTAGGATGGCGGAGAAGTACAAAGCTATTTTATGCCTGTATTCGATCCGAATCAACAGCGAACAGATGCTCCTGGCCTAATATCGGCTGGAGCGCAAGCCATTTACCCAACTACTGGTGGGACGGCAACAATGTTGCCACTTACCACTGCCTATCCGACTGCACAGTTCACCACAACCAATGGTACGCCGCTCTATCCGAGTCAGCTTATATATTCAAGCGATCAATTCACTCCGAATGGAGCGACCGTAGCTGCTACAGCAGCAGCGGCTGCAGCGGCAGCAGCGCCTGCCAATGGGCAGTTGCAACAAATACCTATGACAACTTATCCGATTGGCTATCCCTATCCATATAATGGTATGCGCTGAAGTTTTTACATAAAATCAAGTATTTTGCTGAAAGTGTTTCTCTCTCACTCTCTGTGCAGGTTATTGGGGCCAAACGATGACTTACTATGTCCCACAGCAGACCCTAACAAATGCAGTTGCGGCTGCACCTTTATTGCCAGCACCACCACCTCCAGCACCGCCATCGGCAGCTGCACTGGCAGCTGGTATAGCAGGACCACACGTCGCAGGCGGCGTAACAATACCCAACGGAGGCCTGATAACAGCTGCAGCAGCGGCGGCGGCAGGTCCGTCGTCGAATTCGACGGCAGCCCTTAGCAGTGGTAGTAGTAGTGGAGGTGGCGGCGTCGGTGGCATTAGTCATGTCTCTGTTAGTGGTGCCTCCTCCACTACCAGCTATCAGACACACAGCGGTACAACGTACTTTGGCACAGGCCGGATCAAGCGACCTGCACCATCACACTACAATGGTCACCAGAGTAGCCATCAGCTGATGGCTACCATACAGCCGAGCAACAACGGTACAACGACCACATATCAATTGGGCCATGCGGTCCCAACGCTCACTCTAGCCGCACCACCTCCTAACGCAGCTGCGGCTACAACTGATCTCAATGCTCAAGGCGGAGCGCCGGCAGCCACCATGTATGCGCTGCCGCAGCATGCGACACTGTTTCCTGCAAATATGTACCAGTATGCAGCGGCGGCGGCGGCAGCAGCAGCAGCGGCAGCTGGTGCCACAGGCGTGCCCCATGCACCGCATCCGACCGGAGCGATGATATCACAATCAGCCGCCGGCGGTGCTCATACGGCTGCTGCCGTCGCCGCCGCTGGCGGAGGTGCTGCCGGTCATATGCAACAATCAAACGCTGTGATTACTCCATTTTATACTCACCATCATCATCCTCATCCCCATAATCATCATCATCAGCCCCAAATGCACATCCCGCCCACAGTTACCGGCAATACTGTGCACGCGCCGGGACCCTCTGCGATACCGATCGTCGATCCCGCCACTTTGGGCAGCTCACAGGCACCGAATACCACCGCCAACATTACTACTACGCCCACATATGGTGGTAGCATCAATAATGCAGCATCGCAATCGGCGCCGAGCACACCGCACTCTCTGCCATCGCAGGCTACGGCCCAACGCAACCCGCCGCTCTTCTCGACGCCGCCAATAATGAACTCGACTGGCAATTACAACAGTGGCAACAGCAACAGTAGCAATACAACGCCGCATTACTACACCATCGCTGACCAACACCAGCAGCAGCAGCAGCAACAGCCACAGAGCGGTGCCATTTCGAATAATACGCACAATAACTCCTACACGTCAGCTACGCAAGATAAACGCAACAACAGCAACGCATCCTCAGGAGGTAAAAAGCCATCGTCAAGCTATTCCAGCGGCGGAATTAGCCGACAAAATTCGACCAGCGTCTCAACATATAACAACAACAACAGCGGTTCGAATAAACCACCGCTGCTCTCCTCAAACGATACCCGTTCGTCGCCTGGTAGCAATGGCGGTGGCGGTGGCAGCAGCGGTTATCATGGCTCACGTCCGTCTCATTCAATGCATGGCGGCAAGCGTGGCAACGACAAACCGCAAGCTCCACTGCTGAGCGGACCGCCCAGCTATGGTGGCATCAATTCTTCTGCTTCCGTCGCAAACTACAACATCACCACTGCCGGCACGCATCACTCTTCAACGGATTCGAGCAGTGGCAGCGGCAAACCCAGTGTGCGACTTAATGCAGCCGCTGCTAGCTTCCGTCAGAAACCGAGCGGCATCGAATTTCGACGTAGTGTTTCGCAACGAAATTCGCCCGGCACAAATTCGAGCAGCAATGACAACAGCAACAATAATTCACCAAACAGTATTGGGGCCGCAACAACGGTTAACACTCCGATCGCCAACTGCTATACGGCATCCTATGTGAGCAACAATGCAATGGTAACTGGCGGCGGTAGTGCGACGGCGGATCATCATCCTCATCATCATCACCAGCAGCAGCAGCCGCAGCAGCAGCAACATCAGCAGCCACAGCAGCAGCAATCTGTTACGTCCTTGTACATAACTGCACGCGGTACACACATTCCACCACCACAGATGCAGCATGGCGGTGCTGCTGCTGTTGCTGCTGCTGCTGCCGCTGCTGCTGGCAACACTGCAACTGTACTGGGTACATACAATCCGGGCGCTTCGGGGGTATACTTCAAGTATGGGCAAACCTATTTTGCACACGTAAGACTTTTGTATAATTTTATTGAGTTGGCGAACTGTGTTTCAATGTAATTTCTTTCTACAGCCATCTGTGGCATTGCCCAATAGTCGTCGATCTCCATCAACCGATCTGAGACCGCAGTTAGCGCCAATGACCGGCATGTATCCAACAGTCAATATGATGATACCAGGTATGATTAAGCTATCACAAATCTGATTATGCGTCTATCATTAAAAATTGTCCCAGGGGTGTAAAAAATTTGGTATTTTCTGATTATACTACAATTAATGCCTTTTAAGCGACCCATTGAAGAAAACCGACCAGGATGAACGAATAGACATGACAAGTTGACATGACCTTAGTGGTATGTGCGAGAGAATGCATACCCGTAGTACCAAAATATGCATCCTCCCAGACAACCAGGCGGCTCTAAAGTCCCTGGCAAAAAATCTACTCGACTACCGGAGAACCCAAATGGGCATGCGTCAGTCGAAGGGACTTATTAATCCCACACATATTAGGGTGGACGCTGTTCTTAACAATGATACAAGTATAAAACTCCACACAGAGTTGCTCACTGAAGAAAATAGGTGTGGTAGAAAACGATACCTGTCGAATCTGTCATGAGGAGCAGGAAATATCGGAACATATTCTATGCATTGGCCCCGCGGTGGCAAGACGTAGACTTGGTTACCTAGGTAACGGAATCTTGACTCCAAATCACATAGGTAAAATAAAGCCCACAACAATTATACGATTTATAAATAGTCTGAAATTGTTTTAGTTGGACAATAGGCGCACAAAAGATTTTTTAGGTAGCACTGGAAAATAGCCTGTATAATAATGATAATATTAACTTTTTGGTGATATTTTTTATCGGACAATTTCTAATGACATATTTTTTAGTATTTTCAATATGTAATTTGTATTCTCTCTGTTTTTATAGCACCACCACGCCACACACAGAGTCGACATCCTAATCCCAATTACAAGGGTACACGACCACGTTGATATGAAGGGACTCGATAGATGATTACATGAAAGTGATGTGATGGTGACGAAGATGGAGGAAGCAGATGAATAAGAAACGATGACGCTATACCAAAACCTAAATTTAAGATTAAGCTTAAAACTAAATAGTGAAGCATATGCGTAGATAACAATAATTTAAAATCTTATTTAAAAAAAAAAAAAAACAAAGACAGCGGCGAAAGGCATCGAAAGTCAAATAATAGTAATGTCTACTGATGATGATGATGATGACGATGATGATAATGATGATGATGAAGTGTGAATAAAATAGAAAAAAAAAAAATGTCCGGCCCATTTTACAAGGAAAAGAAAATTTTGCATGGAGCTGTGAAATCAAAACGACATTATAGAAGAAACAGAACAACACTCAGACACACACATACACAAACAAACACAAGAACCTCAAGAAGAACAAGAAATCATATAATATTGATCTTCCACACACACACACACACACATATATATAATTATATCTATATGTTAGATGAAGCGTATATACATAATTCATAAAAAACTCAAGAAATCAACAAAAAACTATCATTGCCATATAGAAGTACTACAGTTAAAAAATATATCACAGACATTACACGCTCATCTAAACTCACTACTCACTACTCAGAGAACTCAGCAGACACTCATGCGCTCCATGCGCCATACCACATACCAACACTACACCACACACACACATACACACACATACAGCCTGTTATTCAGAGTCAGTTAGTCAGTCAGAAAGTCAGTCAGTCAGTCAGTCAGTCAGAGTTAGTAGTCAGTCAGTCAGGCAGTCAGTCGTTTTAAATATATACATTATAACGTAATTATATGCTAAACTATAATTTTATAGTATGTAAAATGTTACTATAATATACATATACATATATATATATATACATGTATACATATATATAAATATGTATATATATATATATATATAAAACTAGCGTAGATATAAATCGAGTAAATAATAAAGACGTGAAAGCAAACAAACAAACAAACTTAGAAGATACTTAGGCTCATACATACATACATACATAACTACTGCAAGGCGTAGAATTCAAGGATAACAACAACAACAACAACTGCAGCAGCAGCAGCCGCACTAACAACAACAACTGTAATACAGCAACTACAACAACAACAACAATTGTGTGCACACATATATATATATATGGGAAATCTATAAGCTTTAAATAATTCAAAAACAACAACAACAACAAGAACAAGAAAAGAAAAGTAAATAACTCAAAAATGATGAAAAAGTTAAAAGTGAACACAAAAACTTTGCCCTTGAAAATTGAGAACAATAATTTTGTTTTAATAAAATTGGCATTTAAAAATATTTAATTCATGCATTTTTATACAAAAAAAAAAAATAATAATAATAATAAAAATTATATATATGTATACTATATATCTGTATATGAGGAAATAAATATCTACATTAAAAAAAAAAAAAGGAAGGTTAATAAACACAAAAAAAAAAATAATAAAAGAGGAAACAAACTAAATTACAAATAGAATGAAACCACATTGAAAAATATTAAATTAAATTTTTCAAAAACAACAAAAAAAAAACACTAAATTTATTATCAAACAATAAGTTATTCAATCATTCAGTCAGTTAATGTCAGTTAGTTAGTTAGTTGCTCATAGCCGTAATGCAATTGTGTGCGTGCATAAATAAATGATTCTACGCCTTGTTTCCTTTATAATCATTATTATTATTATTATAATTATTATTATTATTATAATTATTACTATTACATGTTATCATTATACATATTATTTTTGTTTTTATATTACTCATTTTATCATTATTATTATTATTCACATAATAATTTTCCATCCATTAAGTTTGTTTTTGAATGAAACCAAAAAAAGGGAAAAAAATACAAGTTATTGGGGCCCAACTCAAAAAATGAAAAAGTAAAAATAATAAAATAATAAAAGGAAAAAACATAAAATTATAAAACAAACAAAAAAAAAATAAAACAAATGTTGAAATAGTATACAATACAACAACATGCATGCATACATACAACATACAACATGGGGTATGTTGAAAAAAATCTCAAGTGAAAGAAAAATAATCTGCATCTACTTGTCAGTTTACATACTTATATATCTATATATATATATGTACAATATATATATATATATATATATATATATATATATATATATATATATATATATATATATATATATATATATATATATGTATGTAAGTACATAAGCCATATTAAACTTTCATTTAAACAAATATTATATATATGCATACGATATACATACATAAATCAACAACAACAACAACAACAAACAACAACCAACCACAACAGAGATTGTTATTATTTATGTTTAAATGAAATGAAATTTATTTAAATAAAATTTAATATTAAAAAAAAAAATATATATATATATTATAAAAACAAACAAAATCGAAAGTGTGCAATATTTATTGAATTATATATAGCCATGCATTTTGTACATCCACAAACATAGTACAAAGTTGTTTTCACCACAATCAATCAAAAGAGAGCGTGACATTGGAGCAAGGACATAATCCTTGTTCATCAAGTGGACCATGCGAAACCAGACCGAGATCTGTTAGAGGATATGAGACCTACGGCTGCTACCTCTGAGGGCCAACCACAAGTGTTACGGGCACTGCAACCAAACGAGATCTTTTGTACCAAGGCTCGTCTACGACACTAGAATCTCCTTTGCCTTTTTAATGAATTCTTTAATGAATTTTAATTCTGTCAAAAGCTGCATCGAAGCTGATAAGGGTTTTCGCTTGGCGGAAACCTGTCGAATTTGTCCATTGTTGGCTGGTTGGTTGAAGTGGTGACTCATCCATGAGTCCAAATAGCGCTTACGCACAGTTTTGTTACCACATCGTCGCTTCCAAATGTTCGTTAGGTTGTTTGTGTGGGCAGCACGATTAAATCCAGTTCGTGCTGTTTAGAAACCTTAGGAGGTTGCTGATGTTTATTTCCGCCAACTCCTCAATGTTGTTGAAGAGTGGTTTGCCTAGGGTGTTTATTCACTGCTTCCAAAGGGAAGGGTATTTACAAAGGAAATGGAAGACCGTTTCCTTTTCTTCCACTTGGTTACAACTGTGACAGAAATCGTTGTGGGACATTCCCATTTTGGCTCCCTGTTCTCCGTTGAACCAAAAGCCAGTAATGACTGCCGTCGGTCTAGAGACGTCTTTACGGTTCCTGTTTATCAGTAACATTGATTGTTTATGATTGTATGTAGGCCACAGTGACCTACTAGTTTTACATTTCGTAAGACTTTTCCACCTACAATCCGCTATTTGTAGATATTTTGTGTTGATAGTTCTTTTAGCTACGCTCAGCGGTATGAACACTGGTTGTGCAAGAACCTCTTGCATGGCAGATCCGTTTCTTGCCAGTTTGTCGGCTTTTTCGTTTCCTTCTATGTTCCGGTGTCCCGGAACTCAGATCAATGAAAAGTTGTGCCATTCGCTGAGTGTATTGAGACTCTTTCTACTTTGTTCCACTGGGAAGAAGAATAAGACTGCTGAGTTTAAGGCCTGAATTGCAACTGAAGTCTGCTATTAGTATCCTACAAGCTTCCCCGATTGCAAACACTTCCGCCTGGAGTACTTTCAATCTCTCGGAATATATTCATGCCCCTACGCCACAATCCATTTTGGAGCCGTCCGTGTAGATTATGGTGTCGAAGCTATTTAACAGACATCCCTTAGTCCAATCCTTCCTCGAAGGAATAACTACTGCGAAGTTTCTATTGAAATTCATCTTCGGGATGATGTAGTCTGTCCTCTCAGATGCATATTGTGTTACCCTTATTAGTATGCATCCATGTCCATTGCAGTAGGTATTTGTCGTGGTTATGTTTTTCTGTCATAGCTATGGCCGATGCTCAGCTTATACCGCAGAAATGTTCTGGGCCCGTCAGTGGAGAAGACGAGCCAGCTCTCGCCAGTTCGTTCGCCACTTCATTGTCCACAATTCCATTGTGCCCCGGCACCCAACATAATGTGACCTTATTTCAGATATTTTTTCGTTAATTATGTACGGAAGTCCATCTTAGGGTGCAGATAAGAGGCGAGGAAATGCTGAGAAGATATCAATCGAGGTCGATCATACATTTCATCGCCTTAGGGGCGATTCCTGTGCAGCTATTGTCGATTTTCTGATTTTGAAAATTCTTGCCAACAGGTGGGTACCGTTCAAAAGAAAAATTTCTTCGATATTAAATTTTGTTATACTTCAGCCGGGGATTGAACCCACGACCTATAGATCAACGCACTAACCACTGAGCTACGGCACCCAACTGACGATTGCAACACTTTCACTGAAGCAAACGAATTACAGTGTGCGATTTTGCAATGCATTTGACTTTCAAATCGCATTGGTCCCTTTGGTCACTTTGGTCACTTTGGTCATTTTGTATTGGAGCCCCCCTTAAGAGGTGTAGATTGGGGATGAGTATGTTTGAAGGATTTGTTGAGAAAGAAAAATTAATAGCGGTCTGTACATACCACACTATAGTCGATTTCTGGGCACATATTGTCGTTTTTAGCAGTTTCTTCGGTCATTTTGTATGGGAATCACCTTAAGGGATGCAGATAGTTGGTACGTATATTCTGGGAAATGTTGAAAAGGACAAATTAATAGAGTTTAATCGTACGGATCATCACTCTAGAGACGATTCTAGTTCAGTTTGTTGTCATACGTCGTTTTTTTTTTAGATATTTTTTGTCTGTTATATCCTTAAAAAAAAAAAAACTAGCAAAAAAGCGAGGGTTTTAAAAGTTATAAAAATGCCTGGGAGTGATGGTGGAAATCTGACTATGGTGGTGTATCGAACATGTTGTTGTTGTTATTTTTGAAACTTCTGAATGAAGGTTTTATTCAGTATCCGGCAGTAACAATTTGGTAGAAATGCTTCTTAAAAGAGTTTTGTGATAAAAAACTAAGTTCAAATGATGTCACAAAGGTTCTGCCGTTCGGAATCGGCTAATATAATTAGGTCGCTTCTAATGATGTCCAAATTTAATACGCACAACAGTATTGGAAGAGAAGCTCGGTGATATCACAATGGGTCTTTCTGGCCTAAGTGTGTCCTCTCAGAGAGAGAGGGCAGCCACATAACCTAACCTAACCTTTATTCATCAATCATTGGCAATTCATCATAGAAACGGGTACTTTGTAATGGAAAATTTTACGAATAGTCTACTTGAATTGTCGTCGGAAAAAAATCACTCAAATAATATTTAATCACTTGCACTCATTTAAATCAAGCGATTGAAGTGGCTCAGTCGTGCCAAATAACTGAAAAAAAAACTGCTCAATCAAAGTAGCGGGTTTTGTAGGGCATCGAAAGATCATATTCTAGGCTACGACAGAACGATCAAGTGCTAGGGGTTTGGAGAGCGTTTCCATTTCTAATTGGAACCAGCAATTAAGAAATAAAATCAACTTGCAACTACTACAGATTGTAATGACTGACAAATACGAATAGAATCAAATGAAATTACAACACTTGAATTGACATAATCTTCTTTTTTTTTTTCTATTTATTGTAATTTTTTAAAATTTTTATTCTCAAATAATAAATCATAACTTCTATTTCCAGTCATCCAAAGTGTGATCAGAAATTGTGTCCTTTTGGTTGGCTCACTACAAAGGTGTTGAAATCAAATAAAGAGAAAAGAGAAAAACCAAAAATGATCGCATAAATTAATATTTTCATTTAATCGTTACAAATTTATAAAATATGTATAAAAGAAAACCCGTTTAATTGTCAATGAAAATGTACACATGAAATATCGATACAAAGAGAATGCCGACAATTTATGATTCAAAACAATGCCAATGTAGTATAGAACCTTGTGAAGAAGATATGCTTCTACGATGTAAATGTATTGAATTTTTTTTTTCATTTATAGGATTATAATTTGTTATGGTTTGGTTGCATGTGGTTCTGTTGCATATACATATAGTCAACTATAAACATCACCTCATCTCTCATCTCTCATCTCTTTCAGGTGTTAAATCGTTATGTAGAGGAACAATATCTACTAGACTAGTATTAATGTTACAAGATTGGATGGCGTTCAAATAGCTTAAATCTATTTTAATTAAAAAATAAAATGTTTTTTTTTTCTTTATTCATATTTCCATATAGCTTCCTATAACTCTACACTGATTTAAATATCATTTAAAGTTAAAGTTACAGTTGGAATACTTATTCGGATACTCGTATCTTACTTAATAAATATTCATGAATAATCAAGTCAATAAATAATCGATGGGAAGTAAGTTAAATTCTAATAGATAGCTGTGTATACCATATGTGCTTATTATGTGTATGAAAAACATCAATTTTGTAGGGGAGTCCCCATAAGCAGTGCAGATAGAAGGTAAGTATATTTGGGAGAAATGTTGGAAAAACAAAATAAATGGTGGTCGGTCATACATGCAAGCACTGTAAATGCGCAAATGGGGGTTTATTTTTCGCTTATTAGGCGATTTTAAGTATATTTTGTATGGGAGCCTCCTTCAGGAGTGAAGATAGCAAGTAGTTATGTTCCAAGAAAATGTTGAATAGTAAAAATAAATGAGGGTCGGTCATACATTTTTACCATCTAGGATCACTCTGAGAGCAATGGGAGGAAAATTTGTTCTCAAAAACCTCAATTTCATAAAGAAGATCCTCTTATATAGTTAGAGCAACCCCTATATTTATGGATCGAGACCCGGTTTTTGGGTTTTTACAATCAATCTTATTCCCACGAGTTGCGTAGAAGTAAATGTCCGCCTGCGCAGAGATTCCCAGTACACAGGTAAGGCTACTTATTACGGAGGGCGCCCCAGGTATCCGTAGGCTCACGTTAGCGACTGGGCTATTTGAAAAAGGGGCCCCAGCCACATACCGCATGACATCGTACAGGCTAAACTGTGGCATCTATTTCCAGTCGGCACCCTCGAGGAGGGTTCAGTGGAGGATTTTGCCAACCTAGAGAATAAGTAAGGGGTGCATATGTTTTAAAAAAAAATGTTGAGTAGAAAAAATTAATAAGGGCCGGTCATACATTTTACTCCTCCAGAAGCGATTCTACATATTTTTATGAATATTTTTTTTTTTTTTTTTACTATTTTGAGGTTAGAGACAAAAAAATACGACCTGACCGAATCAAACCAGCACCTGAATCCAATTAAACGACCTAAAATAATGTAGAAATAATTTTCATTAGAGTGTAGCACCTTAATACTCCGTTGGGCAATTGTAAGATTCTTTAAACTACTACAGGGTAATTTTTTAGCAACTTTCTTTTTGGCAACACTGTTTTTTGGCAGATCAGCTGTTTTCGTGTGACATGTTACTGTCAAACATGTTCACTTTGGTCTATAATTTAATCATGAATCGACTTACAAGCGAAGAATGCTTGTGGATTATTGAATTTTATTATTCAAAATTCATCCTAGTGCACTTCTTCCATTTTATGATCAGTTTGGGCGACTTTCTGAGACGGCTATTCGGCTATCTTGTGACTAAATTTCACACCAAATTTACATTATTCGACATTAAACCACCTACACGCATACGCAGAGTGCCGGACAGTGAAAATTATTGCAGCTGTAGCCGCCACTATTGTTGATGACCGTGAATTATCAATTCGGCGCCGTTCGTAGCAATTGGTGCCCTCTGTTACTCCACTACGTGGAAAATTTTTGTGAAAGAATTTCGGTGTAAAACCATTTAAAATACAGCTGCTGGTGTAAGAATTGAAGTCACACGACCTCACGACCTATCACAAAGGCTAACTTTTTGTGCGCTGGGCGCTGGAAAAATTGGATGAAGATCCACTTTTTTATCGGGAAAAGTGTGTTCAGCGACGAAGCTCTGTTTCTGATTGAATGGAATGATGTGAACAATCAAAATTGCCGTATTTTGGTGTGAAGACCAGCAAGAAGCATTGCAAGAATTGCCAATGCATTCCGAAAAATGCACTGTTTTGGTGTGGATTATGAGCCCCGTGGCATCATTGGACCGTTGTTTTTCAAAGATGATGAAGGCGGGAAGGTTACTGTGAACTTTTTTTTTGCCCAAAATGAAAGAGCTGGACTTGGCTGACATGTGGTTTCAACAAGACGATGCCACATGTCACACAGCACGCGAAACAATGGCCCAATTGAGAGGCGAGTTCGGCAAACAGTTTAATTCATGTTTGGGGCCGGTTAATTGGCCGCCTAGATCGTGCAATTTAACGCCTTTCGACTATTTTTTTTTGTGGGGCTATATTAAGGCTCACGTCTATAGCGACAAACCCGCAACGATTGATGCACTGGAAGCTAATATTGAAGGATTTTTTTTTTCATGAGATACCGACCAATATGTTGGAGAGAGTATGCCAAAATTGGATCCAGCGTATGAACCATTTTAACAATTTTCTTAAAAAATCACCCTGTACTTGGTACAATATTTGTTGTTTGTATCGTATATGTAAATGGTGTTAGCATCCTTCCACCCATCATATTTACTTACGTATATCCATAGCCATATTTATGTAAATACAACAATTGGTAATGAATGACAAATTATGCCTATGATATGCAATTAACCATATTCCATTCCAAAACAACAAAAAAAACAAACATATATATTATACCTATATATACAAAAGTGTGTAAAGTAAACATTCTCAATTATGATTATTTTCATACGAATGATTTATGAGCATTAGACACAATGTTGCCAGTGCTTTTTTCTATGAATGTGAGCAGTTTTTTTTTTTTTTTTGTGTTGTGCATATGTTCTTAATCATAATTCCCATTTGTACAATTGATTGAATTCCCTCAGTACGAATGAATGATCAAACAATACTCGTACCAATAAGCCAATGAGCTCCGGCATATATAGTACGAGTACAATATGTTAATATTTGAGGCATCATAAAATCGCATCAAGTCAATAACGGGCCACATTGTCCATGCCTACTTCTATATGATATGTACATACTTATCGCCAGTCTTAATATTTTCTGACGCCTGAACAGTGTCATCTTTTCATATAATCTGTAGTCAGATATTTATTTTTTTTCGGTCATTTTTGTATGGGAGTCCAATTAAGGGCTGGAGATTGGAGGTTTGCAGGAAATATTGAGGAGGAAAACTTAATGAGAGTCAGTGTACCGCTCTCAGAGCAATGTCTGAGATTATTTGTTGCTTTTCAAAACATCTGCAAATCGATATATAACGCGAATAGCTGTCTAAATATCGCCTCTTGAAGAGTAAACTATATAACCGACCTTCATTGTTTTATCCTCATAAATAACAGGAAAAATGATACAAAAATTACCAGACTCTGCAATATTGCTCCCATGGAAAGTCTCACAGATCAAAATGATTCCTAAGCCTGGAAAGGATTCCACATTCTGTCACAACCATCAAAGATTTTCGAGAAATTATTATTGCCTCGTGCTGTCCAAACCATCAATATGGCTTCAGATAGGGATCATGGCACTATCGGACAAGTGCAGAAAATCAACAAAGAAATAAATGCTGTCTTCCAAGAAAAAAATACTGCAGCGTTCCTTGATGTTGCCCAGACCCTTGATAAGATTTGGCATAAGGGCTTGCTCTACAAAATAAAACAATTTCTTCCGGAGAATGTTCAAAAGCTTCTGCATTCATACATAACTTGACGCGAATTCAAAATTAAATATAATTTCTTCGTTACTAGTGAAATTGACATTAATGCAGGTGCTCCACAGTGACAGGGAGTGTGCTCGGACCTTTATTTGTATTTGATTTACACTGCTGACCTTCCTTTATTCTCCAACCACCTGATTTCTATCTATGCAGATGACACAGCAATCATTAGTGCACATCCCGATCATAAGACTTCATCTCAATGTCTCAAGAACCATTTGGGACTATTAGAAATGTGGCTTGCTAAAGGGCATATTAAAGTTAATGAAGCAAAAAGTGTCCAAGCGATATTCTCATTGCCAAAAGAGACATATCCTCATGTAAGATTAAACAATATGATCATTCCACAAGCAAATGATGTGAAATCGCTTGGAATCCACCTTGATAGAAGGCTGACATAGACTCTAAATATTTAGAAAGCAAAAGAACGCAAATGAAGTTAAGACTACAACAATTGCATTTGGGTCTTAAATCGAAAGTTTTGATTTATAAATCTATAATAAAGCCCATATGGACCTATGGGTTGGAATTCTGGAGTTCGGCTTGCTCATCAAACATTGAAAAAGTACAGCAAGTGCAAAATAAGATTCTGAGGCAAATTACTGGATCTCCATAGTATTCCCTCAGTAAATGGGCGTCGTGCGCAATTTCTTAGAGCGATATAAAGGAAAACCGCAACACCATCCCAAGGTGCTGGCACAACAATTGCTACTTGCTATTTGCGTTTTTGATTAGTTTTTAAGTTAATTAATTTCTTTATTAGAAAGATACAATTTTGCAAAAATTAAATATAAAAACAAACATTCTCAACATTGCTCCTGAACGTACACACCCCCAAATCACCACTACTTAATGAAACTCCCATTCAAAATTACAACAACAAAAAAAGAAAAACACTAGAAAATCACGCAATAGTTGCTTAGAAATCGCGCCTATTTTATTCAATTTTTTGACCTCAAGATTCAAACATACTTACCTCCTATAGTCACTCCTTAAGGAGACTCCCATACAAAATGACCGGAATATCATCTGAAAATCATCTATAACTGTCCAGGAATCGCCGCTAGAGCGATGATATGTATGATCTACCTCAACTGATTTTTTCTTCTCAACATTTCTTCTAACTCTACTTACTTCATTTCTTTACTTCTTAGGGGGACTTCCCTGCAAAATTGAAGGTTTGGTGATTAAATTGAAAAAATTATCGGATCCAAATTAGGAATTTTAATATTCAAGTTACATTAAAACTGGTGAACATCCCAGATCAACTCATTTAGGTGTGGATTCTATGGGTTCCGGGTTCCATGTAGGGATCAATGGAAATGAAATGGCAGATAAACTTGCCACGAAAGTAGCATCAACTTCATTTGTAGGGTCCGAAACATTCTGTTGGATTAGAATCGGGTAACATCTCCCGCATTATCTGGAAAGAAGAGGATAGACAAAGAAGATTATACTGGGAAAACATACCGGGGTTATCACACTCCAAACTAGCGCTTTGGATATACAACCTAAAACGCTACGTGGACTGTATGAATCTAACGAAGAACAACCATGAGAATCAATACGGGGTTATTAACAGGGCATTGTAGGATGAACTATTACCTATCAATCAATCAAAAGAGAGCGTGAGGTTGGAACAAGGACATAATACTTGTTCATCAAATGGACCACGCGAAACCAGACCAAGGTCTTTTAGAGGATATGAGCCCTATAGCTGATACCTCTGGGTGCCAAACACAAGTTTTACGGGCACTGCGACCAAACGAGATCTTTTATACCCAACTGTCACCAAAAAAAAAAAAAAAAACTGGGAATTTTCTCAGATGCTCTTTGCAGTTTCTGCAGAGAAGAGGACGAGATCGCACAATATGTGCTAGGAATTTGTTCCGCTCTGATGCAAAAGAAAAGGAAACACCTGGGAGATTTGAATCAACCCGAGAACGAACTTAGACTCTGTGAAGTAGGACCAATACTAAAATTCATCGAGGGAATTGGGCTAAGAGACAAACTCTAGATCCACGAAGGGGGCACAATAGACCTTATAGGTCGCAGTGCAACATCCTCCAACAATACTAAAATTCATCGAGGGAATTAGGCTAAGAGACAAACTCTAGATCCACGCAGTGGGCACAATAGATCTTATAGGTCGCAGTGCAACATCCTCCAACAATATTACAATTCATCGAGGGAATTCGGTTAAGAGACAAACTCTAGATCCACGAAGTGGGCACAATAGATCTTATAGGTCGCAGTGCAACATCCTCCAGCAATACTAAAATTAATCGAGTGAATTGGGCTAAGAGACAAACTCTAAATCCACGAAGTGGGCACAATAGATGTTATAGGTCGCAGTGCAACATCCTCCAACGATAATAATAACAATGATAATAACTATTTACATTGTAGAAACTATTTTTGGCCAATAATGCAACCCTGTGCGCTGCCGCAATCGATTGCTACATACCCTATGCGCTGTGCAGTTGCTGGCATGTAATTAGCGTAGCATGTAAATATGTTTTGTTGCCCAGTAATGAGAATTGATAATGCAAAAAAAAAAATTAGAAGAAGCAAACCCACCAAAATTTTATGAAACACAAAAAAAAAAAAAAAAAAAATTACAAAAAATTAGAAAAAAAAAAAATTTGAGTTGATATTTTATAAAGCCACAACCAAAAAAAAAACAAATGTTTTGAACATTATTTATGAGTGTTGAGCCATCAAAACGTCAGCATGGTTTTAACATCTTTATAACACATAAATGAGTATCATTTGACGTTTTGGCAATGATGATGATGATGATGTGGATGATGATGTTATTGTTGTAACAGTAGTAGTAGTAGTAGTACAAATTTGTTGTTGTTGTTGTTGCGGCTGTTACTATTTTTTTTTGCTGTTCACATCAACAAGAGTTGAAATATTAAAGATCATAATTTATAGCAGTTTTTTTGGGGCAGGCAAAAAGCAACAAATTAGCCAGAAATACTATTTTTTGAAGCATTTAACAAAATGAAGGATGGAAGAAAACAAAAAAAATGATGTTCAATTAGACAAAAAAGGTTAGAGACGCACACACACACATAATACAATGTCGAATTTAAAGAGAGTCGAGAGTATGGAAAACTGAAGAGGGATGCGGGGGGGGATGGAAGGTAAGTAAATAAAACGGCTGCCATAAACGCCACTGACCTTTTTTTAAATTTTTTTTTTTTTTTTACATTTTTATATTTTTATATTGCTTAATTTTATTATTCTTCTTCTTCTTCTGCTTTTTTTTTTATTATTTTTTTGTTGGTTTCCACATTATGTTCATAATTCATGATGTGTATAAATTTTCAATACCACCTTCGAGCTAATCACATAAATCTTTCATATTTACAATACTAAATGAGTATAATATCTCAACGTAAAATCGTAGTAGCACACATAGCGATAGAGATATATACTTGTAGATATGAACGTCAAGCATCAAGATGTTAATATCGAAAAATTTTTTTTTATTTTTTTTTCTTCAAAATCTTCAAATATGTCTTCATATAGTTACGTATATTATTTTTTTTGTTTGTTTTTTTTCTTATAATTTTACTGCGACAGGTACAAATTCAAAATGTATACACACACACACACACACGCTACCACACATAAATAATCAAACTATATGGATGACGACGACGACGACCAAATGTCTTTACCACCAACTTGTGGCATACAGAAAACAATAACAATCATGTAACCAAAAAGGATATGCGGTTGCATGTCTCATATGCTGCACAACACAACACAACTGCAACAAGTGATGATGATGACAATGACGATGATGGTGATGGTGGTGGTGGTGGTTGAATAGTTTATTGAAAATTCTTATGAAAGGCGTTCTACTATTTTTTTTTTTGACTATTTTCTGAATATTTTCTTCCTTTCTAAATTCAATTTCATTGGATTTAACTATTTATGTGGGTATTTTATTTTATTTAATATACTATACTACATTGACATATCATACAATAGAATGCAATGCGGTGAAAATGAAACAATAAACGCAATATTAAAAAGCATCCTTTCGACTTGATGACATTTCTAAATTATAGCATTTAAATAATACAAATATCTATATACATTTTTTTATTTCAATTATTTATACATCGATCTACCTACTATTTTGTCTAATGGTATGAGTATGCCTAGTATGGATGAGTTTAATCGAATGGACAGCATTGAACATTGAAATTGATTTATTGCAACAGCTAAAAGGGGTGTGCAACATTCTTCAATGACGATTGTACTGATATATGAGTACTTGTAGTAAGTAGGGTGTATTTTATAATAGGGTGAGTCAAATATTTTTGGCAACGAACTATCGATGATTCTAAGTATATTTGCTCTAGAAATTATGGGTCTAAAATCAATCCATACAAAAAAAAAAAAAAAATTGTTTATTATTTTTGTATAAATGAGAAAATTTTATTTGTCAAAATATGCATGTCATAATAATTTTAGACCTATGATTTCTTGAGCAAATACGAAAGCGGTCCCAGAACTACCCGACTTAACAAACAAAACACAACAAATTTGGGAAAAATTTTCTTTATTTCTTAACATAATCTCCTTTTAGCTCTATACACTTTTCCCAGCTCATTAAAATAGCCATCTACCGCAAACTCCACCTCTTCATTGCTTGCAAATCTTCACCCATCAAGCGATTTTTTCCAATTTGAAAATAGAAAATAATCCGAAGGTGCTAAATCTGGCAAATAAGGTGCATGCTGAAGCAATTCGAGCTTTAACTCATTGATTTTGGATGTGTGAACTGGTGCGTTGTCTTGAGTGTGAGCAAACGCGGCAGCCATCTTGCACACAGCTTTTTGTATAGCATTTTTACAAATGCCTGTAATTTCGCCTAGCTCACGCACCTTCAGCAGGCGATCATCCAATACCATTTTGTGGATTTTCTAAACCGTTTCTGGGGTGGCCACCTCAATTGATCGACCACTATGGTGTTCGTCTTGGCAGCTTGTATGACCTCGTTTAAACTCTGCCACCCAATATTTTGTATATTTTCAGCCTTCCGAACGAAGCTTTCGCGTCAATACCAACCGCTTCATTGAATTTATGAAGCAGTTCATATTTCTGATTAAACATATTCATCATTTTCAATTTTTTATAATTTTATATAATTTGGAAAATTTGTCTTAGACTACTATGAATATGAGCCCCATAATTGTTGATGAAAATAAACTGGAAATACTAACACCCTATCTTCAATCCTTAGGGGCTCCAACCCCCCCCCCGTAAATTTGCGGTAAATGTTCGGGTAGCAATGGGTGCCGTAGCTCAGTGGTTATAGTGCGTTGGCCTTCCGATCTCTAGGTCTTGGTTTCAATCCCCGATTGAAGCATAACAAAATTTAATATAGAAAAGATTTTTCTTTCGAACGGTATTCACCTGCCGACAAGAATTGGCAATTTTGCTGCAGTAACAATTTGCCAAAAATGCTTCTTAAAAGAGCTCTATGACAAAAAAAAAAAAACTAAGTTAAAGTGATGTCATAAGGCTTCTGCCGTTCGGACCCGGCTAATATAAGTAGGTCCCATCTACTGCGTTCCAAATTTAACATACACAACAGTATTGGAAGAGAAGCTCGGTGGTATCACAATAGGCCTTTCTGCCCTAAGTGTGTCCTCTCAGAGAGAGAGAGAGAGAGAGGGCAGCCACATAACCTAATCTAACCTTCGGGTAGCAGAAAATTAATGAAGATTTCTTATATATTTAATTCTTTAGGATGCACTCGGAATTATCACCCTCAAAAATTTCTAAAAACAGGTGGAGATCCCTTCTGAGCGGTGGAAATACGGGGTAAGTATATTTGGAAATAAGGTTAAGGACAACAAATTAATAGGCGTTCTTTATTCATAATCCCCTTCTTGTGGCAATTCTAGGTAATTTATTCAATATTTCAACCAATATACATTTTTTTGGGTTAAGGACAATATATTTATGAAATGATCGATGACGGCTAACTACAGCTAAAACATTTATCAAAGCCTAATAAAAAATTTTATTCTTCCAAGAAAAATTCTAGCTAACTTTGTAATAAAAAAAAAACGCAGAGATTTTCTTCTACAATTACTTACAACTAATTGTTAATATTATTCCAAAGAAAATGTCAAAAATTTTAACTGGATCTGTTTGGAATAGTTTTTGAGAAAGAATGGAAGTATTTTTTGGCAATTTCAAAAATGCATTTCGAGCAAACTGGTTTTAAGATTTCGTCTAATCGTCTAATAGTTTTTGCACGATATAAGATGCCTTCAGCTTGCTCATAGAGATGATTAATCCTCTATAAATTGTTTTATATTTGAGTCGCGTTGGGTTAAAAATCAACCAATTCCTGATTGCTTTTTCTTTTTAACGACTCTTTATGGAGATGTGGCTTGCCATGAGGAAGCCTGTCTGTGGGTTTTTTCATCTAATCAACCATTTTGGCAGCATACACAATGCCTTTAGCTATTTCATAGATATGCTTTTCCCTCCATAAATTGTTTTTGTTACGCCTTTGAGTCGGATGCGATGAAAAAACATAGCAACTCCATTTTATGGAATTGTGTCTCGCTATAAGGGAGAGTTTCGATCATTTTTTTAGAGAAAATTTTTTCGAAATATATTTATTTCTTAACCAAATCAATGTAATTCCTTATCAGCTCCAAAACTCCAAATAGAGAAGCATGTATGAAGCGAATGGATGGTCATTGTAGTTCAATCGGACAATCACTTAAACCATGTGGGCGAATAATTTGGTTGGTTTTTGCATACCAACTTGATCAAAAAGTTCCCGGAATAACCACCGTGTCAACACGGTCTCTTTTTTGCATGAAATTGATTGAAAATTATAAAAAATCGCCAACACACACAGAGATAGATCTACTTTTGGCTACGTAACTTTTGTAAATGTCAAGCTATGACGCTAAGATTTAGAGTGAATATCAACAACAGATGTACCAACTTAACAAAAAAAAAAAAAAACAGAACTCAAATTGGAACGATAAGAGCGCCACACGCTGGTTATTCCGGGAACTTTTTGATCAAGGTGTTATTTCATTAAAGTTGATGGGACGTAAAACAAATTGCAAATATCTTTGGGTGTTCTCAACTAAACGAAACCTTCGAATACGAGATCACCTTGAGTTTTGTCAATTCTCATGCCATTCTTACAAATTTTCTCAAAAAATTTTCGAACAGAATTAGTGCAATTAGTGTAGTATTTCCTACTTAGTTAATTTGATACTGTTTTTTTTGGCTACATTCTTTAGCCCAATTTTTATTAAGATGGACGATTCAGGTATCTATGCCTCCGCGGCGATTTTATACACAGAGGACTAAGAGAGGACTGACACACTCGTCATAAACTGCTTGAAAATATAATAAATAATATATGCATGCGTTTTACATTGTTCATCTCAAGTCATAAATATTGATACACAACTAAACGCATTCATTACGAATACAATATTGGACGCATTCATTTCATCTTGATTGCGATTTGACAGTTGACATTTATGCTTCATTGCTAGGTAAAAATGTTTTAGCATCAATTGTTTACAATCATGGAATGGGGCGACATCGAAAATTGTATTGTTATAGTTGGCCTACTTTAATGCAACATGGAAAAAGGCAATCTCCTTCGAACGTTGCAACTGCTTGGAATCATTAGCACTTGCAATTTTATGTATCATGGTGTGATGTTGTTTGAGTATACTGATGGAGTATGAGACCGTCAAATATCCGGTTGTCCGAACATTGTGAGAACTCCGAAAGCGATCATAGAAAATCTTGTCGCGGGAAATGCAAATTTCACAAAAATCCATCTCCATGAAGATTTGGGACTCAGCGCGTACAAGCATCATACTGGAAACCTTCTCACGGAGTGAAAACGCAAACGAAAATCGAAAGCGTTACGCAGCCGGTACGCTCACATACAAATTCTGCCTACTGACGAGAAAATCTTCATCGTAGAAGAATCGTTCAATAAACAGAACGATCGGATATATGATCGGTCATCCAGAGAAGCATCCCAACTCATTCCAAGGATCCAAAGAGGCCACCATCACGCGTCTCAAAGCAACAACGACTCAAAAACAACATTCCGGACTTCATATCAACGGATAATTGACCAGCTGGTAGTACAGACTTCAACCCGTTTGGTTACAAGTTGTGGTCCGTATTAGAGGGCATGGCTTGCTCTATTCGACACCCAAATATTGAGTCGTTGAAACGAGCCCTTGTCCATGCAGTGGACAATTTCTCCATGCATGAAGTGCTGCATCTCGCAATCGATGAGTGGCCAGATCGTCTCAAGTCGTGCTGGAAGGCAAATACAAGTTCGAATAAGTTGTTCTAAGATTTGTAGCCATTAAAAAAAAAAATTTTTTTCAAAAATAATAATTCGTTGGTGGTCGATTTTTCTGTATATCAATATTTATGACTTGACTAGGCATATTACCAAAGCATCTTCAGGATATTCTTCAATATACCGAATACCGAGTACGTACGAGTACCCCTACTCTTCTATACATATGTATGTATGTATGTGAAAGTTCAAAAATAAAAACCAAAAGATCAAAAATCAGTAACAAAAAAAAAAAAACCTTAAATTTCTTTAAGTACTTCTGCATGATTTCTGTACAAAGCCAAATAAAAATATGCATTGAAGGATTGATGGCAAAAGGATTAAATGGAGTCTATGTGTCTCTGTGTGTGTGTGTGTGTGTGTGTGTGTGTGACAGTATATTGTATGTAACAACGTATAGAAAATATGTACATATGCAGTTAATCCTTCAAATAACACTTGACAGCATTTGTCAGTAGTTCGTAACAAATGATACTTGAAATGAAGCAACAAGCAAGATTGGGGCAATAGCAATTCGCAACAACATCAATTGCAATACATATTCGTAAGACTACATTGTACAAAAAGCCACTTAAATGTATGCACATGCACTAACTCAAACACACACACACACACACACACACACACACACATACATACATACAATCACACAAATATCACTTGAACGACTTAAAATGCTTAAATGCTTTGATATGATGATGATGGCAAATCACAAAGCAGCTATCTCACTCCAATCAAACAAAATGTAGCAAAAAACAAAAACAAGAAAGGGCAAGAGTGAGCGGAAAAAATCGAAAAGCGTAAAATATGGAAGAAGCGATGAGTGCTTTGAGTGCTAATGTTAGTAGTGATGGTGTTGGTGTTGGTGTTGCTGATGTTGTTTTTGTTAGTTTTATTTGTGCGATGCACTAAAGCAATCGGAAAAGGCAATTGTGGGCGTTCCAATTGAAGAAGGCATAAGCATAAGCAAAAGTTCAAATGGCAATACTTGCCATTGTAAGTCACGTTGGGTCACACTGCGAAACTGCGAAAAAGAGTCTGTACTTCATACAGACTTATAGATATTAAACAAGAAAATACCTCAACACAACACAATGGGTTGTAGCAACCACAAAAAGTAGTTATTTACGTACAACATAAATCGATTGAAGAATGTAATTCTTCTCAAGTTGAATATAAGCCGTGTTTGCATAGTTTATAACATTTATGAGACGCCCTGCGCTATGCAAGCAGCGTTGCCAGATCTTTTCAATTACAATTACCTTATAATTGATGCATGAAAAAATCTCCACATTTTTTTTTGCTACGTTTTCTATTGAAAAGCGTATTCTTCTTATTCACAAAATTGATTCCTTGACGGAGGTTTTCCTCAAACTTCCCACATTTTTATAAAATATAGAGAAGGAATTCTGTTGCACTGAATTTGTTATCGTTTGCAAAATATACACTTCCATAAAGCGTGCTTTTTAATTGGAGCGTCCGAATTTTTTTTCTCAATTTTCTACAGATTTATATAAAGTCCTATGGTTCCATGGAGGAACAAAGGGCCACAACAAGTTTCCTCCATTCGTTTCTGTCAAGCACCAACATCTTGATTTCGTTTCAGCTTCGTTTCTTAGTTTTTATTATGTCTGCCTCCAGGTTTCTCCTCCAGGTCTGCGAGGGTCTGCCTCTTCGCCGGCTTCCTTGCGGGTTCCAGTCGATTGCTCAACGGGTGATGTCGTTTGATGCTCTCCTTAAAACATGACCGAGCCAGTCCCACATTTTGTTATTTCCACTCGCATTGGTGTTTGATTGGTTTTGGCCCAGAGGTTGATGTTTGATATGATATCAGGCCAGAAGATGCGAAGGATTGTGCGGAGGCAACGGTTTGTAAAGCCCTGTATGACCTGAACATCCGAGGCTGATAGATTTCAGGTTTCGCAGCTGTAGAGTAGAGTGGATTTGACATTCGTGTTGAATATTTTTAATTTTGTGCGTCTTGTTATAATTGAGGAACTCCAAACTGCTTTGAGGGTACCGAAAGCTTGTTTTGATTTTTTTATGCGGTTGTCAATGTCTGCACTAGATCCTACGTTAGCAGATATTATGCTACCAAGATAGCAAAAAGTGTCAACTACTTCGAGTTTCGTGCTGTCGATCCGGAATTTTTGCATGCAGATGGTATTCACACGCACTACCTTCGTTTTGCCGATATTTATTTTAAAGCCTATTTTCGCTGCTATTGCACCAGCGTTAATTTCTTTGACATGTCGGCGAAAGTATGTGACATTCGGCAGATATCATCGGCATAATCGAGATCATCAAGTCTCGCATTCAAATCCAGATTTAAGTAGTTTTTTAAAATTGAAATTTTATAGATTAAAAAATCAATGATCGCACAAAATTTCATCGATTTTTGATTCCCAAACATAGGAGAGGCATCGTATGGAGTTTTAGCAGGCAAGTGAAGGATTTGGACTTCGCCGATGACATCTGCCTGCTCTCACACAAACTTATCGAACTGTACTGTACTGTCGAACTGGAGGTCAACATCGCCACAACCAAGGTCATGAGAGTTAATCACAAAAAACGCAAGACAAATAATGGTCGACGGATGCCCGGTTGAATTTGTTGAAAGCTTCTGTTACTTCGGCTGCATTATTACGGCAGACGGTGGAGCTAATGAAGATGTCAACTACAGGTTAAATAAAGCAACGGCGGCGTTCGGACAACTGTATGCAGTTTGGACGAGCTCGCGAATCTAAAGGCGCACAAAACTGCGCATATTCAGCTCATGTGTGAAATCAGTACTGTTGTAAGGAAGTGCAACATGGCTGATCTCGCATCACCATCACACAAAAGCTACAAACTTTCGTCGTAAACATATGCCTCCGTATCATTTGTATAATATTCTGGCCGAACACCATCAGCAACGACGTGCTGGGGAGACTAACGAATGAAGAACACGTCCTGTTGCAAATCAAAAATAGAAAGTGGCGATGTATAGGTCACACACTTCGAAAAGCTTCAGATAACATTACAAATATAGCTCTAGACTAGAACCCACAAGGGAGCAAAGATTGAGGTTGGCCCAAAAATTGCGCGAGCTAGTCGATGTTAATGCAACATGGGACGGCGCAAAAATAACAGCACAGAATCGTGTAAGATAAAAGAGTTGAGGCCCTATGCTCCCAAGAGGAGTGAACAAGGAAAAAAACCCTACACTAAAACAGTCAAGGGTATATTGAGCTCACAAAACTTTCTGTAAGGAGGAGAGGTGGCAGATAGAGGAAATTATCTATTATACATATTTACATATATCATTTATCAGAACCAGCATTTTCCTGTCTCTCTATCCGCCTAAGTGCTGTAATTACACCAACGAGCGAATAAGTTTGGGTTAAATCAGATGAAAACCAGCCTACCTCCCATACAAAAGTATGTTCTTGAAAACTTCATATGTGAAATTATTTCTATCTCCAAATTGGTAAATTAAAAAATTAGCTTAATCGATTGAAAACTACGCTTATCTTCCATACAAAAGTATGTAGTTTAATGTATGTTTTCACACTTTAACCTAGAAAATGTAGATCTATCAAGCTAAAACTTGATATATGGACTAAAGGTTGAATACAAAATAGACATATTACAAAATTTGTGGGATCGAATGAAAACTACAGCTGAAGCTCTGAAGATAGCAGAAATATAGTGGCAAATTGGTTGAAAATCTCCCAGTACGGTTTCACACTTTGTGCGCTAAAAATGCATGTAACAATACCAAAATTCCAAATTTTCTAGTAGACTCAATATAATCAATCATTCTTCATAATTCATTATTCATAGTTTATTCAACGTCGTTGCAAGGCCGAATTTTTGCTTCAATGACAACTGAATTCGATCAACACTTAAAAAGAACGAATTTATTATATGATTTTTGATAAACCTCTTGACGCTTCGTTGAGTCGGTGCCCTAAATAGGTTAAGTTAAGTTATTGTGGCTGCCCTCTCTCTCTCTGGGAGGACACACTTAGGCCAGAAAGGCTCACCACCGAGCTTATCTTCCAATACTGTTGTGCGTATTAAATTTTGACAGCATTAGAAGGGACCTACTTATATTAGCTGGTTCCGAAAGGCAGAACCCTTGTGACATCACTTTAACTTAGTTTTGTCACAGAGCTCTTTAAAGAAGCATTTTTGGCAAATTGTTACTGTCGGAAAAATTTCCAATTACTTGCCGGCAGGTGGGTACTGTTCGAAAGAAAAATCGTTTCGATATTAAATTTTGTTATGCTTCAGCCGGGGATTGAACCCACAACCTATAGAACAGAAAAACAACGCACTAACCACTGCTACGGCACCCACTAGGATCACAACTGAATTTTATTCCAATTTTTAAATATATGGCAGTTTTCCTATATTTTTTAATAAACGTGCCTACATTTCGATTGATAACATAAACCAACAAAATCATTTCAAGTCGATTCTATGACAAAATGTTCTTTCAATTCCTCTGAAAGATTCTGTGCCTAAGTGTCATTTAAAAATGCTTAAAACTCATAATAAAAAAAAAATAATACTATTGTAAATTTTTTCGCTTTGTGATGATATTGAGTAATTAATTTATTCAAGAATCGTATTAAAAAAAGTTTCATTTAAAATTTTGTAGAGAAAATTCCGTTAAAGTATCCAACTCAGCAAAACAAAAAAACATTTTCAAATCGTTTTTGAAAATTCTCAAACTCCGAATAAAATTCCTCACATCTGGCAACGCTATGGCCAGCCTTGCGGCGAGATATCGATGCGTGTATGAATGGATGTAACGATTGTTGGTTTCTGCAAACGTCAATATAAAATATGTGTGTGCGACAGTAGACGAACAAGCACCAGTACTGTTGTACTAGCATGTATCTATACTGTTCAGACTCCATATTGTTGATGGAATTGTTTTTGTGTATGAATGCATGTAAATACTTATGTATGACTGCTCGTTCGTTTGTTCGTTCGTTCGTTCACTCACTAGCTTGCTCACTCGTTAAGTTACTCTTTTGATTGTAGTTGTTTTGTTTTTTCTTTTTCTATTATACATTTTTTTTTATTTGATATTATTGTTTTTATATTTTGTTTTTTTTTCATCTCTCTCATCTACTCACACTCAGCACACTCAGCACACTCAGCATGATATCTTCACTCAATGTTTGATATGTGAGTTGAGTTGATGATTTGGCACGCGACTGCGCACTCACTACGGTGTGCTATCAGAAAGAGTCACGAAGAACAACAGAGCAACAAATATATTCATACATACCGTTATCAGTTTGACAGTTCGCACTTTGTGTGTGTACTCAAAATGGGGTAAAACGTGTTTTGCCATTAAAAGCGTCATCTACTCTCATCTATATGAGAATATGGGCGGTGCTTTAGAGCGCAGCCATAGCAACCAATCGATACACCACACCACACCGGTTACACATGTTATAAACCATTGCAATACAGGGTACGCATACAGCCCCCTCTCACTATAGATACCATATTACTCACGTGTATATTTCATTCGATGAGTGTTGCTCTCTCACAGTTGTAGGCTGATATTTGAACGTTCGGTGCGATGAGTGCGTCAATATTTTGAGTGAGATTGTTTGGAAGCTGCGGGATGTCTCGATCGATTCATTTGTTGTTGTTGTTCTTGTTGCCATTTGTGTACGTATTGTTTATACTCGCTTTGCGTGCTGTGTTGTGCTCTGCATGAGCGATCTGTGCTTGGCTGTCAGTTTATCGAGTGGTCTTGCGGTAGTATGTTGTGTGACGCTGACGTAATAGCGAAGTTTTTCGAATAATTGTTTACGTTGTTGATACGTTTTTGCCACCCATTGCCGGCTGCTCTAATCGAAATGTGCACCCGTTTTGCTTGGCCGCCCAGGAATTTGTTACATTACGTGCGGAATTCGCGTTAACGGTAATCATTGTTTGACGCCATACTAATGGTTCCATTTGCCAACGGTTAATGCGAAAGAATATCGTGTGAAAAATGCATTTTTGAGGGTTTTTTGTTTTGTGATTCTTTCAATCATTTTGTGTAAACTACAAAATAATAATACAAAAGTGAATAAGTAAATTCAGAGTCCTTCTTTATTCCCATTATCAATTATATGTAGAAGAAAAAAAAAGTAGTTAAATTGGAAAATTTTAAAAAATTGAAAAAAAAAAACAACAACAACAACAACAATATGAATAAATAAAATATGCTGAATTCCTATGTGAACTATATGAAATCGTAATGCCGTAAGAAGCTGACAGAATTGGCAACTGCAAAAGCACACATACACTCTCTTAAACTCTCCAACACACACATTATTGATAACACTTGATAGCTCTTGAGTGTGTGCAAAAAAAAAAAATAATAATAATAATAATAAGAAATACACATACACACTCATCCACACACACACACACAAACAGCATTCTTTTTCCTTATTTTTTTTTTTTCTTGTGGATCTTGGATTACAAACCGTCAAAATTGTGGAGGCACTTAAAATGAAGGTAAGCAAAACAATAAAAACTTGAATTTGAGCGGCAGCAATTTTACCGACGGCATAAGCAGCGATTATTTAGTCGCACTGCGACTAAGATTTTCTTCTTCTTAATATTGTATGCGTATTTTTGCTATCACTTGGAATAATTATATTGTGCATTAGCTATAATCTTATGTATATGCGAGCTAAATGCTCACATTTAATTTTTATTGCTTGAAATCTGATATTGAATGTCATTAAATGACGATAATGATGGTCGTTCTTTTTTTTTATTTTTGCTCGATTTTTATTTGTTTCTATTATTTTTTATTTATTTTTTTTTTTTTGGTTTAGCTTCCTTATGGTACGATTTTGATTATTTTTCAATTTTTGAAAGTTTTTTTTTGTAGTCTCTTTAAATTACATACATACATATGCATTAGCACCTGAAGTTAAGTATATCGCATATAAATTCGAACAACGAGTTTAACGTGTACCAATTCTAATAATACGCAGGTACCAACTATGATATCTAATAACAAGTTGAAATTTATTGATTATTGATTATTCAGTATTTCTAATATACACATCTGTATGACCTCCTTAATATACTCATCATTATTTGAATATAAAATATCTACAATTAATTGTCTATAATCGAATAGCTAGCCATGCCATACTGTGTGCATCAAATATTTCTGTGAATATAAATATGGAAGTGACAAAACTACACACAAAGTTGAAAATCATGCATCAGTCATCATTGATTAGAGCATGTCAAAAATGTTGATGTGACTCTGAAGTTTCAATAGATTTCGGTTATTTACTTGCAATGTTACTGGAGGGCTTTCTGATATTTTTTATATTTAATAAATTACTAAAATTTAATTATTGATTACATATAAAAGTCGTGTACTTTTTTGTAAAAAAAAAATATGGTCAAAAAGTCCACAAATATTGTAAAAAAAAAATAGTCAAAGCAAACTCCCACCCAATTGAAGTAAACAAAATGCAGGGACAGAGATGTAAACAACAGCACTATTCACATCGAACTCGTTACTTCTTACTCTTTAATTCGCAAATTTGCTATAAAATTGTAAAAAAATGATCAAAGTAAATTCCCACCCAATTGGGGCATTCAGAAACGCATATTAATCGTTGTGATGTGTGAAGTAAAGAAAATGCAGGAACAGAGATGTAAACAACAGCACTATTCACATCGTACTCGTTACATAGTTACTCTTTACTACTACTCTTTGTTACTCTCTAATACAAATGTTATGTTAATTTTGATTTTTTATAAAAAATTTCCGAATTAACTAATAACAAATTAACGAGATGACAGTCAAATATTCGTTACTCGTTAACACGTCAGATGCCACTGTCATTTATAATGCCGATATTTTATTGTCAATTGTTGCTGTCAATGTTTTTCTGTTTTCTTATTCTCTCGTCAATGTTCAATGCATGCTTTATTTCACTATCAAAATATTGTTGCAAGTCTACTTCATTTGAGTGGATGCAGATGATTCGATTTGTCAACAAAGAGATTTGAGGTGAAATCAGCAATAATTACAATACTTTGACAGTAAAAATTGACAATGAAATACCGGCATTAGAATAAACTTACTTATAGCAGTATTCACCCGAAGATCGTTAATTCAGTACGTGTTTTATATTTTAGGCATGTTTTAGAATGGAAGAGAATCCCTTCGGGGCTTATAAGTGCCACATATTTATTTTTTTTTTTTTTATGTTTTAGAAATTTATTTTTACTTAGAAATTTATCAAATTATCCAATTAATGAAAAAGAAATTCACAAAATGTCAATCCAGATAATTATTGCATTACTCGTTAACACAGCAACTAATGTCACGTATTAGAATAATACATAAAAAAAAATCAACTGTTACGAAAATTCATATCGAAACCTAACGAGATTAAGCAGAAAATTGCTCTTCACACTTTAATATTTAGCGCATTAACGACATAATGTAATAATAAATGAATAAGATTTGTTTGAATATCGCTAATAAGTATATTATATACACCGATACCTCGCTAACAGCACAGTTAGGGCACATTTTCGATTTACGAGCCGATTTATGATACTACATAAATCTCTTCATTTCATTTATGGTCAAGTTTTATGAAATATATATAGGCTGTATTGGAAATATGGTTATTTTTTGTTGAAATAACGATTTTTTGAAATTGAATATATCGATGTTATCGATATTATTCGTTTTTTGATATTACGATATTTTTCTTGCACTTTACTTTTACATTAAAGCTTTCGATTACTTTATTGAAATAAAAATACTATCGATTACTTTTTAAATGCAATTAATGGCAACAATTTTTTACACTCGGCTATTTATTATAATTGCAGCAGCAAAATCACAATTTGCAATATGTGCAAAATGTTGAGGTCAAGAAAGATATCGATTTCCGAACACGTTAAATTGTGAGAGAATAGAGGAATTTCCGAACACTTAAAATTCTGAGAATAAGGTGAGGTGGTAAATGGGGTTGGTGATGCGGACTTATAACCTATCCGTCCCAAATGTCAACCTCCTCACTGTCATGTGGTACCTCCCTTGTTCATCACAAACGAGTCTCTGACGACCGAGTAAAGGCGGTATAACCTTAGCATCAGCAAGGAGGAAATTCCTATGCCCTGACAGCCTGGAGGAAGACAGGCAGCCCCGGATCCAGGATCGGATGCAGAAGTCCAATCCCCTACACACCTTAAATCAAATTGATTACAGAAATCAAAATAAGCAAAGAAACTAATAATTCCGATAAATTGATGACTCATGATTCAGCATGAAAAAAGGATCACGAATAGGATCATGAATGAGCTCTGTAAAAAAAAAAAAAGGTGGCCCTGTGTTTCACCTAAGAACTTTAGGAAAATACATATATTCAATCACTGTTTGTGATTAATTTAAGTTAATTTGGTATCGTTTCAAAGTAAAGAGTAATCGCTGAAGTATAGTCGGTTTTGGACCTGAGCACCCAAGTGGTTTCTAATGTAATTAGAGGCGCTGAAATTCGTATTATAACTTGAAAAGGAAAAACCTTAATTTATGCGAAGAGGTTGCAGTGAAAGGTTCTGAGGGTTCACAAGTCGTGCAGAGAAAACGTGTTGTTGACAGTTTGCTTGGAAACCGCAAATCTCATGATTACAAGAAAATAATTGACAAAAATGACAAATTTACTGCAAAATTGGATTTTCTGCATTACTATTTTTATTTTTTTACCTTTAATAAATACTACTGTTTCTCTATATTTCTGTAAAGATGAAATTGCTCATTGAATTTACGATAATTTAGGCACAGCATTGGGATCTATGCCTTGCGTTATCAATAATTTCTGTAGTGTCTACGAAAAAATTTAATGTATTGTAGATAACTGTATGAGCCGCGACGTCTGAATGTCTAATTAAAGAAGAAGAAAAAGAAGAAACGAAGAATCACATATTAGACATAAATAAACACGTGACAAAAACTCTCTTATCGAATTAAATTCTGAATTCATTCCGTATTGAACAACGGTATACGCTATAAATTAGCTAAACAAAATCAAATAAGAAATTGAGAAAAAAAATGTATATAATTAATAAAATAATTTTAATGTGCTTTTCGAGTTTAGCACGCTACCAAAAATACTTAATTAAAAATAGTATCACCCATTAAATGCAAAATGGCGCTAATCCAACGGTACTATTTTATTTATAGATGCTCAATATCTTCTTTCGAATTCGAATTCCTAGTCGGACAGGATTATCATCTATTTAGATGATGCTCAATGGATAACTATTCTTTTCAATACCAACCACAATGCTCGGCACTGAACTCATTGTTCTCATTGGCACATTTATTAATTTAATTGTCGGGTTTTAGGCATCATATTTCATATTCCTGATAAACAGTTACGCGATGTGCTTCTGGTTGTGACATAATGAGAAATTTTCTATAATGTCCAAGTCCTTGTGTTGACCACCCAACCCACCATATGCCGCTGTTCTGAGAAACAGATTGGCTTCTTCGTATTCATACAAAATTCAGGGTTTTATTTATGATATCTAAGATGCAACCATCAACGTTGGCGTATACCGACGAGCATAGGGGTTGCCGAGATGAAGAGGAAGAAGAATCAATAAACCACTAAATCTATGCCTCTGTCCAGGACTCCATACAAAACAACATCAATGTTTGCGGTCTCATTTCTTCACAGAGCTGGACGAACTTTTCGAAAGTGGACTTAAAAGAGCTTCTTAACTTCATATGGAGAACCATATTGTTCAAGAAGGATGACATATGAATACTGGTTACTCTACGAAAGCGTTCCTCCTTCGGCAATCAAGGGCAATCACAATGGGCAGTAGCAGCCTCCGAGTGGAAGTATGAATATATGTTGACACAAGCCCTTCAAACCGAACCTAACCTTAATGATTTTCAATTATTCGTATTTTTATTAAATATTATTTTGTAAATTGGTGCCCCGAAGCGCAGTGGTTAGTGCGTTGGCATTCTGATCTGTAGATTGTGGGTTCTATCCCGGTTGAAGCACAACTTTAATATTGAAAATAATTTTTTTTTCGAACAGTGCCCACTTGTCGATAATCAATTGGCAATTCTTCCAGCAGTAACCATTTGCCATGAAAAAGCTTCTATAAGAACTCTGTGAAATGCTTGGAAAAAGTGATGTCACAAGAGTTCTACAGTTCGGAACCGCTTAATATAAATAGGTCCCTTCTAAAACTATCCAAAATTTAACACGCATAACAGTACTCAAAGAGAAGCTTGGCGAAAATGCACTCCGTGGCTTTTAAGTACAGTAACCATTTGCCAATGAAAAAGTGTCTAATAGAGCTATATGACTAAGAATTCTACGGTTCAGAACCGGTTAATATAAATAGGTCCCTTCTAAAACTATCCAATATTTAACACGCATTTAACAGTACTCAAAGAGAAGCTTGGACAAAATGCACTCCGTGACTTTTAAGTACAGTAACAATTTACCAATGAAAAGCTTCTAAGAGAGCTATGTAACTAAGAGTTCTGCCGTTCGGAACCGGTTAATGTAAATAGGTCCCTTCTAATATAATACTATCCAAATTTAGCATTTATTATTAATATTGTTATTATTTTTTCTTCTAAATCATGTGGTAGGCATTTCTAATATTAAAATAGAAATACCATTTCTAGGGTTTGAATTCGAACAATTGGTGCTCTGGTTTCTCTGCGATAGTTTTTTAAAACATGTAGCAGTACCGATATCGCTAGGGATCCTACCATAAAAAAAACCCTTTTTTTGAAGAAGCTAAATTACAATCAAGAAATAATGTAAAAAAATCAGAGGTTTATAAAATTTTCAAATATTTTGAATTAAAATAATTGAAAAATGCTCGCTATTAGCATGTTGGAATTAATTGTAAATATCTTCTACAAGTATAAAACATATTTAAAAGATACAGTATTTTTTCGAAATTTAAATAATAAAAATCTCATGAATCTGGCAACTTTAAAATCGAGATAACATGCTACATGATGGAGAGGTGAAAAAAATGTCCCATTTTCTATTAATGTACAATGTTAGGCAATTGAATAAACTATCTTTGCCTGAAATTATTTCAAATTTCATGGTAAAGTTTATAATTTATTAACATTTAAAATCGAAGGTCGGCATGAGAAGCATGCAATTAATTCCACTTTTTTTTTTTGGGGCGAAGTTTTAGTACATTTATTATTTCATTAATGATGATAGAACGATCATTTAATTTGACCTATTAGAACGATTTCTATGTGACAGGCGTGGCAATAATGTGATTATACTCGGTTTTTGGAAATAATTTGAATACTTTTAAGCGGTTTTAAAGGATTTTTAGAGATATTTGAGTAATCTGTCTATTTAGAAAAAATGTCTCATTTTCATTCTAAAATGCTCTTTCGTGTTTTCTTATATTTTTGCGCCCATTTTGATTAAAGGGAAGCCACTGTGTAATTCTTCTTAATTTTGATATTTTTGCATGCAATTTTTGCACGAGCTCTTTCATGTATTGGTGAGAGAGAGAGAGAGAGAGAGAGAGAGAGAGAGAGAGAGAGAGAGAGAGAGAGAGAGAGAGAAAGAGAGTGAGGGTGAGAAAGGGGGTTAAAAAGACAAACAGAAATTAAAACGAATGTAAAAATAGTTTGTCAAGTTTGTGTTGCCAAGTTTTGTTGCTTCAGGATTAATGTGTGCTTCTAGTCGCTCTCTATGAGCTTTGGCAAATTTTGTTATTGTTGTGTAAACTGAATCAACATCTAAAACGCGGTGAAGATCAATGTTACCGGGCATTAACGATGCTCCTCAGGACTTTGTTTTGGAATCTTTGGATTGTTTCAATATGTTTCTGACTGGCACAACCGCATAGTTGTACACCATATGTCCACACAGGCTTTAGAACTTGATTGTATATAACAATTTTATTATGAATGGATAGTGTTGATTTTCTACCCATGAGCCAGTTTATACTTCTATTGTTTACTTCGAGCTCATCTCGTTTCTTTTTTACATGCTCATTCCAGCGGAGCTTTACATCAATTGTGATTCCAAGATATTTCGCTGAGTTCGAGTAAGGGACCGGAACGCCGACAATGTATAGAGACAGATATCGAATATTTTTATTTGCTTTTGTTCAGCTTAATGCGCCATCGCTTTGTCCAATTGCTAAACATTATTTAGAGTTCTCTGCAAAATATTGGTTGATTCCTCTTCGATTTTCCCTACAGCTATGATGGCAAAAGTGTCATCTGCAAACGTAGCTGTGGTATAAGTTCCACAAGTTGGAAGATCTAATGTTTAAATTAGATATAGAAATGGAACCAGGACACTGCCTTGAAGTACACCGGCTTTGATCTCATACATATAACTTACTTATATTTATCTTGTTGCTTTATTCGAATGTATCTTTTAGATAGATATGATAGGAGTATATCATAAAATGTATCGAAAGCCTTTGCTACATTCAAAATTATAATTGAGCAGAATTTTTCTCTTCGAGAACTGTTTCAATTTCGTGTGTTATTCTGTGGGCCTGATCTAGCGTAGAATGCTCATTTCTATATCCAAATTGGTGAGATGAGAAATCCTTAATTAAATTTGAAGGATCACCCTAAGTTAACGATAAGTTATCGATAACTTCATTGTGCTGATTTTATAAAAAAAAATATATATATATATATATGTAAATTTTCCTCTCGGATACTTAACATACTATATATATATTACATAATTAAGTGATTAAGTTAAGTTAGTAAATATCTATTGCATTTTATGAGATATCCTTGCCCTGAAAGAACAACAACATATGCAACAGGTTCTGTTGCATATGAGAAAGTCATCTTCATTTGTGCATGCATCCATATGTGTAGTAAGGTGTATCAATGTATTGTTGTATGTGGCTACATAAAAAACAAAAACAAAAAATACAACAACAACAACAACAACAAAAAATTCAAAACTACACATAATAAAAAACAAAAATATATATTAACTCTTATGGAGTAAGAAAACATATAAAAATTTGTTTTTTTTTTTTCGAAAATGTTTACCTGCTGAGTTGATATCGCAGTATGAGCGCACACTACAGGAATACTTTACACGCACATGGATACTATTATACATACAACATTCGAGTACATCAAAATATCATCGTTGCACTGCAAATCAGTAGTGCCAACCTAATGAGTAATATAGCCCAATAATGGGATAGCCCGAAAATTTGGTACACATTGATGATGATGATGATGGAAAACAACATTATGCTTTCTTTATTGCTGGTGAAATTTTGAATATTTTGCATAGTGCATAGTGGAATGATAAAAAGTGACGATGGCGGTGGTTGTTGGTTGTTGGTTGTTGGGAGATGTATGTATGTAGGTAGGTGGTGGTGATGGGTGCCCTTTTTTAAATGCTATTATTGAAATAATCATTACGAATGTACGATATTGACTATTTTATGCTTTTGATGTTCGAATTTTGTATGTGTGTACATCATCCCGCATTGATGTTGGCAGATGATGAAGCAATTTTTCACATTTACTCTACAACACAGAACAACGAATTCATTCAAAATTTTTTACAAATTTATTTCAGAAATTTTACACACAAAAAAACAAAAAAAAAAAAACAACAACAACAAAAATACAGACGACCAATTGATCGACCATTTCACTCGTCATGCAAATGATGTGGCTGACTGGGTTGGCTCACTTTACAAATGATTGAATTAAAAGGCACATCAGCAAGATAGTAAAAAAAAAAAAAAATTAAAATAAAAAAATCGTCGATTTCGTGCGTTTAATCGATTTTTTTATTTCATTTCTTTCTCTTGCTGTTGTTCAATAATATTTTCAACTCAAATAAGCTGGCATCCCGCTGTGTACACTGTATGAGTATGAGGAGGCTCTTTTCAAAGAGTGGTTCATTTACCGTAGCTATTCTGCCACCCACAACATATACGAATACGAATAATATGAGTATATGAAGATACAAATACGTTTTGTATGCTTGCTTAAATGTTGAAATGACTTTGTGTAATTTGAAATGAAATCATTTAAAAATTTATAAACACTATAGATTGATATGCTCTCTATTGTAAGGCACTATTTGGAGTCATATTTGTGTGTGTGTGTGTTACCATGTTTTTTTTTTGGTTTTGTCTTGTCGTTATTGTTTGAATTCTTGAATTATTTCATTACCATGGCAAATTAGAGGAGGTGCTGACGGCTATTTGAACCATAAAAGGTATAAGAGATTATAAATTAACCTCTTTGTAGAATATACATAGATTCACATTGAAATTATGAAACTATGAAAAATAGTTGTTATGAAAATGTTAATCTTATTGTTTTGTTTTTAATGTTTTGCTTTGATTTCTTAGATTTGTGTTTCTCTTCCTCTTCACATATTAAATATTATTTAAGGCAATATGCATATTAATGGTGGCTGATTTAATGCAGTCACGCTAAAACTATCAAAATTATAAATATTTAACAAAAAAAAAAAAAAATTGAATTTTATGCCTTGAGTATGCATTTTCTGAAAGCTCTTTGCAAAAAATGTTCTATTGCATAGGAGTTTTTTTAGCGTCTTTCTTCACTCGATGAATCTCGATAAATCACACAAGGATAAAGTTGACTTTAGGGCCCAAAACTATTCCTAAATTAACTAGCATATGCTGATGACATCTGTTTGTTTTCGTACAAGATGTGCGATCTTAAGCTAATGACTCGGGCAATGCAGGAAAAACTAACAGGACAACAGGACTCAAAATTAATGTATGGGATCACTGGAAATTGGTGAACAGCAATTCGAAAATGTCCATGAATTTTCTTACCTCGGCTGTATGTTGGATGACGAATGTAGAATGAACAAGGCCAAGGCCTCTTTTGGTACTCTTACGCCGCTGTGGCGCAAACAATACCATAAGCCTTTGCACCAAAACCAAACGAATATTCAAATCAGTGCTGTTATATGGCTGTACTACCCGAAAGGTAACCACAGGGATTACAAAACGGTTGCACATACATTCATTAACCGCTGCCTGCGCCAAATACTGCGAATTTTCTGGCCCCATACCATGTCAAACGCAAAGTTGTTGATGAAAACAAAGCAGACTGATGTTGCGACTGAAATCCCAAAAAGGAAAGTGTCAGCGGATCGGTCACACATTGCGTAAAAGGAAGACGACAACATCGTCAAACAGACGCTGCGATGGATTCCGTTCCAACAATCGGGACACAGTGTTGGCAGGTCACGCATCACCTGGTGCCGCTCAACTGAAGCCGATATGAGATCGCTGAATCGTATATGAAATGAGCTGAGGAGGGCCCTTGCGCAGAACCGTGTCCGTTTGGCGAAGTGGAGTTGTTGACGCCCTATACTCCAAATAGGTGTTAAAGGAACATATATATTAGTGCCCAAAAGTATTGCAAAAGCCACTAAAAACCGACTCCGGTAAATTTACTCCAAAGAAACCCTTTTGGCTGAGTTTCTCTTCCAGTAATATTGTTAAATTTGCTCAGCATTTAAAGGGTTCAATTTATATAGATCGCCTTCGAAGAGACAAAACTCTTGTGACAGGCCTTTTGCATTAGGTGAACTTTGTCACAGAGTTCAGAAGCATTGTTATTGTCCCAAAAATTTGTAGGAAACTTTTTTTTTTTTACTATTATATTTGCCTTGGTCGAGATTTGAACTCAGAGCAATAGATAGTCCACAGACACAGAAGATCAATCAATTGAGTTATGATACTAAGTTTCACAATTCATACGACAAACGCGCAATTTTCTACGTTTTATGGTTGATACACTTCACAACTAGTTAATGGGCTTCACGTGGGTGCCGTGGCTCCGTGGTTAATGTGTTGGTCTTCTGATCTTTAGGTCGTGGGTTCTGATCCTCGGCTGAAGCATAATAAAATTTATTATATAGAAAAGATTTTTCTTTTGAACGGTATCCACCTGCCGGAAAAAAATTGGCATTTTTCCCGGCAGTAACAATTTGCCATGAAAATGCTTCTTAAAAGAGCTCTGTGACAAAAAAACTAAGTTAAAGTGATGTCACAAGGGTTCTGCCATTCGGAACCGGCTAATATAAGTAGCTCCCTTATAAGCTCCCTTATAAGAGAAGCTCATTGGTATCACAATGGGCATTTCTGGCCTAAGTGAGTTCAGCCACATAAACTAACCTAACCGAATGGGCTTTAATCCAAAGACTATGCAATACTAGGCTAGTCCAGTCTAAAATAGCACCGCAAAAGCACGCGACTCAACTAAAAAATGTTTGAAATCCTCTGTCAATATCCATACATATAGATTTCTAACTTATTTTATGAAACTCGGAAACAAATTTCAAGTTCTAGAACAATCACTAAGTCAGAGTTTTGATCAAAATATAAACATAAGTAAATTAGAAAAAGTGAAAATGGATCGGTCATGTCTTATGAAAAATCCCGCCTTCGAATGGAGTCCGTAACGTTGTAGAGAAAAAAAGGGCGACCTAGATGCACGTGAAAGGGATCACTTGAAAAGGAGGATTATTATATTCTAAATCGTAAATCCAAAAAAGACACTCACCTCCATATAATACAACTTCGCTTCGAAGCATGACCCACATAAGTGCTCCCTTCAGAAATTCATTTTGTAAGGCAACATGGATAGTTCAAAATGAATCATCGAATGAGAAAAATTCTCAAAATTATTAGGTTTTAATATTTAAATGTCTTTTTCATCAACCTCACCTTAACAATGTCTAATGAAATTAGATGCAGCTCTCGTTTAAATTAGTTCCGATTGGAAGAGTTGCAATTTTTATTTTGATCAAGTCATGTTAACACTGGAAAATAATATGGCAAATAATTTACAATTGAAAGTGAAGCTTTAAACTCTCGCTCTTTAACTCGCTCTGTAAATTCAACACCTAAAATAAGGCTAAAGGAGAAATTCAGCCTAAGCTCTTCGGGTCTTAAGCAATAAGAGTCGGTCGGGCAATAAGAGTCTATAATGCTTCGAAAAAAAATTAATACAACTCCAAGTGTCAAGTGCTGAATACCCAAAAACACTTCTGATATTCTGCCAGATCCAAGTGTGACAAAAAATATTTGACAATGAATGAAAAATGTTATGAGTTCGATATCATATTTCTCTTAGATCCTTTAATAAATTATGATCTTTCATGAATGCGGAAATATCTGTGTTTGGGAAGGTGTTCACGTCGGGTTGGTTGGTTTGGATTGGGTTCTTCTCATATTGGGCTTTTGATAGTGAGTATTAGCAATCCTCCTTCAATTTTTTCATTCAATTTCATACAGGGTTGCTGGGTTTGGGTTGGGTTCTTCTCATATTGGGTTTTTGATAGTGAGTATTAGCAATCCTCCTTCAATTTCGACATTTAATTTCAATCTAAGGGAGTAGCTTCCATGGAATTTATTGTTCGCTTTATGAGCTGACAACTTGAATGTCCAATTTCAATAACATTTTTCAATCAGATCCAATATGGTGAAACAATCTGAATTATTTAGAGATTTTGAATGTCAAATTGAGTGCAACAAAAGCATTTTCTTCGCTTTAAATTATGTTAATACACATACCATATAAATTAGGTTGATTCGCTTCTCATACAATGCAAATAAGTTTCAAATTACCATATAATTTGGGCTATAATTTTAAACTACTGTAAAATTATGATTTATGAATTGTATTATAGTTAAGCACTACAAAGGCTAAAATCTCAAAATTTCTTAAAAGCTTTGATTCTATCTTATATCTCAAAAATGCACATTAGGGTTGTTCAGTTGTAAGTTATTGAACCTAAGTCTGATCTCGGAGGTCAGAGATGTCCGAGAAGCAAATGTAGTAGCATCAATCGCCTGTTTGTTTTTAGAATGGTTCAAAAAATATAATCTTAATCATGCCGGGATGCTCTTAAAATAAGCTTTTAATTCAGTGGCGCATATTTTAGATTTTTCTCAGCCCGCCACATTAATATCCATATTATAAATTTTAGTATGTCCCATTTAAAAACCGTTTACCTATTGAATTAAAATTAAAGGCTAAAAAATATGGCATTCTATATCGGGGAAACATAAAATACTATGAATACCATTGAAAATATAATATAGTGACAGAAGAAGAAGAAGAAGAAGAAGAAGTTGGATACTTAAAATAATGCGCATAGTATAAATTCTGCACTTCATTGTGCGCATCATTTCAGAGGTTGTCTGACTGTCAATAGCACAGCTGGACAACATCAGTGTGTTATAGAAGAAATGTCATCACTATTTCCATACAAAAAAAAAAAAAAAATTACAACAGAAAAGAAAAGAGACACATTCACGCCGGCGCACATGGACTCATATATCAACACATATTTTTTTTCTTTATTTTTTTTTTTTCGATTATTATTACAACCATTTCATACTGGAGGCTTTTTTTTTTTGTTCATATTTTTTTCTTTATTCTTCTTCTTCTTCTTCTTAATATTTTCATTATTATTTCTTCATATTGTATGATATTATATTTTTTTAGTAGATGGATAAACATTGTCGCCTCAATGTTGTGCCTGCCAAAACCTGCGGTGCCAACAAACTTTGTTGCTCTTCAATATTCATAATTAAATTCATAAATATTTTATCCATCGATTATCCACGTACTACAGCATATGTACAAGTATGTATGTATATAATGTGTATGCAAGTGTACCCTGCAGTATGTACAATGGAACTAATCCAAGGTAATGATAGTTCTACTAGTTCTTTTAGAATTTGTGATTGGTCAGCTTCAATGTTATTCATCTGATTGCTTTAAAGTTTGTCATTGAAGTTATTCAATAGGATTCCACCAATCTGCATTACCTGGAACTAGTTAGTTCCATAGATAGTACAGAGATAGAATGACTCTATTTCTGTACTAACTAGACAGTATGAGTAAAAGAAGCAGCAAAAGAGCAAAGTGAAATAATATTAATTCGATAGCAAAGCAACTGATTCTCACTGCATTACCTTTAACTAGCTATGAACTAGAATAAACGAAGATTTGACGTCGCATTGTTAGTATATATTTTGGAAATTTTGACTTGTTGTTTCTTACATTTTCATACATTTCAATATTTAAATTTTCCATTTTTTCACATACGATGTAACCTATAGCTAGCTCTTTTTTTTTATTTTTTATTAATATACATGTAACTCGTTACGAACTAGTTACCAACAATTATTACAAAGTATCAAATAAAGAAACGAAAAGATCGAGTTGAACACATTCAGATATGTCCTCGATCTTCTAGTATACGTTCAAAATTGACTCTTACTGCATTACATTTCACTAGTTATGAACTAGTTCAAGTATTCGTTCAACTTTCACTAGATATGAATTAATTCCAAGGTGATAACTTTTTTCAATTATTACAGAAAAGAGAGTCAAAATTTCTCTTTCAACTAAGCACTAATTTTCATCTTGATGATGAAGGTAACTCACTATATTGCTAACTACAAGCGGTCCAATTGAGAGATATCCTCGATTTTCATGTATATATTCAACTGACTCTTACTGCATTACATTTCACTAGTTATGAACTAGTTTGAAGGTGATAAGTTCAAGTATTCGTTCAACTAACTCTTGCTGCTTTACCTTTCACTAGATCTATATTAGTTCCAAGAAGATAAGTTCTTTCAGTTAAAACAGAAAAGAAAGTCAAATTTTCTATTTCAACTAACCACTAACTGTCATCTTGAGTAACTCACTTTATAACTAACTACAAGCAGTCCAATTGAGAGATGTCCTTGATCTTCACGTACTCGTTCAACTAACTCTTGCTGCAATACATTTCCCTAGATCTGTATTAGTTCCCAGGAGATTAGTTCTTTCAATTATTATAGAAAAGAAATTCAAATTTTCTTTTTCAACTAACCACAAACTCTCATTTGGATGTTGAAGGTAACACACTCTTATAACTAACTACAAGTGGTCCAATTGACTCTCATTTAAGCAACAGGGTATTTGTACATAGTAGCCATCGATTAACTTCTATCACCATATACTTACTAAATATTGGTGTCGTCGTCATCAGCATCATTATCATCATCATCATTATCATCATCATTATCATCATCATCGTCATCATCTATAATTTACTTTCTTCTCTGCGAATAAGAGACTTTAAACTTGACGTTGCTTGTTTCAGTTGTATGTAGCAGTGTGTATATGTATGTATTATAACTATGTGTATATTTTTTTTTTGGTGCTATATACATACATAGATAAACGCGTATTTTAGTTGCCTATTATAAGTATTCAAAAGTAACGCCTCGTATTCTCCTCCATCATTATAATTGTCGTCATCACTGAATCGGCAACGATTGCACGAATTTCAATATTTTTCTTCTTATTGTTGTTGTTGTTGCTTTTAGATATTTATTTGACATGTTGATATTTAAAATAAAAATAAACACACAAATGGATATATATATATATAGTAAGTAGGTATATAAGTATACCTACTTTCAAAAATCGTTCAACGAGAACATCACTTAAAATTTAAATTTATATCTTGAATTATTATTATTTTTATTTTTATTTTTTTTTTTCTTAAATTATATATCTATTTCTTTTTTTCATTTTGTTTTTGTTACGCTTTAATTATGGCCTTTTAATAATTTTAGTCGACAACTCCATATTATAAAATAAATCGATTTTGTGGGCGTTAATGATTTTGGTGGTATTGATGTTGATTTTTCAAAAAACATAATATTATGTATCTCGAAGTATGTAGTTATAATAGAGACAAAATATACGAAAACTTTTAAGCAAAAGCTTTAAGCGAAATATGTTAAAAACATGTGCGGAGTTGTTGTATATTTAAAGTTATTTAAAAACCATATGTCAGCTTGAAATATAAAAATGTTATTTACTACATTTACCGCACCTTCATTTTTCTTGTAAATTTATAATAAAATATATAAAATTATATATTACATATTATTCCGTAGTCAATTAATTGATAAATAATAAATATCTTGTAAACTAAAGCTTTTAAATGAGTTTAACGGTTGGGGCACGAAGCGGTGGAATTTCTCTAAATGATAGATGCAGCATGCTTTGAAGTACTGATATAGAAATTTAGCAAATTTTTTGGACTTTGGCGGACATGGTAAGGCATTGGTTGTAGTGGCTGACCCATAGAGATTCTGCAGTGTCACACAATTAGCATTAAATGACAATTTAACACCACTGACTTTGCAATAAAAAACCCTCAGATAGACGACAGAGTATCTAACTAGATCTGACTAGTTCTTTGTATTAATTTCTGAGCAATTGTACTGAAAGTTGAAGAAGTATTCTCCTATGAATTATCTTCTTCTGACCGTCAGATCCAGGCACTCGCAGACGAAAATTGTCGGTGTCTCCTACTCACAAACATATTTTTGACGCAAACTAAAATCTAAATGAGCAGCTGTGAGCAGCTTTAGGGGTTTGTGACTCATGAACTAAGCGGGAGCCGTTAAAAACCCTTTGCCACACCATGCTCTTTCACATGCCTTGGAAGTGAAATGTTAATAACGACATTTTGACTGAAGATATTGCGCAAGTAAACTCTTTAGGGGAGCTTTTTTGGATACAAAAACATATCTTTTTTCATTTTCTTAGCGCCTGTATGAAAATAATAACAAAAAACAGAGCCAGCATTTGCATAGATTTTATTAAGCATATTTTCAAATCTCATATAAATGATATAAATAATTCTCAGAATTAAACTTTTCTTGCTTGATACTCTTCAAATGTTTATAACAATGTACTTCATTAATATCGAATTTATTTGCAATAATGCCGACTGTTTGTTTTATATGAAAATATTATTTTTTCGCATTGATCTCGAAACTACAAATTTTACAAAATTTCATTATGACATTATTGCAAAAAATGATATGCAATAATGTCGAAAATCGATTTTTTTATTCGACATTATATGCAATTTTTTTTGCAATAATGTCGAAAAAGCTTTATGTAGTGGGGCAAAGTTCGTTAAATACTACGATTACATTTTAGTACTCTTTAATTCACAACTCTCTGTCTTTATTCGTTTTTGCACCAATATTGATACATTTGCATTTAGATAATAATGCCTAATTTTTTTTTGTTTTGGAATAATATCGAAAATCGAATCTCTTACATTTTTGTTCGATATTATTTCAGTTTTTTTTTTTTTTGCCACAATTACAAAAAAGTTTAACAAAATTGTCGACATTATTGCAACAAATTTTTAATGTTAATTCATTCGATTTTAATTCATGTAGCTATTATTTTTTATTGCATGATCAAATTACTAAATTTGTTCATGGTGATTCTGGTGATTCCAACTTCAGTAAAATAATGCTAAAATTTATGTCTGTCTTTATTCGATTTTGCACCAATATTGGTACATTTGAATTTAGATAATATTACCAAATTGTTTTTGGAATAATATCGAAACTCGAATTGCTTACATTTTTGTTCGACATTATTTCAGTTTTTGTTTTTTGTTTGCCACAATAACGAAAAAGGTTCAATAAAATTGTCGACATTATTGCAACAAATTTTTGACATTAATAACATTCGATTCTGGTGATTATAAATTTTAGTAAAATAATGGTAAAATTTGTAACTGAATCGCATTTTTTCACAAGGACTATATTTAGTGTTTTTACTTTCCCGGAAATTTGTCGTATAGTTGAAAATGGACTGGGAAAAATCTGCTGTCTTCTTACTGGAAATATTGACCGGACTGAGTGTTGTCACAATAGAGATCGCGTAATCGCAATTATATTATATTGCGTTTTATATTGCGTTTTATATTGCGTTTTATATTGCGAAATAAGACTAGAGTGATTGTTATAGCCTAAACAGACGGCAGCCTTAATCGAGATTAACAGCACACTTAATCCGGATTAAGAGTAGACTTAATCCGGATTAAGAGAACACTTAATCCGAATAACATATTAACATGACAGACGGCAATATTGCGGATTAAGTAAACAGCTGATAGCTGTTTTATTAGCTTTGCTCACTTACATTACTATTACTTACTTACACTACAATTTCTGTCGTCTGTCAATCTCGATATAAGAAAATATACAAGAAGTACACGAACTGAAAATTTTTTAAGAAACTTGTAAATTAACATTCAGAGTACGCAATGATAGCTGGATTTATTTGTCCACCAACGGTTTTTTCTATCAAGAATTGTTAACAATTGTTGATATGTTGTTTTTTTTTTTTGCGAACACACCTATTATTTTGTTGCATCGAGAAAAAATTCACAATAGAAAACAGCTGTTAATTTTCAGCAGTGTTGCCATCGAAAATTGCCCTAATCCTGTTTAATTTTGAGAATTAACTCTAGAGCTAATGCGGATTAACTTCTGTTAATGCCCGAGTTCAATTATTGCATTGGGATCTTTGGATATTATTATTTCGATTCCCATTAAATCTGAAGGATACAATTTAATTCAACTTATACTAACCTACCGCAAATCAAATGATATTGATCGATCAAATTGTCACGCTCTACATATTTCCCCATACAAATCTTGATGGCTCTGATACAATATGCATACCTTTATGAAATAGCCTAAGCTACTTTTCAATAAGTACATATAACCATAAGATCAGCATTTATAGAAACACGTGCCATTTCTGTAGAGCACAGTTCTAAAACAATAGGTATTAAAAACCAAACAAAACACAAAAACATATGCCTCCTTATCATGCCCACATATGAGGTTGTAATATCCGATTTTAAACAAAAGGCTAATAAGCCAATGCTGTAATTGACACAGACATTGTGCAGTCTTCTATTCAAAAGAAATTATTTCTTAAATTTTCGTCTTAAAACTATGTAGAAAATCATCATAAATATCTTGTGTGACTTAAGCCAATTGGCACAAACAGATGAAATGCCTCACACCTTTGTTGTTTCCCTTGTCGGAGTATTAAGTTGAGGCAATTGCTCCTTATGGTCGAGTATTGTATTGTTGCGATATGATTGTTGTGCATAAGTATGTGCCTTTAATTCATCAGGCGCTATCAATAATAAACAACTCTCTACTTATTATTATCATCATCATCATCATCATCATCATCATCGTCATCGTCATGATACCTTCATACCTTCTCTATAACACACGACAATGTTAATATTTTTGAGAAAAATCTTTAATCTCGCAAAATAAGTATGAAAATGTGTTGTAAAAAAAAAAAAAACATCTTGAAAATCAGCATGAGCTCTAGCAGGCAATTGTGTGAAATTTCCCATCAAGAAGAAAGGCAACACTCGAAACTGACAACTTATAAAATGAATGTACTGCAAAATATGTAATGGTGATGGTAATATGTATTGAATGTCGAATTACAACAACATTAACAATAAGACCAACAACTGGCAACGTAATAATAATCCAACAACAACAACAACAACAAGCACACTCACCGATTGAAACAAAAGATTTTTCAAGTGGTCCTTCTATTGTCTAGTAGAGCATGCAAGCATGAAACAAACAAATAAAGCAAAAAAAAAAAAAATAAAAAATAAAAAAATAAACACACACAAATCCATCCACAAAATAGCCTTTAAGGATTCTTAGATGGGCTACAAATGATGCATAGCCAAAAAGTCATTGTCACACGGCATTTGTAAACACATTTTCTACATACAGTAGAAGAAATGCTTATAAATGCTAATTAAAAAAAAAAAAAAATTTATGTTTATAAAATCACTTTTCTCACCACTGGAGAGAGAGTGAGAGAGAGAGAAAGTGAAAAAGTGTGTTTTTTAATAAATTTAAACGGAAAAATTATGTCGATTTCCTTATAAACGCTAATAAAAAAAATTTAAAAAAAAATTTTTTTTATTCATAAAATCACTTTTCTCACTACTGAGAGAGACAGAGAGAGAGAGAGAACGGAAAAATTATGTCAATTTCCTTTTGTAAAAATGAGTACCTCAATTAATCGAACTCCAACAACCAATTTTTAAAACTACTAGATTTGTACATCAAAAGTAGAGCAAAATGATGTTTCCACCGTTCAGCTTTTCGTTCCGATCCAAATCACTTCCACATTGTATAGAGAACATTTTTACAAATGATATTTATACTTTCAAAAGTTGTTTTTTAAAAACATGGCATGGGCCAATATTGGAATATGTACAAAGATCTAAAAAAAAAAATTTTATTACAGCGCACAAAATTGCAAAATTGCACAAAAAAAGTACTAGCACCACCAAAAAAAGTGAAAAATTAACATTTTAGTTACGCCAAAAAGAATTTACTGAACGATAAACTAGTCTGGTTTTAGTATTATGGATCCAAGAGGCGATTCCAAGCAAAATTCAGGATAATTTGTCTCAAAAGCAAACTGAACTGAACTCAGGTAATTTGAGCATTGGACCCATTATAATGCGGTTCCACTAGCTGTGTGACAGATGAGAAGATCAAAATCATTTAGCTTCTATGCAAAATCAACTCAGACATCTGCTAAAAGCTTCTGGAAGACGGTATAATAAATCGGATTTAAAGTTGCTGCAGCAAGAACCCTCCTAGTTCATCTTCAATCAGATTCATATTTTCTAAAGATTATTTTTTTTCGCTAAAACGAAGATAAGAAACAATTTTTCAATTTTTTGAAGTATTTTACAAACAATGAATCTTCGAAGCTCAAGTAAGAATGAATTTTGCATTAGACCAACGAAATTATGATGACTTAGACCGGTTTTGCGATGGCTGAGGAGATCTAAATCGTGCAGTTTTAATACAAAATTAACTCAGACATCTATCATGAGCTTTTAGAAGTCGGTATAATTAATTGGATTAAAGATTGTTGCCGTGAGAAAAGATCTAAAATGATTTTTGCAGTATTTTTCTAACAATGAAACTAAAGAAACGATGAGTTAAGAACTGAATAACGAAATCATAATAATTTGGATTCATTTCTTAATTTTTAATTAGGTTTTAGATTTGTAAAGGTTTTATAGTTTTCTAAAAGAAGAAAAAAACGTCGATTTTGATCCAAAAGCAACTCTATCAACAGCTTCAAGAATTCCGAATGATGGAACGGTAGAGGATCGCAATAGTGAGGGCTGCATTTTCAATTAAGTTTATATTTTGTGAGGGTTTTTTTTACTAAAAAAGGGGAAAAAAGGAAGCTTAAAGTATTTGTACTTGACTTTGTTAAGGATTAGAAAACCAAAATCGCTTGGTTTTGATCCAAAATTAACTTAGACTTCTACCAACAGCTTCAAGAAGTCCGAATGATTGAACGGCAGAGGATTGCTGTAGTGAGGACTCCATTTTCAATTGAGTTTATATCTTGTGAAGGTGTTTATTTTATTAAAAAAGGGTGAAAAGGAAGCTTAAAATATTTGTACTTGACTTTGTTAAGAATTAGAAAACGAAAATCGCTTGGTTTTGATCCAAAATTAACTTAGACTTCTACCAACAGCTTCAAGAAGTCCGAATGATTGAACGGTAGAGAATCGCAGTAGTGAGGACTCCATTTTCAATTGAGTTTATATCTTGTGAAGGTGTTTATTTTATTAAAAAAGGGTGAAAAGGAAGCTTAAAGTATTTGTACTTGACTTTGTTAAGAATTAGAAAACGAAAATCGCTTGGTTTTGATCCAAAATTAACTTAGACTTCTACCAACAGCTTCAAGAAGTCCGAATGATTGAACGGTAGAGAATCGCAGTAGTGAGGACTCCATTTTCAATTGAGTTTATATCTTGTGAAGGTGTTTATTTTATTAAAAAAGGGTGAAAAGGAAGCTTAAAGTATTTGTACTTGACTTTGTTAAGAATTAGAAAACCAAAATCGCTTGGTTTTGATCCAAAATTAACTTAGACATCTACTAAGAGCCTCTAAAGTTCGGAGTTATTGAAAGGGTAGTGAGTTGCCTCGGTGAGCTATATAAACGTAATGTTCAAATAAAAATTCACCTTTTTTTTTCTGAAACATCAAATTAAAAAAAATTAATAAAAAAAAAAATATTTCGAATTTATTGAAGTGCTCAACACTGTATTTACATATTGTATGTATGCAATATGGCAATATACGAATGTCATACATATAATACAAAAGAAACATTTGCACACGCACAAAACAGAAATGCCACACAAATCATTGTACTCTACATATATAAATATGTATGTGTACGAATGTATCGTATCGTTCATATTTGAAGGTAACAATTTAACAAATGTCATTTGAAGCTATTCAACACATAAACAGACATATACACGCATGTACTCTCGTATGTGCAGTGCCTTTGCAAACATCAGTCTCGAAAATGTGCTCAAACCCACAGAATACAAAACAATGAAAACTATAGCAGCGACAGTGGCTTTTGGGGTTTAACACAAGCAGACGGACATACACACACACACACACACAAACACATACATACACACACTGCACTCATAGTCAACGTCAATGAAATAGAAGTCATTACAATTGACATCCCTATTTGTAATGCGTATAAGTACGTACCAGAATATACATGTATATGGATATGAATGTTGAGCAACATGAATGTGTATATTGTATACATGTAGCTAGGTACATTACCAGCATCAATACTGTTGCTTAACAATGCGGAACGTAAAACTATTCGATTCGACTTTATTTTCAATAAAAATAATTCTGAAAATTCTCAATAAAATGATATTGTCTGTGTTGGTAAGTGTGTGTGTGTGTGTGTGTGTGTGTGTGTGTGTGTGTGTGTGTGCTTTGTTGAAAAAGGCACTTCCACCCTAGAAAGGAGTACATATGAAAGACATTTTTTGAATACAATATTCTATGATACTGCCATGACAATTTGCAAAAAGGAGTGAGGACACACAGAGAGAGAGAGAGAGAGAGAGAGAAAAAGAGATAGTTAAAATTATACTGACTTTAAATATTTAAATGCTTTTTTGATTTTCAACTTCTATTGAAGTGTGAAGCTATCCATTGTCTATGTATTGTCTTTTCAATTATTTGTTTCTAATTTGTTGTTGTTTTTTTTTTTGCTGTTTTCTTAATGTACTAATTTGTAAAGGGTTTTACACTCAATTGAATCATATTGTTCTAATGATGTGATACGATGTACTACATAGTTCTTTATTTATTTGCTGTTAAATGAAGTCAGTCAGACATGAGGGTGTTTTAATTTATTGTAAATCTATTTTATTTTTTTTTTCACACTTGCACATATACGAGTAAATACAAATATACATAACTATGTATGTATTGATGTATTAATTAATGTATACAAGCAGATACAATGAAAGTTTAATTAAATTGTAATGTTTATTACTTGGTCTACACACTAAAAAAAAAAAAAACTAAAAGAATTAGACTGAAGTCTAAAACTCGATAGCATTGCCAACATTTTGGATAAAAGTATATTCGTTCAATCATTCATCATTATCATCATCAGTTCCTGTATCTCCCATTGGAGCATAGGGCCTCAATAGAGCGCTTCCACCTGCTTGAGTTTTTTCGCCAAAATCTTTAATTCGTTCCACATTTTTACGGGCTCCTCGATTTCTTTTTGCAATCTTCTTCTTCATGTGTTTTTAGGACGTCCCCTCTTACGGCTGCTTTCGACAAATTTCCGTGGCGTCCTTCCGCAATGTGTGACACAGCCACCGTCATTTTCTTAGTTTTATGTAATTGGCCATTGTTTCCAATTTACATATTTCATTTTTCAAGTCGAAGTTACTGATGACATTTGTCAACCACACCTTGAGAATACGTCGGAGACATTTGTTGATGAAATTTTGAATTTTTCCATTAAGCTTGGTTACAAGCCAGGTCTCACATCCATAGAGCACTACTGAGATGATGTTTGAGTTAAATAGTCTCATTTTTGTGAAGAAGAACATTTTCGCTGATTTCCATATTTGACGCAGCGTGTTGCGTGTTGATTTTAATAGACTTTGTTTTATCGATGTTGATTTTTAGACCAACCTTACTGGACTCGACGCATAGGTTATCATAGTTCAAGTAAATGTCGTCTGCATAAGCCAAATCTTCAAGTTGCTCAGTAAAGTTCCAATAATTGCCTCTTCGTTTTCCATCAATAGAGTTTTGCAGATTACCATGGATGACGATGAGAAAGAGAATAGGCGAAAGTAAGCATCCTTGGCGTTGTCTGATATGATGTTAACTTATCAGGCACTCCTTTGGATCTGAGTTCCTTCCAAATACAGCCGCGTTTTATGCTGTCAAACGCCGTGCTGTAGTCGATAAAAACAAGTCGGAGTGTGGACTGTCATTCATTCAGCAATTCGACGACAATTCGTAAGGTGTTTAATTGGTCGACGCACGAAGGATTTGGACGGAATCAGTGACTGATTCCTCAGTAAAAACATATTTTCAACTGCATACTTTTGTATGCGAGGTTCCATAAGGGCTGCAGATAGTCAGTAAGTGTGTTAAGAAAAAATAACCCGGGAAAAAATTAAAGGAGGTTGATCTAAATTTCTTCCCCCTATCGTCGCAATGTGCGCACTAATGGGGTTTCTTGTTGATTTTCATGTATTTTTAATTTACATTTGCAAGGGAAGCTGCTTAAGTCATAGAAATATGGAGCAAATGCAATCAAATGTTAAGCTAAGTAGAAAAAATTAAAGGGAGTAGGAGTAGGGTAAGGCTATATCCCTTTAGCGGTATTCTGTAATCAGTGGGAGTGAATTTTATAATAACGATTATTTTCGAGAGGAACTAACTTAATAGTTATGATACAACTCCCATGACCGATTCTCAATAATTTTTTCTTCTCTTCAACATTTTCTCCGAATATACTTTCTTCTTATCTTTGTATATATTAGGTGTTCAAAAAAGTTCGATTACAAATTTGACCAAAAATGAAACACTTTTTTTTTTTCGTAAATTTGAAACGAGCTTTATTACAGCAAATATGTCCCCATTAGAACTTCTGGGTTCTCTGAGTGAAAAACTGATCCAAGTACATTTTGTAGGCCTCTACAGAATTTAAATTTACACCATTAAGATAGTTCTGGAGAGATCGAAACAAATAATAATCTGTAGTGGCAAGGTCCAGGAGCTATATGATGGACACATCAAAACTTCCCAGTCAATCTCTTTCAGTTTCTGCCGGGTCATCAAAGATGTGTGTGATCTGGCTTTGTCATGATGGAACACAACACATTTTCTGTTGATAAATTGAATTACTTGCTTCCATCTCGTTAATTGTTGACAGTAGAGATCAGAATCAGAATCGGTTGACCAGGTTGTAGAAGCTCATAATGAATAATTCCTTGCCAATCCCAGACAGACACACAGGATGACCTTTCTTGATGTCAATCTTGGGTGTTGCCACCGTTTGCCAAGCTTCACCTCGCTTCGTTCATGATTTTTTTCGCACATTATTGTCGTATGTGATTCACTTCTCTTCGTTCGTAATCATTCGCTTCAGAAATGGTTTGATTCCGTTCTGTTTTAACAGTGAATCGCAAATGCAAATTCTGTCCGTTAAATTTTTCACTGTTAATTCATGTGGCACCCAAACATCGAGCTACCTTGTGTATCCAGCTTTCTTAAAATAGTTGATAACTGTTTGGTGATGAATGCCTAGTTCCATAGCAAGGTCCATACTGCTTATTTACCGGTCTTGCTCAATTTTTTCCATGATTTCATCGACTCGATTTCAGTGATTGGTCGACCAGAGCGACGTGCATCTTTAACATCAAAATTATCAGATCGAAAATGAGCAAACCACTTCGCCGCTAGTTTTTCTGGTTACAGCATCGTCCTCATAAACTTTACGATTTTTTTTTCAGCAGCCTGCGATGCAGTCTTATGTTTTCTACAATATAATATTTCAGAAAAGCAAAATATGACCATAATGATCCGAATTTGCACTCATTTTTAAACGTAGATAAGAGAGAGGACAACCACATAACCTAACTTAAGCTATATTACCAGAGATGTTACGTTTTAGAGCCATCTGCCTACAATTTGTTACCGAACTTTTTCGAACATCCAATAGTAAGTTTCCCTTAAACAAAATCATTAGAAGAAAAATAGAATCTAACACGAAACAGCTGAAATTGCAATTTTATTATGCTGTAACTTGCAATTCTTCATTTCGGCAATTCCGATAATGCAAAGAGTCAATTATCTAGCATCTGTGATGTTATGCTGGGGGAATCCCCAATGATAGCAACAATATACAAGACAGTGACCATCTGTAAAATGAAATATTCATGTGAAAGGTATGAAGACCCTTCATAAATTTACCATTCGTTAGAATGAGCAAAAATACAAAATGATTAAAAATGCACAAAATTTATAGTTACCGACCTTTTACCATGAAATATACATGAAATGGAAATATAATCACCTATATTTTATTAATTCATGAAAAATTAATTAATAAATTTATTTCAATTTTTGCTTTTATTGAAATTTCCTATCTATTAATTATTTATTTATTTATTATTGTTATTATTTATGATTATCATTATTATTGTATTTCGTTTTTTGAAAATCTTTTCTTAACCTATAAAACTTATCGAATCAGCAATATTTGTCGGCGGCCTTATTATCACAAACAGCATTTGTCACCGAAAATTGAATATATCGTATAAAAAAAAAATATTCATATACATACACACATACATACATTTATGTATACCAACAATAATTCAAAGAGTCAAAAATGTGAACATCAAAATTAATAAATTAACATTTTTATGATTTTCTTTCAAATTATTAATCAGCTCATCGTTTAGACATACGCTACACCACAAAATTAAAACGAAAACGAAAAAAAAAACAAAAAAACTTGCTACAAACTCATTTGAACGATCATAAAAATATTAACAATTCCAACAGATCATAATCAGTTGCATATAATATATGTATGTATATTAGAGCTGTCCAATAACTTTACAGTGCTACGCATCTGGCACGTCAATTTTCAAAATTTTGAAGATGTAATTTTTAAGTCGAATTTCTTGAGATTATTCCGCCATTTTTTTTTTTCAATATTATTCAGAGTTGCATTTTGAACATTTTTAAAATATTGGCGTTTCTTAAAGTCAGTAGTAAATCATAGACCCCTATTTTCTGGTGCTTCATAAGAATGGACGGGTCTACATCCCGGAAGCACTATACCACGTGGTCGACCAAGGTCCATTCAACACAATAGAATACGGAAATGCTTTGTACGGAAAAAAAACAAAGCTTTTTCGTATTCTTGTTGTTACAACAACAACAACAACTAATATCTGGGTCCCTTTTCGCTCCTCAAATCGTGTGTTATGTACTTGTTTGATTGCAGAATTCTTCTACTTCCCTCCTCATAACAACATTACGAGTTATGTTCCACATTTCAAGTTCATCAATAAATTGTCGACCCAGTATGGACATCTTTCTGCAGCCAATACAGAAGACTAGCACACTTTATGCGCCCCTGTCACTGCCTTTTTGATCCAAAATCTGCAAATATCAGCATACTCCTCTTCAACAAGACCCATCTTGCTTAGTTGGTACCTGACGCTGTCATGCCAAATTATTAATGCAGTCCACTAGCTTAGAGTTAATCGTGCTAGACTGAAAACCCTCCCCGATTCACTGCCACTTGGTAGCCTCAATGAGGCCTTTGCCTGTCTACAAATGGACAAACTCTGAGATGGAGTTTCCTTCTCCAATCTTCGACCTTCGCCTTCACCCTACCGTACTAAGCGCAACTACTGGCTCCGACCCATTAAAATTCAGCTTTAGATTCTTGTCTAACCAAGGCGTCTTCTACAGCTTCATTTTGCTCTATATCAATGTGTCCCTTCACCCATATAAAAGTAATCGCATTATTGCGAGCACATCCGTTAAGTTTCTGAACACATTCGAACACCAACTTAGAAGATACCGTAGGTTGTTGCAATCGCCTGATCGCAACCTGCATATCGAGTTCTAGCAAGATTTTCATACCTGGCACCTTTTCGTCCAAAAGATGGTCTAGCGCATGCATTAAACCAAGCATTTCTGCTTGATGAACCGTTAGATATCTTCTCAAATTCAGAGTGCATGCCAGTCCCAACGCTTTAGAGAAGATTTCAGCACCCGTCTTGCCATTGTGTGTCATTTTCCGCACATACATCATATGCGAGGCCGTCTTCAATGAGTGTTCAATGTGACTTTTTAGTCATCTTTAGCCTACGCATTCCTTCCATTGGCATTTGCGCCTCCATTAGACTGCTATATACCAGTGGAAGAATGCGTCTGTGCCTTATCTCCGTGCCGAATCCATACCAATAATTGGTTGCCTTCAGACGTAATGCTATTAATGCCGCCAACTTCATAATATGCAAGTCCAACCGCAGCAGTCCCAGAAAGATCTCCAATTCTTCGTTGAATAGGTCTAATACGTCCAATAGGTCCAATAGGTCCAATGGGTCGTCTGCATAGCTACGGTAATCCTAATACAAGTCATTCTTTGCGCCCTGTCTAACTTACTTTTTTCGGTCTTTTAGGTGACCAGTGGGTTTTGGGTTAATGGCCAAATAAAAAAATAAAAAAATAAAAACTATTATAACTGTACTTCTCAGCGAAATTTTATATATGAACATCTATAGTAAAATTTGATCAGAAATTTTTCTATTTAACATTTTGATTTAGTGGTAATTTTGACCCTTTTTCAAATTTTAAAGGATTCTACTAAAATATTGTGTGCAATAAATTTCAGTGCAGTCCTATCAGAGATGAAATTTTCGTGTGACCGTGTTAGAATGCTCAAAAATACAAATTTGTTATTAGCCACTAATATTCCGGTGTAAAAAATGTTAACCCTTTAGCTCTGATTTTAACAAATTTCAATAAAGTGCTCTAAATCCAGTGTTTCAAGGGTTAAAATGTTCTACGAAAAATTTATGTATGGGTCATCGAAGATGAAAATATCATGCGGCCGCATTAGAATGCTCAAAAAAAACCAAAATTATAATTTATCACTCTCTAATTGTAATATTAATGATGTGACCCACTCTAATGCTTATATAAAATAAATAAAAATTCATTATCAATTAAAAATACAATATAGTACAACAAATTTACATATATATATATACTTACTTATCTGGCAAGATGTGCGACTTTCAGCACGCAAAACTATACACAAACACTTGCACTCACCAACACACACACACACACACACACTTGTGTAGTCATATATGAGCGAAAAGTAGCGAAAAAGATTAAATTGTTGAAATTTTTGTAATCTTGATTTATTTTCACGAACAATACGAAAGAGTTCAAACAGCAGCACAGCAGTAGCATCCATATGAACTATAAGCTAATATAATGTAGATGAAATATATTTTCAAAATTTTGGTCCAATGAAATCTAAATCGAAAAAAAAAAAAATGAAAGAGAAAAAAAAAAAAAAGCAATAAAATGTCATTAACAGTTGCAGATGTGCTGACGTAGAAAATTGTTAAAAAAAAAATTAATATTCAAAATAAATCAGTTAGTTTTAATGAAATAGCAAAAGCTCAAGCAAAGAAAAGAAGACTTCTCTGCCAACTCAACCAAATATTGGGGAAAAAAAAGCAGAATATTGAATATCTATTGATTTTATATGTAAACAACAACAACAACAACAACGACAACGACAACGTCGGCACTTTATCAAAACGAATTTCAATAAATTGTTAAACATCATAAATTAATGTGCTAGAAGGAGGCAGCAACTAACTACTACGCATACCAACAACAACAACAAACAGCAGCAAGAAAAAAAAACACAAAATAAATTGTTTTCAGTGGTAAACTGTGTTGTCAATACGTTTGTATTTTCAAAATGTTTATATACTTAAATTTTATTTTTTGTTTTTGCTTTTTCTTTTTGACTAATTTCATAGCAAACTAACATTTCTCTTATTAGGCTCTATGCGTGCGAGTCGAAATACAAGTTGACTGGCTGCCGAAATACACAGCTGCGCTGAAATGGAAGCTGCTGGGGAAGTGATCGGTACCTTACAGAGACAATAATAATATATGCGCCAATATAAATTAAAAGATGATAAAAAATACAAAACTTGTAATAAAGCAAGACTTTTGTTTGTCGATGAATTATTTTCATAAGAATCATATGGCTAAAAGCGCAGCTTTTAAGCAGTAGCTACTCGTAGCTATTCAAATATACCGTACATCAGTGTTGTTGTTGTGGCTATATTGGCGACAGCGGCGGCGGCAACATTTCAAATGCTCCAGCACACAAATGCTGAGTAAATTAATGTCAACTTAAAATAATTAATAAATTTTATTTTTCGAATAAAAACAATAGACTAAATAAGCCAAAACTAGTTATGCTGAAAAACAATACAAATCTTACATTTTAAAAGGCAATCAACAACAGTAGTGGCTAGTCGGCAGTAGTACAAGTAGTACCTACATTCATATGTATGTACATACATACGTACATAATCTTGTGGATAGTCATAAAAATACAACGGAAAACAAAAGCAAATATCACAAAGAAAACAACAAAAAAAAAAAATCAAATATATATATATAAATAAACATAAAATAAAAAAAGCGACTGTGATAATTTTATACTTGTAGGTATTTTAAGTAATTTACTTACTTAATTACTTATGTAGCCATAACAACCGAATATCGATTTAGGCCGAAAATAACATGCTTCGCCAGTCATCTCTGTTCTTCGTTAGCTGGCGCCAGTTAGAAATTCCAAGCGCCATCAGGTTCTCCAGTACTTGGTCTTTCTACCGGAGGTTAGGTCTTCCTCTTCTGCGTCGTCCTCCAGCGGGTTCCGAATATAACACCTTCTTAGCTGGAGCGTGTTCTTCTATTCGCTCGACATGACCTAGCCAGCGTAGCCGCTGGATTTTGTTGTACCTTATTCGGTACTCGCCACCAACGCAAATAGGTCCAAAGATCTTGCGTAGGACTTTTCTCTCGAAAACCCCAGGCATTCGCTCATCCGAGGTGGAAATTGTCCAGGCTTCAGCGCCATATGTTAGGACAGGCAAGATGAGAGACTTGTAGAGTGTAGTTTTCGTTCTTCGAGAGACGGCTCGACTTCTCAATTGCTTACTCAGTCCAAAGTAACACTTGTTAGGAAGAGTTATACTACGCATGATCTCCAGGCTGACGTCATTTCAGTTGTTGATGCTGTTTGCAAAATAGACAAAGTCCCTTACTACTTCAAAAGAGTAGTTGTCAACAGTGATGTGCTGTCCAAGACGCCGGGACTCTTTGTTTGTTGACACTAGATACTTCGTCTTGCCCTCGTTCACCGTAAGACCGATCCGACGCGACTCTCTTTCCAACTCTAAGAATGCTGCACTGACTGCTCGCGTGTTCATGCCGATTAGGTCAATATCGTCGGCATACGTCAACAGCATGACACTTTTGTTGAAGATAATGCCATTATGTCGTAGATCAGCAGCTCGTATTATTTTCTCCATAGTAAGATTGAAGAAGTCGCACGATAACGAATCACCTTGTCTGAAACCCTGTACGGTGCGCAGAGTAGCTTTCCAATTTTCACTGCACAACGGGAGTTATGCAGTGTCATTCTACAAAATCGAATGAGCTTTGCAGGAATACCGAACTCAGACATTGTTGCGTAGAGGTAATCCCTTACCGGACTGTCGCAAGCGGCTTTATAATCAACAAATAGATGGTGTGTGTCGATCTGTTTTTCTTGCGTCTTCTCCAGGATTTGATGCAGTGTGAAAATCTGGTCGATGATGGATTTACCAGGTCTGAAGTCACACTGATAAGGTCCAATCAGGTTGGGTTGAGCATGGGCTTCAATCTTTCACACAATATGCATGATAAGACCTTGATTGCGGTGCTCAGGAGACTTATTCAACGGTAGTTGGCGCAAATTGTGGGGTCTCCTTTTTTTATGTACGGGACAGAGAACACTGAGCCTCCTATCATCAGGCATGCTTTCATCCGACCATATTGCACTTATGAGCTGGTGCATGCAGGCGAGTAGCTCATCGCCTTCGGTCTTAAACTACTCGGCAGGCAGGCCATCAGCACATGCAGCTTTGTTGTTCTTCAGTCCTATTTTGCTTAGTCAGGCCTTTTAGCAATTTACACCACCTTAATCTGCCAGCATAAAATGATTTTATTCGAAGAAGGTACTACAGTCATCATAATTTTTCAAAACTTCAATGAAAGGCGTACTCAATTTCGTAGTTATGGCATATTTATGATTATTCCAGTATAATTGCTCGAAAAATTGCAATTGCAATAGATACGAAAATTAATTGCAATTCATCATTAGTTCAGATTTACTGACCTCTTTAGGTTCTTAGTTTCTATAATCTTGGAGATGTTTCTCGCAGTGTAATAATACGAAATAGATTGCACCTTGATTACAAATTTTATATCTCTAAATTGAAAGCAATTGAAAGCAAATTGAAGATATATTATCAATGGTCAAATGAAATTTCAATCTTGAAGATGTTTCTCTCCGTGTAAGAATACGAAAGAGATTGCACCATGGTTATAAATATTATTTTTTAAATTGAAAGCAATTGAAAGCAAATTAAAGATATGCCAACGGTCAAATGAATATTAGTGCTGCTATATTTAATAGTAAATACTAGCTAGGCATCTATCTAATGTCAAAAATGATGAGAATTTTTATCGATTACTCATTATTTACTTATACAGTAGAAACTCTCAGAGAATATATATATAAAGATGCGTCTTATCGTAATCCGATGAATATGAATCACATGGTCAACCATTAAGCTTAAGATTATGGAAGCTTTCACTGTAACTATAATATTTAAATGTAGATACGTATATATAAATAAATTGGACAATAAAATACAAAATAAATACCAATATATATTCACTAGTACGAGTATATATGTATATATATACAATACACTTGGAAATCTAATATTGAATTGATGTAGAAATATGCAAATTATGGCATGCCACCTGTTAAAGAACAATGCACAACCATCGATCACAATACCAAACGATTTTATGTGTGTATGTATGTATGTATGTATGTATGTAGTTATATAGAACAAAAGAAGATGCTGCCGCTGCAATGATAATCTTTGTGGGAAAATGTGTACGTTGGACCAAAAAAAAAAAAAAAAACAGTCTAAATGAAAAAAAAATTAACCAAAAATAGAATAAGAAGAAACAGAAGAAAGTAATCATGTAAAATATTTTTGAATATAGTTACGAGTACTATAAACTTGTATAAGAATGACAAAAATAAAAAAAAAAACAAGATAATAAGAACAGAAGAAAGGCGTTTATATAAACATTGAATACTAAGTTTATCAACAACAACGCAACGAAAGCATTACAAATCCAAAATAAAATACAAATAAAAATAAACAATAAAATAAAAGAGAGAGAGCAAAAAAAAAAAAGACGTAGAAATGATATGAAATCGAATAAAAAGAAATGACAAAGACAAAATAATATGATACAAACAACACAACGCTTGAAGGTAATAACTTGTCAACACAAACGGCCAAATGTGTCCATTAAAATGGTCTCGGTTTTAGTTTCGGTGTGTTACCTTATGCGGTTGTTGTTGCTGCTGCTGCTGCTGGTGGTGTGTTTGATGCTGGCACTGTAATTCTCATAAAATGTTCCCAAAACGTCGTGGCCAAGCTTTAAGATAAAACCAAGCCGAATGTTTAAATAAATTTGAAATTTAAATAATTTTATGCCAAACATTGAGCTCTGTATGTAAAATACGGTACTATATGTATAGAGACATATCTACATATATATTTACTCATTTATAGGTACATACATATGTATGCATATATACATTCTGTCAAGTAAGTACCCGGAAACCGGAAATTCTCATTTTTAATTTTCCCTCTGAGAATATTTCTAAACATTTTTTTTTTCCAGGTTGGCACAACTGTCAGCCACTATTCTGTGAATTTTTATTGCTATGTGTCATTTAGTTTGGTTACGGCGTCTATAGGAACAAGTCAACCTTTTGTGTGCGTTGCGATTTTTACTATGGATAAAAATATCGAACAAAGAGTTTGTGTGAAATTTTTGTATGTTTCAAACGAAATTTCTTGTGCCAAAACGTTGGAAATGTTGAAAAAAACATTTGGTGATTCAACCATGTCGAAAAAAAAATTTCACACAAACTCTTTGTTCGATATTTTTATCCATAGTAAAAATCGCAACGCACAGAAAAGGTTGACTTGTTCCTAATGACGCCGTAACCAAACTAAATGACACATAGCAATAAAAATTCACAGAATAGTGGCTGACAGTTGTGCCAACCAGGGAAAACTATTCTCAGAGGGAAAATTAAAAATGAGAATTTCCGGGTACTTATTTGACAGAATGTATATATATATATATATTGTCATTTTGCTCTAACATCCATATAACTCATTCAAATTTATTTTTATTTGATTTTTTATTATTGCCTTTTTTTTTTTTTAATTCTTCTTCTTTGATTTTATTTTGCTGCTGCTTTTGTTGGTATGGTTGTTGCAACAAAATTAAAAAAAGAATATTCTCTACTATGTATAATATTCACATTTTCACATATATATCTAATTACATGATTTGATAATATTGAGCTTTTCAACAATCTCGTTCAGTTTTCCCCAACTGTTTCTTACATTATCGATATCGTTTAGTACAAACAGTGATGTTAACAGGAAAACGCAATGTTAGCAATCATGTTAACAGTGAATTATAATGTCAAGAGTGATATTAACATAGAAATATATTGCCCTACATCCTCCGAAGAGCCGAGCTTCGCTTGCAGTAATGTCGTGCGTATTTAATTTGTGTCAATATTGCAAGAGACTAATTTAGATTGGCGGGTTCTGAAAGACCGATCTTTTGTGATATCAGTCTTTCTTAGAAAAAAACCTCGCGATAAATTAACATAGAAATATATTGCCCTACAGCCACCGAAGAGCCGAGCTTCGCTTGCAGTAATGTCGTGCGTATTTAATTTCATCAATATTGGAAAAGATCAATTTAGATTGGCGGGTTCTGAAAAAATACTCGCGATAAATTAACAGAGAAATATATTGCCCTACAGCCACCGAAGAGTCGAGCTTCGCTTGCTGTATTTGTCGTGCGTATTTAATTTGATCAATATTGGAAGAGATCAATTTAGATTGGCGGGTTCTGAAAGACCGAAGAAAATACTCGCAATAAATTAAATTTGCTTTCCATCTATTAAATTTACCCATGAAAATGTGATACAAATGATCTACCAAAATTCTCCAAAAATTTTATTATAACCGAAGTTTAGAAGATTTGCAATTCAGTTTCAGTTAAGCGGTAAAATTTCATTTTAGTATTCGATCGGTTACAAAAAAAAAAAAAAATGTATATCAAATATTATTCGTATTGGAAAATTGGATATTAAATTTAATTAAGAATTTCCAACATTTCTTCATTTCACTTCTTTTCAAATGTACATATATTTTTTCTAGTTCTCAAGTCAAAACTACCACGATTGACAAGAAATTAGATAGTCCCACGAAGCAATATAGTTACATGCTATGAATTTTGGATCTCTGAATTCGAATCCGTCGTCTGATTTGCGCGATTATCCACAGGTTTCCTTCGAACATCAAAAAACTTCGTTTTCGATTATTTTTGCATAGGATTATTTTTTGAGGTTAGAAAGAAACTTTTGTAGTACCCACTTGGTTTTTCATATGCTTCACATAGTTTTTTGTGATTTTTCGAAAACTAATTAAGAATTTTGTTAGTATTCGATAGACGTTATTGTTGAAAATGTCAAATAATTGAATACTTTAAATAAAAAAAGTAGTTGAATGACGGAATATTGGAAATTTAATCAAACTCTGAAATTTTATTTTGAAGTACTTGAAGTCTGAAGTACGGAATTTGTGACTTAATGGTATTTTTACTTTTAGAATATTTTTGCAAAATTTATTAATAAAATGAAATTACTATAAAATATGCAAAAAATTGATCTACGGAAAAATTCCTCGTAATATTTTGCTGTAAGCTTCCCAACACTGAATACAAATTTGCTGTAAAAATTGGTTAATTTTTGATTTATTTCTCCCAAAACCAATAAATATAGGAAAATTAAATTTTTATAAATTTTATTGTATACTTAAGTTCTCAAAATAAATTTGAATTTTTTTCAAGAATTCACATTTTTTAAAGAAAATATAATTTTTTTCAAGAATTCACATTTTTTAAAGAAAATATAATTTTTTTCAAGAATTCATATTTTTTAAAGAAAATATAATTTTTTTCAAGAATTCATATTTTTTAAAGAAAATATGTTTTTTTTTTTCAGTCGAATATATTGAAAATCCTAGAAAAATTTTTATGAAATTTTTTTAAAAATACTCTTGCATATAATTTTAGTACACATTATAATTTTAGAACAAATATTTTTTTAAGTTGAAATCATGATTTGCTCTCCCTCTCTCTCTCACACACATTTAGTGCTAATATTGTGGCACTTAGAGAATGGAAGATGATACAAATAAAATTTTTTCAATAGAATTCATTCTAAAATCCTCAAAGAAATTAATGAAAAAATGTTTTTGTTATAATTTTAGTACAAATATGAAAGTACTATACTTTTTCTCATGTTTGTTTTTTCTAATAATGAAAAACAATTTTTTAATACGTTTGATTTGAGTTTAATCTAAAGCATAATTTTAGAACAAAAAATTATTATGAATTGAACTTATTATCTTTCTCTTTCTCTATCATTTAGTCATATACTCGTCGCACCAAGCGAAGCGTAAGAACATGGAAAATATGATTTTTTTAAAAGAATTCATTGAAATTTTTAGAAAAATATTAATTTACAAAAAAAATTGTTAATACTCTTTGATATCATTTTTGTACAAATTGTAATTTGTAGACAAGCAAAGTTAATTTTAGTACTAAATAATAATTTTAAATTTAAGTTGAAGATATTTTTCTCACTCTTTCGCAATTAGGACTAATATTGTTGAATTCAGCAAATGGAAGAACAGTCAGTTGAACTTATTATCTTTCTCTTTCTCTCGTACTTAGTGATTTACTAGTCGCACCAAGGGAATGTAAGAATATGGAAAATATGATTTTTTTCAATAGAATTCATTGGTAGAAAAATATTAATTTCAAAAAAAAAGGTTAATACTCTTTGATTTCATTTTAGTACAAATTATAATTTCAAAACAAACAAATTTAGATAATTTTGTACTAAATTATAATTTCGTAATTTACTAGTCGCACCAAGCGAATGTATTGAAATTATTAGAAAAATATTAATTTAAAGAAATTGTTAATACACTTTGATATCATTTTAGTACAAATTATAATTTCAAAACAAAGAAATTTAGATACTTTTAGTACTAAATAAAAATTTTAGATTTTAGTTGAAGACATTTTTCTCACTCTTTCGCAATTAGGACAACTAATATTGTTGAATTCGGCAAATGGAATAACATGCGTTGTGGTGCCCTGTGGAAGAGGAAGAAGAAGAATCAAATGTTGGAGAACCTGTCAGTTTTTCGGAATTTTAAACTGACACGAGTATACGAAGGACATACAAATATAATTGGAGAAAGGATCTGGGAACAGGCCAAATCTATTTTCGGTTGCTGTGCCCAAATTAAAAGATTAATTTTGTAACATTAACAGCCTAGACAGACGGCCGGATTAACGGCGCACCTAATCTGAATAAAATACTAACCTGACAGACGGCAGTATTGTTGATTAACTAAATAGCTGATTGCTGTTTTATTAGGTCTGCTCACTTGCATTACTATCACTATCAATTTCTGTCATCTGTCACTCTCGATATGAGAAAATCTACAAGAAGTACGTGAACTGAAAACTATCAGAAATTTGTAAATTGACATTCACAGTTCGTAATTGACAAATCCTCTTTAATTTTGAGAATTAACTCGTGGAGTTAATGCGGATTAGCTGCAGTTAATGCCCGAGTTAATTCGAATTAAATTGTTAATCCGGATTAACGCTGCCATCTGTCAGGGCTATAACATGATTTTAAGCAATTAAAGTCGCTCAAATCTCTAAACTCCTTTGAACTTCCTATAAAACCTAGTCCAGAGGTGATCTAAAAGACATATGAAATTATACATTAGTGACCAGCGACTCTGAAAATACATATAAGAATGGTCCAGTAACCGGATGGGGTGTTTTTACTGTAATAATGCTGTACCATTGTAAATATATTTTTTTTTTTTTTCTAATCGGCTGCTTGAGTGTTTGGCTATAAATAGTTTACTTATCTATTGAGATGTTGTGTTTTCATTGTTGTTGTGTTTTCATCAATAATCTCAATAACTTCCTTTATTGGCTCGCCCGTTCACACTGTACATAAAATTGACCACGATTATCTTTTTTCTACTGATTTTACTATTAAGCACTCCGGTTCGGCTTCGCCTCTGTACTCATCTTCTATGTGTTGAACATTGAATTCATTCATTTGACTCTATAACATAAATTTTGTGACAAAATGATATTTGAAATGACTTGTTGAAAGCAACAAACTGAAATGTCTACTAGGTATACTAGGTGCCAAAAGAGCCAGAGATGGACAGAGATGAACATATGAGTATGAGAAGGAAGGCATGATATTGCTTGATAGTGATCAAACGATTGAGAGTAAAAAGGATACAATACTTACTTATATACCCATAAGGCGACAAACTGCAACAACTTATAGACAGACGGTCAAGCAGCAAGCTCATAAACTGTGCATATACGTGTGTATGTGTGTGTGTGTGTGTGTGTGTGTGTAGTTTTGTGTAAAATATTTTTACGATCCATTTTGCAACTTCTACATTTTGTGCCATCATAATATTTGCATAGATACACAATTTTCATATCTCCCCTATGCACCACATCGAAAACCATTTGGTGCCATTTGCAGTTTTCGAATGAAATTTAGTAGGAAATTCAAAATTCTGATGCCGATTGGCACTGTTGGCTGCTCTATCCGCAGCGATAAAAATTAATATGGTAGATAAATTTTGTTAAAACATGTTGCACACATTGACATTAATCGGTAATTAAGTTTTTCTTCTTGTTGTTGTGTGCTTCGATCGCTGACAATGATGCCACCACTTCATTGCGATGATTATTATTATGATTTTTTTTTTTTTTGCCTGTTGTTTTATATTTTTATATAGTAACTACTACTACTACTACTACTACTACTACTACTACTACTACTACTACTACTACTACTACTACTACTACTACTACTACTACTACATACTACTACTACTACCTTTTTGATAATAATGATTTTTTTTTTGTTTTTGGTTCGTTTCTTTAAATTTACTGCAATCGGCAGACATGCCGCAGACATTATTTTACAACAGTCCATTTTTATGAGTTTTGTTTTTTGTTTTTTTTTTTTCGATTAAAGCCATTTTTTTTTGTATTGAATTTAATACATTTTTATTCTTTTATTGACATCACATTTTATTTTTATGATTTTGAGGAAGTGTTTGTCATAAATGATCCTGATACTTGGATCGTTTCTTAACGTTTCGCTAGTGTGGCTTAATTAAATGCGATCGATGCGATCGATCGATTGAAATGCGATTTTGTTTTTTGCTATGTGAAATTAAATTTAATGAAATATTTTTCAACAACAAATATCATTTAAATGAAATGTATTAATTTGCTGTAATCTAAATCATTTTTGTTCAAAAGAAACTCTTACGAAATATTAGCTAGGCTTGCAATATTTCTATTCCGAGGTAAATCCAGCTTTCGAGAATACGAGGACTACATATTTGGACTATTAGTATGATATATCTAAAACGCAGACGACTGTTAATCATTTTCCAATATCCAATACATCTGGTTCAAAATATTGGGTCCTAGAATTTCAAGGTTAATTTCACATTTCATCATCATAAGAACACCAATATTTGGAATGTTATTAAAAGGATTTCTTGATATTTTTCTTTAATAAAATGTAGCCCAAGACATTACAAAACATCCGTCGGAATATTCCAATTCTATAATAACCCTGACAGACGGCAGCGTTAATCCGGATTAACGATTTAATTCGAATTAACTCGGACATTAACTGCAGTTAATCCGTATTAACTCTACGAGTTAATTCTCAAAATGAAAGAGGATTAGGGTAATTTTCCATGGCAACACTGCTGAAAATTTTCTATTGTGAATTTTTCTCGTTCCAACTTACAAAACAATAGGTGTGTTCGCTTATAAAAAACTTTCAACAATTGTTAACAGTTTTCGACGTGAAAAGCGTTGGCGAACAAATAAATCCAGCTGTCAATTACGAACTTTGAATGTCAATTTACAAGTTTCTGATAGTTTTCACTTCACGTACTTCTTGTAGATTTTCTTATATCGAGAGTGACAGATGACAGAAATTGATAGTGATAGTAATGTAAGAGAGCAGACCTAATAAAACAGCAATTCGCTGTTTAGTTAATCAGCAATACTGCCGTCTGTCAGGTTATAGCCTATACAGACGGCAGCCTAATTCCGGATTACCGAGTTAATTCGAATTAACTCGGGCATTAACTGCAGCTAATCCGCATAAACTTTATGAGTTAATTCTCAAAATAAAAGAGGATTAGGTCAATTTGCGCTGGCAACACCGCTGAAAATTGTCTATTGTTAATTTTTCTCAATCCATTTTACAAAAAATTAGGTGTGTTCGCAACAAAAAACTTTCAACAATTGTTAACAGTTTTCAACATGAAAAGCGTTGGCGAACAAATAAATCCAGCTGTCAATTACGAACTGTGAATGTCAATTTACAAGTTTCTGATAGTTTTCACTTCACGTACTTCGTGTAGATTTTCTCATATCGAGAGTGACAGATGACAGAAATTGATAGTGATAGTAATGTAAGTGGACAGACCTAATAAAACAGCAATCAGCCGTTTAGTTAATCCGCAATACTGCCGTCTGTCAGATTATTATTTTATTCGGATTAAGTGCGCCGGTAATCCGGAATTAGGCTGCCGTCTGTCTAGGCTATTAGTACTTCATTCGGCTTAAGTGCGCCATTAATCCGGAATAACGCTTCCGACTGTCTAGGCTATATCTAAAGAATATTTTTCAAGATCCAAAACCAAATTTCGGAATAAACATAAATGGTTGAACATTTCACCTTATTTTCTTTAGACAATATGTAGCTTAAAACATAAGAAGAAGATCGTCTGACGATTTTATTAACATAGAATTGCTCTTTCGTGCACATAAAATCAAATTATTTGGTTAGCTTGCAAATAATTGAAAATTTTAATTAATAATTGCACTATGGGTTTTTATAAATATTTTTTAATATTGGAAATTGGAATTAGAACTTTTAATAGAAAAGTTCTACCCTTGAACGTCTATTAATGTAAGTAAGTTGTTTCTCCCCATTAAACACTCGTAATAAAACTGTAATAGAGGCTTAGATGTGAAGTCCTAAAGAATCACTAGTGCAAAATATTCGTCTCAATTTTGTTTGTTTCCTATGAAACATAAAACGACAGTAAAACGTCTCCGCTGATTGTGATTAATTATCAATTTCAGTTTTATTGGGCAAGTCTTCTGTGCATTTAACATATTTTTCAAAGTTGCCTTTAAATGTTCGTGTTGAAAATCTACAAATATACATTGGAAATCATATTTTCATATTTTTGTATTAGAGCTAGGCATTATTTTTATTTGAGTATGTCCATTTTCGAACTTGGCCATGCCTCATAGTTGCATATTTTCGTGCGCAAAGTGTTAAAACGTCAAACGAAAGCATACTTTTGTATGGCAGGTGGGCGAGGTTCTCAACTGATTACGCCTATTTTCAGAGGAGCCTATACCTTAGAAAATATAATCATATGTAACGAGTTTCCGCTTTATAATTGCATATTTTCGTGTTAGAACGTCAAACGGCAGCATATTTTTGTATGGCAGGTATGTGTAGATTTTATCCATTTACGCCGATTTTTAAATGAGCCCATAGATTAGTAATTAGAATTATATGTACCGAGTTTCCGCATTATATTTGCATATTTCCGTGCGCAAAGTGCTAAAACGTCAAACGAAAGCTTATTTTTGTATGGCAGGTAGGCGTGATTTTCATCCGATTATGGCGATTTTTAAATGAGCCCATAGATTCAGAATTAGAATTGTGTGTACCAAGTTTCCGCATTATATTTGCATATTTGCGTTCACAAAGTGCTAAAACGTCAAACGAAAGCATATTTTTGTATGGCAAGTAGGCGTGATTTCCAACCGATTATGCTGATTTTTGAACTGATTTTTTTATTGGTGAAAATAATTTCATATACTAAATTTCAGCTCGCTTGCTCTCTATTTAAATATAGTTATCGTGTGAACTGACATACAGGCATGGCTAATTCAATTCAAACTGCTCAACCGACTCCACTTTGACTCTTTCAATATAGAATATAAATATTCTCATGAAAATCGATGTACGGGAACTTAAAACGTGAAAAAAAAAATTTATATCAAATATTTCATTAATTATATGTGAAACTAAAATAGTCACGGTATTTTGTTATGCAAATAAATAAATTGCTAATTATCATAAATAATATAAAATATTAAATATAAATATAAAATATATATTGATGCAGAAATTAACAAAAAAAAAAAAAAACTCATCTGTATGAAATTAATACATACCTGCTGGTTGGTTTGGCAAACCGCATGCTCATTGTTCAATTGTGGTGTCATTTTAGTACAGTTGAACGCGCACAATTAAAATTAATTTATTTCAATATTATTTACATCTCTAATATTAATATCAATTATATTCTAATTTTTTTTTTTTTGATTTTTTTTTTTTGATTTGTATTTTATTTATTTGTCCAACATTTGTTAAATTCTCATGGCAAGTGAAATAAATATATAGCTGAGTACCTATAAATATGTAATACAGGGTAGATAGTCATGTAAGTAGATATAATACATACCACCTTGATCAAAAAAAGTTCCCGGAATAACCATAGTATGGCGCTCCTATCGTTCCGATTTGAGTTCTGTTTTTTTTTTTTTTTTTTTTTTTTTGTTAAGTTGGTACTCTTGGCTACGTAACTTTTGCAAATGTCAAGCTATGATGCTAAGATTTAGATGGAATATCAATAACAGATGTACCAACTTAACAAAGAAAATAAAACTCAAATTGGAACGATGGGAGCGCCACACGGTGGTTATTCCGGGAACTTTTTGATCAATGTGGTATACCATATATGTCTCATACATTTGATTTTTAATTCCATTCAAAATTTTATAGCGACAAATGCCAAGTCAGTTATTCTTTTTGTTACACAATCCCAGACATATCATTTATTGATCATGATGATGATCACTCAATTTGACGCAATGACATATATGAATTGTCAACGATCAAAACGATATATCAATAGTGAACGAATTGAATTGAATTCTTTTGAAAATGGATAAAATGATACAATTTTTTAAATCACATAAAAATACAGTAGTCCTTTTGAATTAATTGATAGAATGATTTGCAAAAAAATTTCCATTTTTTTTTTTTGTGGAATTAAATTGATTACAATGCAGATTGTAATATAATGTGAAATTGTCTTTCAACCAAAGAATTGTTGAAAAATTTTGAAAATATTTGATTTACTTGTAACATAAGTATTACATTTTTCGTCTTCTCCACAATTCAGCAGAAACTCACACCTTTTTTTTTTTATTTGATTATTATGCTCCCTCCATTCAGTGAGTTGTAAGTAAATGCATCATATGAATTCTACTATAGTCCCAATGGGTGCATCATAACATTTTGCATTTGTATATGATGCTAGGTGCATGTCCATCCATATATGTAGGTGCACATGTAGGCACCTCTATTTATGTACGAGTATGTATAAGTTGATATCATAAAAGTTTATTAGCTCTTCAGTGCTCTTCATTCCATTTTTTTTTTGTTTTTATAGCTTTATTACATTACTAAGAATCGGTGTTAAATGGCTGCTTGTCAATTTTATTACCACTATGCACTCTTGCAGTGATGAGAGACAACTTTATTTATTGCACAAATAAAGCGAGTACAACTTATATGCAGAGATGCTAAATAAGTATGATAATATAGGTTTGTTCTTTTTTTTTTTTTTGGTTTTTGATATAGATACCTATATCTTTTTTTTACCTTTTTTGTTTTTTAATTATACGATCACTTTAATGGATCGATTTGATGAAACTATCGATATCATGAAATTGTTGTTTTTTTCTCATGCTTTGTATGCTGGTAGTAAAACTATATGCATTTTCATATGATTCTTGCTACAATACAAAATATATTAAATAATATATGTACAGTAACTCATAGAAATAATCGTACAGTGGGAGATAATATAATATTAGGTCTAGTAAAAAGAAATCCATTTTATTTTTGCATCAAGTTTAAGGTTTTATTTAGCATACATAGTTAGAATGAATCGATTTAGGTCAAATATACACCGTTTTGTTCGATAACTTGTTGCCATTTTGAAGGTAATTTCATAATGCCACTCTCATAGAAACCCTCGTCCCTATTGGCAAGAAACTGGGACCATCGATTTTCACAAGCTTCTCTTGAGACGAATTTTTTACCAGCAAAATCATTCGCCATACACAGGAACAGGTAGTAATCACTTGGTGCCAGGTCCAGAGTATAAGGTGGATGCAGAAGAACCTCCCAAACAAGCTCCCGGAGCGTCTGGCTAGTCACTATCGATGTGAATGGCCTGGTGTTGTCCTGATAGAACACAATTTCTCTCCTATTGGCCAAAGTTGGTCGCTTCAGGGCGATTGCTTCCTTCAGACGGTCCAATTGTTGGCAGTACAGGTCCGAATTAAGAGTTTGGCCGTAGGGGAGCAGCTCATAGTAGATGATTCCCTGAACAATCCCACCAAAAACATAGCAAAAAAAACCTTCCTGACCGTCAATCTTGGCTTAGCCACCGTTTGAGCCGGCTACCAGCCATTCGGCCACGGCCGTTTTCATTTGATCACCAGTAACCATCCGCTTCAGAAATGGATCGATTTTGTTACGATTCAGCATTGCTTCGCTGATGGAAATTCGGTCCAAGAGGTTTTTTTTTTGCGTCAACTCGTGTGGCACCCATATACATCGAGCTTCTTTTTGTATCCAGCCTTATTTAAATGATTCCAAATAGTTTTTTGTGCAATTTTTAGCTCCTGGGCAATAGAAACAGTGCTTTTATGACGGTCAGATTTGACGATTTCCATTATTTCATCGATATTTTCGACAACTGACCTTCCAGAGCGTGGTGCATCTTTGACATCAAAATTACCGAAACGGAATCTACGAAACCAAAATTATATGTGATCCAGTGTTCCAGTATCAGGACCATAAACACTATTCACATTTTCAGCTGTCTGGCTTGCGTTTTTGATTTTATCGACGACTTTAGATACGACTTTAGGTATTATTATTATTATAAACAGACCCCTCTTATGCACTGCGACCAGACTTGATTATTAGGCTTTTAATAAATTTCAACACTTTGTTGGGTGGGTTCATTATTCCACAATATATATGGAGGCACTGTACTGTATCACCAAAGTGATTTAGTCTTTGTCTGCCAAGAGCTTGACATTCACAGAGAATGTGCTTCGAGCTTACGATGTCTAGGTTGCAGAATCTGCAGACTTCAATGTCAGATAGATCTAACTTCTTTAAGTGGTATCTGAGGTTACAGTGGCCTTTTGTAAAGTAACCACAAAGAATACGTAGGTCACCACAATCAAACCTGAGTATCTTTTTAGATATCCCTTTATTTGGGATTATGAACTGTTTTGCTTGACGCTGCCCTGTACAATTGAGCCAGTGTTCTGCAAGTTTCGTTTCCTTCCGTTTCCTGATAACCTCCTTGGCATGGCATCTAGCCAAACAATAGAAGGGTTTCAGTGCTATCAGGGGCTCATCATCAGCGCCCACTTTGGCTAGTTTATCAGCTTTTTCGTTCCCTTCGTCTCCTTATTGGCCAGGTTTAGGTTTACTAGCTCATTTCGAAGGCTGAGACATTCATCTACTAATTTAGAGGTGATTGTGAAAGATTGAAGAGCTTTTAAAGCTACTTAGCTATCTGATAATCTATATAAATTTGGGGCCATAAATTCCCCCGCCCCGGTTCCACCATCTTCCAGCTTCGACCCGTCCGTGTACCAGACTTGTCAGCCTTGCCTTGAAGGTGATTGAATCTCTCCTCCATGCCTCTCTTTCGCTTATAACGATTTCGTAGTGTAGGAAGTATGATATTTTTGAGGCCAGTGTCTCCTCGTTAAACAAAATGGGGTTATTGACAAAGTTTTCTAAAAATTTTAAACGCCCGGTTAGATCTCCACTTTTTGCCTTAAGGCTGCAAGGTAACTTCAGACAGGCTGCAGACAGACAGGCAGGCTGCAGACAGGCTTCCTTTTCAATTTGGATAGAAAGTGGAGGGATATGAAGAAGTACTAGCATAGCGACGGTGGGACAAGTTTCAATTGCCTCCGTGACGCCAACACAAGTGAGACGAGCAAAGTTCTCTGATTTTTTGATTTTTTTATGTAAATGAGTGTTTAAAAAATCAGAATTTTGTATTAAGGCTAGGTGTAATTTTCATTCGAGAAACGGTTATTTATGAAAATATTTGATCATGTTTAGGAATATACTTCTGTGGCAAATTTCAACTTGATAACTTGAAAACATGTTTTTATATGGAAGGTGGGTGTGATTTCCATCCGATTTCACCCATTCGCAAATATATCGTTTATTCGATAAAATAACTCTGATTTACACAAATTTCAATTCTATAGCTTTTAATTTTGTGCTCGATGCGTGCAGATAATCATTCGAAAACATACTTTTGTATGGGAGGTAGGTGTGATTTTCATACGATTTAACCCATCGGCAAATTTATTCATTTGCTCCACAAAAATAATCTGATTGATCAAATTTCAGCTTTATAGCTTCATATTTATGTGTTCAAAGTGTTGATACATTCATTCGAAAACATAATTTTGTATGGGAGCTAAGTGTAATTTTCAATCGATTCCACCAATTCGTGAATATATTCGTTTGTTGGAAAAAATTATTAGATTCACCAAGTTTTAGTACCATAGCTTTATATTTTCGTTGAAAAATGTATTTTCGAAAATAAAATTTTGTATGAGAAGAATGCGTTGTTTCCAATCTTATCATATTATCGAACGTGTTAATTCTTAAGTAAAACTAACCATATATATAGAATTTTACTCTAATATCTTTATATTCTCGTGGCCCAAATGTGAAAGCAGTCATACGAAGGCATACTTTTGTATGGGAGGTATGCGTAATTTTCAAGCGATCGTGCTCATTTTTAAATGTATCAGTTCTTTGCTAAAAATAGTCCCCTATACCAAATTTCACTTCAATATCTCCGTATTTGCTTGTGTGGGAGGTATGCTTGGTTTGCGTTCTATTCTGCTTATTCCTGAACTATTTCATTTGCTTTAAAAAATAATCAAAATTACTAATTCTCATCATCCTTGCTATACAATTAAGCCAGAGAGGCGTAGGTAAATCAAGATCAACATACAGTTTCCATACTTGTCAATTATCTTTAAGAATATTAGAAATGACAGCACAAACATACCATGCCCTTGAATTTTTGAAATAGTAAAATTTCAAATTATTTTTTAACATTGCTTACATACACAATATATATATATATATATATATAATATAATCATGACCATAATGATCCCAAGGATTAAACTAAATTCCATATAATCTGTTGATAGAATAAAATAGTTTCCACCAGCGCTATTGCTGAGAGGAGCAATCATTTCATGATTTCTTGCTATCATTCATTATTCATTGTATTCGTCTTTGTATTCACACTTTTGCTCTACTAAGAAATTCCAGACTTCGATGCTGTCTGCTACTCTTCTCTCCCTACTCTTCTGCTCTTCACATAAAAATATTATACACATATTGTTATCAATAAAAATGATTTATAATATTTTCTAGTTATATACTTTTTGTTTTTTTTTTTATATCAGCTTTTTAACCTTGACCACGTAATTCATATAATTCAACAACAATAGCAACGACTTTCATCCAATAAATAAGTAATACATTCTGGACTTCCACTTTATAGGTGTCTGTACTATAAATGTATGTATGTATTTATGTAGCTCAGTATATGTTTATATGTATATACATTAGGGTGGATCACGAATAAAAGTCTTAAAATTGTATCCCTAGTATGAAAGATTACGTTGAAAAGCTTTAAGGACAAACATTTTTTTTTCTTTAACCCTTTTAGTACTGCCATAATGGTTTTCTCATCAATTGTCCGATTAAAAAAATGTTTAAAAGATCTGAAGGTGGGCTAAAATTGTTCTATACTAGACTTTGAAATTCAGCTAGCCCCTAAAAAATCATATTCAGTTCCACTGATTCTACCTTCCTTATCAAAAAGTTTTCCATCATAAAATTAAAGCAAAGTGTGACGCTAACTCTAAAACTAAAGCAGTAATACCGAAATGCGATGTGGCCGAAATGTAAACCCAAGGAAAATAGAACTAATGCTATTCACCACTAAGATTAAAAAATACCAAACTTCAATCTCCCTATGCTTAACGGCGCCAGACTAACGCTATCACAACAAGCTAAATATTTTGGTGTCATATTAGACCCAAAACTCAATTCGAGAATCAAAGTAAAACACAGGGTTAAGTAAGCTAGTATAGCGCTCTACACTTATAAGCGAATGTTGGATAAAAAGTGAGAACTCCAACTCCAAAATTATATTTATGATTGTGTGCAGCCATTATACGACCAATCTTAACTTATGCGGCGCTAGTCTGGTGGCCGGCACTGAACAAGCAGTACAACTAAATTAAATTGAGCAGGATACAAAGATCAGCATCTGTTCTCGTCACAGGAGCTTTAAGCACTAGTCCAACTGAAGCTTTAAAGCTACTCACACACTTAATACCGATAGACCTTCACATTAAATCTCTTGCTACTTGTAACGCAGTTAGGCTTAGAGAAATAGAGAGATGGGCCACAAGATCTTATGGTCACAGCAAGATACTTTTTGAAGGACCCTCGCTACTAAACGTCACCACTGACTACTTAACACCCTGCCCCAATTTCAAGCAAGACTTCTTGGTACGGTTTCCAGCAAGAGCCGAATAAAGAAAGAGACAGGAGTTTGTGATTGGGAAATCTACACGGGTGGTTCAAACGTGGGCTGCGGGGTAGGGGCGGTCATCTTTTCGGGGCCCCTTCAAATATCCAAATCACTACGTCTTCCTAATGAGGCCAGCGTGTTTCAGGCAAAAATGCTGGCTATAAAAGAGGCATGTACAACCCTTTCAAGTGATAGAGTCTCATGGTCAAAGATAGCTATGTGTACAGAGAGTCAAACTACTATCAAAGCCCTAGATTCTGTTACAATATCTTCAAAACTAATCTTACAATGCAGACAATAACTCGCAGATCTCAGCCAACTGCTCCATGTTGCTTTTGTTTGGGCTCCAGGTCATAGGAACATTGAGGGGAACGAAAGAGCTGATGAATAGGCTAGGACAGGTTCTGCATTGGATATTTAACTGGCGGAAACTGTTGCTAGTCCGTTCGGTAAGATAAAAAGTACCATAGCTTTTCACTACTGTTCCATTGCGGAACACAGATGAAAGCGGCTGGCAACTTGTACCGTGTAAAGACGGTACATGGCCAAGATATAACATTCAAAAGACGAATCAACTGCTCAATTGTTCCCGTCCAAACATCACATGCATTACTGCGGTTCTGATAGTTCATTGGAAGGTAGGGCAACATGCAGAAGGACTGGATCATCCCTACAATTCTATCTGTCGCAGCTGTCAGGATGAAAATGAGTCAGAAAGCCTCTCTCTCATTACTTATGCGAATATCCAGGTTTGGCAAGAGCCAAAATCCGCTCTTTTGGCAAACCTTTTCTTCAAAGTATTGCCCAAAATCTCAAATATTGAGATAAAAAGCGTTCGTTCAATGTCAAAGTTATATATTAAGGAATTATAGCTCTATATCTAATAGAGCTAGTCTTTTCAACAAGCTATCATTTTTTTAAAATTGAACAACCAATATTTGTGTTATGAAAAAAAAGCCATTATGGTGGTTTTCAAAGGGTTAAGAAAAAATATTTTTTTTTTTTTCGTAGGAATCTTTCAACATAATCTTTCAAACTAGCGATGATATTTTGAAATTTGAAATTTTTCTTTGTATGGGAAGCCGATCCACCTTAATGTGCTAAATGTTTGCTAAATAAACCAGAAAATATTAAAATTTTGTAGTATTTTTTTGTCTGGACATTTTGTAATCGAAATTTGAAATTTTTGCGAATACTTTGATTATCTCAAGCAAAAATTCATACAGTCAGAAGGAGAGAGTACGGATGTAAACTTTGAACGAGGCCTGCATACATATACTCGTATGTATATGAGTACCAGTATATATTATTCATACATCTGACGTGCAATTGACAAATTTCTATTTGTCATTATTAAGTCAATATATACATATACTCGTATGTACATAAATAAACATATGTATGTTATGAATATACAGTGTCGAAGCAAGTGGAGCCTATATGAGACAGTACACACAGAAGTATGAAATATAAACACATGGTAAGATACTTATATAAACACAAAAGGCGGCAAAAGATCAAATGTTATCAAAGACAAAAGAAATATCAACTTACAGTAGGCGTATAATATGAGTGAACCTATTAGTATGTAAAAAGGGTGTTTCTTTAAAACTTGTTTACCTTTAGATTGAAATGCAATAAGTTGTGGATAAGATAAGAAATTTGTTTCATTTCTAAACTATAGTATATTTTATTGATCTAAAATAATTATGGTGAATTTACTTTCAAATTTGGTGTGCTCTATGCAGCCACATCGGTCTACACTAAAGCAAAATAGTTGAAAAAATATGGTTTTTTTTTTGTGAAAGTCTACGATCAGATCATGCTCTAACAACTGTGAACACAATTTTTAGCATTGGATTATATTTGCTAATGTAGAGTTCAGTTGAAAAATGGTTGGTATAGAATAAAAAACAAGCTTACCTGCCATATAAGTGTATGCTTTCAAATGTATTTTTCCACACTTTTCGTTCGAAAAAATTATGTTATGCGGCTAAAAATCGGTATACATGATTTATTTTCCAAATTAATATATTTCTTCAAAAATGGACAAAATCGCATTAAAAATAGACCTACCTCTCATACAAAAGTTTGATTCACTAAGAGACTTTTCGCACTTTTCAGATGAAAATATAAAGTTATCAAGTTGTAATTGTACATATAATATTATAATGACTAATTTAAAGTCTAGTATGAAAATTGGCGTCATTGGATAAAAATCATGTCTATCTGCCATACAAAGGTATGCATCCAAATGTATTTTTCCACACTTTTCGTTCGAAAAAATTATGTTATGCGGCTAAAAATCGGTATACATGATTTTTTTTCCAAATTAATATATTTCTTCAAAAATGGACAAAATCGCATTAAAAATAGACCTACCTCTCATACAAAAGTTTGATTCACTAAGAGACTTTTCACACTTTTCAGATGAAAATCTAAAGTTATCAAGTTGTAATTGTAAATATAATATTATAATGACTAATTCAAAGTCTAGTATGAAAATTGGCGTCATTGGATAAAAATCATGTCTATCTTCCATACAAAGGTATGCTTTCAAATGTATTTTTCCACACTTTTCATTCGAAAAAATTATGTTATGCGGCTAAAAATCGGTGTAGACGATTTTATTTCGATATTAATATATTAGTTTGAAAATGGACGAAATCGCATTAAAAATACAGCTACCTCCCATACAAAAGTTTGTTTGATTACTTCAGTTTTCATACTTTTCAGATGAAAATATAAAGTTATCAAATTGTAATTGCGCATATAGTATTATAAATTGCTAATTTAAAGTCTAGTATGAAAATTGACGTTATCGGATAAAAATCATGTCTATCTTCCATACAAAATATGCTTTCAAATGTATATTTTCATAATTTCTACACAAAAACGTGGTGAGTTATGGTGCTGTAACTTAGCATATATAATTATTTTTACTTAGTAATCAAAAAGTTAAAAAATAGGCGAAATGCAATAAAAACCACGCCTACTTCCCATACAAAAATATGTTTTCAAATGCATATTTTCAAAGTTTTTATATGAAAATATAAAACTATGAAGCAAATATTTAATATATATAATGAAATTTGCTAATTCATAAAGGTCTACACCAAAATAAATATCGTACATCATGCGTTCTTGGTCCATGCAACCCATAAAAACCAAAAAATGTGCTTCCATAATGTATTATATATCATTTTTATTATCGAAAAGGCTTAAAAAACTATTTTATATATTTAGTGAGCATTGAAAATTCTATAATTATCCTATCAGCTATCAAGTAGAACAATGTAAGGTATAGAAGGTATATAGGTACATACTACAACCTATTTAATGAGAAGTATAAGTATTAATTAGTCTTCACTATGAGTTGACTACTGTATATTTAATTATATGCACATATTTTTTTTTTGTGTAGTGTATATAGTTCTGTGTACTTTCATTATGTTTACAATACGAACAAAAAGTCCAGACCCAATAACGACATGGCGGCAAAATAGTAAGACATCACAGGAGCAAAATCATTATTTGTTATTATTAATATTTGTATTATATACTATATTTGTTATTATTGTTAAATGTTGTCATATATGAATTTGTGAAGGACATAATATATATATATAGAAATTCATTTTTAGAAACATTTGTTCAAACAACGTAAGGCAAATTCTATATAACAGTTTGGTTTTTCCGCACACACACACACACACACACACACACATAGAAAATATGTATACGAAATGTATTCTCAATAATAACTAATAATATGAAATTTTGCACACAATGAAACAACAACAACAACAACAACAACAACAACAACAACAACAAAACAACCAAAAACAAACACACATTTCTAACGTTTGACATTTATGTTTTGTAAAGTAATATCTATTATGCTTGCCTCTTTACATTTACCAATTAAATACTTGTACGATACAAGCTGCTATCATTATTATTGTCGACATAGAATGTCATACTACTACTACTATTACACATATATAAATATACCTATATATCTCCCCCTTTGCTCATTGCATTACTCATGTTAACAACATAGGCGTCAAAGAACAAAATGGCTCTGCAATTAGTATCCTTTACACATATAGGCACACATACATATTTATATGTACATATATGTATTTATCCATCCACTCATACACATTGATGCGCGCGCATTTGTGTACATACAACAATCACAATCGGAAGATATTTGATAAACAATGCGACGAGACGAGAGCAAAGTCACGATCTCATGCCCACCAAAACAAAGAAGCAGAAGACGTAAAAGCAAAAACAAAAAAACAAAAATGTCAAAATTATTTATTACATTATTTTTGACAGCAACAACAACAACAACAACAACAACAACAACTGCAAACCACTAACCATACCACAACTATTACTATCGGGCAATAAAATGAAAATGCGACATGCAACGTATGGCTAAGGCATCATATCAAGGATGTATATACAATTTACCTCTCCTGTCTGTTGTGTATTGGAATGGCAGATATTATTAATGCCATCATAGTATGATGGCCATCATATTCATATACCTATGAATATATGTATTTGCTTGTATTGTTAAAGGGTGGTTTTTGGCAAATAGTAGATTCGAAGAGTTTCACATCGAGCTTGGTACTCTGAGACGGTATTACAAAGCAAAGCTTTTTATATTAGTCGATTCTGTGCGCAAAATTCTTTGCAACATTGTGTCACAAAGCAATTTCAAGAATTTTTCAGAGACAGAAGATTGATCAATTACTTACCCCACGACGGGTCTTATTTCAGATCATTATATCCAGAGCTATGGGCTCCTTAGAGCTGTAGACAAATGTCATGTAAGCATTATAGCTTCAGAGTGCGCTATTTGAAAAACTTAGTTGTCACATTCTATGGATTTTGGTTCGCTGAAAAACATAATTTTTTGATTATTTTTACAAAGTTTTTACATTAGAAAGGTTGGGCTATGAGAGCCTCGAAAAATAAGTAGTAGTAATAAGTTCGAAAAACCAAGGTAGTTAAAATCAATGGATTTTCATTGTTTAATTCCAATACATGATCGAATTTTCGGCTTCGCCTGTTGGATTCTTTTTAAATTCAAAAAAAAAAAAAAAACATAGTTTTATTGCACCATTTTTAAGGATTGTTTGACATTAGACAAAGACCTGAGGGAGATGATAGAAATCCAAACACAAATTCGTATTTTGTGTACTAAAATCCATAGAATGTAATTACTCTGGTCCCACGGAGAGTTTATTTTCCTTTTTGTGAGTTTCTGAAATCGAAACAGAAAGGCCCTTTGTGATACCACCGAGCTTCTTCTCCAGTACTGTTGTGTGTGCTTGTTAAATTTGGACAGTACTAGAATGTACCTACTTATATTAGCTGGTTCCGGAACGTCAGAATCCTTGTGTCTCATCACATTTTCTGAGCTTTGTCACAGAGTTCTTTTAGCAGCTTTACCACGGCAAATTGTTTCTTCCGAAAGAAATTCCAATTGCTTTCCGACAGGTGGGCATCGTTCAGAAGAAAAATCTTTTCGATATAACCGTGGGATTAAATCCACACCCTACATTAACCACTGAGTTTTGGCATCTACTGAACATACTTGACCTTATTTTCAAGCTCCACCGGGGCTCCCTTCTCTTCCATTACTGTTATGCGTGTTAAATTTTGGACAGTATTGGAAGGGACCTACTTATTTTAGCCGGTTCCGAACGTCAAAACTCTTGCGACACCACTTTTTCTGAGCTTTGTCACAGAGTTATTTTAGAAGCTTTTCCATGTCAAATTGTTACTGCCGGAAGAATTGATAATTGCTTGCCGTTTGAAAGAAAAATCTTTTTGATATTGCATTTGTTATACTTTAGCCGGAGATTGAACCCACGACCTACAGATCAGAAGACCAACATAATAACTACTGAGCTACGGCACCTTTTTTTTTTTTTTTTTTTTTTTTTTTTTTGTTAGCTTATTTTTTTTTATTGAATCTTTCTTAAATACAAGAAACTAACAATAAGTATTAAAATCTTACAAACTAAATAAAACTATGTGATATCCCCTACGTTCCATCACAATTTGGTGAGTCGCGAGATGTAGCAATTTTACAGCATATTCAGTGTGTCTTTTCTTTTTAATCGACGATGCCCCTTGCTCAGCAACAATTGCCTAGCAAGGGGATTCGGATGATTGTGTAATTTTTGAATGTAGCTTCTGCAGTACATTGCAACTTCCTCAGAAATTGTGGATACATTTAAATCTCGATGGATGTTAACGTTCCTCATATACCAAGGCGCGTTTACAATAATTCGCAGACACTTGGATTGTATTCGCTGCAATTTTTCGATATTAGAGGGAGATGCGGTGCCCCAAAACTGAATACCATAAGTCCAGATTGGTTTCAGGATTGCTTTATATAATAGCACTTTGTATTCAAGATTCAACTTTGATCTTTTGTGTAACAGCCACCATAACTGATTCATTTTAAGCTTGATCTGAGTTTTCTTTGCCTCTATGTGATTTTTCCATGTCAGCCTTCTGTCGAGGTGAATACCCAAGTACTTTGTTGAGGAACATTGTGGAACTGATTGGCCATTAATTTTAAGTGGGGGACATGTATCTAGCCTTAGCGTGAAGGTTACATGTACGCTCTTTGATTCATTGACTTTTATACGCCATTTTGCTAGCCAGATTTCGAGAGAATCGACATGAGCACCTGGAAAATAAACAATAAGCCCATAGAAGCCAGCAATAGCCTCTAGGGCGGTAAAAATCTATGACCATTCCCCATTAATTTTTATGGTTCAACATTTCGCGATCAATACAAATGTACTAATCCCTTATCTCTACTCTGTCTAGGGACGTTTTTCTATGAAAGTTACGTTTTCAGAGGTGAGAACTCTACCAGAATGCCCATAGAGTTCTAAAATATATGATGTAAATTCTATTTATTTTTACTATCCAATAATTTCTGAGAGCTTACTTACTTCCTCTCTTTACTTCTTAGGCAGGCTCCCCTACAAAATGCCCTCTAAAGCACTTGAAAATTGACAAATAACTCCATAATAATAATAATAATGAATCATCTCTAGAGTGGCGAAAAGTATGAACGTCCTATAGATATTCTTCTTCTTTAACATTTACACCAACCAACTTGTCGCCCATCTCAATTCCTTATGGTGGCTCCCCTATAAAATTGGACGTTTTCATTAAACCAAATCATGCAATTTCATATATTTTGCAATTTATTGCGTTTTATTGCAATTTTATCGCAATTTGAAGTTATAAGAAGAAAATCTTGAAGAAAACCAAATAAAACACCCTTTATTATCATCAGTTTGCTACATCATAACATATCCTGCATAAAACGGACGACAACATTCGTTTTGTACAAACGCCTGTTGATACCCCTTAACTCCATGCTTGATGATGAGCGCCCTTTTGTTTTTTTTTTTTTTTGTGTTTCACAGATATCCTTATTATTTGTCCTGACAGCTATGAGACTGCGCTTTGTCGTTTTCATTTAACTTTTCAAAAAGCAGCACCATTATAACAATAGTGAGACGTGAGTTAAGGCAACACCAGCACAAATGCTTGTACATAAATGCAATTTTTTGCTAGGGTGCGTTTTTTTTGTATGTATTTTACTTCCAGGTTGTTGTTGTTGTTGTTGTTGACGTTTGTATGTGTTAGACATTGAGTTTGAGTTCTTTCATATGACTCGTTCTAACGCCTTGTTTTATTCGATTACATATCAAGAGTGAAATATGCATGTATACATGGGGTATGTTGTGTTTCAGTGGCATAAGTCAAATCATATCGTATATATTGTATATATGTAAGTATGCACTATATATGAATTCGTTGCTATAAAATCTGAAGAGTATATTTTTGGAAAATTTATGAATTTAAATGCATATTTTCCCTATGCTATGTTTACTTTGTTGCCATCTAATGATGTCCCATGGGAGTAAGTAACTATTCTATGTACAATATGTAAGTACATATTTGGTCCTATGAATGCATATGAATATTACCATATTGATATCAATATGAGCAATAGAATACATAGAGACTTGTGATGCATTTTATACACATTTTAGTTAGTAGCCATTTGTATATACGAGGTTGATCCCAGAACTATCCGACCTGACATATAGATGGCGGCAGTAGTTTGAAAAAAATTACTTTGGTGAAAAGTGGCAACGTTGTATAGTATTTATTTAGAACCATCGAAGCTTAACGACCTCAGTGAATTTGAAAACAGGGAAAAAATTGGTCACCATTATGTAATTGAATACTTTCATTTGAAAGGTCCCAGTCCAACGAATATTGAAGACGAACTAGATTCTACTCTGGGGTAGTTCGTGCTCCTTCATTTACGACTATAAAACATTGGGTGACAGAGTTTAAACGAGGTCATACGAGCTGTCAAGACGAACACCATAGTGGTCAACCAATTGAGGTGACCACGTCAGAAACGGTTAAGAAAATCCACAAAATGGTATTGGATGATCGCCGGCTGAAAGTGCGTGAGCTAGATGAAATTACAGGCATTTCAAAAAGTGCTATATTTCGTATTTTGAACGAAAATTTGGAGATGAAAAACCTCTGTGTGCAATATGGGTGCCGCTTTTGCTCACAATAGAACAAAAGCAACGTCATGAAGATGTTTCCAAAGAGTGTTTGGCTATGATTCACAGTAATAAAGTCGAGTTTTTTACGTCGTTTCGTAAACATGCATGAGACATGGGTCACCACCACTTCACAACCTGAGAGAAAGGAGTAGTCAAAACAATGGACTGAAAGGGGAGAATCGTGTCCAAAGAAGGCGAAGACAGTTCCCTCATGCAGGCAAGGTTATGGCGTCTGTTTTTTTTTTTTTTTTTTGGGATGCACTTTGGAATAATTTTTATTGATTATCTTCAAAAAGTAGATGGCGCAGAGCTCCGTGGTTAATGTGTTGGCCTTCTGATTTGTGACAAAGTTCAGAAAAAGTGATGTCACAAGGGTTCTGCCATTCGGAACCGGCTAAAATAAGTCGGTCCCTTCTAATAATGTCCAAAAAATTAACACGCACAACAGTAATGGAACAGAAGCTCAGCCAATGAGCCCTTCGGGGCCTTAAGTGCCACATATTTATTTTTTTTTAATTCGTTGCAGCGCTTAAGTGATGCAATTAAAGAAAAAAGGCCGCATTTGGCGAAAAAGAAAGTGTTGCTCCATCAAGACAATTCGCGAGCTCACACATCCGCTATTGCGATGGCCAAAATCAATGAATTAAAGCTCGAATTGCTTCAGCACACACCTTATTCGCCAGATTTAGCTTCTTCGGATTATTTTCTATTTCCAAATTTAAAAAACTTGCTTGGTGGTAGAAGATTTGCAAACAATGAAGAGATAGAGTCTGCGGTAGATGGCTATTTTAATGAGCTCTAGACACTTTATACTATAAACAGGGTATCGAAGCTATAGAATATCGCTGGGAAAAAAGTGTATAGAGCTAAACGGAGATTATGTTGAGAAATAAAGAAAAATTTTCCCAAATTTATTGTTTTGTATTTGTTAGGTAGGGTAGTTCTGGGACAGCCCTCGTATATTAATTCGTTTTCTCCACCAAAAATTGTTGAATATCACTTCAAAATACACCTCTGAATATATCGATATAGATGTATGTATTTCGATATCAATTTTATATCTATTTTAATTTTTTATTTTTCATTTAATTGCATTTTATTAATCCGAATGTTGATACTGTTTGCTTCTGCTGCTGCGAATGGTCTACCACAAGTAGTATCAAAAGCAATAAAATAGACATTAGCAGTATCACATACTTACTCGTATTACCTCTCGCTATTTTCCTTTGATTTTGTTACACTTTATTATAGTTTTATTGCATATATTCAATATACATACATATGTACATAAGTAATTATGTATTCAGCTCCTCTAAACAAAGGTACGCAATACGTTGATATAATAAAAATGGTATATAAAATTAAAATAATTAAATATTAATGAGAGCATATGCATTAGCTACTATGAGCAATATTTGAGTGAAAATTCTAGATGAAAATAATAATAATAATAATGATGATGATGATGATGATGATGATCATATTGAAGATGATGTTGGGCAAAAGGGGGCCAATAACATTAAGTGTCAGTCAATATTTTATTGCTATTTTGCATAATATTTATTGACACTGGACAACTACTTATTGTATGTATGTATGTATGAGTGTGTATGCGAACATTTGTTCATTATTTACACTCTTGTCGTCATACTAAAGAGTTTGTTATTTTCACTTTTTTGCTTTGGACATTTTATAAACATATGCACATATGTAGTATGTGTTAGCATTACAACAACTAGATCAAGGTTTTAAAAAAAGTTTTGTTTAACAGAATGAACAATAAAAGTGTTATTACACAAATTAAAATGTAAATGCGTCTCAACAGCAGGGATGTGCTCTACACATTACTGGGACACATTAAGAAAAATATTATCGTTTTGGGTGAGACAAAAAATATTTACAAAAGTGATGATATGACAAATAAATTTTGAATCTTAGCCGCTGTAAAATATCGAAATACATAGAAATACTTTCAAAAATTGATACTTTTGTACTGGAAATTAAAAATGAAAATGAATTTTTGTATGGGAGGTAGGTGTGGATTTCATTCTATTACGTCCATTTTTTGACATGATTTTATTTATTTAAAAATAATAAGATGTACCAAGTTGCAATTTGATAGTTTTATATTTACATGCAAAAAGTGTGAAAACATACACTTGGAAGCATACTTTTGTATGGGCGGTAGTCGTAATTTTTATCTGATTCAATCGATTTTCCATCTTGTACATAAATTAGTAAAAATAATGGTAATATATAAGTTTCAACTTAATAGCTTTATATTTTCGTGCAAAAATTGTAAAAACATGCTTCTGAAAACCGACTTTTGTATGAGAGTTAAATGTTTGTTTCATGCGATTTTATTCATTCTCAAGCATATAATATATTACGTGCATTTAATCATATTTGCTGAATTTTAGCTTGAAAACTTTCTTATTTCTTCGGAAAGTGTGAAAACAAACCTTTTAAAATCAATTTTTGTATGGGAGATAGGTGTGGATTTCATGCGATTACATCCATTTTTTAACATAATTTTGTTTATTTAAAAATAATAAGATGTACCAAGTTTCAAGCTCATCGCTTTATATTTACATGCAAAAAGTGTAAAAACATACACTTGAAAGCATACTTTTGTATGGGAGATAGTCGTAATTTTTATCTGATTTCATTGATTTTTGCACTTATCCACAAATTATTAAAAATAATCGTAACCAATAAGTTTCAACTTAATAACTTTATATTTTCGTGCAAAAATTGTGAATACATTCGTTCGACAGCATACTTTTATATGGAAGGTAGGAGTAATTTTCATCAAATTCTGCCCATTCACGAAATCTTTAGTTTATTCGTAAAAATTGACTTATATACAAATTTTTAACGAAATTGCTTAATAATTATGGCAGTTATCGTGAGAACAGGTAGGCAGGCATATATGGCGAACTCAACTTGGATGGTGATTCTATTTAAGAATATATTTTGTACTTAAAAATGAAAATACAAACTCAATATATCTTTGATTCTTTGAGTGAATGCTATAAAAATTGCATGTCCTAGTCAGAATATACTATAATCCATTCATAGTCCAGTGATACCATATGACCAAAAAGGGCTGGAATGCAGTAGTTTGTATGCACTGTTTGATGAGGCTTTTTTATATTTGCAGAATTTTAAAAACTTAAAAAAAAAATACAAAATATAAAAATTAGTCCATATTATACAATTGTCAAGACTAAGACCTTTTGAGTGTCATCATATTTGTGAAATTTAATCGGATGAAAGGTGTAGATGATCATAAAAAAATACATTGAATTTACTACCATTTATTTATAAATTTATGATGATTTTTATTAGAAAATAGCAATCATTAAATTTACATAAATAACAGTTGTAGCACTTGCATAATAACTGTACTCAACTCACCACACATGTCTAGAAAATTTATTAGCACACTCTCAGCATGAATTTTTCTGTAAAGTTGAATGGACGTTCCATTAAATTATTGAAAAATTGCAAAAACCTACTTATAGTACTATATTTGATATATGATATGAGGGAATTAAATATTTTATTATAAATGATAACGTGTCTACCTTGCATTTTTCTTTCATTTAATTCAAATCATATTAAATATTATAATTCTATGCCTCAAACCAAGTAATACATTATTATTAATGTTATATTAAAGCCAATAGCTCACGATATTACCAGCGGGTGGTACAAAAATATGCCAACAATATTAGTTTTTGTGTTGTTTACATTGAATGCACTTGTACTATGTACTTATGCGCCTACATATATTCACGCCAACAGAAGCTGGAAAAAAAATAAACTAGATACGAGTACAAATACGAGTATATGTGTAAATACGAGTACTCGTATTAAATGCAAAATAATTTTATTTGAAAAAGAAAAAAGCAAATCTACAATATCACATTTGCAATGATGTTCATTGCTCCAATTAACACCTTTCCAATTTGTATGCGTATTTTGATGTATAATACTCGCACAATATGTGTTGGCTTTAGCGATGCCAGTCCCAAGATTCCACAAAACCCGCAATGAACAGCGGGTATTATAAGAAAAGGTAAGGAAGACGGAAAATGTGATGAATATACATTAACTATGGGTACTATCGAATTACCCGATCTGTAGATGAAAAAAGCCTTCTTCTTAACGACGATGATATAAGTCCCTTTTCAAATTTTCTCAGTATGTTTTAACATAGTTCACGTGGGTGGCATAGCCCAGTAGTTAGAGCGTTCGCCTTCTGATCTGTAGGTCATGGGTTCAATCCCTGGCCAAAGCATAACAAAATTTAATACCCACCTGCCGGCAAGAATTTGCAATTTTTCCGGCAATAACAATTTGCCAAAAAATGCTTCTTAAAAGAGCTCTGTGACAAATCTAAGTTAAAGTGATGTCACAATGGTTCTGCCATTTGGAACCAGCTAATATAAGTAGGTCTCTTCTAATGCAGTCCAAATTTAACACGCACAACAGTAATGGAAGAGAAGCTCAGTGGTATCACAATGGGGCTTTCTGGCCTAAGTGTGTCCTTTCAGAGTGACGCCAGCGACATAACCTAACCTAACCTACATAGTTCACAAAATAAAGGGCACTGAATGAAAATAATAGACTAAAGTTGAAAAAATTTTATATAATTCGTCATGCAAATATTGAAACGACGCAACGACGTTATTTTTGAAGATCATATTTTAAACGAAATTTTTCTACAAAGTTACTCTAATTATAAATTAATTTAAGCGTTTTTTTTAAACAAATTGAAAATTTCAAAATATAACATCAAAACAATAAACCCAGTAATTGCAATTTGTTTACTAAAAAACTGCAATTGAAAATTAAACAACACATTTTCAGAAATTTAATAAAAAAATGACATGCAATCCTATGAAAGTAATAAGTTTTTTAGCTTTTAGAACACTTTCACCGAATTCTTTTTATGCGACATTTTAATATTTTAGTCATTTTAATTTTTTTTTATTGGTAATTGATATGTGGATTTTGAAGATTCATCGATGACCTCATTATTCGGCCATTTCTTTGCTTCAGATCGGCATCTAATAAGCTCTGTATAATATTCGCTGATGATAGTTTTAGCCTTTTGAAGGTAATCGATGTGAATTAATCCGCGTGTATTTCGAAAAAAAAAAAAACTGTCGCCTTGACCTTGTTGTTTGACAGACCCATCATGGGCTCTTTCACTGGAGAACTGAGACTCAAATGTTGAGAGAAAAAAATTATGTTGGAAAAAATTAATACAAATCGAATGTAATTTGTATGTATTTGTTTCAAAATATTTCAATATATATTCAAAATATACAAGGCCTTTCGATGGCTCCAAAAAAAAAAATACTAAACAACGTGGCGTCTTTGAAACTTAAAACATATATTCTATTAGGTTGCCACCCTTCACCAAAGTAATTTTTTTCAAACTACTTCCGCCATCTATATGTTAGGTCGTGTAGTTCTGGGACCGACCTCGTAGCAGGGTATGAGTGTATTTGAAAAACAAAAAAATCAACTGTGTTTTTCATTTCTCACTATTTTCAATGCGTTTTGAAATGTTTTGATTATTTTCAAATTAAATTCAATTATCCGAAAATTCCGGGCTCATCAAGTAACCCCAAAAATTGGCAACCCTAGTATACTTGCATTTACGCACATACATATTGCCAATTGGCACACTCAAATATTTGCCATTTACTTGCTTCACATTTTACACCTTTTTATTTGTTATCTACAAACATGTGTCATTTTGATCGTAGCTGCCTGCTTAAGTAAATCGCAAAAGTCTATGCATAGATACTCGTAGTATAATAAAAGCTTTCATGAATATATTTAAATAATCGGATATAGATAATATTGCTGCCGCCGGTGTTGTATATACTCGTACATATGTATATGATATGCGCTGCTTTTTCTGCCAACTTGTTTTTTTTTTCGTTCGTTTTGTTGTATTAATTAATGTTGGGAAGTCTCATTCTTTGATTTGATTTTTGTTTTTTTCCTATTTATTTTCTCAAAATAATTTATGGCATTTGCTCGCATGCATGCTACTGCATGCATAGTACATATTTTATCGTTTTCAATGTTTTTTCTGCTTTTCTCATTGTGACTATATTTTCTCTTTCTCTGTCTCTCTCTCTCTCTCTCTCTTTTTATATGCATTTCAGACTGAGCTGCGTTCATGCGCGGCGTGTGGGGAGCCAATCTCGGATCGTTTCTTTCTCGAGGTTGGCGGTTGTTCATGGCATGCCACCTGCCTCAGATGTTGCATATGCCTGTGCCCGCTAGAGCGTCAACAATCGTGTTTCATACGAGAACGACAGGTCTACTGTAAGGCAGACTATGGCAAGTAAGTAAGAATCATCGTCACAGTGGTTTTTCATTTCATTTTTTTCACAGAAATATTTTTGGAAAGTCATAAAAAATCCAATATTTTGTTCAACTTTCTAAGATTCTAAAAACCATAAGTGTGCACATGCATTTGAAAGGTGAAGCGTGAAACATATTTTACCCAATATATTTAGTTCGAGTAATAAATAACATAAACCCCATATAATTTGACTCATGATCTTCGGCAGATGAATGTAAATCTTTTGGTGTTTTCATGTTAACAAGAAAATAAAAATTTATGTAAAAAAAAAAATAGAATATTGTGACGCTGATGTTAGCAGCCTCTACTGATTTAGTATACCTAGTTTATTATTATACATAATGATGTAATTGGATGTAGGAATTAAAGAATAAATTCCTACTCTTTCGCCACTTATCGCAAAATTAATCAATATCGAATAATTATTTGTAACAAATTTTTTTGTGATGACAAAAATATCATTTTCGACTTTATTGCAAACATTTATGCAATAATGTCGGAAATTCTTTTTCCATATATTAAAAAAAAATATTTTCGATATTATTGCCAACAATTTCGACATTTTCTAAAATAATTATTAGCCATCGCATACAGAATTATTATATGACTAATTAATTCGAACCTGCTGCATCACCTGCAGCTTCGGTAAGTGGTCAGTCTATACTCAAGACTAAAGAGCTGCGAGAATGTATTTGATTTTCGAATGATTCTCTTTACTCTCAAAATATGTACAATATTTGCAAAGCATATCTAAATATGATAGAATAAGAATGAGTGAGAGTAAAATATTAGGCAAATAGAATACTCCATTCGTTTCTTGTACAAGAAATATTCCATACATTCGTTTTTTTTCTCCTCAAATAAACGAATATTTGAGAGTACTGCGAGAGTTTGAGAGTACTACGAGTATGTTGTACGTTATAATTTTTGTTGGTTTTCATGACAGGCACTGATGATTTGTATTACTGCATCTACTGTATTTTTTGCTTATACAGTGGCTCACAGCTTATTTCGTACAGTGTATATATTTTTATGTACATGGCTGTAACATCGAAACTAAAAAACTTATCGATAAGTTTTGAATGTAGATGTCTGTGTATGTGTTTAGTAAACCTAATAAGAAAACGGAGAACCCCAAAAATTTTTCTTTTTGTTATGCAAGAGAGAAAAACTATTGATCAGCTGATTTTCAGCTCACATCTTATTTCGTACACAAACTTCAATGTAAGTAAGTTTCATTCTGCCGCGCAGTTACAAAGTTTTTTTGAATTGTATGAGTTTTTGGACCTTTTTAACTATTATAACAATTTTTATTATTATTATTTTAAATAGTTAAAGTGCTGTAAATTAAACATTTAGCGTTATGGGTCGTCGTACAACGATGGAACAGCGTAAACTGGTAATTAACCATTTTAGGAAAGGTCAGAGTGTGCGAAAAATTGCTGAAATGACAAATTTAAGTGCCTCAACTGTCCAATACATCATTCAACGCTTCGTTCGCGAAAATCGGTTGGAGAACAAGGGCAGAGAAGCACCTAATAAGATTTTCAACGCTTCAGACGAGCGTTATATTGTACGAAAAATTAAGAAAAATCCAAAGTTATCCGCTCCGAAGTTGGCTGCAGAGGTTCAGCGTGAAATAGGAAAATCATCCAGTGCTGAAACTGTCCGACGTGTGCTGCGCAATCATGACTTGAACGGTCGAGTAGCCCGAAAGAAACCATTCATTTCGAAAATGAATATACAACGCCGACTTGACTTCGCCAAAGAGCATATTATTAATACTCCTGCGTTCTGGAATACCGTTATTTTCGCGGATGAGTCTAAGTTTAATATTTTTGGCTCGGACGGAATGTCATATGTTTGGCGTAAAGCTAATACCGAGCTAAACAAGGAGAACCTTAAGCCCACAGTGAAGCATGGTGGCGGTAGCGTGATGGTTTGGGCCTGTATGTCAGCAGCCGGAGTAGGTGAATTGGTTTTTATTGAGGGAACAATGGACAAAATGAAGTACCTCGAGATTCTGAAAAACAATTTACTTCAAAGTGCAGACAAACTGGGTTTGCGGGAAGAATTTCGGTATTACCAAGATAATGACCCAAAACATAAATCTGGGATTGTGCAATCTTGGCTTATTTGAACTGCTCACACTTGATGTCTCCACCACCACAGTCACCTGACATGAATGTGATTGAAAATCTTTAGTCTATTTTGGACAATAAAATAAGAACACACAAGATTTCTAATAAGCAAGACCTAAAGAAGGTACTGATGGAGGAATGGAAAAAAATCACACCAGACATCACTCAAAAATTGGTGGATTCAATGCCAAGTAGACTCCAGGCTGTCATTAACGCTAAGGGATGTCATACTAAATATTAAAATCAACTTACTTTGTTTTTAGTTTGAACTTAAAGAGACTGTACGAAATAAGCTGTGACATGAATTTTCCTATTTTTTTCTTATTTTATTTTTTTATAGTGTCAAACACTAAAATTTTGAAAAAGTAAATTTTGGAAAATAAAAAACAAACCTTCCTTTCAAAAATGGCATTTATATTTTGTTCAAATTTTTGCTATATTAGGAATTACGACTGCAGCAATTTTTAAACTGTCACTGTACGAAATAAGCTGGGAGCCACTGTATGTATTGTAATGTAACCTAGAAAAGCAAAACGAATGCTTGGAGTATTCTCAAATACTTTACTTCCATTTGCAAATGTTGAGATTCTACACATTCTATGAAAACGAAACATACCCTCCATTCCATTCTATTTCTATTTTATTCATTCTAATTTGTATTTGCTTTGAGAGAATGAATGAGAGATTGTATTCTAATATCAATGGAGTGTTTTGAAGATGTAAACAAATATAGTCCTTTTGCGTAGAAAAAGTGGCGTTAAATTTGATCTGGGAATGTTCAGAGAAAAGTTTTGCGAAGTCTTCATATTTATGGATGCGAACTGAACTAAACTTGAACCTTCATAGTTCCTGAATATGAACTGAACTAAAATTTTTTGTTAACCTAGAAATATTCGGAAAAAAGTTATGAAAAGACTGTAGAGTTTCTGGATAAGAAATGAAGAAAAAAAAATTCAGAGATCCATTAAGTATGTTGTTCTGGCTATCTTTAGGGTAATTGTTAGTATTCGTGACGATGAAGAGAATAAGTAAAAGGTGGTTATTCAAGAAGAGGAAATACTATATAAATTTGTCTGATCATGTTCGGAGCCCTGCATAATTTTTGAATTTCAAGTGAACTAAAATTTTTAGGGAGTCAATAAGTACGAATATTCGTGACGATGAGAAATATGAATAGAATAATATTGAAATTTATCTTGGAATATATAATAGCGACAAATTTGTTCTGATGAAATTTTTACATTAGTTTTCTAGAGTCTGTATACGAAAAGCAAAGGCTGCGACGGCTTGGACATATTATGAGGATGGAAGATGGGCGCCCCCAAAAATCCATTTCCGAATACAACACTCTAACACCAAAAGCCAGATGACGTCCGAGACTGATTTGGCTTCAAGAAGTTTTAGTCGATCTGAAAAAACTACAAATTACGCACTGGAGGACAGCTGTCGAAAACCGGATCAAATGGAGGAGGATTGTGGGCAAAGCTTAAGCTCGAGTTGTAATGACTACCTGATGATGATGATGATGATGTATACGAAAAGATAACCAAATTTTAGGGTAACAATAAGCATTAGTGCGAAAGAAGAAAATTAAAAAAGAAAATAGAAAGTACCTAAAAAGTAATTTAAATTTAGTGTGGAAGGAAAAAATCGCGTCCAATTTGTGCCAAGAAAGTTTATAGAGAAATGTTGAAGAATCTGCAAAATTACTGAAGAAATTATTATTTACGAGAAGATAAATTTTCTTCGAAGATATGATTAACCCGAAGTATTGGTTTTAGGGGATTGTTGGCAATTCAAAATCTTTAGCAATTATACTAGAGAATCAAAAAAGCATTAAAGTTAATCAATCGATGCCCAGTCTTTAAGATATTTCGAAAGTTCAATACTCTATGACAACTATACAGATATACTTTGGAAAAGAAACATATTTTTGTACTAGACGTATGCATGGTTTTTATCAGATAAAGTCCGTGTTCAAACGTGCTCATGCTTTAATCAAAATAGTCGAGTTTCAGCTTGATAACTTTCTGTTTTTGTGTCAAAAGTGTGAAAACATTCATACGGAAGAATAAATTTTTATTGAATGTATGTCATTTTAATCAGATTTATGTTAATTCTTATATTTGTCCATTAACTATAATGTATAACCATAAAATACAGAGTTTCAGCATGATAACTTTATGTTTTCGTGCGTAAAGTGTGTAATTATATATTTAAAAGCAAGAGAAAGATGCAGTTTCTACCTGATGAGGGCACATTTCAGAACTTGTCTACTCATTAGTAAATATAATAAATATATGTACCAAGTTTCAGCTTGATAACTTTGAGATTTTAGTGTCCAAAATGGAAAAATATTCATACGGAAGCATACAGTTATATGGGAAGTATGTGTGATTTCACTTCGATTGCGTTCATATTTAAACTAATTTATTAATTAGAAAATATATTTAAATGTACCAACTTTCAGCTCGATATCTTTAGATTTTCATGCAAATAGGGTGAAAACATTAATTTCAAAACATACTTTTGTATGAGAGGTAAGCGTTATTTTAATTCGATTACATTCAATTTGAAGCTCATCTATTAATTAGTAAATATGATTGTATGTACACAAAGTTTAAAGTGAATAACTTTATATTTTCCTATGCAAAATGTGAAAATACTCATTTGAAGACATACTTTTGTATGGAAGGTAGGTGAAGTTTGCATACGATTATGGCCATTTTTACAACAATTTGTTTGCTGTTGAAAATACTCTTCTGTAGCAAAATTCAATTTGATTGCTCTATAATTATGCGAGTTATCATGCGAAATGGTAGACTTGCAGATAGATAGTAATGTCCAGTAAATATGCATTACCGCTCAGGAAATCTTTTAGGTTGCAGTGTTTGTCGCTTGGGTCAATATTTTTCAAACAATCATCACCTTAATATACCCTGTGACTCTGAGAGTAAGGTACCTACCAATGTACCAATGTACATATATGGCCATCCCATTGCATTGAATCATTACGATTGTGTATTCAGGTGTATACAAATATTTTCCCACCCAATTTCGTGTGTACATAAGCACATCTAATTCATTCATGTACGTATTTGTATGTGTTTGTTACAATTTTCTTCTTCTTCTTCTTTTTTTTTTTTCTCTCACTTTACTAACTTTATTGAACATTTTAATCCGTAACTCAAACAAAATATATAAACGATGATATCGAGGAGTAAAATGTAAATATAATGGAGAAAATCGAATCGAAAATCAAATTCCACTACGAAAACACTTCAAAGTGAATAAAAATGGGAGGAGGAAAAGCAGATAAAATAAACTTTGTTGCTGCAACTTTGTTTTAGTCGTATTCTTTTTCTTCTTCTTCTTGATTTTCTTTCATTTATTTGTTGTCAATTGCACGTAAATAACTCATTGTATGAGTTACTCTTTCATTATACAGTCAATACCGATGTGAATATTAGGGTGGATAAGAAAATTTTACAAGCATTTGGGTATGGTCAAAGCCAATTAAACCATCAAACCTTAACTCTTTCTTCCAGTGCTAAATACTTGGGGATTATTTTGGACTCCAAGCTTAGCTGGAGGTTAAATACTGAAAACCGGGTAAAGAAGGCTTGCATTGCCCTCTATACCTGCAAATGAGTAATTGGAAGGAAATGGGGTCTCCAACCAAAACTTACTTTGTGGATGTACAAAGCGGTTGTACGTCCAATCTTATCGTATAGCTCGGTTGTTTGGTGGAAAGCCTTGGATAAGGCCTACACCATTAATAAAATTAGCAGTATACAAAGGTCAGCATGTGCAGCGGTAGTCGGAGCTATAAAGTCGTGTCCCGGGGATGCTCTTAACGTTCTGACACACATCTATACATCAAGAAAACGGCAACCATGACCGCAGTGTGGCCAAAGGAAGCGGGTCACTGGAAGAAGAGAACCTACGGACATGGATGCATACTAACAAGAGAAACGCACTATACGTCTGACATGACAGACTACATCATCCCGAAGATGAATTTCAATAGAAACTTCACAGTAGTTTTTCCGTCGAAGAAGGATTGGACTAAGGGATGTCTGTTAAACAGCTTTGACACCACAATCTACACGGAAGGCTCCAAAATGGATTATGAGGTAGGAGCAGGAATATATTCCGAGAGATTAAAAGTGGACAAGTGTGTGCGCCTCCCCAACCTGTCTAGCGTATTCCAAGCGGAAGTGTTGTGCAATCGGGGAAGCTCGTAGGATACTAATCGCAGACTTCAGATTCAAGCTCAATATAGCTATAATATCGGACAGCCAAGCTGCAATTCAGGCCTTGAACTCAGCAATCTTATCCTGCTTCCTAGTGGAACAAAGTAGAAGGAGTCTCAATACACTCAGCGAACGGCACAACGTTTCATTGATCTGGGTTCCGGGACACCTGAACCCAGATCAACCCTAAACAAACAACATTACTGATAAACAGGAACCGAAAAGATATCTCTAGACTGGCGGCAGTCATTACTGGCTTCTGGCTCATCGGAGAGCAGGCGACCAAAATGGGGATGTCCCACAACGACTTCTGCCACAGCTGTAACCAAGTGGAAGAAAAGGAAACGGCCTTCCATTTCCTTTGTAAATGTCTTGCCCTTTGGAAGGAGAGAATGAACACCCTAGGTAAACCACTCTTCAATACCATTGAGGAGTTGGTGCAAATAAATATCAGCGACCTCCTAAGGTTTCTAAACAGCACGAACTGGATATAACCGTGCTGTCCACACAAACAACCTAACGAACAGTTGGAAACGAAGATGTGGTAACAAAACGATGCGTAAGCGCTATTTGGACTCATGGATGAGTCACCACTTCAACCAACCAACCATTCATGGTCAAAGCAAAATTTCCGAAATATTTTATTTTTACTCTACAGAGAGTCATTTATGTAGTAGTAGCTTTAGTATTTACGATCTTCAACATGAAAGATTACCTTCCGAAGCAATTTGATCCACCCTAATGCACATGTAGACATTTACAAGTTATACAGAACCTTTGCACATCATCATCATATATTATAGTATTGAACTGAGATAAGCACAAACATAAATACTGCATAAGCACCTCGTCACCGAGACGACGACGACATTCAACGCAAGACTGATGCTGTAATAATATTTATTCTTCAAGATGAGAATTTAAAAAAGTTAACATCTACAAATATTCTTATTCGAAGTATTATTGTCACAATGGTATTTTTAACAAAAAAAAAAAAACAAAAAAAATAAGCTTCTTCCCTATTATTGTATAATCATAAGAATCAACATCAACATCAACATTAAAGTGTTCAGTGTTAAGCATTTTCAGAATGCAATTCACCATGATACTTTGTACTTGTTTACGGTGGAGAAGTGTTGGAATAAGAAGCAGAAAAAATATGAATTTGGCATTTCACATGAGTATGCCGCGTACATGAGTACAAGTACACACACACAGTCACACAAACATGTATAATTTTTTCACAGCCTTTGGCATTCATTCAGTCGCGTGTAAACCACTTCCGGCGACAAGTGTTTTCATTGGGTTCATATTGTTATAGTTCTTTAATGTCACACCTATGGTGGCTTTATATGTAGCAGCATTTATGTATGAATGCCGCAGGTACGTGTGCATTAGTTCTGTTATATAAATTTTATGCGCTAAAAATTTGTTGGAAAAAAATTAAATTTGCAAAAAAACAAAAAATATTTTAATATTCTGCTGATCCCTACAAGAATTTTTTAAATTTCAGTATACTTACAGTCAGAAAATATACATTCTAAACCATACATTTGTATGGCAAGTAGGCATGGTTTTCATGCGATCACACCCATTCGCCAGCTCATTTGTTTATTAGCAGAAATATTCATATCTATGAAGTTTCAGTTTGATAGCTTTTTGTTTTCATGCATAAAATCTAGAAATATTGCTTCGAAAACGTATTTTTGTATGGTAAGTAGGCGTATTTTTCAGCCAATTACGCCCATTCTCGGTATGATTTATTTGTGATCGCAAAAACTCACCTAACGCAAGTTTCAGCTTTGTAATTGCAAACTTACATGCGCAAAATCTGAAAAACTTTCATTCGAAAATATACTTTTGTATGGTAGGTAAGTGTAGTTTTCAAGCTATTACGTTCATTTTTGACGACATGTATTTTTGAATAGCTATAAATATGTATGCTTAGTTTCAGTTTTATAACTCACATGCTTACATGTGAAAAGTCTAAAAATGTATGTTCGAAAATATACTTTTCTATGTTGGGTAAGTGTAGTTTTCAAGCGATTACGTCCATTTTCGACGATATGCATTTTTTGTTAGCTAGAAATATGTATGCTAAGTTTCAGTTTCATAACTTACATGCTTACATGTGAAAAATCTAAAAACTTACTTTCGAAAAGATACTTTTCTATGGTGGGTAAGTGTAGTTTTCAAGCGATTACATCCATTTTCGGCAACATGCATTTTTTATTAGATATGAACATGTATGTTAAGTTTCAGTTTCATAACTGATATGCTTATATGTGAAAAATTGAAAAATGTATGTTCGAAAATATACTTTTCTAGGGTGGGTAAGTGTAGTTTAAAGCGATTACGTCCATTTTCGACGACATGCATTTTTTGTTAGCTAGAAATATGTATGCTAAGTTTCAGTTTCATAACTTACATGCTTACATGTGAAAAATCTAAAAATTTATGTTCGAAAACATACTTTTCTATAGAAGGTATGAGTGCGTTTCATGCGATTTCATTTATTTTTGATATTATCAATTAGCTATTAGAAATGGTCATATATAACAAGTTTCAGCTAAACAGCTTTATATTTACGCATACATAGTCTGAAAATATACTTTCGAAAATGCATATTTGTATGGTAGGTAGAAGCGATTTTCATTCGATTATGGCCATTTTCAATGTCATGCATTTGTTCTCGCAAATAGCAAATAATCGCCGGTGCCAAGTTTAAGCTTCATAGCTTTATGGTTAAGTGGAAAAAATTTTAAAATATATGTTCGAAAATGTACTTTCGTATGAGATTCAAAAATATTGCTTTTGTAGCATTGAGAACATAAATTTTCAACATTTTACATGAGCATATACAAAAATTATGTTTGAAAATCTATTTTGACAGGACTAATAAACATGCATACATGTGAATAGTGACGATATTATTGCAACTCAATTAATTTAAAACCATCTACATTATTATTTCTATAGTTATGACTATTTTTTATATTTTTTTGTTAATTGCATTGGTGTTTTTTAAATAAAAATTTTTTATGACTCGATTTTTCGCTAATATTTTTTTAACGATTTTTTTTAATTTTCTTCTTTTTGTAGAAATTTCGGTGCAAAATGCTCAAAATGTTGTCGTTGCATATCCGCCTCGGATTGGGTGCGACGTGCACGTGATTTAGTTTTTCATCTGGCATGCTTTGCCTGTGATCAATGCGGACGTCAACTCTCCACCGGCGAACAATTTGCACTTATGGAGGATCGGGTGCTTTGTAAAGCACATTATTTGGAAACTGTTGAAGGTGGTACTACATCAAGTGACGGTAAGTCACTTCATATAATATACAGAATATCTACAATGTGTACGTGTTCATTAGGGTGGTTCTTAAAATTAAATGAATGATTTGTTTTAACCTCATCCCCTCAATCGTTAATAGTCACAATCAAAGATATCACATATAAATTTCGATCCCGATTGGAGACTCTTAAGGCGTAGGGTCAAAGGGGTCAAAGTTCAGATTCTTAACCTTCTCAAATCGGGAACAAAATTTATATGTGATGTCTTCGACTTTAGTAGTATCGATATTAGGTACGAATATTAAATAAATGAAAAAAGAATTAATTTCCATTTTTTTCAGTCTCCATATGGTAGTCTGTACGTCGACCCGTGTGCGACAAGCCTTAACCGTCTCCACACGGGACCAAAATTTATATGGGATATTTTAGACCCTAGTATTATCGATTAAGATAGTGAGGTTTAGGAAATCTGATGTAAAAAATTACTACCTGTATTTAATCCACACATTGTTTCGATATATGGCCCATAAAACTGTTGTGTCGTTAGGTGGGTTTACTGCATTAATGTCGAAAACAATTTGAAATATCGACATGTTTTTACAATATATGAAAATCAAATTTTTCAACATTTTTGTAAACATGTTTAACTGATTCCTTCATTTTTTCTTCGACATTTTATCGTAATCTTTGCAATAATATCGAAAAATGAGAACAAATATTTCGACATTGTTGCAAAAATATGTGTAATAATGTTGACAATTTTGAGCCATACAAAAAATGTTTGCAATAAAATCGAAAATCGAATTTCAAACATTTTTTGTACCTACGAATTGAATTCAATTCAATGTCGAACAAGTGGTACAAATCATTTTCGAAATTGTGAAACCGACCACTTGTAATGCATAGTCTCCGTAAACATTCGTCCATAATACTACGTATCTCTTAACCATCTATCATATCCAATGTGGAATTATGGGTGATCACGAGACACTAAGCAATTTTTGATGTGTTCTTGAAGCGAAAGTGCAGATTGAGCAGGCTAGGTATTTTTTAAGCGATTTTATTTTTAAACTATAAATCTGACCAAAAATTATTTTTGATTCTTAGTGATCTAAAGATCCTAATCCCAAATAAAGGGATATCTAAAAAGATACTCACGTTTGGTAGAGCTGACCTACGTATTCCTATGACCTATGGATATTTTACAGGCCACAACAGCCTCAGATACCACTTAAAGAAGTTAGATCTATCTGACACTGATGTCTGGAGATTCTGCAACTTAGACATCGGAAACTGCTGTGCTGAAATTCATTAAAAGTCTAAAAATTTAGGATTACCCAAAGACTGCACAATAGATCAAGTCTGGTCGCACTACATAAGGGTCTGTTAATAATAATAAGGTGTTAATGTCGAAAAATGTTTGCATTAATATCGTAATTTTTTTTATATTGAAAAAAAAAAATAATTAAACCGGAAATATTACAATTATTTTTGATTGAATAAATCCACACATTATTTGTTCGGCATTATTTCAATTTTCTTTATAAAACTATCAAAAAAATTATTTTGGCATTATTACAAAATTGTTAGCTCGAACTAAAGTATTTTTGAAACTGAACAGGCAGGACATTACAATGACAATTTTGGTTCTAACAGAACACTGCCTTCTTGGAAGACACGCGAATAGACTAGGGCCACCTTCTTACGATTACTGCAGGAGCTGCCTAGATATAGAAGTAGAAGTAACAGTTGAGCATCTCCTGTGCGGATGCTAGGCTCTGGGCAGGAGAAGGCTCACAGAAGTTCCAAAAATAAAACTAACAAAGATAGTGTAATTTATAAAATCCACAGGTTTGCGCAAAGCGGACCCAGTTGGGAGAGGGATATTACTACGGTGGTATGGGGCCTTTAATAGGCCTAAGTGCGTCGACAGGCAAAACCACTCAATCTACCTACCTACCTACCTATAAAATTGTTTGCATTAATGTCGACAAAATTTTGCAGATGATATTCTAAAAGCTGAAAAATTATTAAATTTTTAAATTATTAATCTATATAGTGGGTGAAGTAGCTCAGTCGTTAGTTTTTGTGGCCTTCTGATCTGTAGATCGTGGGTTCAATCCCCGGATGAAACATAACAAAATGTATCCACCTGACGGCAAGCAATTGGCAATTCCTTCGACAAGTAACAATTTCTGAATTCTAAAGATTCTTAGATTCTAAAAGAACTCTGTGATAAAGCTCCGAAAAAGTGGTTGTCGCCATAGTTCTACCGTAGGTCCCTTCTAATATTGTCCAAAATTTAACACGCACAACAGTAATGGAAGAGAAGCTCGTCCAATGAACCCTTCATGGCGTATAAGTGCTAGGTTAGGTTAGGTAAGGTTAGAGTGGCCGCTCCCTCAAAAGCAGGGCACACGTAGGCCAAAGAAAGGCCCATTGTGGTATCACGCGAATATTTCTACTATACTACGTCGAAACAACCAGAATTTTTGACGAAATTTAGGAGTTTGCTTATATCAACCACTGATAGGGGGCTAAGTTATTCAACTAGTAATATCCCAAGAATTTTTTGCGTCTTTTGCACAAAGCAGGTCAGGTGCCCAGCAGATGTGAGACGGTCTTGAGTTCCTCTTCATCTCTGCAGCTTCTGCGGTAGACATGCACGAGATGGCCTAAGCCCTAAGCGGTAACCACTCCAACATAGGTCGAGATATCTTGGCTGTTAAGGTCAGTGAGTTTACGCGAACATTTCTTACTGAGTGTGGGCCACAGCAATTTCGCCGTCCTACAGATGAGTGAATCCGTCCATCTTTTTTTGGAAGGCGTTAGATGTGAATACATCCAATTTGTGCTTACTTGTGGCTTGTGGCAATGGGAATTCCCAAGTGGAGATATTTCTTCAGTTAGACCTTCGTTTATACCCTGTCTAGCGAGCTCATCAGCTCTGCAGTTTCCTCGTATGCCCCTTTGTCCGTGTACCCATCACAGGAGGATGTATATGCTGCTCGGAAATCTCATTAAGAGATCTGCGGCAGTCTAGAATGATCTTCGATTTCTTACAAGTGCTACATATTAATTTTTTTTTTTCAAACCTGAATAGAATTTTGGACATATTTCCGCTTAAAATTAATATAGAATAATCGTTACGGGTATCACAGAAAATCCATTTTTAAATCATTCATGGAAATTTTGGATAGGATAACCGGCGCATATATCCCAGAATTCATTTTTCAAACAATTCATTGATTGGTGAATTTTAAATATACAAATGGTGGACAAATTTAGAGCTGGAGGAATGGTTTTGATTTCGTTAATGTTACGAGGGTGGTCCCAGAACTACCTGATTTAACAAAGAAAATACAACAAATTTGGGAAAATTTTTCTTTATTCCTTAACATAATCTCCTTTTAACACTGTACACTTTTACCAGCGATATTCTATAGCTTCGATAACCTGTTAATAGAGGAGAGTTCGACTTTAATATTGTTTGTTTTGAGACCTTTCAAATGAAAGCATTGAAAAAAAGCAGAAAAAATGTTATGTTATATGTTTTATAAGGTTGCCACTTTTGACCAAAGCAATTTTTTTTTCAACTGCTGCCGCCATCTATATGTCAGGTCGGGTAGTTCTGGGACCGCCGTCGTACATAATGGGGTCTACATTATGGGGATTCATTCCTCGGTCATTGGACCACTAAGAGAATTCGTTCAGGATCGTCTATTAAAAAAAAAAAAAAACTGAACTAGATTTTCATTTTTAATTAAATTTCTTATCAAGACTAAAATTGATTAAATGTACCTACTGAAAGCTGATTCCAAGACTCAAATTTAATTTGATTCAAAAAGCACTCTCACATACTCTTGTAGTTATAATATGAGTTAGAGAAAGAAAAAGCAAAACCATCAAGCTTTATTTCATACATACACAATGTACATATGTATATGTATGTATGTAGTAACAACAACGACTAAGCAAGCATCCAACCACTATTGAGGTGGATGGTGGATGCATGCATATCAACCGCACACAGTAGCAATGATGTATGATGTGTGAATGAGAATGACGCGACATGATCTAACATTTTAGCCACGTTCAAATAGACGTATGAATATAATACATATCGTCGTATCGTACTACATATGTACGATACAACTATTATGTATGATGACTATATGTATGTAGTATAATGACGTTGGCTGACGACCACGACATTGACGATGCAGCGTCAGTGGTTGATAAAAAAAAAAAAAAACCGTGTCATATTTGAGACCATATGCAAAGCGGAACATAAAGTACTATATTACATATGTACGAGTACCATGATGTACGTACACACATATGGTACATACATAAATACTTGGTTATATGTCTACCAATGTGTTGCATGATATTATTCCATGTAGGTACATACTTGCATCTGAATATAGTGTGTTGTTATTGTTATGTGTGTACATTCATATGTATGTACTTGACGCCAGTTGACAAAAACGTGCCTCAGTTGCAAATGTACTAGAATGTACTCGTACGTACACATGCCACATAATGTGACACTATTGCAGCTACTGTTGTTGCTAACTTTGAGCCACTTACTTGTTGGTATGGTTACTTTTGTTGTTGTTGTTGTAGGTGGTGTCAGTGTGGCAGTGTGTGTGTGTTGTTGTTGTTGTTGTTGTTGTTGTTGTTGTTGTTGTATTGCCATATGTAATTCTTTTACCTTTACTTTCATGTGATTTTTTTGATTTTTTTTTGTGTGGATTTTATGGTTTTTATTTTAGTGACTGTTTCACTTTTAAGCCTTTAAATCACATGCACACGAATTCATGGTTTTCCAAAACTTTCGCTATGCTTTTCAATTTATGACATTTTAGCGGCGTCTGTCCTTGTAAATTTGTGTCTCTGTCTATACTAGTTGTTGCAAGTCTAACTAAGTGTGACCTAAACATGCTACAAATTTGTTTTTTTTTTCTATGTTAAACGTATTTTATGTGCGATGGGTGTGTGTGTGTGTGTATGAGTGATGACTACAAATAAGTTACTATTTTTTTTTTTTTTTAGTATTCTCTTCTTTGCGTTAAAATGTAAAAAAGCATTTTGTCATACCATTAACCTAATGTGACATATCCCATATGTGCTGTCTGTATATGGACATTTCCTGTGTTACGGATGCGACAACTTGTACGCATAAAATACATATGAAGATAGATAAGAATAAATGAAATGTTATTTTTTACCTCTAAATGTGTATTATATTCAAAAAAAAAAATGGGCTAGGCATAGTTAAGTGATATAAAGTGCTACGGATGTGACAAAATATGAAAATGCATTCTCCGGTGCATGTTAAAATGTGCAAAATTCTACGAAAAGCCTGCTGACATAATATATTTGCTCAATAGGAGGGTCATCTTTACTTTGGCTCATAAAATAAAAATAGCAAAAGCGGGCGTGACAGTACGGGAGCGACAATTCTTTCGAAGAGCTCAGACAACTTGTCACAGAGCTCAGACAACTAACTTTTCGTGGCAAATTTTTGCTAACAGAGGAATGATCAAATTTATGCCAATTGCTGTGAAGCATTTGCCTTTCTGAAAATCTATAATATTGAGTTGATCTCCCCAGGGAAATGAACAAGTGACTTTATTTGTAAAAGATTAATGTATTAGTGGTTAATGTCACAAAGGGGGAAAAGATGAGCAACCTGATGGCAGATATATTGACACATAGCTTTTCCTATCTCCTTATATCGCTTTCAAGTGGTGACGCAGTTAACTTAGTCCGGAGACCAAGTAATCTTCTATATAAATAAAGGCAAACCTTGGTGGAAACACTAGGGACAGAAGATACAAGGTGAAACTCCCGAAAGAGGCTGGTCTTTAGGTTGACACCCCAATATCAGCATAAAAAACTTCTGTCATGACACAACAACAACAGCCTCAGATGAGAAATGAACTTCGATATTGAGCAATGTGGCGTTTAAAGGATTACAGATAGGAATACGATGTTCGATATTGGAGAGAGGAAGCGAGAGAGAGAAAGAGAACAAACTGGAGAAGGGTTATTGGTGAAGCTATGGTCCATCCACTGTGAAGCTAAGAGAGAGAGAGAGAGAGGTTAATGTCACAGAAGCACAGAAAGAGAAATGGAAAGAGAGAGAGACAGCTAAATTTGGAGTAATTTTTTCTAGAAAATATATATTAACATCCTTCTTGTCGTGATGGAAATGGGAATCTGGTTACAGATGTCCAGAGTGTACTGAGCCTATGGAGGGAACACTTCTCCACGTTACTGAATGGCGATGCTACGAACAATTCCGCCAGTGGAGGAGATTGCCCGATAACCCCAATTACAGATGATGGTGTTGATGTTCCACCACCCGACTATGACGAGGTTGAAACGGCCATTTTAAGGCTGAAGAACAACAAAGCTGCAGGTGCTGATGGCCTGCTTGCCGAGTTGTTTAAGACCGGAGGCGATGAGCTGCTCACCCGCATGCACCAGCTCATAAGCAGAAGATGGTCGGATGAAAGCATGCCTGATGATTGGAGGCTCAGTGTTCTCTGTCCTGTACATAAAAAGGAGACCCCACAATTTGCGCCAACTACCGTGGAATAAGTCTCCTGAGCATCGCATACAAGGTTCTATCGAGCGTACTGTGTGAAAGGTTGAAGCCTATGCTCAGCAACCTGATTGGACCTTATCAGTGTGGCTTCAGACCTGGTAAATCCACCATCGACCAGATTTTCACACTGCGCCAAATCCTGGAGAAGACCCAAGAAAAACAGATCGACACACACCACCTATTTGTTGATTACAAAGCCGCTTTCGACAGTCCGGTAAGGGATTACCTCTACTCAACAATGTCTGAGTTCGGTATTCCTGCAAAGCTCATTCGACTTTGTAGAATGAAACTGCATAACTCTCGTTGTGCAGTGAAAATTGGGAAGGACCTCTCCGCACCGTTTAATACCGAACGGGGTTTCAGACAAGGTGATTCGTTATCGTGCGACTTCTTCAATCTTATTATGGAGAAAATAATACGAGCTGCTGATCTACGACATAATGGCACTATCTTCAACAAAAGTGTCATGCTGTTAGCGTATGCCGACGATATTGACATAATCGGCATGAACACGCGAGCAGTCAGTGCAGCATTCTCAGAGTTGGAAAGAGAGTCGCGTCGGATGGGTCTCACGGTGAACGAGGGCAAGACGAAGTATCTAGTGTCAACAAACAAAGAGTCCCGGCGTCTTGGACAGCACGTCACTGTTGACAACTACGCTTTTGAAGTAGTAAGGGACTTTGTCTATCTTGGAACCAGCATTAACAGCAGTAATGACGTCTGCTTGGAGATCATGCGTAGGATAACTCTTGCTAACAGGTGTTACTTTGGGCTGAGTAAGCAATTTAGAAGTCGAGCCCTCTCTCGAAGAACGAAAACTACACTCTACAAGTCTCTCATCATGCCTGTCCTAACATATGGCGCTGAAGCCTGGACAATTTCCATCTCGGATGAGCGAATGCTTGGAGTTTTCGAGAGAAAGGTCCTACGCAGGATCTTTGGACCTATTTGCGTTGGTGGCGAGTACCGAATAAGGTACAACCATGAGCTGTACGAGCTATATGCCGATATTGACATAGTAAAGCGCATCAAAATCCAGCGGCTGCGCTGGATAGGTCATGTCGAGCGAATGGAAGAACACGCTCCAGCTAAGAAGGTGTTATATTCGGAACCAGCTGGAGGACGACGCAGAAGAGGAAGACCAAACCTCCGGTGGAAAGACCAAGTACTGGAGAACCTGACGGCGCTTGGAATTTCTAACTGGCGCCAGCTAGCGAAGAACAGAGATGGCTGGCGAAGCATGTTATTTTCGGCCTAAATCGATATTCGGTTGTTATGGCCACATAAGTAAGTAAGTAAAGTAAGTATATATTAACATTACTCTACAGTCAGAGCTACTTTCCAAAGTACACAGAAATATATGTATTTCTAGTGAGGTGATTTAATGGCGTTTTGGAACGTAAATATAGGACTTTTAAAAATATGTAATTCTAATGAGGCAATCTATTGACATATGTCAAAACGCAAGATAATTCATTAATGTAATGTCAAAATTTGGTATGACATTTGGACTTGGTAGAAGTGGGATTATTGCTTTGAAGTGGGAATCTATTTGTGTCGTCGACACAAGAAGGAGTATCAAACAAAGGGTTAATATTAAGTTTTATCATAAACATGGTAAAATGTGAATCGAAACATTTTGCATTGCAGAATCAAATGATTCTCAATAATGATGTTTCTTTATCCAGTAACAAAATTAATGAGTTTTATAAGCGCTAGTTTAAAAACGGTCATGATGACATTAACTATGACCAACATGTTGTCCAACCGAAATATGTGATCATTGCGAATTCCATTAAAATCATCAGATTCCATCAAAATCTTTATCGAAATTCATGAGATTAGAACTGATCATTACAAAAACTTCTAGCAAGTAAAAATTAATTATGAGGTTAGTTGTCCATTTTTAGATGTTTTAAGTTAATTTTGTAGGGGAGCCTCACTAAAAATAGGGAGTAATTATTTATACAAAAAATGTGAAGGAGTAAAAATGAATGTGCGTTGATCATATATTTTATTTCTGCAGAGGAAATTTACAAATTTTTTTGTAGGGTAGCCCTTCTAAGGGAATCGGATTCGGGGTAAATGTGTTCAAAGAAAATATTGAAGATAAAAAATTAATGTGAGTCAGTCTCACGTTTCGCCATTCTAGGAGCGATTTCTGAGCAACTATGGAGCTTTTTGTCAATTTTGTGGTGCTTCTAAAGTAATTTTGTAAGGCAACCTCCCTGAGAACTAAATATAGGGTGTAGTAAAAATTAACTGAGGTGGGTCATACATAATACCTCAGTATGGGCACTTTGGGAGTGTTAGGATCGAAATTTATATAAAAAATATATATATTTTGTAGGGGAGCCCCTCTAAAGGAACCAGATTGAGACTAAGTATTTTTAGAAAATATGCTAAATAGAAGAGAGTCTTACATTTCACCATTCTACAAGTGATTTTTGAGCAATTATGAGGGTTTTCAGTTAATTTTGTAGGGAGGGTGCCCTGAGGATTAGAGATAGAGAGTAAGTATGGATAGAAAAAATATTGAATGGTAAAAATTAATGAAGGTCGATCATAGATTTTACCTTTCTATGAGGACTCCGGGAAAGTTGGGATTGAAATTTATTTGAAAAAAAAAACAAATTTTGTAGGGGAACCCCACTAAGGGATGTGAATGGCGTAAGTATATTAAAAAAAAAGCGGAGAAGAAAGAATTATTAGGGGTCAAGTATACATTTTACCCTACTATAGGTGATTTTGGGAATTTAATTGATATTTCAACATTTTTTTTTGAGGTTAGAGACGAAATACAACCTCGATAAGTCAAACTGATCGCTGATTCGAATTCAGCAAACCAAAATGCCTATAGAAAAGTGTGACTTCAAGACAGTAGATATTAATAATTTGTTACACTCTTAATCTTTTAATCCATTAATTAATACTTTAGTCTTGTCAATCACTATTAATCTTAATAATGTCGTAATATGTTTTCTTTTATTCAATTCTTGATCGTTCACCCCGCTGCTAACAGATGGCTGTGATGGTGATGGTTATCACAAGAGTAAAACGAAACGTGTACGCACCACATTCACCGAGGAACAATTGCAAGTGTTGCAGGCAAATTTTCAAATAGACAGCAATCCGGATGGACAAGATCTGGAACGGATAGCATCGGTGACCGGTCTCAGTAAGCGTGTGACGCAAGTTTGGTTTCAAAATTCGCGTGCTCGACAGAAAAAACATATACATGCTGGTAAGAATAAAAGTAAGTAGTGGCTTAGTGTAGTGAATGAGTGCATGTCCATCTGTCAGAATGTACAGTAAAATGATTAATTGCATGTAATTTATGTCTTCCAATAGAAATGATCTTAGGATATTTTTTGTATTGTTATAAGACTGAAATTTCTTTTGAAAAATATGCCATCATCCTAGCATTTAACAATTATGAATGTAAATTTTGAATCAAAAACCGTATCCATTCGATGCCAAAGCAATAATTGTGAACTTTTCTCTCAACATGTATTTGATTGCAGTGCGTGAACCTGAAGGAAGCTCATTTGCCCGCCATATTAACCTGCAGTTAACATATTCATTTCAGAATAACACACCGAATCCCATGCATTTGAATGGCAATAAATCGGGACTATATCCAACACATGGTAAGCAAATCAATTCAATTCAACTGGAAGCATTGGAAAAAGATTGTCATTACCAAATACAAATTGGTCACTTTATAGAATCCTCCATGGATGAAATGTCACAAGACTCCAGTGTGCATTGTATGCAAAGCGAAGTGTGACTAGAACATTCCAACACTCCACATTGATGAAATTGTGGCAAGTGGTATTTATAGAGTGATAATCATCATTATTATCATCGTCATCATCATCATCATCATCATCAACATTATTATCGTGATCCAGCATTGTGATGATGACAAATCTTCTTGAGAAAACGTCCTAACCTAGTCAAAATTTGCAACAGCAACGACACAACAATAAGAGCAACAAGAATAACAATTGAATATGAAAAAAAAAGTTCGTCCACAAAGAAATATCATAATAATGAGTTGAACATTTGCAAAAATTACAACAACAACAACAAAAATGCAACTCTAAATCTGCCAAAATATTCTGCTCAAATCATGAATATGACAGCACTGAAGGGAAGACATTTTAGAAAGAAGGCCTTCATACATACACTCACTACAAGTGCAGTGCAGTATTAATGATTAACTATGGCCCCCCCCATAAAGTTGAGGCTTCAATGTATGCCTTTGAGTATGTAAACATTTGGTGTCATGAATGATCAGCATCATCGTCAATATTACGCGTCATCATAGCGTGTGACGCATGCAGATAAATTATTTGAAAAAAAAAACAGTAAAAACAACAACCACAACAAGAAATTCTAATTAATTAAACATAGTAAAATTATATAAAATTTAATATAAAATTCTACACACACACACACACATACATATACTGACATCTGCATATATTGCCCAGTGGGGAAAATGGTCACACTAGAAAGGCAGGAAGAAAAATTCTGGAATAGCAATTACCGAGTTGAGTTGATTTTTAATATTACATGCATGAAATTTTCATAAATTCTTTAAGCTCAATATGCTGTAGAAAATAAATTAGATAATTTGTAACGAGATGTCAAAATAAATTATTTTCATTTACTTTTCTAAGGAAGTACACTGTTGAAAATAACCAGGGTTGATATTTGTCAACGTTTTGTAGACTTGTGGAGACTTTATTATGACATTTCACGAAACGAATTATATGGGCATATGTTTATTCCGTTATAACTCTGACAGATGGCAGCGTTAATCCGGATTAATGAGTTAATTCGAATTAACTCAGGCATTAACTGCAGCTAATCCACATTAGCTCTACGAGTTAATTCTCAAAATTAAAGAGGATTAGGGTAATTTTTAAAATTAACAGCTGTTTTCTATTGTGAATTTTTTCTCCATTCAACTTACAAAACAATAGATGTGATCGCTTATAAAAAACGTTCAACACTTGTTAACAGTTTTCGATATGAAAATCATTGGCGAACAAATAAATCCAGTTGTCAATTATAAACTATGAATGTCAATTTACAAGTTTTTGATAGTTTTCAGTTCACGTACTTCTTGTAGATTTTCTCATATCGAGAGTGACAGATGATTAATCCGGATTAACGCTGCCGTCTGTCTAGGCTATTAGATTATTACAAATTTCAACATATCAAATTGAAATGAATTGAATTAAAATTGTATTTAAACATTCGTTTAATAATAATTTTACTAATTTTACTATGATGGCAAATACAAACGGTTTTAAGCCAGTAAAATATTGGAAATTTTCTTATTTATCATTTTTGATTTTTTTTTTCTTTTTGTAATTAATTTCTTTCCCAGCTAGAAATATAAAGATTTTATTGTTCTTACAATGTATATATGTATTTCCTGATTCTTCTTTTGATTTACTTCTGATGATCATTTTGATTCAAAAAACGCGAAAATATTTTCATATTTTGGATTTTGGAGGTTAAAATCAATTTATAAAAAGTATTTTTAGACGTGGACTAGTGTAATAAAAAAAATTTTTTTATTTGTCTGTCAGATTAGTATTTTATTCGAATTAAATACGCCGTTAATCCGGATTAACGTTGCCGTCGCTCTAGGCTATTAGAACATTACACATTTTTAATATGTCAAAAGGAAATGAATTGAATTGAAATTAAATTGAAAACATAATAATTTTACTAATTTTACTATGGAGGCAAATACAAACGGTTTTAAGCCAGTAAAATATTCGAAATTTTCGTTTTTATAATTTTTAAATTTTTATTTTTTTATTTTTTATTTTCACAGTGATTGTCACAAATGACATTTGACTCTTATTTCTACACCATAAAGGAAAATATTTTAAGACTAAAAAAAAATAAATTATTTTCGACAGCATGCCAAGCTTTATTGCAATTAAAATTGTCAAAATATATTTCTTTATTAAAATTTATTGCCTCATTTCAAGAGACTAACATTAAAAGCTGTCAAATTTGACAACAGTGCGATAGTCACGAGTCACATTAGATATTGAATTTTTGAAATTTATAAAACAACTAAAGTTTCCAACTTTTTTCCCACTGGGTGTAATATGTGTATGGTCTATATATGTACATGCACGCTACAATGGTAGCTACAATTGCTTCAAAAGTACTTTGCAAAATTTTCAGGTGCTCGTCGAAAAAAAATTAACATTGCAACGAGTTCAAACGAGAGAGAGAGAGATAGAGAGATAGATAGATAAAATGAAATAAAGAAGAAGAAGAAATGAAAAATATTACTTAAAGGTACTTGACATTCCTTTAGTTTAGTAAACATTTCACTATATGCTGTCCATATGTTAGGATATATATGTAAAGCTATATGTAAATATGTTAATTAAGAAATTATGTTATAAAAAAACAAAAACAATTTTTTTGTTTAAATTTAGCAAAACAAACAAACCACAAAACATTCCCGATGTCTAATTAATTAGTCTAGTGTAATTAATTTAATTTAGAAATTCTTTTCTTTTACTATATCTAATAAGTATTGCATACTTAATACTTAATAGGCAGATACTAAGTACATAGTAAGTGTGTAAAGTATGTAAGTAAAAAATATCAGCACTTTGCTCTTGTAAATTATTATTATTTTTTTTTTAATATGAAATTGTTATTTCTTGTTTATTTCTTGTTTTTTAAATGTATAAATATGTGCACTAAATTATGTACTAATATTATATATAATTATATTTAAAATAAAAATCAAACCGAATTTGTACATAGTAATTGCCAAAAAAAAGAGAAAAAAAAGCAAAAAAACAAAAGAAAGAAAATAATTTGAAAAAAAAGATAAATAAAAAAAAATTAAAAAAATATCTATAATTTAGTTAACAAAAGTTAATAAATTACAGAATTTTTAAATGAAATTATAATCATGTCTCCATTTTGTTTAATTTAATGAAATCTTTCAGTAAACAGCTGGTAAGTCAGCACCCACATACGTCATCACTATAATTTGATATAGAAAAAATGTTATGGAGTGAAAATTAAGGAGGGTCGGTCATATATTTCCCCTCTCTAGAGATGATCTCTGGGCAGCTATGGGATTACTTTTTGATTTTCAAATAAAACTATAGAACAATTAATGGTAATGGTAATGGTAATCCATATTTATCATCTTATTTTCTTTGCGAAGAAGAAAGAACTCCCAGCTAGAAATATAAAAAATTTTTTTTTTGCTCTCGTTAAATCGAAGATCATTCTATACTGCCGCAGATCTCTTAATGAGATTTCCAAGCAGCATAATATCCTCATAAAATCCTCCTGTACTGGGTACCCGAACACAGGGGCATACGAGGAAACTGCAGAGCGGACGAGCTCACTAGACAGGATACAAACGAAGCTTTAACTGAAGAAAATCTCCGCTTGGGGATCCTCATTGCCGCAAGTAAACACAAATTGGATGTATTCACATCTAACGCCTTCCAAAAAAGATGGACGAATTCACCCATCTGTAGGACGGCGAAAATTGCTGTGGCCCACACTCAGTAAGACACGCTCGCGTAAACTCACTGACCTTAACAGCAAAGATATCTCGACCTATATTGGAGTGGTTACCGGCCACTACCTCATAGAACCTCACGCAGCGAGAATGGGCATCACTACTGCAAAAGCTGCAGAGATGAGAAGGAACTCGAGACCGTCTCACATCTGCTGGGTACTTGCCCTGCTTTGTGCAAAAGACGCAAAAAATTCCTAGGATATTACCAGTTGAATGACTTAGCCCCTCTACCTATAGTGATTGATATTAGCAAGCTCCTAAATTTCGTCAAAAGTTCTGGTTGGTTCGATGTAGTAGATTAGGAATAATAGCGTGATACCACAATTGACTTTTCACTGGTCTACGTGTGCCCTCCTTTTGAGAGGGAAGGTCACTCTAACCTAACCTAAGCTAATCTTGGTTCTTACAATTTATGTATTTGCCGATTCTTCTTCTGATATACTTCTGATGACCATTTTAATTCAAAAAACGCAAAAATATTTTCATATTTTGAATTGAGAAGGTTAAAATCAATTTACAAGATGTAGAGATATGGGCGAATTATATTCAAGAAAAACATTGGGGGTGAAAATTGAATGGAAGTAAATTTGAGAGAGAGAGAAAAAGTCCAATTTTGTAGGGAAGCCCTCCTAACAGGTGGAAATAGGAGGAAAGTAAAGAAGGTAGGAGGTAAATTAATAAATGCTTGTTATACACGTAGCTTTGTCGTCAAGCTCTTGATTGGAACCCTTAAGGCGGCCGTAAGAGGGAACGTCCTAAAAACACATGAAGAAGAACATTGCAAAAAGAAATCGAGAAGTCCGGAAAAACGTGAAACGAGCTAAGGGCTTTGGCGAAAAACAGAACCTGGTGGAAGTGCTTTATTGAGGCCCTATGTTCCAGTGGGAGATACAGGAACTGATGATGATGATGATGATGATACATTTGAACTTCGTAGAGGTTTATTTTTCGATTTTCAAACGTTTTCTATATTCATTTTGTATGGGAGCCGCCTTAGGAAGTGAAGACAGTGAGAACATGCGCTGATAGAAAATGTTGGGAAGGAAGAGTTATGGGGGGTCGGCTATACATTTCACCGCTATAGATGCAATTACTGTTTAGCAATGGGCTAGTTTGTCGATTTTCACAATTTTATAAATCAATTTTGTATGTGAGCGTCTCTAAGAGATGAAAATAGGGGGTGCGTATGTTTAGGAAAAAAGTGTAGTGATAAATTTAATGGTAGTCGGTCATAAATAGCACCTCCCTAAAAGTGATTCCCGGAAAGCTATGAGATTATTTGTGAACTTCCAGTCGTATTTTATGTTCATTTTATATGGTAACCCCCTTAAAGAGTGTAGATAGGTAGTAAATATCTTCAGACAAAATAAAAATAAATAATAAATAAATATGTGGCACTTATAAGCCTCGAAGGGCTCTTTGGCCGAACTTCTCTTCCCGTACTGCTGTGAATGTTCAATTTTAGACAGTATTAGAAGGGACCTACGTATTTTAGCCGGTTCCGAACGGTAGAACTCTTGTGACATTATTTTTTCTGAGCTTTGTCACAGAATTCTTTTAGAAGCTTTTCCCTGGCAAATTATTACTGCTGGAAGAATTTAGACAAAATACCGGGGAAAAATACAAGTGGGGACCTCTCATACATTGGACTGCCCTAAAGGCAATTTTTGTGTAGCTTGGGGTGTGTATTTTGTGTATTTTGGGGTTATTTCAGAATTTTCAGAATTTGAACAGTATGTTCGGGGGTTGTAAACTAAATGGTATTCGGTCATCTAGAAGCGATTCCCATAGAGCTATGGAGACTATTTGTCGATTTCCACTTTTTTTTAAGTTTACTTTGTATGGGAACTCTCTCAAAAGGTAAAGATAAGGAATAAGTTTGTTTGGAAGAAATATTCTGATGATAAAAATAATGATGGTCGGTCATGAATTTTAACCCTCTAGGCGCAACGAGATAATGCTGAGAGCATATTTTATAAGAAAAATAAAAAATATTGCAAAGAATATAATAATGGGGTTATTGCAGTGGTGATATTTGATGCTTTTCTACCATTTGTGTGAATTTTTCACCCAATCACAATATTTTTTTGGACTGAAGCTTTTTTTTTTATAAAAGCTAGAAAATTCGTGAACTGCTAATATTAATATAAAATCAGTTAAAATCAGATTTAAATAGTATAATATTGATTGAAAATTAAAAAAGAAATATTTTCACTACAATAAACCGGAAATAAATAAAGCAATCATAAGTGTATGTATATAGAAAATGATGAAATCAAAATAAACATATATTCATATTTATCTTCGACGACGTAGACAATGTGTCGCATCATTGTTGCAATGCAATCGAAACAACATATTGAGAACAACTCGCAATATGTAATCGAATTAAGCAAGTCATTTACTTATTTCATTCCCTAGCCATTGTTTACATTACACTAAATGAATTATAAGCTCAGATTAGAGAGCAAGATTTCCTGCCTGCCTGCCTGCCTGCCTGCCTGCTGCTGATGCTTCTGTAAAATATCATATCGATTCGTTGTGTATCCACTTACCGTTTATCATCATGTTGCTATGTATACAATGATGTGATGTAAAGAAGTGAGCAACATTTTTTAAAGTGCATTTTCAATTTAAATCAACACGCGATATCATGTCATATGACAGTATCATCAGACTATCCAACTAATAAGAAGTACATAGAAGAAGATGAAGAATAAGAAGAAGTAGAGAGAGGAGTATTCTATAGCATGCAAACAATAATATCGTGAATCAATTTGTGAATTAACAACACAATCGTAAATATAATCATTGATCATAGAACTTCATGTGTCATCATCATCGTCATCATCATTATTATCATTATTATCATCATAGCTGGTGACGACTGTTTGTTCTACAGGTACGATATCAAGCGCAATGCAATGACTATGCATATTAAACAGGACATACGGATGATATCATACTATGAAGCAACAGCAGCATTGCTCGCCATCATCACTTGTTGATTCTTTAATTTCAAATTTCATTTTTAACAACTTATTTTTCTATTATTTAGTCATATCTAATACAGGGCCGTTGCCAAGGGCGCTTGCAACATTTGAAGTGCATGAAAATTGGTTTTAGTTTCATTTTGAAGTCATTTTTATATAACAGAGAGCGAAAATGATGATTATTTAAATAATATTTGATGAAAAAAATCAACAAATTTCTTTCTTGCTAGGATTTTTGAGGTTAGAAATAAACCTGAAGATGACAGATGGTGGAAACCTGACCTGACCTGACCATGGATTAGAATTCAGAGAGCCAAAAGCCATAGAACATGACTACTCTGGTCGGACAGATAGTCTACTTTTATTTTTTTGGCGAAATTGTGTTTAGAATTGCATTTCTTGTGACACAAACCTCATGCCACATATCCTCAGGCGAACATTTTACATTCTACAAAGCATACTATATTTACCTATATTGATTTAAGCGGATTGCGTATTTATTCAATTTTACAAAAAAAATACAATATCAACAAGTCGTCGTCGTCGTCATCATTAATAATGATCACACTGTGCACGTAATCGATATATAGTACGTATAGATACTATGATATTCATATGTACGAGTATACACACAGCGATCGATGCTTCTCTTCTCATCAGATCGCATCGATCAATTCGTTTGTCAAATTTTAACAGATTTCAAATCAAGCCAATATAACTCGTACATACACACACACACAGGTAAACTTATTTATGATGTTGCATCTTTCATAAAGTTCAAATATACAACAACAACAATAACAAAAACAACAACAAACGTGTTGTAAGAACACAGACATTACGAAGAGTGTGTCAGAGACATATGCGTACACACCTTAACCAACTACATACAATATTTATGTATCCCTGAGGGAACCGCAACATGTATACATACATTGTGTAAATCCATACACATGTTGTTGTTGATGCTGTTGTTTGAGAAAAAAAAAAACACCGTACAACGATTGTACAACTTTATTATGAATGATGTGATATTTTCGCCATTGGGATATGTTTATGATAGCGGGAGCATGACATCAAATGTCTGTCTCAATCCTATCTACATACATACATACATACATACTCGTACAATATGTATAGGGATATATGCGTTTTCTTTACATAGATAGATGCGAATGCGATACATTTTCATAATATATGATATTTTCTTTTCGATATGAGTGATCGCATGCAATCTCATCAATGACATACAGTGGGCCATAATAATGAAAAATACAAAAACGCAAAAATGCTATCCCTATTTGTGAATTTAAAATTGGTCCAACAATCATCGAAACTCACGTCGTTCTGAAAGGCCAAAAAGAGTTTATGAATGTTGCACATTGTTAGTTGAGGCTGTGGGTATTTCAAAAGAAAGGGTGGGATATTTTAGAGATGAAAAAGCTATCGGCGACCAAAAACGTCAGTTTTGCGTTGTTGCAGCGCAATCGAGCATAGGTTTTTCTACGTTTTGTAACAATAGATGAAACGTGGGTCCATTACCATACGCCTAAGTTCAATAGGCAGTCTGCATAACGGCTGAAAACCCTCAAAAGCCGACCGAAACAATCAAAGAACCAATGCTCTGCAGGAAAGATTTTTTGGCCTCTGTTTCTTGAGATCCACATGGCCTAATCTTCATTGCGAATAACAGTCACAGCAGAGTATTACTTACTTATGTGGCCATAACAACTGAATATCGATTTAGGCCGAAAATAACATGCTTCGCCAACCATCTCTGTTCTTCGCTAGCTGGCGCCAGTTAGAAATTCCAAGCGCCGTCAGGTTCTCCAGTACTTGGTCTTTCCACCTGAGGTTTGGTCTTCCTCTTCTGCGTCGTCCTCCAGCGGGCTCCGAATATAACACCTTCTTAGCTGGAGCGTGTTCTTCCATTCGCTCGACATGACCTAGCCAGCGCAGCCGCTGGATTTTGATGCGCTTTACTATGCCAATATCGGCATACAGCTCGTACAGCTCATGGTTGTACCTTATTCGGTACTCGCCACCAACGCAAATAGGTCCAAAGATCTTGCGTAGGACTTTTCTCTCGAAAACTCCAATCATTCGCTCATCCGAGGTGGAAATTGTCCAGGCTTCAGCGCCATATGTTAGGACAGGCATGATGAGAGACTTGTAGAGTGTAGTTTTCGTTCTTCGAGAGAGGGCTCGACTTCTAAATTGCTTACTCAGCCCAAAGTAACACCTGTTAGCAAGAGTTATCCTACGCATGATCTCCAAGCTGACATCATTACTGCTATTAATGCTGGTTCCAAGATAGACAAAGTCCCTTACTACTTCAAATGCGTAGTTGTCAACAGTGACGTGCTGTCCAAGACGCCGGGACTCTTTGTTTGTTGACACTAGATACTTCGTCTTGCCCTCGTTCACCGTAAGACCCATCCGACGCGACTCTCTTTCCAACTCTGAGAATGCTGCACTGACTGCTCGCGTGTTCATGCCGATTATGTCAATATCGTCGGCATACGCTAACAGCATGACACTTTTGTTGAAGATAGTGCCATTATGTCGTAGATCAGCAGCTCGTATTATTTTCTCCATAATAAGCTTGAAGAAGTCGCACGATAACGAATTAGCTTGTCTGAAACCCCGTTCGGTATTAAATGGTGCGGAGGGGTCCTTCCCAATTTTCACTGCACAACGGAAGTTACAGCAGAGTATTAAGCAGCATTATTGGACAAACTGAACGACGAAATACAGAAAAAACTGCCTCATATAGCGAAGAAAAAAGTTCTGTACCATCATGAGAATGCACCATGTAACACACGTCTTTTTTGGAAGCGATGGCCAAATTGGACTAATTACGATTCGAATTGGTTGCTCATTCACCTTATTCTTCAGACTTGGCTCCCAACTACTATTATCTGTTCCCACACTTCCAGGGAAAGAGATTCAGGTGGAAGTCATTGCGGAAACCAAGGAATATTTCGAAAACTTGGACGTTTCCGGTAAAATTTTGAGATGGCAAATGCTTAATGGTCAGGCCTAGGGCCAATCGAAAATCGATTTTGGTGGAATTTAGCTTCCTCCAGCCAGCTACCTCTCCTTGTCCTTTGCTAGTTGGCACTAGTTATAAATTTTAAATGCCGTCAAGTTATCCAGTACTTGGTCTTTTCACCGGAGGTTAGAACTGGCTCTTCTGTTTCGCCCACCAGCGGGTTCCGAATATAATATCCTCTTAGCTGGAGCGTGTTCTTCCATTCGGTCAACGTGACATAGCTAGCGCTTACGCTGTATTTTGATGCATTTACTATGATGACTTTTCTCTCGAAAACTCCAAGCATTCTCTCATCTGAGGTGAAATTTGCCCAAGCTTCGGTGTCAAATTTAAGAACAGGCATAAAAAGAGACTTGTAGAGTGTGGCCCTCGTTTCGCGAGAGACGGGTCGACTTCTCAGTTACGTGCTTAGCCCACAGTAGCACTTGTACGCAAAGTGATCCTTCGCAATATCTCCAGGCTCACGTCATATTACTGGTGTTAGTGCTGATTTCAAGATAGATAAAGTCCTACAGTACTTCAAAAACGTTGTTATCAACGCCAATATGCCAATTTGGACTAACATTCATATAACCAAAATATTTCCTGAGAAGAACATCTCTCTCTCTCTCTCTCTCTCTATGGCAATCAGTTCTGGTACCAGCTAGTTTCCTATCATAATTTAAAAAGCTTTAAAATTTGACGATTCTAACAGACAAAGACTTAATTAATTGAGATCTTAGTAATTTCTAATTTCGCAACTTAAAAACATCTTTCTTTAAATTTCATCAAATAAGCTTGGCGTCGAAGTATATAAGTTTCAGCTACTCTCAGTATGCATATATCATATACTAAAAGACTTTTTAGAATTAAAAATGTCACATATCAAAGTATAAATTTGTTCCACAGTGCATATGCATATAATAAGTACAACAACACATCACATCATCACTTATCACCAATATTGCTTTTGAGCGTGCGAAGTGCATCATTTTTCAAAATCATTCAAACACTTGTTAAATATTTTCTTAGCCGATTGATTATTCACAGCAGAAATATTTGTATTTATTAACAGATTTTTTGAATGCACCATGCATGCACCTATGTATGGTTGAGTTGGCTTACGTATGTTTACAAATCATACGTACGATATATGCATGAAGAGGGAATGCTGAGGCTTCTCTCTGATGATATGCTGATGGTTATGGGGATAGCGAAGTCCTCTTCTAAGTAAGTAAGCAATAAGCAATCTTTAACATCATCATCATCAAACATATTCATGCAAGATCAAAATTAACAAAGATTCAATAAAGACGCAAAGAAGATTACGATGATGATGATGATTATGCTGATGATGATGAAGAAAACAAAATCAAACAAAAAATATTATGATATTTTGATATGCATTGTTTGGACGATAGCATGCGACGATGTTGATGATGGCAATGTCTTCACCTTCAACATTTATTATTTTTCATACAATATTTTTATTTTATATATGATTGAATGCTTTCAGAAGAATAGGTAGTACTTTTGGGTAGGCATCAAACCACCAATATGAATGCTTCAATGCTTGAATGATTTGGATGATTTGAAAATGAGCAAAAGGTATGTACGATGATCGATTGCAACAACAGTGTAAATAACAATATTGTTTTTTGAGTGCCTGCATATGTATGTACAGGGTGATTTTTTAGCAGCTTTCTTTTTGGCAACACTGTTTTTGACAGCTCAGCTGTTTTCGTGTAACATGTTACTGTCAAACATGTTCAGTTTGATCTATAATTTAACGATGAATCGACTTACGAACGAAAAAAGCTTGCAGATTATTGAATTCAATTCCATTTTATGGTGAGTTCAGTGATGAAGCTCATTTCTGGTTGAATGGATACGTGAGCAGTCAAAATTGCCGTATTTGGTGTGAAGAACAGCCAGAAGTATTGCAAGAGATGCCAATGCATCCCGAAAAAAATGCACTACTTGTGGCGGATTATGGGCCGGTGGCATCATTGGACCATAATTTTTCCAAGACGACGAAGACAGGAACGTTACTATTAATGGTGAGCGCTACCATGCAATGATTACAAACTTTTTTTTGCCCAAAATGGAAGAGCTGGACTTAGCTGACATGTGGTTTCAACAAGACGGTGCCACATGCCACACAGCATGCGAAAAAATGGCCCAGTTGAGAGGCGAAATCGATGAACATTTTATTTCACGTTTGGGGCCGGTCAATTGGCAGCCTAGATCGTGCAATTGAACACCTTTAGACTATTTTTGGTGGGGCTAGGTTAAGACTCATGTCTATAGCAAAAACCCCGCAACGGTTGACGCACTAGAAGCCAATATTAAAGAATTTATTCGTGAGATATCGGCCGATATGTTGGAGAGAGTATGAAAAAATTGGACTTAGCGTATGGGTATGAGCTCTACGGCTGATACCTCTGAGGGCCAACCACAAGTGTTAGGAGCACTGCGACCAAACGAGATTGTTTGTACCCAAGCCCGTCTACGACACTAGCATCTCCTCTACCTTTTTAATAAAAGATAGAATTGATCTTGTCGAACTTTTGATGATTGAAGCTGGTATTGGGAAACTCAGCTGAAAGGGATTGAGGCAAAGCTTGGCCACGGCCGGGCATCCGCAAAAGATGTGGATCGTTGTTTCATTCTCCTTCAGACAGAGTCTACACTCCGTGTCAGAGGATAATCCCATTTTATGGAGGTGGTATTTTAACCTGTTATGTCCTGAGAGATAGCCGGTTATTAGGCTGCATCGAAGCTGATGAGACCCGACGAATTTGTCCATTGTAGTAGGTATTTGTCGTGATAATGTTTTTCTATCATAGCTTTGGCCTACGCCCAGCTTATACGGCAAAAAGGTTCTAGGCAGAAGGAAGTAAGCATTCGGTGACTAGTTTTGATCAGAACTTCCATAAGGAGAGAGATTTGATGGGAGCTTGTCTATCTGAGTAAAAAAACAAAAAAGAATGCGCGCTCCTTTGAGCCCTATGGCATATAGGTGTTGCGTACGAGCAGTCCGGAAATAGATGTCACCCTTGGTAGAGCCAGATTGCCAAGGGAAGCCTAGCTTAAAACAGAAACGAGGCAGGTGTCTATCGGCATATGGTGTTCCACCTTAGATTTGTGTTTTTGACTAGGGTAGCCGCGGGATTGCCACACCCGTTACCCTCTTATGGAGGATGCCCTGTGGCAAAATAAATTTTTCATACATTTCTCTAAATTTTATGGGTTTTTTTAAACAAATCCAAAGGCTCTTAAAAAATCACCCTGTACATACATACTGCATATATATGTATAATGTAACAAAGCAATCGAATAGGGTCAATCATCATCATAGTGATGGGGTAATGTTATTTTTAACGCTTTTATATAATGAAAAATATATGCAAAAAATATTATTATATTGTCGGTATGTGGAAGTAAAATGATTTTCTCAATTAAATTGATACATATTGAATGTGAGTCATATGCGTGTACGATTGTCCATTATAAAAAGCACACGCATCGTCTTATACTTATATTGAATAAAGTCATTCATGTCAATGAAGATAATAAGAATTTCAAGAAAAATACAAAAATCTCTTAAAGAAATATTTATTTCTCAATACAAACATATGTATGTATACACCCACACACACAGACACATTTTTGCGTATATCATCAATGTGTCGCCATGTTCACTGGCTCTTGGATTTTTTATTATATTATTTTTTTAGTTCTTTTTAAAGTATTGCAAATACATCAATGGCTCATTAAAATTGAAAAATATGTTCAATATGTTTTGAAATAAAACAACACAATCTGTCAATGTTTGACCATGTTATACATGAACAAATGTACCTATGAATCTGCATACGATATATGTAGCTCCTCGTATATATGTAGCCTATGTACTATGCTAAAAATATATATATGCAACCACCCGAAAGTGGCTAATAAAGCAAATCTTGTTGACAACGACAATACCTTTGAATACCTACTACATATACAAGAACATCAACAACACCAGAGGCCACACATATGGTAGACAACAACAACTGAATTGTGCTTGTGTACGCACATAAAATAAAAGAATAAAACATAAAAATTTTCGCCAATTAACACCTTTTTGGGCATGTTTTGTTCAACATCCCAACGCAATGCGGACTTTAATTAAAATTAAACCTAGTCGATGCGATCATCATTGACAATAATGGGCAATGGAAGTAAAAATAAGAAACAGAACATTGAAAATTTGAACGGACATCCGCATATTGAATAGATCTAATGACGAAAAATAAATACAATCCTACCCCAATGCGTACGAATAATTATATTTTAGTATTTCTTGCATATACTCGTACTTGTGGTGTGACTAATGTACCAAAGATAATTTTCTTATGGAAAAATTTCAACAAATATAATTAATATTTTCCAAAATGTCGTGGGTTTAATCCCCGACCGTGGTTAGATTAGGTTAGGTCAAGTTTGAAGAGCGTGAGTGAACATACAGTGGCTCACAGCTTATTTCGTACAGTGTATATATTTTTATGTACATGGCTGTAACATCGAAACTAAAAAACTTATCAATAAGTTTTGAATGTAGATGTCTATGTATGTGTTTAGTAAACCTAATAAGAAAACGGGGAACCCCAAAAATTGTTCTTTTTGTCATGCAAGAGAGAAAAACTATTGATCAGCTGATTTTCAGCTCACATCTTATTTCGTACACAAACTTCAATGTAAGTAAGTTTCATTCTGCCGCGCAGTTACAAAGTTTTTTTGAATTGTATGAGTTTTTGGACCTTTTTAACTATTATAACAATTTTTATTATTATTATTTTAAATAGTTAAAGTGCTGTAAATTAAACATTTAGCGTTATGGGTCGTCGTACAACGATGGAACGGCGTAAACTGGTAATTAACCATTTTAGGAAAGGTCAGAGTGTGCGAAAAATTGCTGAAATGACAAATTTAAGTGCCTCAACTGTCCAATACATCATTCAACGCTTCGTTCGCGAAAATCGGTTGGAGAACAAGGGCAGAGAAGCACCTAATAAGATTTTCAACGCTTCAGACGAGCGTTATATTGTACGAAAAATTAAGAAAAATCCAAAGTTATCCGCTCCGAAGTTGGCTGCAGAGGTTCAGCGTGAAATAGGAAAATCATCCAGTGCTGAAACTGTCCGACGTGTGCTGCGCAATCATGACTTGAACGGTCGAGTAGCCCGAAAGAAACCATTCATTTCGAAAATGAATATACCGACTTGACTTCGCCAAAGAGCATATTATTAATACTCCTGCGTTCTGGAATACCGTTATTTTCGCGGATGAGTCTAAGTTTAATATTTTTGGCTCGGACGGAATGTCATATGTTTGGCGTAAAGCGAATACCGAGCTAAACAAGGAGAACCTTAAGCCCACAGTGAAGCATGGTGGCGGTAGCGTGATGGTTTGGGCCTGTATGTCAGCAGCCGGAGTAGGTGAATTGGTTTTTATTGAGGAAACAATGGACAAAATGAAGTACCTCGAGATTCTGAAAAACAATTTACTTCAAAGTGCAGACAAACTGGGTTTGCGGGAAGAATTTCGGTACTACCAAGATAATGACCCAAAACATAAATCTGGGATTGTGCAATCTTGGCTTATTTGGAACTGCCCACACTTGATGTCTCCACCACCACAGTCACCTGACATGAATGTGATTGAAAATCTTTAGTCTATTTTGGACAATAAAATAAGAACACACAAGATTTCTAATAAGCAAGACCTAAAGAAGGTACTGATGGAAGAATGGAAAAAAATCACACCAGACATCACTCAAAAATTGGTGGATTCAATGCCAAATAGACTCCAGGCTGTCATTAACGCTAAGGGATGTCAACTAAATATTAAAATCAACTTACTTTGTTTTTAGTTTGAACTTAAAGAGACTGTACGAAATAAGCTGTGACATGAATTTTCCTATTTTTTTCTTATTTTATTTTTTTATAGTGTCAAACACTAAAATTTTGAAAAAGTAAATTTTGGAAAATAAAAAACAAACCTTCCTTTCTAAAATGGCATTTATATTTTGTTCAAATTTTTGCTATATTAGGAATTACGACTGCAGCAATTTTTAAACTGTCACTGTACGAAATAAGCTGGGAGCCACTGTATATTAACACTTCCATTCGAAATCATCTATTGCCCTTGATTGCCGGAGGAGGCATGCCTTTCCAGAGTAACCAGTGTTCATGTGTCATCCTTCTTGAACCATTTGGTTTCCCATATGAAGTTATAAAGCGCTTTTAAGTCCACTTACGCAAGTTCGTCCAGTCCTGTGAAGAAACGAGACTCCAAACTCCTGTCCTGTGAAGAAACGAGACCCCTACACAGCCGCTCGTCGGTATACGCCAACGTCGAAGCATTGCCGCAATGGCACAATGCCCAGTGAGCACCCCGGTAAGAATTCTAACTACAGGCTAAGGACAGAAGTACCCTCGTTCGTCTCATGTCTAGCCTAGGCCATAAGGTCCTGGACACCTCACAATCCTCTCGGCTAGTCTACAAGCTGTTCGCCTTCTTAACAAATATTTCTTCTATACACCCAAACAGTTTGCAAAGCGGAATTTTGTACTGAGTCATCGGCCTCATTGTCGTCTATACTAGATCCCCTCCTGGCCATTTCGTCTGCTAATTCGTTCCCGCCAATATCACTATATCCAGGAACCCAGCAAAGAGAGACTCTGTGGTTTCCTATGTCACATAATGAAGCTCGGCATTTCAGCACGATTTTCGACTTAACTGTTCTGGATTCAATTGCCTTCAGTGCCGCTTGATTGTCTACAAAGATAGTGATATTCGAAGGTGGAATTGTACTATCTTGTATTAGTTTAGCTGCTTTCTCAATTGCGTATATTTCTGCCTGAAAGGGACTGCAAGCGTCTGTGAATCGAAATGAAGTCCTACAGTGCAGGCGTTCTGGAAAAATTCCCGCTGCCGTACCTCTGCCCATCTTCGAGCCGTCTGTGTAAATGGTTATGTCTGAATCACGAACTGTACAATGTGGCTCCCAGTTTTCCATGGTGGGATAGAAGGTAGGAATCCTTGTATTAACGTCCAAAACTGGAGTCATGTAGTCTGTGGGTGCAATAAGAATCCCCTCCAATACACGGACCCTCTCCTTGAATTCATCTAGAATCTTACTGTGTCCATAGTTGGCCGATTTCCACATTTTGGTCTCCCTTAATCTGAGAGCACATTTTGCAGCACAGCATTTAACAAACAAATGTAGCGGCAATAACTTCTGACTGCCCCCGAAATGCCGAGGCAATCCAGTCTCTGAACTTTCCAAATACGAGATTGGTTACACTTTTTGTCTAGTTCCCTTCACCATACGACGGCCCCATAGGTAAATGATAGGTCTAATGATTATCTTGTAAATGTTATGAACAATATATGGTGACAGTCTCCAATCGTTTGTCATGGGTCCTTTTGCAGGTATAAAAGTCCCCTGGTCCTTTCTTAGTTCTCTTCTCAATGTGCCTCCTCCAAGTCTAAATACATTTCTCAGATAGTAAAGCTTTCTCGCAAACAAACAAACGCTTCGAGGTATAAGAGTGAACCCTATGGGAACCCTTCACCATCCTTGACAATCATACGATATTGGTCGAATTGAGAATTTACGCATTAATTTCATTATTTTTCAAATTCTTACGCATAATACGGAGCACGATGCCGATTAGCTTTTCACGTGCAACAATTTTTAGAAAATTTATGTTTTCATAAAACTGAATACTACTGTTGCCTCTAGAGGGATTGAATATATCAGTGGCTCACATTCATTTTTGGCCCTAACATTTTTAAAAAACCTTATTGCTCTCTATCTCCACCAATTAGGGAGGTACATCTACAAAACTAATATTTTTATATAAAATTCGGTTACACCTCTCCCTAGAAATTTTGAATATATCAGGGGTCCCATTCATTTTTGTACCCCAATATTAAAAAATATATATAAGTGCCCTCTGTTTCCACCACTTAGGAAGGCTCCCCTACAAAACTAATATTTTCATATAAAATTGGCTTCCACCTCTTCCTACAAGGATTGAATATATCAGTGGCACCCATTCATTTTTGCTCCCCAACATTTTTCCTAAATATACTTACCCTCATTATTCCTGTCCTAACATATGGCGTAGAAGCCTGGAGAATTTCCACCACGTATGAGAGGATGCTTGGAGTTTTCGAGAGAAAAGTTCTGCTCAGGATCTTCGGACCTATTTGCGTTGATGTCGAGTACCGAAAGAGGTACTGAGCTGTATGAGCAGTACGCTGACATTAACATAGTCAGGCGAATCAAAATCCAGCGGCTGCGCTGGCAGGGTTATAGCCTAGACACACGGCAGCCTAATTCCGGATTACCGAGTTAATACGAATTAACTCGGGCATTAACTGCAGCTAATCCGCATAAACTCTATGAGTTAATTCTCAAATAAAAGAGGATTAGGGCAATTTGCTATGGCAACACTGCTGAAAATTGTCTATTGTGATTTTTTCTCCATCCATTTTACAAAATATTAGGTGCGTTCGCTTATAAAAAACTTTCAACAATTGTTAACAGTTTTCAACATGAAAAGCGTTCTCGAACAAATAAATCCAGCTGTCAATTACGAACGGTAAATGTCAATTTACAAGTTTCTGATAGTTTTCAGTTCACGTACTTCTTGTAGATTTGCTCATATCGAGAGTGACAGATGACAGAAATTGATAGTGATAGTAATGCAAGTGAGCAGACCTAATAAAACAGCAATCAGCCGTTTAGTTAATTCGCAATACTGCCGTCTGTCAGGTTAATACTTCATTCGGATTAAGTGCGCCGGTAATCCGGAATTAGGCTGCCGTCTGTCTAGGCTATTATGCCGAGCGAATGAAAGAAGACGCTCCAGCGTAGAGGGTATTTAATTCGGCACCCGTTGGAGGACGCAGAAGAAGAGGAAGACCAAACCTCCGTTGGAAGAACCAAGTGTTGGGTAACCTGGCGGCGCTTGAAATATCCAATTGGCGCCAGCAAGCGAAAAACAAAGAAGTTTGGCGCAGCATTATATGTTCGACCTAAATCGATCATCGGTTATAGAAGAACCACCACATTAGAAGAAGAAGCAGAATACTTGCCCTCTATTAGGAGGAGTTCCCCAACAAACCTCAAATTTTTTAATAAAATAGACTCTTGCTACTTCCAAGATGCGCTATAGGGATTGAGTATATTAGAGAATCTCGTTAATTTTTGCTCGCCACTAATTTTCCTATACTTATGTTACTTACCTCTATCTCCATGAATCCAAAAATACATGAAAATCGATAAATAGTCCCATGGCTGCCCGGGAAACCTTTAGAAAAGTACGATGAAGGATGGTCCCGAACTAAAATGTTCTCTTCAACATTTTCTAGATGCATACTTATACCCTATAATCAACCTTTAGAGGGGCTTCACTACAAAATTTATGATTTCACAGAATTTGGTCTCACTGCTCGCAGGGTGCCTCTATAGGGATCAAATATATTAGCTATCTTCCCTTTATTTTTACTCCCCAACATTTGTGCTGAACATACTTACCTCCTATTTTCACCTCAAGGAGCGATAGAAGTCAATTTTTATCAAAATGTATGAATTTTGCATTATTCATTGTTCTTTGCGCACGCAAAATCTCGTTTCGTAACAAAAATTGAATACAAGCTGTATTGCTCAATTTTTGTTTGACATTTTAAAAATTGCCAAAAACATAATTTTTTCTTTGACATTTACAAGAAGAATGCCTAACTCTTCGACCAATGAACGATCTCACTAAAATTGAGAGAAAATCAACCCTGATAAGCATAATTAAATGATGCAAATTTTAGGTAAACAAACAAAAAACAAAAACAACAACAACAACAACAACTAAATATAATGCAAATGTATATACAAAAAAATATATAATAATAAAATTCAGTAGATACTATGTTCACATGTCAAGTATGTGCAACATGAATATCGCAACATGTAATCTCATTTGCGCGCTCGTGTTGAAACAAATGTTTGCGGGGGGCATCATCTGTAACATCAGCATCAGCATCAGCATCAGCATTCAACATCACACCAGCGATTGTATGGTATCGTATGTAAAACAAAAAAAAAAACAAAAAATCATCAACAATAACAACATGCAGCAACATTTGTTGCACTGGCAATTGCAATAAGTCAACCATCAATAGCAATAGCAACAGTAAAAGTAGCAGCAGCAACAGCAGCACCAGTACACCACAAGGATGCTATGTACATACACCACAAACAGTAATCTCCAGTTAAGTTAACTCCAGCAGCATAAACACGTCCATCTTCATCATTGAACATCGATTTCATCCTCTACTGCTCTTGATGTTATGTATATGCAATGTCCAGCAACATCAACAACAGCAGCTCATGCGAGAGTACCTGCACATGTATCGTACATGCTGTGCGGTAGTTTGCATTTGCTGTTGTAAACTTGCTGCACAACACTTTCAGCCTTTACACTTTACACCTTTATGCAAATGTAAACATTGTTGCTGCCGATGCTGTTACTCTTGCTGCGTGTCAATGCAAACTGTGCTGTGCTGTGCATGCGAATGATGCGCAAATATCACACTTGCACACACACACACGCACGCACAATAAACATTTTGTAACAAACAAAACAGCACACTCTATTCTTATATTTCTTATTCTCTCACTCTTTTTTTGTCATACAATGATGATAACAATTGATCATAGTAGGAACATGTTGCTGTACTGCATTAGAAACATACACAGCAGCAACATTGTTTAACAAACTAGTATAGTAGTATTTGGTGCTGTTTTTCTTGTTGTTGTTGTTACTTCTGTTCGACAATTCGACTTTTATGTCGTTAGTGGCTTAGGTATTTCGTTTAATTTTTTTTTTTTTTTTTTGCCCCCCTTAACATACAATTTTCATTCAATTTTAACTTGCAATACTCAAACAAAGTGCTTTCCTATGCTGGGTATTGTTATTCATCATCATGTCTATGTAGCGCCCACTCATTTGACTTTACTATTGTTGCTACTCCTGGTATTAATACAAAATGTTGAAAGATGGGAAATCAATATTTGTTTAAATGTATGTTGCTTGTTCTGTAATGTGTAAAACATTTTCAATTTTTGTAAATAATTGGTACAAAATGTTCTTCAAAACGTTCCACTTTAATTGATTGATTGAGTCTAGTATGGGAATGTGTTCTGAATGGAATTGATGTGAAATTGAGAACATAGTAATGAGATTATGAATGCAACATCTCATATTTTGCAATCAGAATTTATATATACGTAGTGGTTCAAATACATGCTAATGTGGCCATTAGAACCGAAAATCAATTTAGGCCGAATGTAGCCGGCTTCATTAGTTATGCCTCTTCTTCTTCAGCTGGTGCCAGTCAAGTTCTTCAGTACTTGGTCTTTTCATCGTAGACTAGAACTTCCTTTTTTGCGTCATCTTCTGGAGTTTCCCTAATATAAGATCTTCTTATCTGGAGGTTGTTTTTCCATTCGCTCGGAATGACTCGTGGCGATTATCGGTGGCTTCCTGGCACTCGTTTGAATTAATAATATTATGAATGCAACATCTCGCAGTAACAATTTATATACAGACTGGTCCAAATAATTACTTATTATTTATGGTATGTGGCCATTACAACCGAAAATCAATTTAGGCCGAATGTAGCATGATTCAACAGTCATCCCTCTTCTTTGTCAGCTGACGCCAGTTAGAAATTGCATGCACTGGCAAATTCTCCAGTACATGGTCTTTCCACCGGAGACTAGATGTTCCTTGTTTTGCATCGTCTTGATCTTCCCTGATCTTCTTACCTGGAGATTTGTTTTTCTATTTGCTAGACATGCCGTGTGGTGGCTATCGGTGACTCCTTGGCACTAGCTGGGAAGCAACTGAAGTGAGTAACAAAATATTCCTCGGTTAAAACTTCTGCATTGTGTTTGACACCCGCCATATAGAAACACCCCCCACGAATGAAAAATTGTAACATGCCTCGGTGATCCATAGAAACGTTTACCCTGAAAAAAATTGTTAATGAACAAGAATAATTTTTTTGGTGTATTATGGCTCCATTAGAAACTTCAAACATTCGCTATACAGCCTATATATGCTCCGTAAAAGTTGGACGTACAACGAAAGGCCGTATAATGAATTAACTATTTTCGACATTATTTCAATCGATGTACGCGAAATATTGGGGATCGCAAATCAGAAAAAGTGCCAATATTAAAATATCAGTTTTAGTGAAACAGGGTCCGTATAGCGAAATATGGATATGTTTATGGAATAATGCATTCATTTATGTGGCTGTCTCGATTCGCATTAGCAATTTTACAAATGGAGTTTTTAGCTCCATTTCACGAATGGCTCTGAAAAGATTTGCCTCAAGAGCCTAAATCGTCTCTAAATTGTTTACATGAGGTCTTTTACGGCACCCTTACAAAAAAGAGTCAAATCGCAGCTTCCTGACGCCCAATTGACATCGCCACGACGACTGATAACACGAATGCCTAACTTAGCGCTCAAAACTTCGATTGTCTTATGGGATGTGTGCTCTAGCGGCGCCGTCTTTCTGAAACCAAAGATCGTACAAATTCATTTTCTTTAGTTTAAGCTACAAAAAAAACGGCAATCATTGTTATATAGAGTTCATTATTGACCGAAATGACGTTTCCAGTAGCATGGGACAATGATGCCACGATTCCAAAATCGTCAATAAACTGTCAATCTTCGAGTTCAGCCAAATTTCAAAACAATAACAAAGCCGGTAGTCGTTTTTCTTCAATTATTAAATTAATTTGACCTTATAAGTGCATAATTTGGAGATTTAGGTGCAAAATGTAGGTGCCGTAGCTTAGTGGTTAGTGATTCAGAAGGCCAACAGGCCTTCTGATCTATAGGTCGTGGGTCTGGAAAGGTACCCACCTGTCGGCAAGCAATTGGCAATTCCTTCGGCAGTAACAATTTGCCATGAAAAAGCTTCTAAAAAAAAACTCTGTGACAAAGCTCAGTGGTGTCGCAAGAGTTCTGCCGTTCGAAACCGGCTAAAATAAGTAGGTCCCTTCTAACACTGTCCAAAATTTAGCACGCACAACAGTAATGGAAGAGAAGCTTCGCCAAAGAACCCTTCGGAGCTTTAAGTGCCACATACTTATTTTTTTTAGGTGCAAAATGTTCTTAAGGCCATTGCACGAAATGTTGATTTATTGAGAGTGATGGCGAGTCGATGATCTTGAATTGAGTTGCACACCCTTAGTCAGATACGAGATCATACAAGATACAAAACGCTTATCCCAAACAGGATAAACTGGGTAGACTCAAAAATCAGCCTTACTCATGACAACATTGTCTGGTACACTGATGGATCCAAGACGAAAGAAGGCACAGGATCTGGAATTTATTGTCCCAGTACTCGAATGTCAATAAGTCTTAGTAGGTTAGTAAACGTCTTTCACGCGGAGTTCTTTGCTATTAATCAATGTACCAGGGAAATTCTTAATATTCGTCCTTATAGGACAAGAATCCATGTTATGTCGGACAGTCAGGCTGCAATAAAAGCCTTGCATTCGTCAACATTTAATTCTAGGTTAGTTTGGGAGACAGCCAATCGTCTCCAACAACTATCAGTCGGGAATCAAGTGATAGTACACTGGATTTCAGCACACTGTTGCTACCATGGTAATTAGAATGCAGACAGATTGGCAAGGGAGGGAGCTGAAAAGCAACCATTTAGACCCGAACCAATCCTGGGAATTAGCAAAGCCCACTATAAAAATTGCATCTACCAAGAATATATGACCAAAGCAAACACAAGGTGGTCAAAAACTATTGCTATGGAATGTACCAAAGCTTTCTTTCCGAATTACACAGTGAAAAACTCAAAACACATTTTGCGTTTGAGTAAAGCAGAACTAAAACTAAAAAACGACAGGTATAATCAGTGGACACTGGCTACTAAACTAACATAAAACCTGTCTGAAATTGACTTACTTACTTACTTATGTTGCCATAACTATCGAATATCGATTTAGGCCGAATGTAGCAAGTTTCGCCAGCCATCTCTGTTCTTCGCTAGCTGGAGCTAGATAGAAATTCCAAGAGCCGTCAGGTTCTCCACTATTTCGTCTTTCCACCGGAGGTTAGATCTTCCTCTTCTGCGTCGTCCTCCAGCGGGTTCCGAATATAACACCTTCTTAGCTGGAGCGTGTTCTTTCAATCGCTCGACATTACCTAGCCAGCGCAGCCGCTGGATTTTGATGCTCATGGCTGTACATCATTCGGTACTCGCCACCAATGCAAATAGGTCCAAAGATCTTGAGTAGCACTTTTCTCTCGAAAATTCCAAGCATTCGCTCATCCGAGGTGAAAATTGTCCAGGCTTCAGCGCCATATGTTACGACAGGCATGATGAGAGACTTGTAGAGTGAAATTGACAGACAGCAAAATATGCATATCCGGTATGGAGAACGATGAGACATCCATACACCTAATCACAGAGTGCCCAGCCCTTATCTGGGTGAGAAAACAAACACTCGGGAAGGAACTACTACAGACTACCAATCTGTCTGAACGTGAACTCACAAGAATCAAAATGTTCTTTAAGAAAATAGGAGGATATAATCTCTTCCAATATTAAACTCGGGTATGGCACAATAGTTCGAGTCGGACGCAGTGCCAGTAGACAGCAATTGTCTAGCGCTTTATTATTCATCACATTTTGAACCATAACTCCTTCATATGAAGATTGACAATTAAAATTGTACAAGTACAACTACACAATCGTTTACATAAGTGCTCATATTGCAGCTTGCACACGTGCTTTAATCGACAATGAGAAGATACACTGCATAAGCACATCTTTCATTTGGCAACTCAAGTTGACACTTTGAAACAATGACGTTTATCATTGAAATCCTTAAATTATTGCAATCGCCATTTATTAAAGTCAACAACAACGGCAGCGTTACGCTTGATACAAATTCAAATAAATGAATTATGTTGCGTAGCAAATCATTATAAAGTGCAAGCGAACGAAGCTCAAGCGCAAGCAAACTGGCCAACAGGATAAGAAATGGGGAGCAGTAGGAGCAGTGCGGGTAGCATATAAGCATGAGGTCTTAAATTTTACTTAAGAAACAAATGCCACAAGTGTTGCACCAACGACATACACTATAGTCGAAGGCAGACTGACAAACAGACACTTATCCACAGAGCACAATGCGCATGATTCTTCCTTTTTCTTCCCCTTCTTCTTATTCTACATCATTTTTTGCAGTGGCAATGGCGACAATTCACAAGGAGCACAACAACAACAACACTACCAATAGTGTGATAATAATCATTAACACCTTTACATACCTATTTATATTTATTTGTTGTTATTTATATTGAACACTGTGAAATAACAATGTGGTTTCTGATGCTGCTGTTGCTGCTGCTGCTGCTGCTGCTGCTAAGAATACCGCCTTCGATGCTTCAATACCTTTGCGGCTGCTGCTTGCAATTGTCATTGTAAACGAATATACAATATAATACAAATCTATGTACGAGTATGTATGCAAATATGTGGTAAGCAACTTCTCATTGGGATAACAATAATTCAAAATGAAATTTGCTTTATGAACCGCAACAGTGATGGTGGTGACGACGGTGGCAGCAGCATTCATTCAATTATGATACGAGTTGTGATGCGTAGCATTGCACAGTGGATATTTTTCATGAAGATGAGAGTTAAAATGATGTGAAGAAAATTGAAACAGAGGTCTGTTTGATTCCAATTACACCGATGGATTACCATTTTGAGCGAGTCTCATTCGGTTAAAGTTTATGGAGCAATATTTGGGAACCTTGGTCAGGGAAAAACTTAAAATTTGGATCACTTCAAGCATTTTATTTTTCTGAAATAAGCAAAAAGAAATTCGAAATTTAGACCCTCCTTCATTTCAGTATCTGTAGTCAGTAAAAGCATCAATTGTAAGTGAGAGGCCCTGAAGCGTTGATGATAGTGAGGAAGTTGAAAGAAAAAATTCTGACGAGACAAATTTATATGGGGTTTTGGAATACATTTCGCTGGTCTATGGGCGATTCCTAGGCAGCCCCATAGGGAGATTTATTGATTTTGTATGGAAGCCTTCTTCTAGAGGTTGATCTGGGTTGATAAGTATGTGCGAAAAAATGTTGGAGAGAGCAAATTAATGGATGATTTCTGGTCAACTATGATTTTTGCTTGACGCGTTTAAGGGCGATTACTGGGCAGCTTGGCGTATAATTTAGGTATATTTGGTATATTTGAGTCATTTTGACACCTTTATTAGGACACTTGGCAGTCACTTCTTACGCGATCTGAACGGGCTGGCTCACGGTCAGTTGGGGAATATTTTACACTTTACCCTAAGCTGTGTAGCCCATCTGCGCCATCCCAATGGGCCTTACTTGACTTAAGTGAATAGCCGCCTGAACATAATCTAACATAACTCCCTAATAGGTGAAGATAGGAGGTAATAGTACTAGGAAAAGGGGGGATGTTTCGAGAAAATATCCAGAATCACATTTTACCTCTCTTAGTGTAATTCTTGTATAGCGGTGATGCTATTTCTCAATATTTATGTGATTTTTCATTCATTTTGAATGGCAAACCCCTTAATGAATAAAGAGATGGAACGGGTATATTAAGAAAAAATATTGTAAAGCAAAAATTACTGAAGGCTCGCCATATATTTCACTGATCTATCGGCGAATCCTGCACAGCTATGATCTTATTTGCCGATTTGCAGCGGATTTTTAGTTCATTTAGTATGGGAGCCGTCTTCTGCAGTGAAGACAGGGAGTATGTTCATTTCAAAGAAATGTTGATAAAGGAAAAAAAATGTGAACCACCATACATTTCACTGCACTATGGAAAGAACAGGGGAACTACTTGGTTATTAGTGGATTCCTAGGTGTTTGTGCGTTAATTTTAAATTGTAGGCCCCCTAAGGGATGAAGATAGAATAGAAGAATATTCAAATGAAATATTGTTGATAAAAAACTAATGGAAGTGGGTCATATTTCTGATAACCCTAGTAGCGTTTTTTGGGCAGCTATGGGGTATCATTTGTCGATTTTTCATTAATTTCATAGGGGAACCCCTAAGGGCTAAAAATAGTTTGTAAGTACTTGTAAGTATTTGGAGAAATTATTTTGCAAAAAAAAAAAATTTATGAGAATCGGACATACATTTTATCATTTTATGGGGGCGATTCCTTCACACCATCTTCGATCAAAAATTAAAATTTTTTCATTAAACCCTCAACGTTCAGAAAGACCGGCTATTTAATGAGCTTCGTTAAAACCTAAAATGAAACCAATTTTTAAAAATTTCCCATTTTTGACCCAACTGCAAGTTTTGCTTTACTTTACGCATTGCATATGCCCTAGTTGTATCTGCTGACATGAAATATTTATAAAATATGCTGCATTGGCTCATATGCATATACTCCTCTATGTATGTATGTATGTATATATGTGTTGGTACATATGATTTGATTTATTGAGCGCGTAATGCAATACCCAGCCACTTTCGTTTCATAAGCATTTTTTGAATTGGATTTTATTTAATATTTTTTTTTTTCGTTTTTTTTCTGCCTTTTTTTTAAATTAATTTTTTATATTTTTTCTTATTGTAGTTTTTCTTTTGATATAGTTTTTTTGTAAGGACATTTGCAAGGCGGCAATTCGATTTGGTTAAAGTGTTATATCCTGCTGTGTCACAAGATTATGTGCACAAACGTTGAAGTTTGGAAAGTGCTACCATTCATCGTCTTATTAAAAATGAAGAAAAGTGCTGAACTAAAATGTTGTGCTTTATTTTTGGATTTTTTTTTTTTTTTTTGTGATGATGGTAACCACTCAGTAGTTGAGAATATAAATTTGTACTATATGTTGTGATACAGTGACGCTAATAAAAGTTGCATAGAAATAAGATTTTTTTTCAATTATAAATGATAGTAAAAAAATGCCATGAGAATGCTTCAGAAATTATTGAGTGACAAATTCCCCAATCAGGGTTGCATTGGTTGCATTTTAATTTTGAATTGAAGTAAGGCACAAGATATCTTGCTTTCACAATAAAACCACGATTTTGACAAAAAATTCGCACAATAAGTAGGCGCACTGAAATAATAAACCTTACTAAATTATAAATGACACTTTAGATGTGACATTTCATGCACTTTTTGACATTTAAGCACTGCTGTAATGTACGTCAATATAAAAAATAATATTCTCTGCGTTGAATTTAATGCAATTTTATGCAAGAAATTTAAATCGACAAAATATGTAATTTATTTGCTCATCATTGCTCATAATACTCATATACATATATTGTATATTTAGTACAATATATTCGTAAGCGTATGTAAAATGCTAAACGATCACCTTATGGCATTCAAAAAATTGTCTTTATGCTGGCAACAATTTATGATTCCAATGTATATGGTCAATGCTTTTTATATGCATGCGGAAAACCACCTCACAAGTTAGTTTTATCATATAATGCTCTTGGCTGTCGGCGAATATAACTCATGTTGACATTATTTAAGCGACGATTTGTAGCTGTGAATAAAATAAATGCGGATTAGACTTCATAAAGGACAAATGCTCACTACAAATTTATGATAAGTTTGACACATTAAAATCATCATTCATACGTATGCATTGTATATATACATGTATATATGCATATTGTGTGTATACACATGTATATATGCATATTGTGTGTATACACATGTATATAGTGTATGAATACTAATGTTTATTAGTGCACTGAATCGTTTATGAATTTTTTTTCATAGATGTATGTACATATATTTTGTTATAACAACCAACGAGTGTTGTCTGAATATGAAATCATAATTTTAAGATTAGCATACCTTTGATGGCAACCAACTTACTTATGTTTGTATGTGCTTACTACTATTTATGTAGGTGCCTATATTGCGTTTTATTATAATCGTATACTCTTGATATTAATGGCATTTGCACAAAAATGTTCAAAAATGAATATTTAACAATTGCTATGTGAAAGTAAATCAACACAGAAAATTATTTGTTGTCTTTTTTTTTTTTTCAATATTAAATAAGATCAAACGGATGTATAAAGGTAACGTAATTTTCCATAATAATATTGATACGACAATATATCCAGTGCATTCAATATATTATACTTTGTATTTATGTAGATAATACAGGTAGTTTATTCATAATCATAAATTAATTTTTACGATTATCAACATTAATAAAAGAAACATGTTGTTTTTTATTACCATCATCGATTTCTTTTAATTAATTTATTAAAAATATATTCACCGCCGATCGATATCTCTCAATGGGGGAAGTTATTGTTAATCGAAGTGTTTATAAAAGAAAGTCAAAATCCGTATGAAGTTGTAACAACATTTTTAATTTGGAGGCTTACTTTGAGTAAACGATATTTGAATATGCCTAAAATTACAATTTTTCTCATGAGAAGTCAACCATCTCACAATAAACGAAGATGATCAAGATGACCAAGATGACCAAGGTGACCAAGATGACCAAGATGACCAAGATGACCAAAAGATGCTGAAAAAAAATTTAGTCAATTGTTTTACTCATAAAATGTAACATAACTCAAAACGTTTCTGAATTCTGAGTATAATCGTAATATAATATAACAATTGGCAGTAGTAAATCTGAATGAAAAGCGTCGAATTACCTAGTCAATTCATAAATATTGGTACATAATTAAACGCATTCATAACGAATGCAATATTGGGCGAATCCATTTCATATTGACTGCGATTTGACAGTTGACATTTATGCTTCATTGCCACGTACAAATTTTGTAGGCATCAATTGTTTACAATCATGGAATGGGGCGACATCGAAAATCGTATTGTTGTAGTTGGCCTACTAAAATGCAACATGGGAAAAGGCGATATCTTTCGGACGTTGCGACCGCTTGGAATCACTCGCAAATTTTGTGTATTGTGCCGTGAAATTGTTTGAGGATACCGGTATAGTACGAGACCCTCAAAGATCCGAAACTTCGGAGAACTCCGAAAACGATCAAAACCGTGAAGAAACGAATCGATCGAAAACCGCTGCGAAAACTGAAAATCTTGTCGCGGGAAATGCAAATTTCGCAAAAATCCATGTCCATGAAGATTTGGGACTCAACGCATACAAGCAACACACTGGACACCTGCTCACGGCCGCATTGGAGGGAAAACACAAGCGAAAACCGAAAGCGTTACGCACCACAGACAAATTCTGTTTACCGACTAGAAAATCTTCACCGTAAAAGAATCGTTCAATAAACAGAACGATCGTGTGTATGCTCGGTCATCCAGAGAATCATCCCAACTTATCTCGAGTATCCAACGAGTCCTCTGCTCTAGCTCACAAGGCAAAAATGACTCAACTGTGGCTAAAAAACAACAATCCGGACTTCATATCAATGGAGGATTGGACAGCTGGTAGTCCAGGCCTCAACCCGTTGGATTGCAAGTTATGATCTGTATTAGAGGGCATGGCTTGCTCTACTCGACACTTAAATATTGAGTTGTTGAAGGGAGCCCTTATCCGTGCAGTGAACAATTTCCACATGCATGAAGTGCGTCTCGCCATCGATGAGTGGACAAATCGTTTCAAATCGTGCTGGAAGGCAAATGGAAGTCATTTCGAATAAGTTGTACTAAGATTTGTAGCCATTGAATAGCCAAGTAAAAAGAAGAGAAAAAGTTTTGAAAAATATTAATTCGTTTTCATTTGGCGTCGATTTTTTTTTTTTTATGTTCCAATATTTATGCCTTAACTAGGTATGGGATATGTTGGACTTCAATGTGATGTTGAAAAGTATAGACCCTTTAAGGTTGATTTTAACTACAATTTGATTAGCTACCATACATAATGAATTGCATACCTTCGTCAGATTGATAAGGCAATATACGAGTAGGCAAATAACATTTTGCTTCAATTTTATGAAGAACGTTAATTTTTGTAAGGAAGTTCCCCAAGGGCTGTAGATAGGGCTGAGGATATTTGGTGAAAATGTTGGAATATATGCAATTATGTGGTTATTTGTCGATTTTGTGGCGCATATATATATATATATATATATATATATATATATATATATATATATATATATATATATATATATATATATATATATATATATATATATATATATATATATATATATATATATATATATATATATATATATATATATATATATATATATATATATATATATATATATATATATATATATATATATATATAATATATTTTTGCTTTTCATGAACATCCAGGAAGCGGTGGAAAGCCCTTCTAAAGCATATACATATAGGTGGCAAAATTCTGAATAGTAAAAAATAATTTTTTGGTCGCTCATACATTTCATTTGTGTATGCGTGATTTCTGAGCAATTAAGTCGTTATTTATCAATTTTTAGGTGCTTTTAAGTTAATTTTGTAGAAAAGCCCATCCTAAGCTGTAGAGCTAGAGACAATATGTATTCAGAAAATATGTAAAGCATTAAAACTTAAAAGGTGTCAATCATAAACTATAGCTTCCAAGGGCATTCTGGTAACGTTGGGTGCGAAATTTATAGACAAACATCGATTTTGTAGGGAAGCCCTTCTAAGGTATAGACACAGAGGGTAATTCTGTTGAAAAAATGATGAGTAGTAGAAAATAATGCTAATCGGTTGTACATTTCATCACTCGAGAAACGATTTCTGGAGAATTATATAGTTATTTGTAGAATTTCATGTGTTTATAAGTTCATTTTGAAAGAAGGCCTCCCTAAGGATTATGCAGAAGAAATGAAGGGCAATAAAAATTAAGGGGGTCATTCAGATAATTGGAGAATAATTGAAGCAGAGGAAATAATCGGAGTCGGCCGTACATTTCACGGATCTAGGGACGAATCCTGTGCAATTAAGCTGTTGTTTGTCGTTTTTCCTATGCTTTTAAGCTAATTTTGTAGCAGAATTTTTCTATGGGATAAATATGAGGAGCAAATATATTTAGAACAAATTTTCAATAGAAAAAAATAATGGGGTTCAGTCATATATTTAACCATTTAAATTCAAGGTAGGAGCGAAATTTATAAATATCGTCAATTTTTTAGGTTAGATCATCTAAGGGATAGATGTAGGGGGCAAGTGGGTTTTAAAGAAATGTTGAAGAGAAAAAATTCATCGAGATCGCATTTATATGTCACCTCTCTAAGAATGTTTCTCGGTATTTTAATGAATATTTCATCATTTTCTTGAGGTTAAAAACGAAATGCAACCTGACTGAGTCAACCCAATCACATATTCGAATGCAGCTGGCTCAAATATGTATGCAAATGATTATCTCGTCTGCTGGACATAACTTTTTCTAATTTCCTGTGGCTGTATAATTATCCATGCTCATTAAAAGGAGTGAAAAATCAGAAAGACAAACCTACCAGTGTTGTCCCAATCCAAGACACTTTTACAGGCCTATAATCTAAAACGACTTGAGGAATGTGTATCAGTTTAAATAACAATCATCAAGGGATTATTGACAGGAAACTCCAGACTGAATTATCACCTAATCTTCTCGGATGAAGTCTACCGACATTGCAGGGAGGAGAATGAAACTGCAGATCATCTTTTATGAACGCGTCCAGCATTTATGCACACAAGAAAGCAAAACTTTGAGGAATTTATAATACCGGAAAATCTGCTGAAATCCATTTGGTTAGGTTCTATACTAAACTTCCTTATATGTAGATGCTGGTCTTAGAGAAATACTCTAGTCCATGATGTGATGCCCAAAAGACCTAGGGTCGCAATACAACCATCTAATAATAATAATAATAATAATAATAATAATTAAAACACAGCAACCAAGGCACAGAATTGGTATGAGTTACCAAATTACTAAAAATTAATAGCTAAAAAAATTAATGAAACACGAAATCAGCTTGAGTGAGAATAATTGCACTGAAATTTCAATAAATAAATATTACTCCCTGTGGCAAACCTTGAAACTCTGTGAAATAGAGAGTCTTCATCTATAATTAACTGATTGAAAACTATTAAAAGCCAACTGAGGATTTATAATTTCATATTGCAATTTAAAAATTATTCCATTTATGTATCCCCACAAATATGCCACCATACAAGTTTATCATTACGTCTAGTTAGATGATCAAAAACAATTGTTTATATCTACGAGTATCATTTAATTCGGATACCGATGAGGAAACTACAAATTATTAATGCATATTATAAAATATAAGGTACATTGCATATACAAGAAATTGAGGAATATCATGCTGTTCAAATTAATCACAGTTTTATTACCCGAAAGTCGGTTGATTGTTTTAGATTAATTGCGACACTGTTGTAGCGACTGCTATTCTTGGTGGTTTGTTTTCCTTTTAATTTTTTTCTCCTCTTCCAAAAGCTGAAAAAAAACTATATAAATACATATAATATATACATAGAATTTAAATAAATGACCAGCTCATTATGCATCCAAACGAATATGGCTTTGGGAAGAAAAAAAAAACCAAACAAAAAAAAAAAAATTGAAATATATTAATTTTGAGCTAAAACAAAGAAATTCAAAAAATTGTAATTAATTTCAATTACGTTATGTTGGAATTAAGATGTTGTATAATATGTATATTTTATTTTTCTATAAGCAATTTGCTCTTCTCAACATTTATCTTTGTACCTAATTATTGATGTTTTTTTATGCATGCAGTAGTCAAGTAGCTTTAGTAGTAGCTACCTGAGTAGTGCAACTCTTCAATCAAGTATTTTAGAAAAATAATCATTTTTAGTTCTCTATTAAATAAATATATATGCATAGATAGATTTTTAGTACTCGTAACTATATTGAAAAATTTAAATGAAATTGTATAAAACATGGTTGAAAATCCTTGTAGTTAATTTGTAAAACTTCGCATGTACATGAATGTTATCAAAATCAGTTAAGTAAATAAATTCTTCGAACGTAAAATAACAAACGTGAAAATTTTGTGAATTCAACTGTGAAAAACTGCACAAACTTATCTGTGTACACATACACACACACACACACACACGCAAACACAAACACCAATGCCACTACGGCAATATGCATACCCAGCGCACCATTTGATGTGTTTAAAGATTTGCTAAAGATATTTTCTTGATGATTTTTTTCATACAACATGCAAAAGGTACTCTAAAATATGTTTTTCAATATTAAATCATACAGATTCTGTGCAAAAAATTGGTTTTTCTTCATAGATATTCAAGGATAAATTTAAAAATTTAATTTTCTGTCTTTTTTTCTTCAGGAAAATTTTCAAGTAGTATTTTTGCTCAAGTGCTACGAATTTTCTCTTTCGTTTGATACCCATATCATTATACCGCGTGACTTATAAATATTTTTCCAATTTTTTTTTTTTTGCAAAAATGTCGAAAAATGGGTAAATTGATTTCTTGAAAATATGATTATGAAAATCACTCCCAACCCATGATTCGGTTTGTATATTTTTATGTACGGAGTATAAAAATTTTCTCCATTTTTTTTTTTTTTTTTGTGCAAAAATGTGGAAAATTGTGAAAATCGATTTCTTGAAAATATGAATAGGAAAATCACTCCTAAACCATAATTAGTTGTATATATTTTTACATTTTGCGCTCGAAAATATTAATTTGTCAAGAGATCTTGCTACATTTGAAAATATACTAAATCGGCTAAAAATCAAGACTATCTTCCATACAAATTTTATGCTTCCGTAGATATATTTTCACACTATGCGAGACGAAAATCTGAATTTGTCAAGATGAAACTTGGTACATACAATTATATTTACTAAAAAATAGATATATTTGAAAATATACTGAATCGGTTGAAAATCAAAACTATCTTCCATACAAATATTTGCTTCCGTGTGAATGTTTTCACACTTTGCGATAGAAAATACAAATTTTTCGAACTAAAACTCGATTTATACGATTGTATTTGCTAACTTATTGACTCATTTAAAAATTATCGAAATCGGTTCAAAAACACAACTACCTCCCATACAAATTTATACTTTCGTATGTATATTTTCTCAACTTATGGTCGAAAATATTAATTTGCCACTATGAAATTTGGTACATAGAATTATATTTACCATATAATAGACATATTTGAAAATATACTAAATCGGTTGAAAATCAAGACTACCTTCCATACAAATGGTTGCTTTCGTGTGTATGGTTTCACACTTTGCGATAGAAAATATAAATTTTTCGAGTTGAAACTCGATTCATACGATTGTATTTGCTAACTTATTGACTCATTTAAAAAATATCGAAATCGGTTGAAAAACACAACTACCTCCCATACAAATTTATACTTTCGGATGTATATTTTCTCAATTTATAGTCGAAAATATTAATTTTTCGAACTTATACTCAGTACATACTATTTAATTTCTTAATCAGCACACATATTGAAAACTTTGAACTAAATCGGATAAAAATCATGCCTAGCTTCTATAGAAAATTATGCTCTCGTTTGTATATTTTTACATTTTGCTCACAAAAATGAGAATTTTTAAGCTGCAATTTGAATACATACGATTTTAATCACTAATTAATAAACTAAATTGGTTGGTAACCCATGACTATCGCCCATTTATTAATTATTCAGGCTATTCAATGCACTGCGACCTAAAAGATCTTTTTTGCATCTATTAAACAACTAAAACAATTCTAGACTATTTATAAATCTTATAATTGCTGTGTGCTTGATTTTACCTGAGTGGTTTGGAGTCAATATGTTCCGATGTTTCCTGCTCCTCATGACAGAGTCGAGAGGTATCGTTTTCTACCACACCTATTTTCTTCATATGGGAATTGAGTCTACATTGCCCAGTAAGAACAGCGTCCACCCTAATATGTGTGGGATTAATAAGTCCCTTCGACTGACGCATGCCTGTTTGGCCTCTCCAGTAGTCGAGTCGAGATCCCTTTGTTCCCTTTCACATATCAAATTGTTCATGAAACTGTTTGTAACCCCGCAGAAGGGCTCAGGTCCAATGAAAGGAGTGCTTGCATCTTCCATTGCAAAGAAGTCAGTCATTTCGTTACCCTCGTAGCCCTCATGTCCCGGCACCCACATGTGGATGACAGGATTCTTTGCTGCCAGGGCATTGAGAAATTAAAAAACATTCCCAAACCAGCCTCGATTGAAACGAGTATTTTTTGCCAGGGACTTTAGAGCCGCCTGGTTTTCCGAGAAGATGCATATTTTGGTATTACGGGTGCCCCTACGTATGCATTCTCTCGCACATATCTCTCAGGCATGGAACTCCGTCTGAAATATGTAAACTGTTTTCCCACATTACGATTGCTTTCCGAAATCTTGGTCCAATAATTTCGGCCCCCGTATAGCCATCTTCCATCTTAGATCCATCAGTGTACCATAACTGTGAGTATCCTTTTGGGATCATATCGCTACTCCTCGAAGCCGAACTGTCATTGATGACAAAGTGTTTGGAGAAGACTAGATTGCTAGCCATCTTGTCTATAGATGGATAGAAATGGATGGATAGACATCGAGAGCCCCAAACGGTGTCCAGGATCTTTGTATGTCCTGTGAGATTGCCTTCTTTAAGATTAGATAGATTGGGCAGCCTTAGTGCCGCACTGGTTGGTTGCCATCCTTTTAACCATGAGGTGTGGAGGAGTGGGTCCAGTCAGAATTCCTAAGGCGTGCGCATTGCTCTCGTGACACTTCTGAATGTCGCCGTTTTGCCTGGATTCATAGATGGATTATCGAATTCAACATATTCAGTGTATTTAATAGAATGACTTTAATATTAGTAAATTTTTTCTCGCCAAATACATAAATGAGAGTCTTTAAGGATTCCCTCCTAATTTGTTGGAAATTCTATCACAATGGCTAGTTGGGTATAAAAATGTATAAGTTGTGAAATGTTGCTGATGCTAAGATTGATATTATGGCATACATACATATAGTTTTGCTCTACACTCACTCGTTCTTTCTTCTTTTACCAATTGCTCGTCCCACATTATACCAACTATTTGCACTGAACAACTAAAACTTTTTGTATAAACAAAAGTTGTGCAAAGAAACAAAGCAAAAAAAAAAAAAAAAAGAGAAGAAAAAAAAAACAAAAAGGGAAAACAATTCAACAGGAAAATTCTTCAAATCTCTACCCGTATTTATATACATGTATTATATATGTATGGTACGAGTAGCAACAATAAGAGCACACAATGAGATGGCGCTAGAATTGTTGGAATAAATGGTGGGGTTGTCTGAAATATTTCTACATTTACACTATGCGAGGCGAGGGTGGCGCAACGACAGTTTAATTGTTCAAATAGACAGAAATGGATAGATGGATATATAGAGCGAAAGAAAGAAAGAGAAATATATGAAAATACATTCAAACACACACACACACACACCCACATATATTTATATAGTTATATGTACTTATACAATAAAACAAATTCGAAAAGTAACAAAATAACAAATCCAGAATAAATTTACAAGTTTATTACAACTTCATCAGCATACAATGTATCTGCAAGAAATACGAACAAGACCAAGAAGAATATTAATAAGAAGTACATAGAAACATTGTTTATGCTATGACTTAACAATCAAAATGCCAACCAGATATCAATGTAAGAATACGCTTATAATACATACAACCCAAAGGCACATACTTGTACGATATATGTATCAATTCGCAAGTACTTACCAGCATCGTCATACAAACACGTCCAATTATATTATTTTGGGGAAAAATAATTGAGCTCTTTTCAATACAAAAACCGAAAACAATCATTTAAGATTTAGAAAAATTCTCAACTTTTGCCAACTCATCACATTTATATGTGTAAACTGGCTTTGTCGTGGTGGAATCATCATCAAAATTAATCAAATAATTCTGACCTTTGTATGATTCCATTCCAAACCATCCAAAGGCACAGCACCACACCCTGAGAATACACCGTAGGCAACTGTTAACAAAGCTCTGAATCTTTCCAGTTAGATGGTCGGTTACAAGCCAGGTCTCGCATCCGTAGAGCAGTACTGAGACAACATTGGATTTAAATAGTCAAATTTTTGTTTGGAAGGACAAGCTTTGGATTGGAACCCCCAAGAAAGCCGTAAGAGGGATCGCCCTAAGACCACGTGGAGGAAATCCTTAGAAAAAGAAATCGACTAATGCGGAAAATCGTGGAACGAATTTAAAATACTAGCAAAAAACAGGACCAGCTGGAAATGCTTTATTGAGGCTACAGTGCTACAGTGGGTGATACAGGAAATGATGATGATGATAATGCTGAGAGGTGCGCAAGACCAAACCTTAGCACTTAGTCAACGGATCATCGGAAGAACTAGGAGGACTATAAACTTAAAAAAAAAAAAGGAATATAGAAAAGAGAAAATTCTGCCTCTGTCGGACCTGTGATGGCACCTATGTTGTGCCCTGCAATGACTCTGATCAGTATAGAAATTTCGCCAAACTTCTGTCAGTTCTTTGACAAATACTTCCATAAATCTACATGATTCGAGAAGAGATAGGAACCTAGAAACTATGTCTAGTTTGAACTGTTCCAATATAGTATACGTGGTAATAAAGCGGTGCTAATCACTAATTATGTCTTTCAGAAGAAAGCACCCATTACAACAACATGATTCGAGTTCAGACTACATCCTTTTATGGATGGTACCCACAAAATTCCAAAATTTCCGGTTCGTAGGCGATAGGTGGGTACCGTTCAAAATAAAAATCATTTCGATATTAATGATACCTCCTTTGGTTATCGAACCCGCTGTCTGCGACTCAGAAGGCCAACGCAGCAACTGCACAGCTTATGCCGAAAATTTGTTCTGCCGTATGAGAACATAACTACGTTTGGTTTATAGACGGATCAAAGACACAAGAAGGTACAACCGCCAGGATATACCGTCCTAATACTCGTATATCCGTAGCAATGGGTTCGTGGCCAACTGTCTTCCAAACAGAAATACACACCATTGAACTTTGTGCACGTCACCTACATGCCAAGGGCTCAAAGGCGCACGCATCCTTATTTACTCAGACAACCAAACTGCCATCAAATCTCTCTCCTCATCCTACAAAAACTTTCTATGCGAAATAAGGTCACATTGTGTTGGGTACCGGGACACAACGGGATTGAGGGCAATGAAGTGAGGGACGAACTAGCGAGATCTGGCTTGTCTTCTCCACTTACAGGCCCTGAGCCTTTCTGCGGTATAAGCTGGGCATCGAAAGGCCTCCACCAAGCGAAAACCCTCATCAGCTTTGTTACAGCTTTTGACAGAATTAGTGTTAGCAGAACAAATCTACGCCTATTAGCCGGCTATCTTTCAGGACATAACTGGTTAAAGTACCATCTCCACAAAATGGGATTATTCTCTGACACGGAATATAGACTCTGTCTGGAGAAGAATGTAACATCGATCCATATCTTTTACGAGTTTCCCAACACCAGCTTCAATCATCAAAAGTTCGACAAGATCAATTCTATATTTTATAGAAAAGATAGAGGAGATTCTAGTGTCGTACATGGGCTCGGGTAATAAATACCTCTTATGGTCGCAGTGCCCATAACATTTGTGGTTGGCCCTTAGAGGTATAAGCCGTAGGGCTCATATCCTCTAATAGACTTCAGTCTGGTTTCGCGTGATCCAATTGATGAACAAGGCATTTGTCCTTGCTCCAACATCACGCTCTCTTTTGACTGATAGATTAATTGAAAAACTGGTCCATCATTGGCAAAATGATCGGCCAATTCATGCCGTGCGACACCGCAACGTCCTAGAACTTAAAAATGCAGCACTCTTTGTGTGTTACAATTTAAGTCAGAGTCCAAGACAGAGTCAGATACTTTGGGAATTTGTTTCCTCACCTGCATGATCATTTATTCATATACTTTAAGTGACAATGTCAAACGCATAATAGAGCATTGTCATTTGCAACCAATATTTCTGTAGCACTTACTTACTTATTTATGTGGCCATTAGAATCGAAAATCGATTTAGACCGAGCCTAGCATGCTTCACCAGCCAGCTCTTTCCTTCACTAGTTGGCGCACAGTTTGAAATTCCAAGCGCTGACAAGTTCTCCAGTACTTGATCTTTCTACCGGAGGTGGTTAGGTCTTCCTCTTCTGCGTCGTCCACCAGCGGGTTCCGAATATAACACCTTCTTCTTCTTCTCACTTTACTATGTCGGTGTCGGCATACAGCTCATACAGCTCATGTTTGTACCTTGTTCGATACTCGCCACCAATGCAAAATAGGTCCAAAAATCTTGCGTAAGACTTTTCTCTAGAAAACTCCAAGCTTTCTCTTATCTGAGGTGGAAATTGTCCAAGCTACGGCGCCATATATAAGAACAGGCATGATAAGAGACTTGTAGAGTGTGGTTTTCGTTTTGCTCGAGAGAGGGCCCGTTATCAACAGTGACGTGTTGTCCAAGTCGCTGGGACTCTTTGTTTATTGATACTAGGTACTTCGTCTTCCCCTCGATCCTCTGAGAATGCACCACTAACTGCTCGTGTGTTCATGCGGCAATTATGAGTAAAATTCTAATTCATCCTATGAATACAATTTTTCTCTCAAGTGCCACTTTGTATTATGTTAAACAATTAAGCTGCTGATTCAATACTTATTCCCCAACTTATTCTCAAGGCAATTGAGAAGAACTAACAAATTTGTTTCTGGCAAAGTTTTTGGCTTCAATCAAAAAAAAAAAAAAAAAAAAAATGATGCAAAAAAATGAATATGTAGTTGATGAAGAAGAAGAAGAAGAAGAAGAAGAAAAGTAATAGAATATAAAAATAAGAACAACAACAACAACAAAAACAGAAACATTGTAGAAATATGCTAAAATGTTGTTTTTTTTTTTTTGTTGTTTTTCTTACAACACGTAATGAGGGTCAAAGCATCTAAATGTTGCAAATGTATGCTAAATAGATTAGCAAGCAGCAGTAGCAACAGCAACAGCACCCTCTAAAATACAAACGCATACATATACAATAAGCAAAGGATCAAATAAAGTAGCATTGAATAAAAGGTGGCAAACAGCATAGTGCTGGCAGGCAGGCAGGCAGGCAGTCAGGCAAGCGCGAGTGTCAGAAAAATCAGTGAAAGAAGAGCAAGAAAATAAAAATACATCAATATCACCACTAACATCATCACTCGCCGACGACGACGTCCACAACAAGAAAATTATGAACTTCCTCTTGACAGTTCATTGATGTTGACAGATGTGTGGGTTTATAGACTGACACTATTGTAATTTCTGATTGTGTGTGTGGTGTATAGTGAGTCCAACAGCAGCAGCAGCAGCAGCAGCAGCAGCAGCAGCAGCAGCAGCAACGGCATGAATTTATTTATTTCGTTATTATTCCTGTTGTTGGAATAAATGAAGTTGTAATCGGAAGTAATTCGTTTGTAGGGTTGCCAGCAGATTTCTTCTCAACAATTATTACATACATGCCAGACATATTTTAGTATAAATAAATACCACGACTACTACTACTACTACTACTACTACTACTACCGCTACAACAATAACAACAACATTGGGAAGAGAGCTAAAGTAAGCGACAATTTGTACAAATTGATCTGACGGATATGCCACCGGGGATGTGTGTGTGTGTGTGTGTGTTGCATTCGCATCAATTGAATCGTGCGGCGGAAAGGGTGCAAGCAAATGATATCAAACCATCATGAATGTTATTGCTATGTTGTAGAAAAGTGTACCCTACATATACCGGGAAGCGTTCGTGCGTGCATGCATATGTTCATTTTGGACGAGTGTATGTGTGTGTGTGTGTGTGTATGTGTGAATGTCGACAATTCAATATATGTAGGTATGTTTTTTATTTGGCGATTATTTTATTGCATTTGTTGCTTTGTTGTTGCTTTGTTGTTGCATATGTAGGTATTGCTTGCTGGCCACACAAATCCATGTAGATAAAGGGTTTTCCATTAGGGACATAACAATTTCGTATCTTTATATGAACGCAACCTTAAACCTTTTTAATCAACTGTCAATGTCAAAACGTTAGTTAAAGTCAACATTTTCATCATGGTAAAGTTCATGAACCAGCAACGTTTGGAAATTATTAAAAATTACTACCGAAATTCTGAGTCGGTGGTCGCAACTTTAAGAGCAATAAGCAAAATATGCATTATTGGTCAGCAACAAACCCACAAGTGCTTCTTGAGACACCGTTGTACCCGCAAAAAGTTACTGTTTGGTGCGGTTTTCATGCCGGAGGTGTGATTGGGTCGTATTTTTTTGGTGGATGAAAACGACCGTCATGTTACCGTCAATGGAGAGCGATATGGTGCTATGTTGGAAGATTATTTATGGCCAGAATTGGATGAACTTGACATCAGCGTTATGTGGTTTCAACAAGACGATGTCACTAGCCACACAGCACACGTCACACATCGATTTATTGCAAGGCAAATTCGGTGAACGTGTTATCTCGAGAAATTGTCCGGTCGAATGGCCGCCTCGTTCATGCGATCTAACACCATTGGATTTCTTTTGATGGGGCTTCATTAAGTCACTGGTCTCCGCCTACAAGCCAGCAACTTTAGACGAGCTCAAAGACAACATCCAATGCGATATTGCCAACGAACGTTCCGATCGAAATGTGTGCTAGAGTGGTGGAAAATTGGATCCAAAGAATCGACCGCTGTAAACGGGCTCGTGGTGGTCATATGACCGAAATCGAATTTCATTCATAAAATGTAATGCTTGCAATATATTCACAATAACTCAATATCTCAAATATTTCTGTGTTTTATTTATAGATGAAATTGTTATGTCCCTAATGGCAAACCCTTTATATAGCTACGTATTTATTTACACTTAATAGATTCAATTCGTTCGTTTTAGTAATACCAATGCATCACATTGACAGACAGCATTCTTTCCCTTTGAAATGTAAATAGGATTTTCTATTACGATTGTAACAGTTGGATTATTTTCACTTTGTGATTGTACCTTTGTTGTTGTTGTTGTTGTTGTTGTTGTTGTTGTTGTTGTTGTTGTTGTTGTTGTTGTTGTTGTTGTACTTTAGTTTTTTCCATACAGTAGTCAAAATACATCGAAATGATGACAATTGGTGGTATGCTGTTTTACCAGAACAATTAATCCCCGAAAGGATTAACACTTTTACACTTTTTCCTTATGAAAATCACTTATTAGCCTGTGTAAATACACTCATGCTGTTATGATTTAAAGGTTTTGCGATCATTTTCTATATAACGTTGTTTTTGTATTTGATTTGTATTTTAACACATATTAGACATATGTCTACCGTAGTATCATTGTGCAAGTTGAGTACACTTAGACGTTTAATTGCGAAAAAAAAAATAGATAAATGCAATATTAAGAAGCAAGTACTTGAAAATATAGGGTATGTAGGCATAGCCCAATGTGTGTGTGTGTGTGTGCATAATGTGCTTCGATGAACTCTGTCAAACAGCTGTCAAAAGAATATTGAAAAGCTTCATTTGGGTAATAGTTAAATAAATCTTAATTACCATTCATCATGATAAATAGTCAAATATACTCCCAAAATAAAAACTAATCATTTGTGCTGAAGCGTTATTATCATTCGATATTAGCAATTTCATAAAAAAATACGCGTATAACAAGCCATTCATTCAAGTCTGTAGGAAAAATATGAAAAAAAAACAAAATTTTGACAAAACTCAATTTTATTATTCAACATAGTTGCCTTCGACGGTGATACAATGAGTTTAGCGATTTTCCAACCACTTCGATACCACTTTTGTAGTACGATTTCTCCTACTCGTCAAAGTAGGCCTCAGTAGATCTCGATTACTGCATCATCGGACTTAAATTTCATTCCAGAAAGCATTCTCTTGAGATCTGAAAACAGGAAAAAGTCGCTGGGGGGGGCTAAATCTGGAGAAAATGGTGAGGTGAGGGAAGCTGAATTCGAAACCCAAAAATTTATTCAATTTTGCCATCGTTTTCATCAATTTGTGACATTGTCTTAGTGAAACAACACTTTCTTCCTTTGCAAATGTGACCGTTTCTTTGCGATTTCAACCTTCAATCGGTTCAAAAGTTGAGAATAATAGTCGCTGTTGATTGGATGGTTCCTTTTTGAATATAGTCGATGAATATTATTACGTTCGCATCCCAAAATACAGACGCCAGCACCTTACCGGCCGACTGTTGCATCTTTGCTCGATTTGGATTCGATTCGTCGACTGCTGTCCATGCAACTGACTGTCTCTTGGATTGTGGTGTGTAATGGTGAAGCCATGTTTCATCCATTGTCACATATCGACGATAGAATTCAGTTTTATTGCGATTTACCGGCGCCAAACACTCCGTTGAAGCTCCGACTGTGAGCTCACGCGGCACCCACTTTGCACCAAGCTTTCGCATACCGAAATGTTCATGTAAAATGGTAAAAAACACTACCATCTAATATCATTACAATGTCAGCTAGCTTATGCACCTTCTATTTGCGATCGTTTATAATCAAATTGTGAATTTTTTTGATATATGCTGGAATAACAGCCTGCTTTCTGCATCATTTGTTCTGGTACGACCACGTTTAAATTCAGCAAACCACTTTTCTATCATTTGTATCGATGGAGCCGAGTTTGGATAATGTTTATTAAGCCATTTTTTGGTTTCCAATGTATTTTTTTTTTTTTTTTTTCATTAAAAAGCAATGCTTTATCAAAACACGAAATTCACTTTTATCCATTTTTGTTTTTTGCAATAACAAAAGTTGCTTCACACAAAATGCTATAACTCACAATTGTCAGATTTTTGTCAATTTTATACATGTGTCGTTTGAAGATTAGAACTCTATATGTCAACCTACACACTTATTGAATGACCTGTTAGAGCGAGTTTCAGTTCAATAGTTTTATATATTCATGCGAAAAGTACAATCGAGAACATGCTATTGTATGAACAAATCTATTTGTTGGCAAATTTTATAATATATAATAAATTTTACCTTGATAAATTAATATTTTCGACCGTAAAGTGGGAAAACATACTTACGAAAGCATATTATTGCATGGAAGGTAGGTGTTGATTTAATCTGATTCAATCCATTTTCGAATATGTTTATTAGTTTGAAAAAATAATGGCATTTACCGACTTTCAGCTTGATAACTTTATAATTTTTTGTGCGCAAAGAGCTTAAAAGTACATAAGGAAGCATATTATTGTATGGAAGGTAAGCGTGGTTTTCACCTAATCCAGCCCATTTTCGAATATGTCTATTTATTTCTAAAAATAATAGCATTTACCGATTTTCAGCTCGATAATTTAATATTATTGTGCGCAAAGAGCTAAAAAATGCAAACGGAATCACAAATTTGTATGGGAGATAGGTGTTGTTTTTATCCAATTCAGCCCATTTTCGCGTGTGTCTATTACTTAATAAATATAATTGTATGTACCGAGTTTCAGCTGAAACTCAGTACGCAGTTCTGAATTCGTAATGTTTTTTCATGCTGTAGATTCCATTTTATACAAAACATTAACATCAACTGAGGCCATGTGTAAAGCATAGTTACTGGTATGGTTTTACCGATCTCTGTACTTTCACCATCGTGCTCGAACAATCGGTTGTGATGGTGACGACATTCTTTGATAAATTCAGATTTACTGACTTTAAATGTTCTGGAGAACCGTAAAGCCATTTGTGAAAGTTATTATGTACAATTCCATGAGTTGCTGCAACCGTCTGAAACAATTACTGCCGATGTCATTACTGACCCGCGGCAACTAATACGTTTGAAGTGACCTATTGAAGCAAAACGACACAAGAAATTAATTTTTCAATATGACAACGGGAGACCACACAAAGCTCAACCGGTTAAAAAGTATTTAGAAGAACAGAACTGGGAAGTATTACACGATCCACCATATTCAACAGACATTGCTGTATTAAAGTGGCGTATCCAAGGTAAGGGACCAGGGGAATAAATCCCCCCCCTTGGCTAATGGACTTGTTAAAAAATAAAAATAATAATTTATAGATATTTTGAAAATAATTCTCATAACTTTTACCTCATACTTTTTTCATCTTTTCCCGTCCCCCCTTGCCAAAATCCTAGCTACGCTACTACTCCATCAGATTACTATTTGTTTCGGTAGATGCAGTCAGCTGTTTCTGGAGAACGCTTTGATTCTTATGAAAGTATAAAAATTTTGTATTGAGAGGTGGGTAGCATCAAAAGACAATCACTTCTTTAGAGATGGAATTAGCAAATTGCCTGAAAGATGGGTCATATGTCATAGCTTCTGATGGATCGTACTTTGATTAAGATTACTATGTAAAATGTGCTTTAAAAAATATGAATTTTTGATTAAAAAACCGAAATTGTATGGTTATACAACCGATAAATATTTTATCTGAATTGCTGTGTGTGTCAGTCATTTTTGCTAGAATTTTTCCTTGTACCCTAAACATTTAGTTGTCAGCTGTTTTATTAAAAATATGCCACAATTACTAATAAAAATATTGCTTTTAGCAACCCCGGGATTTGAATAGACTTATCCCGGAATTTTCGAGACTTTAAAAAGTCCGGGATCTCGTGACATCCCTAGTAAGGAAGCGTGGATTTCATTGGATTATGTCTTGTTTTCTATTGTATCTTTTCTTAACTTATTGTATCTTTGCTTAACTTCTTATGTACTAAATTTCAGTTCAATAACTTTATATTTTCGCGCGTAAAACGTGAAAACGCACATTCAACAACCTGCTTTTGTATGGAAAGAAAATGTAATTTGTAACTGATTACGTTCATTTTGTAATGGATGTATTTTAAAGTCAATCCTTACTTTGTATAACAAATTTGAGTTTGATAAATTCATATTTTGGAATGTAAAGTATGAAAACATCCATTCAACAACCAGCTTTTATATGGGAGGTAGGAGTAATTTTCAACTAATTATATTCATTTTGGAACGTACTAATTTTGTGATAAAAATAACTTTACAAACCAAGTTTTAGTTCGAAATCTTTTTATTTTCGTTTGTAAAGTGTAAAAACCTACATTCAACAACCAGGTTTTGTATGACAGGTAGGAGTAGTTTTCAACTAATTATGTTCATTTTTGAACGTAGTAATTTTGTAATAAAAATAACTTTACACACCAAGTTTTAGTTCGAAATCTTTTTATTTTCGCGCGTAAAGTGTAAAAACATATATTCAACAACCAACTTTTGTATGGGAGGTAGGAGTAGTTTTCAACTATTTATATCCAATTTTGAACATACTAATTTTGTGATAAAAATAACTTTACAAACCAAGTTTTAGTTCGAAATCTTTTTATTTTCGCTTGTAAAGTGTAAAAACATCCATTCAACAACCAACTTTTGTATGGGAGGTAGGAGTAGTTTTCAACTAATTATGTTCATTTTTGAACGTAGTAATTTTGTGTTAAAAATAACTTTACACACCAAGTTTTAGTTCAAAATCTTTTCATTTTCGCTCGTAAAGCCTAAAAACATCCATTCAACAACCAACTTTTGTATGGAAGGTAGACGCAATTTTAATTCGCTTATATCCATTTTATAGCATATCTATTTTGTGATAAAAATAACTTTGTGTACCAAGTTTTAGTTCAATAGCTTAATATATTCTCTCATATTATGTGAAAAATCACATTCAACAACCTGATTTCATATGGGAAGTAAAGGTAATTTTTAACCTATTATGTGCATTTTTTAATTGTATCTATTTTGTAGTCAAACGAACTTTGTACATCAATTTTCAAATCAAAAGCTTTATATTTTCGCGCATAAAGTATGAAATCATACATTCACCAACCAGCTTTTGTATGGGAGCTGGGTGTTGTCACATCGTTTGTTATTTAGTGAAAATAATCTTATGTCCCAAAATTTTGAGCTTGATCACCTTGTAATAACATCAATTATCGTCTACACAGTCATACTGATAGTCAAACCGCCGTGGCTACAGTCTAAGATTATGATCGTATTCCTTTTTACATTTGCCCTCCTTCTCATCATTGTCGATAATCAATTACAATGCGCATGCTTATAATCTGTTAATAAAATTTGCATTCAAATACGTGGCACACGAATAATTTCATTTTTTGACATCTGCAATGCAACTACATATTACATATCGTATGACTGACTGACTGACTGACTGACTGAGTGATATGTATCTGGTTTCGATATGAAACCAGATATGTAATATGTTCACTGTAATCCACAAATATACATTTAAACTATCATACCTTTTTCATTTAATGTTTACCGATCATATTGAAAGGGTGCATTAACTCGTACTCATACACATACGATATACCAGCCAACCACCACACATGACATCTTGACATCTTTATGTGGTTCACGAAAGTCTAATACAGATGTTCAAGTGTCAGGCCATTCAGTCAGTCAGTCAATGAGCGTATGCATTCGACAAAAGCAATTTTGAAGCAACAGTCAGCAAACCAAAGTGATATGATATTACCATTATCATATCTGCTACATCAAGTCGCATGAAGCATACGAATCTATGTATTCATGTAACTGATCTAAACGTAAAGGATGTATTGCACATATATACGATACGATACATATGGATAAACGGGTAGAGAAATCATATAAAAAATATACTTACTATTCGTTGTTGTGTGTGACTCGAGCAAGAGGCAAACAGTGACAAGTTCTTGCGCACCCGCCGCGATAAGATTACTTATCTTGAAAATTGATCGTTTTCGAAACGAAATGATGTGGTGGCATTTTCAACTTGTCTGCGACTTCATATTTTATACAATTTTATTTACATTTAACATATCATACATGTATATGTATATAAGCATATTGTCGCTATGGCTTGCTATCGTGGTAACAGCAGCAACAGAAGAAGCAGAAGTTGTCGACTAGAAATATAAGATTGAAAGCGATCACCATAGATTTGATTATTCGGTCAGTGGCAGTAGATACATAGAATAGATATGTACATTTATGGATATAGCTCAAATGATTATGCAGCAGCAGCAGCAGCAACAACAGCAGGGGTTATTCGATTTCGATTGTTTCTTGTTGTTGTTGCTTAAACAGAAATTAGTCAGTATTAGAAGATCGCGTGTGCAACGTAAATATATATGTATTATGTATATGCAAACAGATACGATACGATACGATACATGCAATACATTTGACGCATAAATTGTGAATTGTCACATCAACTTTAATTATAACCCGCGATGTGAGACTATGTATGTATTTATGTTAAATCAAATTGAATTAAAATATCAATATGTAGCTATGCCTACACATCTTATTTGAAATTTTTTGTTAAATTGGTATGATCATTGGTCGATCAGCAGCTATAATTATATTTTAATTTGGGGAAAAACTATCGGGTGGGAACATTTTTTTTGTATAATATGTTTTTAAGATCACCAGAGACAGCAGATGCATTTGCCACTCGACTATCGGATCTGCTTATGCAGAAAACTCCCCCACTTGATGATACATGCGCACGATGGACACATAGTATATCCCACTCCATGACTACTGCTGCCGAGGATGTAATCGGTTACTAGCGGCCTCTGAGCAATGAGTGGTATGATCAGAAGTGTCGTGACGCTACCGCAGAGAAAGATGCCGCCTACAGAAAAACCCTGCCTGCCGACGCAACGCCAGCTGATCGAGCGAGCGGTATAGAGAGAAAAGGAGTACAGAGAGACGTCTTTTCAGGCGAGTCTCATTCTTGTGTACCGACAAGAATTAGACTCGATAATTCTTCGAAAAGATCAAGCACCTGAGTGGCGGTTTAAATCCCAGAGCCTCTTCTTGTCATGACGGATGAGATAGTCTGATTACAGGTGTCCAGAGTGTACTGACTCTATGGAGGGAACACTTCTCCATGTCACTGAATGGTGATGCTACGAACAATTCCGCCAGTGGAGGAGATTGCCCGATAACCCCAATTACAGATGATAGTGTTGATGTTCCACCACCCGACTATGATGAGGTTGAAACGACCATTTTAAGACTGAAAAACAACAAATCTGCAGGTGCTGATCACCTGACTGCCGAGTTGTTTAAGACCGGAGGCAATGAGCTGCTCGCCTGCATGCACCAGCTCATAAACAGAATATAGTAGGATGAAAGCATGCCTAATGATTGCAGGCTCAGTGTTCTCTGTCCCGTACATAAGAAAGGAGACCCCACAATTTGCGCCAACTACCGTGGCATAAGTTTCCTGAGCACCGCAATCAAGGTCTTATCATGCATATTGTGTGAAAGATTGAAAACCATGCTCAACAACCTGATTGGACCTTATCAGTGTGACTTCAGACCTGGTAAATCTATAAAATTTTTACACTGCGCCTAATCCTGGAGAAGACCCAAGAAAAACAGATCGACAAACACCACCTATTTGTTGATTATAAATGCGCTTTCAATAGTCCGGTAAGGGATTTCCTGAACGCAACAATGTCAGAGTTCGGTATTCCTGCAAAGCTCATTCGACTTAGTAGAATGACACTGGATAACTCCCGTTGTATAGTGAAAATTGGGAAGGACCTCTACGCACTTTTTAATAGCGAATGGGGTTTCAGACAAGGTGCTTCGTTATCGTGCAACTTCTTCAATCTTATTATGGAGAAAATAATACGAGCTGCTGATCTACGACATAATGGCACTATCTTCAACAAAAGTGTCATGCTGTTAACGTATGCCGACGATATTGACATAATCGGCATGAACATGCGAGCAGTCAGTGCAGCATTCTCAGAGTTGGAAAGAGAGTCGCGTCGAATGGGTCTTACACAGTATCTAGTGTCAACAAAAAAAGAGTTCCGGCGTCTTGGACAGCACGTCACTGTTGACAACTACGCTTTTGAAGTAGTAAGGGACTTTGTCTATCTTGGAACCAGCATTAATAGCAGTAATGACGTCAGCCTGGAGATATTGCGAAGGATTACTCTTGCAAACAGGTGCTACTTTGGACGAAGTAAGCAATTGAGAAGTTGAGCCCTCTCTCGAAGAACGAAAACTACACTCTACAAGTCTCTCATCATACCTATTCTTACATATGGCGCTGAAGCTTGGACAATTTAAACTTCGGATGACCGAATGCTTGGGGTTTTCGAGACTAAAGTCCTACGCAAGATCTTTGGACCTATTTGCGTTGGTGGCGAGTACCGAATAAGGTACAATCATGAGCTGTACGAGCTGTATGCCGATAATGACATAGTAAAGCACATCAAAATCCAGGGGCTGCGCTGGCTAGGTCATGTCGAGCGAATGGAAGAACCCGCTCCAGCTAAGAAGGTGTGATATTCGGAACCCGCTGGAGAACCACGCAGAAGAGGAATACCAGACCAAGTACTGGAGAACATGACGGCGCTTGGAATTTCTAAGTGGCCATATGCTAGCGAAGCATGTTATATTCGGCCTAAATCGATATTCGGTTGTTATGGCCACTTAAGGAAGTAAGTAAACCCTCGTACGTAGTCATATGTAGTCCAAATAATGTTGATTTTACTATCGATACTTCACATTACAATCGACTATCGACTTTTTTGACAAATTTCCCATATATAAATGTGTCAAAAAATCGATACTAGTTTTATTTGGACTATGACTACTATTATTTTGACTAGGACTACTGGTCTTTGAATTCAAATTTTGCATTTTGCATAACATTTTACATTGTATTGGCTTTATTTTCATAAAAATTAAATTTAATTGTCACAGGCAATAAGAAATTTTCGAATATTGACCAACTACAAATTATATGTCACATTTGATGGATTCTTCTGATTTATATATAAACTGTCTACAGGTATAAATTCTACAAAAAAAAAAAACAAAAAAAAAATGAAACGAAATATTCTATTATCTTATTTATTAATGACATAATAAAAAAATATGCCAACATCTTTCTTGAACTTATGCTCTAGCTGCCTGCCATCTCTTCTTATTGTTGTATTGCATTAAAAATGACATGGAAACATTTCGATGTAATCATAAAAATTTAAATAACAAAACCTATAATGTCAACTGTTTTGTACACATTTCAGATGAAAATGAACACTTTTAAAAATTCTATCTAATAAATGCATTAAAAAAAAAAACACAACAAAAGAACTAGAAGACCTAATGAAACTGAGAGAGAGAAAAGAAGAGAGAGAGAGAGAGAGAGAAAGAAAAACATTAAAAATAAAATAATAATAATGATAGTAATAAAAATACGCATAATGTGTATTTCCCCCATCTCCACGTTTAGTAGTGCCAGAGTGCTAGTGCTTGATGATGGCGGCTTGTGGTTGCTGACCAATTTGGTATTGCTATTGAATATTGTACGATATAATATATTCCCACGTTACATCTTCAGCGCTACTTTTAATTTATTCAAAGAAATCGAAATGTATCGAAACGTCAATAACAACAACAACAACAACAACAACAACAACAACAACGGCGACGGCTATAGCAACATCATCAGCTATCAATGTTGGTAAAGTTACATTTTTGTCGTAAATTTATGGCAACCAAAAAAAAAAAAAAAACAACAACAACAACAAAATTGAAGAAAATACAGTGGAAAATTCATGGCATGTTTAAAGGCATTTAATGGGCCATTTGAAATGATTTCTTTTGCTTACCAAAATAAAATAGAAAAAATCGAAAAAACAAAAAAACAAGAACAAATCTACATACGAAGTGGAAGTATATCTATATGACAGTAGTGCTAGTAGTAGTGCTATTAGTAGTAGTAGTAGTAGTAGTAGTAGTAGTAGTAGTAGTAGTAGTAGTAGTAGTTGTATCTAGTAGTAGATACTATTGATAGTCTTTCAAAGAAGACAACAACAAGAGGGAGAAACAGCAACAACAGCACAACATTGATACTTAAATTGGTGCCAAGCTTTTTTATTGTTGTTGCTGGTTTTTATTAACGACCTCTTTTCTTCTTCTTCTTCTTCTTCTTCTTCTTCTTGAACGATTCTTTCCGTTGCATTTTTATTTAGTTTCTTTCTGATACTTTAGCTAAAAAAACAACAACAACAACAACAAAAAGCTGTAAAACTTGTTGAAATACTCATAAAAACATAAAATCCATGGGTAAAGATTCTATTACATGATGCCAATACATTGATAACGCACCGATGCATTAAATGTGTGTGTGTGTGTGTGTGTGTGTGTGTGTGTGTGTGCATATCGGCTACATGCTGTGGTGGTGCTGTACAGTGCTGTATCTGTATACATGCTGATGAGTTCTGAAATGGGTGAACAAGCGGGCGCACGCACGCACTCTTGCACTTGTCGCATGCATGATGACTTGTCGCAACAGTATGTTGCACAATAAAGAGATTTTTATTGTTGCACAAACAAATATATACTTATTCGTGGGCACACACACACACACACACACACACACACACACACGGATGCTGTGTTATTTTTTGGTTAGAAAATATGCATAGGCTATGTTTATATTTGTATTCGGAAAGAAATTCTCACTCATAAAAATCAAATCCTCTCAATATTGTAAGTATGTAGGTAAAAGCACATTAGTACGTACATGTATGTACACATTTATGTATGTATGTGACGTTTCATATGAAAAAAGACATTGTAGTCATAAAGATTACTACACTGGCATCTATCTATTGGTGTCTCTTATCGGAAAGTTTTCTTATTTTTTTAATTTTTTTTTTTTTTATTTCATTTCATTTTACTTTACTACAAACGACATACATAACTATTAAAATTTAATGTCTATTGGATAAATAATTTCATTAAATTGTCTACAAACACGTGTATGTGTATCCAAATATGTGCATATACGTGTATATTGTATGTAGGATAATATTAGATAAATTTATTTACCACAATGTATTCAATTTTTTTTTTTTTTTATTTTATTACTTACTAGGTTCATACATATATATATGAAATAAAATCTGAAAATGCACCTGATGACTGTTTCATAATATAAATTTATTATATACATGCATTAACCGTTTCAAATTGAAGATATGCATGTGTAATTCGAATATTTATAAATAATATGATGCATGCAGAATAAATTTATAATTTGTCATCCATTACGCATAGTATTCTAATAACTAGGTCGTTGATACTATTGATTATGGAAGGGGCATTTAGAGGAGTTCCCCCCTAAAGGATGAAGATAAAATGATCTAACAATCGGCTGTGGCGGACCAAATTATACCCTGTACACCCGCATATCCGCATAACCATCTCTTTTCTTTTATTTCCACTACTTTCTTTCTATGGGAGCTCCATTAAAAAATGGACGTGGCACGCTAATTTCTTCCCAGATTAATTCCAACCACCATATTAATCTAAATGTCAATTATGGTTATTCTAGACAGACGATTGCCGATATTACTGCAGTTTGATTTTAAAATATATTCAGGCACTTTGTACGGGAGCTACTATAAAAAGTAGGTGTGGTTCGCCCATTTCTTGCAGGTCTATGTAGCAGTCTAATATAATGCTATGTGTCAAATATTGTTGTTCCAGATGGTATATTAAGTGAGTTATTGCAAGTCAAAGGTTTTGAAAATTCCGGGGAGCCCCCATAAGGTTTGGAGATAGGGAATCAGGTATTATCAGTGGAAATGTTGAAAAATTAATGATGGTCTGTCATACATTTTACTTCACTACAAGCACCCTAGGGGCGTTGGAAGCAAATTGAATGGCAGATTTGCAGCGAAGCCTCCCTCAGAGGTGAAGATAGTGGTAAGTGCATATATTCAGGAAAAGTATTGGGAAGCAAAGGAAGCATACGAGTTGGTCATATATTTTATTACTCTAGCGCTTAGGATTTTTACTGATATTTGTATGAGTTTTGATCTCGAGTCGTCAACATTTATCTACATTCCACCTCACTTGGCTCATGCAGTTTTTACTGAATATTACAAAAATATCCTTACAATTATTATTACACTGGCAAGAGATCATGTGTTAACACTTGGTCAACTCTGCATTATCGTCAACATTATCAACAACTCGATTGGATCTTATCTGTATGGTTTCAGGGGTGGTAAATCCACTATAGACCAGAATAACGCATACAAATAATTTTCAGAGATGAATCAGAAATCAACACGCATCACTTATTTGTGAATTATAAAGCTACTTTGTACAGTCTAATAAAGGTTTCATCATCATCATCATCATTTGGCGCTACAGCTCATTGTGAGCTTTGGCCTGCTGAACAATACGCCTCCATGTTACTCGGTCTTTTGTCGTCTCTTTTCAGTTTTTCACTTGGAGTTTCTTTAAGTCTTCATTTATTTCGTCCGTCCATCTTGATCTTGGTCTTACTCTTGCTTTGTTGGTGAATGACTTCGAATCTAGTATTTTTCTTTGAGATCTTGAATCCACATTCTTGTTACATGGCCTAACTATCTTATGCGTTGTGCTTTGATAAATCGCATCACGTTTTCGCCTTGAATTAGCTGATCAAGCTCGTCGTTCCACCTTATTCTCCATTCGTCAGGTCCAATTTTTCATTCGAAAGTCATCAGTTTAGATTTGTCTTTCTCGCTCATATTCCAAGTTTCAGTTCCATAGCACAAGACTGGGCGTACCAAGTCTTATACGGTGCAAGTTTGAACGCTCTGTTAAGAAGAGTCTTATGAGTGATGAAAATAACCTATTAGCTGCTTGGATTCTTTTGTCGATTGTGACGCTCATGGCGTTATCTGCTGTTAGTTTGAAGCCAAGATATGTAAATGTTTTAACTATTTCAATAAGGGGTTACCTCTATAAATTTATATCTGAAGTCGGTATTCCAGCAAAACTGGCTTCACTTTGAAAAATGACAATGATTAACTTCCGTTGTGCAGTTAAAATTTTAAAAGACCTCCTCAGATCACTCTTCCTATCGTTCCCGTTTCAAGAGCGGTCCATCTAATTTCTTCAGTACTTTTCCGCTTGAAGTCTGGACTGGTAGTCAGCATTAACCCTCTATGGAACGTAATAAATTTACGCTGAAACAACTTTTAGGAAATTTTGCAAACTAAGAGTGGAATGCATTGATTGAAAAAGAGTTTTTACCGAAATACTGCACCAATTCGCCAGACTGACTTGCTAGTGAACAGCACTCCCAGCCCTCGGCATCGTATGGTGGGTGCCGTGGTAGCCGATCGTGTGCAACCCAGTTCAGGAATATCTACTCGCGGTCGATCTCAACAATTCAACATTCCAGACATCTGTTTTATAACAATTTCGCACAAAAATGTCTGAATTATCCGCTTACAAAGTCCAAGCTACTCAAAAATTGAAACAAATAACCATTCGTTTCGTTATCGCTTCTAATTTGGAGCATAAGAGCAGCTCGAATTAGACATAGCATTTTGCAGCAAACTCATATTTTCTGTCCAGGCGCATTATCATCCCAACGGCTATGTGCCCCAACAACATTGTCGAACTTGAATAAAGGAAAATCCGCACGTGATTGTCGAGAAGTGCGGATCGTGATTTTGAAGTGGTGGTATCATTGCGCCATTTTTTATTTATGGTCTTACAAATAGGTTGCGCTATGGCACAGCGAATCACGCAATCGATCTTTTATCGATCTTTTGCGCGCTAAGTTCGTTTATCGTTTCTCAATTGTCTTGGGGTTGATGCCGCTTGGTCATTTCAAAACTTATATTTGTTGCTATTCAATTTTTTTTATGAGAATAATACAGAAACAACCCAAGTCCATTCCACGGTATATGCCTTAACATATCGTCTGTCTTATTCGTGCGATAGAAGTTTTCAAAAAGAAATCCTACTCAAAATCGTTGGACCTATTTGCGTTGATATCGAGTGTTGAATAAAGCACAAGCATTAGCTGTGTGACTCGATATAGACAAACATTCTCCAGCCAAAAGGGGTTGTATTCAAAGTGCCCTGAAGATCACTGACTAAGAGAGAGATCCAAACTTTGGTGTAATACTCAAATACTGGAATACCATACCTCTTAAATTTACAACTGGCACTAGTGATGGAAGAACATAAGCGACTTGCTACATACTTGATACAGACAAACATTCTCCAGCCAAAAGGGGTTGTATTCAGTATCGCCTGAAGAACACTGACAAAGTGGGAGACCCAAATTTTAGTATAATGATCAAGTCCTAGATCAAGTAAAGAACTAATTTACTAATCGACTTGCTAAACATTTCGCATTCCACCAAAATAGAGTAAAGCCTGTTATCATGACCTGATAGGAAGAAGAGAAAGACTGACGATATTCGAAATATTGCCATGATAAGAAAAATAATGTCGCCTTATCAGAGCCCTTGACGAAAAGTCCGAACTGGCTGTGCTTCATAACGGTAACATCAGCAACCTATTATCCACCAATTCGGACGTAAGACAAGGTTGCCCCCTGTCGCCACTTCTCTTCGCCATCGTTCTGGACGACATCATGAGCCAACTTACATTATACAGGAGAGTCATCGTATGGAATTTTAGCAGGCAGCTGGAGGATTTGGACTTCGCCGATGACATCTGCCACCTCTCACACAAATTTATCGACATGCAAGCGAAGGTGGAGAGCTTAGTCGCGCTGGCACATACTGTCGGCGTGGAGGTCAACATCGCCAAAACTAAGGCCATGAGAGTTCATCATAAATATGCAAGCCATCTAATGGTAGATGGATGACCGGTGGCAATTGTTGAAACTTCTGTTACCTCGGCTGCATTATTACGACAGACAGCGGAACTAATGAGGATGTCAACTGCAGGTTAAACAAAGTAAGGACGGCGTTCGGGCGACAGCATGCAGTGTAGGCGAGCTCGCGAATCTCCAGGCGCACAAAACTGCAAATATTCAGCTCATGTATGTGCTCAGTGCTGTTGTACGTAAGTAAAATATGACTGATCTCTAACACCATCACACAAAAGCTACAAACTTTCGTCGTCAACAAATGCCTCCATATCATCTGTAGAATATTTTGGGTGAGCACCATCAGCAACGATGCGCTGTGGAGACTAACGATTGAAGAACTCGTCCTGTGACAAATCAAAAAGCAGAAAGTGACGATGGGTGGGTCACACGTTAAGAAAACCTTCAGATAGAATTACAAGATGGGCACTCGACTGGAATCCGCAAGGCAGCGAGGTCGCAGTCGACCAAAAAATACTTGGAATAGATCGATATTGCGCGAGCTAGCTGATGTCCAACACAACAAGGGACGGCACAGAACCGTGTGCGATGGAAGAGTCTTGTTCAGGCCCTATGCTCCCGAGAGGGGTGAATAAGAGGGGAAAAAAGCAAAATAATAATAATAACGAAAAACGACAGCTGGAGGCATTGAATGCATAGATGTGCTTTAAAAATGATTCAATAAAGAAATGAATTTTAATCCAATTAATGAGTCCAACAAGAGTTTCTCATAACAAATTTTTCAGTGATAATATGGCAGCTTCTGAAGCTTACATAAACTGTAAAAAAAAAGGCTCACAAATGATGAAAACAAAGCAAATATTATTTATGATAGTAGCATAGAAGAACGTTAAGTTCCAATTTCCTATTCGAATTTAGCAATTCATTCATGGAGTTTTTTTTTTTTTTTGCATTGTCAAATTTGACATCTGTCACATTAGAGGCTACTTAAATTTATTCACATACCAAATTATATTGTACCATCATCATGTTTCATTATTCGTATTTACATAAGAAAAAACAGATTGGATATATTAAGAGCATATAATACCTTGACAATAGCAACTATTTTACATATGTATGTATGTTATGTATCTATTTATAAGAATAATTTTTATGGTTTATTTTCATAAGCTTATCATTTTAACAATATTCGATCGCTGTATGTTTTTGCAAAACATATATTGTACTACTTGTATGTCTGTATCGATGCATAAAGGGCTTAAAGCAATAATAATAAAAAGAAAAAAAGATTTTTCCACAATTAATATCATATTATTAGTGGCTTTTTTTTTTTTTTTTTTTTTTGTTCGTCTTTTATAGATATATTCAATAATATTATTATCGTTTCTTTGTTAGTAAATCGATAAAAATAAGAAAAAAAAAATTATGAAAACGTTATTACGACGACAAATGATACAACGAACTACTCGTACATACAAGCAGCTAATAACAGCAAAAACAGAGGTTAAATTAAAGCCGATTAAAAAAAAAAAATCTCCTTACAGTCGGCAGGGGCCGACCAAACTATACCCTGCATATGTAGATTTATATATAAAAAGTTTACGCGAATATCCAACTTTTCTTTTATTTCCACTTTTCGAGAAACAATTTTCGCATATACTACTAATTTACACCCGAAATATGGTTGACTTTGACGAAGTAAAAGGATTTTAAGATAATTCCGAGGCTTAGTATGGGAGCTATATAAAAAGTGGGCGTGGCTTACCACTTTCTAGTAAATCCAATTAATTTTTCAATGTTAATCCACACCTTAAATTTGGTGTCCTAAGTTGAATAGTTTCTAAGTTATGGTGGTTAACATTTTTGTTTAATTTCCTCAACTTTGTATGGGAGCCCCAATAAGAAGTGGGCGTGGTACGCTGATTTTTCGCCAGATTATTTCCGACTACGATATTAATTTAAGTGTCAATTATGGTTATTGTAGACATAAGATTGCCTAAGTTACAGCTGTTTCAATTTAAAATTTGTATGGGGGCTACGATAAACACTGGGCATGGTGCGCCCATTTTCTGTGAGCCTAGTTGCTCGTACAATACTAATCCATACCCTAAGTCTCGTCCTAGGCTAAATGGTTTGTAAGCTATGGAGCTTAAAATTTTAGTTTAATTCACTCGACTTTGTATGGGAGACCCATGAAGGAGTGGGCGTGGCACACTGATTTTCTGCCAGATTTTTGCCGACTACGATATTAATCTACGTATCAATTATGGTTATTCTAGACAGAAGATTGCTGAAGTTACAGCTGTTTCAATTTAAAATTTGTATGGGGGCTACGATAAACAGTGGGCGTGGTGCGCCCATTTTCTGTGAGCCTAGTTGCTCATACAATACTAATCCACACCTTAAATCTCGTTATTCTACTCTGAATAGTTTGCAAGTTATAACCGGTAACATTTTTTTTAATTTCCGCAACTTTGCATGGGAGACCCAAAAAGGAGTAGGCGTGGCACATTGATTTTCTGCCATATTATTTCTGACTACCGTGTTAATCTAAGTGTCAATTATGGTTATTCTAGACAGAAGATGGTAGAAGTTACAGCAGTTTCAATTTAAAAGAAGTACAGACACTTTGTATGGGAGCTACGCTAGAAAGTAGGCGTGGCTCACCGACTTTTGGCGAGGTTATATAGTAGTATAATATAACTCTATGTGCAAAATATTGTTGTCCCAAGTGGTATATTATGTGAGTTATAGCAAGTTAAAGATTTTGAAAATTTCGAGGTTAGTCGCTTTGAATGCTTGGTGTGGGCGTGGTTATTGACCGATCATGCCCAATATCAATCCCCTCCGTACTCTTGGATCATAGATTACTTATGCCAAATTTCATCGAAATAGCTCAATATTTACTCAAGTTATCGTGCGAACCAGCCAGGTGACAGACAGACGGACGGACGGACGGACATCGTTAAATCGAAAATTTAATCGACGCTGATCACGAATATATATCCATGTCTATATCTCCGGAGATTCCTTCAAGTGAACACAAACATCTGACCGAAATGAATATACCATGCATATTGCATTATGCAGGGTATAAAAATTGAAATATATTCTATATGAACGTAGAGATATATCAGAAATTTTCATAAGAAACCAATTTGAAAATGTTTTGGAAATTAATTCGAAAGTCGTTGGGTTTTTTTTTTTTTTTTTTTTTTTTTGTCTTCACAATGACCACAAAATATGTCAGCGATTCTTTTATCTGTAGGCAAATGTGAAGAAAAATCTGAAGAGGCAACATAGTTTATGCGGCGACAATTAATCAAGATTTTTTGATGTCTCTATTATATGTGTGCAGGCAGATACTAGCGATGGTGTTGAACGTTAGGCGCAGGCAATCGGACATTATCTACCTATAGACATATCTCAAAAGGGATAGGGTGCTTATGGTAAGGAAGCGTGAGTCATTGAGAATTTTGGGATGCGTTGCAAATTGGTTTTCAATCGATGATGCATCAGCAGACATTATGGGAATTTTTAGGTTATTTCTATTATTTAGCAATTATTTATTTAAATTTGTCATATTCATTTGGTTGCCTTCAATGATATCAATAAAATTTTGACATTTACTGCTACAAATGTCATTTTCGTTATCACTTTGTTAATCTCACTATGCATTTTCACAGACTAATTATAAAGTTCACTAAAATTCTGTCTTTTGCAACTGCAAATTTCAAAGATTAGCTCAAAAACCTTGTTAACCCCTCTGACAGCCACATTGTGTTCAGTAAAATGATGACATTAAAGCAAATAATTTATATAATTTACTATGATACCATCAATTGTCTCAGTACAGTATCAGTAAAATTTTGACATTTACTGCTGCAAATGCCAATTTCGCTATCACTTAGTTAATCTCACTAAAATTCAATAAAATTCTGTCTTTTGCAACTGCAAATTTCACAGATTAGCTCAAAACCCTTGTCGACTTCATATAATTTACTATGATGATTCCATCAATTGTCTCAGTATAATTTCAACATTTCTAGCAATAAACGTCAATTTCTGTAGCCATAAATGTTAAATTTGCTATCACTTTATTAATTACAGTATGCATTTTGAGAGATTGGTTGGAACCAATAGTTTGTATTACATGAGAAATACAGTGGTATTAGTATCAATTCTGACATTTGTAGCCATAAACGTTAATTATACTATCACTTTGTTAATTACAGTATGCATTTTGAGAGATTGTTTGGAAGAAACGTCATAATTTCATCATTTACCATTAACTTGTGATTTTCTATTGTGATAAATGTTCATAATTAAGCACTTCTTCGCTGAAAAAAATCGTTGCGTTACATTTTTTTAGCAAAATTGCGAAATATGTGATTTTTGACGTTTCTCACATCATTTACACATCTTTTATGGAAACATTTTTCTGATTTTACATGTACAATTTTGAAAATTGTTGAATTCTAACATTATTTACGTGTTGTAAACAAATCATGCTCAAAACTCTATTTGACTTTTTGACAGAATCACTATACTTGAGATTTTTGACATTTCTAATATCGATTTAACAACTTTTGTTCGAACATTTTTCTAATTTTATATACAACATCTTGAAAATAATTTATATTTGATATGGCCTACGTACAATTTGGATCAGTTTCATTATTTTTCAAGTAACGTTTTTCAAAAAGTCCACTTTGAAACGGTTTTTTGTTGCAGAATCACGGAAAATGTGTTTTTCTAACACTGTTCACGATGATGTCGCAATTTTTGTAAATTTGCATACAAAAAATTGATTGAAAAATTGAGTCTGACATTCTCAGTATTCAAATTGCATTGCTGTCATGCAAAATTTGTTTTTAAAAATCGGTTTGAGGCAGTTTTTGTTCCACGAAAGCGCGAAACTTCTGATTTTGACGTTTCTCTTGTTGATTTTGCAACCTCTATAAAAACAATTTTAAAAATTTGCTTTCGAATTTTTGAAAACAGTTGACTTTTGATCTAATTTATATCCAATTTGCATTTGTTACATTATTTTTCTTGCAATAATTTTTAAACAACTTCAGTATGAAACGGTTATTGTTGCAAAATTGCAAAACTTTTGATTTTTTAAGTTTCTCACATCGATTTCGTTGAAAACAGTTGAGTTTTGATATTTTTGATATCCTTTTTGCATCAGTTTCATTCTTTCTCATGCAAAGTTTTTCAAAAATTGCAGTTTAAACCCTCTTTTTTTTTACAATATTAAGAAAAATGTGATTTTTGAAATTTCTCACTTCGAATTCGCAGATTCTTTACAAAAGCCTTTATAAATGTGCATGCAAAATTTTGAATACTTTCACATTTTTCAAATTTTTGAAATTTTTGACATCTAATTTCAATCTGTTTCATTATTTTTCATGCAAAGTTTTGCAAAAAGTCCAGTTTGAAGCGATTTTTCCTGTAGAATCGCACAATAATTATTTATTTAACGTTCTTCATGTCGATTGCCCATTTCAATGCAAAGATTTTTGCAATTTTTGTGTGCAATTATGGGTGCCGTAGCCTTCTGTGAGGCATTCTGATCTGTAGGTCTTGGGTTCAATCCCCAGCTGAAGCACAACTTTGATATCGAAAAGACGTTTCTTGCGAAAGGCACCCATATGTCGGCAAGCAATTGATTTCTTCTAAACGTGCTCTGTGACAAAGCTAATTAAAAGTGATGTCACAGGGTTCCCTGATGTCAGTAGGTCCCTTCTTCTACAACAGTACTGGAAGAGAAGCTCGGTCAAAGGGTCCTTCGGGTCTTACAAGTGCCACATATTTTTTTTTGCAATTTTATATCCAAAATGTTCAACATAATTGATTTTTAATATTATTTATATATTATTTCCATATATTTCATTATTTTTCAAGCAAAATATTTTCAAAAAACTGAGTTTGAAAAGTTTTGAGTTTAATTTTTTTCTAATTTTCACTTTAAAAAATGTTTAACTTGATTGAAATCATATCCTACTATTACTCAATCAAAATTTAGCCACCGTTTGGATTTCCAACAAACTGAAATCGTCAAAGCTAAGTCCTACGTCCTAGGTTCTAGGCACTACAAGATCTACCTATCTTCAAAATTTAGATCGAATATTGATTTTTAAGTCCAATATGAATTAGCAAATAATATTGGAGCCCATTATACTTCATCTTCCCCTATATGCATACATTATACATATATAATCCAACTAGCATGCGACGCATTGGCGGCGTCAGTGTATGATGTAAGATGATCCATGCTGCACCGCTGCTGTTATATACATATGATATTATTAGTAAGTAGCGGCTGCAATCATTTACAAACGTTTATTATTTTAAAATAAATGTTCATAATTCTTCAAAAAAAAAAAACAGAAAAAAAAAACCAAAAATACATGCTGCGTGTATGAATCCATGATATAAAATAGTATGTAAAAGCAGAAGCGCACCAAAATAACAACAAAAACAAAAGAGAAAAAATATAAATAATTTAAATGAGAAAGGAAAACAAAACAAAACAACAACAAAAACAAAACAAAAGCCATTTAGACTACAACATATTATCGGAGCGGCTACCTGTATACTATGTGCGTATGCTAAGTTGAGCTGCTCCATTACATCTTCACTAATCTCTTTGTTGTGTTGTTGTGTGTGTGAAAGCGACATCAAAGCAACAACCACTTTGCTACATTGCTTCTAGTGCGTACACTTGTTACAGCATCATCACCATTACTATCATCATCATCATCATCATCATCATCATCATAGCCAAAATGTCAAAGGCTTTATCGTTCGCAGGTTTGTGAGTTCGATGGGTTCGCTCTAGTGTTGTCACACGGTTGTGTGATGCGATGTGTTGCTATTGTTGTTGCTGTTATTGTTGTTGTTGTTGTTGTTGTTGTTGTTGTTGTTGTTGCGAGCGGCTTAACGACGATGAGACGCAACGAGGCGCGCATCTTATCTATACAACGGGATCGATATCGAGTGCTAGCATAAATTAACATGTTCTTAACCATGGGAAAGCTATTCGTAAAGATGCTAATCTCTGGCCCAAATGAATTAGTGAGTGAAGAAACTGCCAGTATAGACCTACATACATATGTGTGTGTGTGTGTACATAGAAATGTATTTATGTATTGTGACAGTGCGACAGTAGAAATTTCAGTAACAGTAACAGTCATCGCCAGTGAGGCAATTCGTTGATGAAGTAAAGTAGGAAAAAGAAGTTTACCACAATATTTCATAGTACACTCATAAGCATACTCGATAAATCGCATTAAGTAATTCACTTCCATACTTGCATCAATGCACAATGATGAAATTTCGATTATTTTTTTTTTTTATCCTATTTTCTTCTATCTCTCTCTCTCACTCACACACACACACGCTCACACTATTTATCCTCTGTGACATTAGCGACGCATGTAATTATCGGATTAAGGACACGTGCCTCTTTTTTGGCTTTTTATTTAGCCTTTAGCATTTAGCATTGTTGCATCATCAAATGTGTACATACGTCAAGTGTGTGTCTGACTGTGTGCCACTCTTGAATGATTTTATTGTGATTACTCGCTGAATTGATCATAATTCGTAGTATATTTCCGTGTGTTTGTGTATGATCTTGCGTGTGATTATTTGTCTACAATACAATTGCCAAATATGTAATAGGTACAATAACTATTTTTACAATAACAAAAGCGAATATAATACATAAAGCTTGACAGAGATACATATGCTATTGATTTAATGACATCAGTCAGTCATCATCCAACACTGAAACGTCGTTCATATTAGAAATCAATGAATATTACGATCAATATGTGACAATTTTCAACAATATTTGCTTATCGCTTCCAATTATAGCGTTTTTATTGAATTTTTTTGATATTTGAGTAGTGACTTGGCAAAATGCGCTATATTCAATTATTTCCATATTAATTTTTATATCAATTTTATATTGTATTATTGAAAAATCAATCAGATAATATACTTAAAAGCTAAAATAATTTTTTTTTAATGCTAAAATTAAATCGAAAACCAATACAAATTCAAATTCAATTCAATTCAATAGACAAATTCATAAAAAAAAAAATAATTGTTTACATCAAAATGATATTCAGAATTGTTAAAAAAAAATAATAGTTTAATCAAAATAATAGTTTGATCAAAATTTTTCGAAATCGATTTATCACATTTTACAAAATTACCTCATTCTTATTTCAAATATAATGTGAACCGACGAAATGTATGAAAGTCAAACAACCCTCCTCCAGTGCACACTTAATGAGTAAATAATTGACTATGCGTCGATAATTTTTATATAAATTTCATAGTAAAAAAAAAATATATATATATATACAAGGTGTGACAATTATGTATTAAGACTGCCTCTAAAAAACACAATTAAAACACGATATCTCTTAATTTTTCGGTATATTTATTCGAAATATTCTCCTCCTGATTCAGTTTCATCGATTTAATAGTGATTCAAAGGCGTGTTCCAGCTCATTTTTCGGAATTGCCTTCAGTGCCCTCGTCGAAGCCCGTTGTATGGTCTGGATGTAGTCAAAAAAGCATCCTTTTAACTTCAATTTCAGTTTTGGGAACAAAAAGAAGTCACACGGTGCCAAATCAGATGAATACGGCGGGTGATTCAACACACAGACCTGATTCCGAGCGAAAAATTGACGAACAATGAGTGCTGTGTGTTAAATTTCATGTTAAAATTTCAACATCAAACGAACACGTGCTTTGTAAAATAAATGTCAATAAACATTAAATGTCAACCAAATGCCATGAAATTTTGACAGTTAATAGAGGAAGGTTGAAGCTTCAAAACGCATGTGCTTCAAAACATAGATGGCACGCTTGGTTGCTGAGATATGGTTCGAGTCTTAATACATAATTGTCGCTCCTTGTATATACAAGTAATTCAATTATATTATCGATCAATATGTGAGAAATAATCATTTTCAAATGTCACTTCACATATGTAAACGTACTCATTTGTGAATTCATGCACAATTTCGTATCACAAATAATAGGGAGATTAAGCAAGTGTAATGTCCATTAAGCGTAGGTCATTCACTATAATGAAATGAAATTATTTTCTTGATTTTAGTAGAGCGTAAATTTCATGTGAATTATTTTGAAATTTATTATTAGACACTAAATTCGAACTACAGCATCCGGTGCAGGTCTGACTAGTCGCTCAGGATTAGTTAGAATAAGCAAAAAAAAAAAACTTTTTTTTTTAATTCAAAGTTCTGAGTTGTTTTGGATTGTCACTTGTATCCAAAATATTTCAAAATTAAGCAAAGAATTTAGTGAATTTGATTGCGGAGCGCTATCTTTTCGGCAACCTTGGAAATCAAGCATCGATGTCATTTTAAAATTGCATCTTTCGTATCAATATATCCAAATTGTCATTTTGATCTGTCAATTTATTTGTTTTTCAAGGTTTCGGCTACAATTGAACTCGTACTAATGTAATATAAATTTTGCACCTCGAAATCCGATGTGCAGGCTGCTGAAGTAGGAGATTTTCTCGTGACACGATTATTTCTTGGAGACTTTCTATTCTTGACGTTTTGATCCTTGAGCTTAGTAGAAACTACCGTCCTTTTATGACTAAACACATAGTGGCAATAAGCTTCCTGGAAGTCTGGGGACGCTACCATTGGTTCACTAGTAGCTCCTCCGCTACCGATGCTTCAACATGATCATACCGATTCATGTAGAGTTTAGCTATGCATCAAAGCATAGGTAGTTAGTATGAATAGTTATTGAATGGCGCCACCACATCCGCCATGTCGTTAGAAGGATCATGGGCACTCAGGATTTATGAGGAAATCGGCACAACCCGGAAACCCCTATGAAACTCACCCCTTGCATACAGCTCGAGTCGCAGAACACCCCTAATTCCACGATTTCGGGAATACACTATGAATCATTGTCGAGCGTATGACAGCTTATACCGCGAAAGTATTTGGGAAGCGCTCAGAACTAGAGGAATCCCTGAAAAACTGACAGCCTTAATGAGAGCTCAATATGCGAATATCAAGTGTAGAGTACTTCATAATGGCGAACTCTCAGACAGCATCACAACTAGCGTAGGTGTCCGTCAAGGGTGATTGCTCTCCCCGATCCGCTTTCTTTTTATTATTGATGACATCCTGCATAAATCCATAGAAGGAAAGAGTAGAGGCATATGCTGGAACTTCACCGAACACCTTGAAGATCTCGCATATGCGGACGACATCTGCTTAATCTCCGTAAAACATTTCGACAAGCACGCCAAAATTAACGATGTGTGCGATGAATCGGACAAGGTCGGCCTAAAAACAATCAATGAATCATCAATCAATCAATCAAATCAAGACGAAATCAGTAAAAATTAACACCAATACCAATGGCAATTTCACGCTGCATGGCAAAGAAGCATGCTTGGGGCGTTAGACATCTCATTGGCCATAGTGAGTAATATTTTCAGTAAAGTTTTGAGTTTCAAAAAGATGTGCGCACCACCACTATGATCTTCAATCAAAACAAATTGCTACAAAAGTGGTGTGAAGATCTTCGTGCCCAAAAATTAACTGAGAAGATGATCGTGATATATATTTATTTATTTTATTTTTTTTTTTTTTTGGAACACAAAACTGAAATTTATCGGTGAATTATTTTTAAACTGTTAAAACTAAAAACTAAAAACTAAAAATTATTATTGGTATCTTTTGGAATAATTGAATGCAAAAATTCATGAGAAAAAAAACCAATTTGCTTGCTCACCCTGTAAATTGACGTACGAATTGATGCAATATCCAGTCTATTTATTGTAGCTCCCGCTGACTTGTGGCTCTTTTCAATGTATTTTATGTTAAACAATTTTCATCAAACCAAGAAGCTATGCATGTCGTAGACAATTATTTTGCAGCCCTTCTGGATTCTCGCTTCAAGGAAGAGACCCATAAATTGTAAAATCGTCCAAGGAGAATATACTGCAAAAGCCATTCTTAAAACTATTTTTATATTGTTATATTTTGATTCTGCATTGATTGAATAAATGGTAATAAGAGAGGGCAATGTCTGAGCTATACGGCGGGTGGGGTTATACTTCCCATCCACTTTTTTTTTTTTTTCAAGTACGTTTTAACAGGTTGCGCAACATGTGGCCGAGCCGTATTTGGATCAATGTTCGCTTCAATTTGATGAGTTGTTATCGTTAGCGTTCCCTCCCCATTAATGATTTCACCCGGGTTTAGCACCAATTACACAGCATCATCTTCGAACTATGGATATTCGGCTTTGGAGTGGATTTGGCTAGTAGGTGAGGTGTCTTATATAACTTTTTGTGCTTAGGGTTGTCGTAATAGATCCATTCAGACATGCAAAATCGCCTTTCGATGTCTCTTGGTTTCAGTTCATATGGAATCCAATTTTCCATTTACTAAATCATACTTCCCTTTGAGTTTTACATTAGACTTCGTCCAATAAAGCCGTCAATTCTGCATCTTGACGCTCTTTATCGCAGTTGAATTTGATGAAGCATGTTCTCCATGCCTCACACAACATGTGATTTGAATAGATTCGATTATAAAATGAGTCTTTTCTTCAGATGAAAATAAAAAAGCAAAGCCTTCCTTTGGTCTACACAACAGTTGACTTACTCGAAGCTAAAAATTATGTTGTTTACACTTCCAAAAAATGATGCCTACTAATTTCAATAACCTAATGATGACACTTCAACATGAAGACAATTGCCACATTATCCTCTCTCTCTGTTGAAAATCCTTTAAAATACACTGGTACATCCAATTTGAATAAATTTTTCCTTTCCAAGTCCGCCAATTTATTGAGCAGCCTGCAAGGTGCTATTTTATAATATTGTAGATAGTTGAAAAATCATACAAATCGTTTTTGTGAGGCACAAAATCAAGAAGAAATATTTAGAAAACGTATTTTTTTATTGTAAACCAAATATTTTTAGTTTATTTTACTATTATGCCAAAATTGCTTCAGCACGCACCTTATACGCCAGATTTAGCATCTTCGGATTATTTTCTATTTCCAAATTTGAAAAAATGGCTTGGTGGTAGAAGATTTGAAAAAAATTAAGAGGTGGAGTCTGCGGTAGATGGCTATTTTGTAAAGTGTATAGAGCTAAAAGGAGATTACGTGTTTTCTTTGTTAGGTCGGCTAGTTCTGGGACCGCCATCGTAGGTATACGACTTTCACTTGTCTCGATAGTAAGATCAGAAGAGTTCTTGTAATCAAACAAACAAGTCGAAATGTTATTTCGACACTCCACGCGGTACTAAGTAAATTGAATACAGTCTATATTCATATTCATTCTTCTCCATACTCAAAGCTATCCACTACGAGTATAATAGCACGTAAGTAGATATGTATATCACACGTGTCTGTATTTTCAATTTATATTTTATGCATTTTTAAACTGTGTGCTCAAAACTAAATTATATACACACGACTTTATAGTATATACATTTCCTGACATAACTGTATTTATATGCAACAAATAACTAAGCTTCCGGTATACTTTTCATTTATTTCATCATATTTTGTCTTGAAATAAAAACTCATCACATAATCGAAAAGCAGTAGCAAAATAAAAAACGAAGAAACTACTAAAAATCAAATAAACCAAGTTTTAGTTCATGTACCCTATGTACGCGTATATTATTGTGCATTTTGTTAAAAAAAATAAAAATAAAAATAATAAACAATACAAAATATGAAGAAGAAAATATGATGCGAAATGGTTTATTATTGATGGCCAACTCACACGAAAAGTGCTAAATAAAATATTACGTGATTAGAATCTGTAATTAATATTTCATATCTCTGTTTTGTAGATGTCCGACTACATTAAGGTGAATCAAATTGTATGGAACAAAATTTTGTAAATTTTGACTTAGCGAAAATACATAAAATTTGAATCAATTCAAGCATTTCTTTCCCACATTTCAGATTTGAACTTACCTACTTCCTAGTATTTACTTTGATGAGGAATCTCTGATAAATTTCACTGAGCTAGGAGGGGACATTTTTGGGCAGCTATTGTATTACTTATCGATTTTCAAGTATTTTTGAGTTTATTTTATATGGGAACCTCCTCAAGAAGCGAAGGCAGGGGTCAGCATGTTTAAATAAAATATTTGTGTGAAAAAATTAGTTGGGATCAATCATACATTTCACTGTTCTAGGAGCGACTATTGCTTAACTGCGGGGTTATTTGTCGATTTTCATTTGTTTTTGTGTTTATTTTGTATGAGAGCTCCCTTAAGGAGTGGAGATAGATCATACGCGTCTTTGGAGAAAATATTTAAAAAGAAAAATCAATGGCGATCCGTCAGACATTTTCTTGCTTTGGGAAGCATTTCTGGGTAACTATGGCGCTGTTTATCGATTTTCAGTTTTTAAATTTTTTTTTTTTTTTTCATTTTATATGGCAGCCCCCTTATTTTGTATGAGAGCTCCCCTAAGGCGTAGAGATAGATTATAAGTGTGTTTGGAGAAAATATTTAAAAAGACAAAATAATGGGGGTCAGTCATACATTTTGTTGCTCTAGTTGCGATTTCTGGGCGGCTATGGCATTGTTTATCGATTTTCAACAGTTTTCGTGTTCATTTTGTATGGGAGCCGCCTTAAGGGAAGGTGATAGAGCTTAAGTATGTTCTGAGAAAATATTGAAAAAGAAATATTAATGGTGGTAAGTCGTACATTTTGTTGCTTTCAGAGTGATTTCTGGACGACTACGACGTTGTTTGTCGATTTTCAGTTGTTTTTGTGTTCATTTTTTATGGGAACCCTCTTAAGAGAAGGAGATAGAGCTTAAGTATGTTCTGAGGAAATATTGAAAAAAAAAACTAAGGGAGGTTCACTGTTATAACAATTCCTCAACAACTATGACGTTTTTGTCCATTTACTTGCGTTCATTTTATATGAAAGCCTTCTAGAGAATTGAAAATGGGCAGTAAGTAAGTTCAAAATTAAAAAAAAAATTGGGAATAAAAATTTAATGAGTGCGGTCATACATAGCGCCACTTTCGAAGCAATTCCTGAGCAGGTATTTTATTTGGAAATTTGAACTTTCCCTCTGGGTCACATCTAATGTGCTTTTCAGTTTATTAGGTTCACAAAAATAAGCACTATTTGAGGGAATTTTGTTTTTGCCTTCTCTCAGAATCTGCTATTTCAAAGTTATTCCAAAAAAAAACATGTTTTTAAAAAGTAGACTGATTCAAATCTGGAATTTCTTTATGCTTTCTTAGGGAAAAATTTTTGAATTGCTTCAATTTTTATGTTTTTCACTGAGCTAGATCATTTAAATATTTGGCTTCCCAAGAATGGACGGACGGTCGACCGAGGTTCATTTGCCTCTTCAGAAATCGGAAATGCTTTGTACGGGAACAAAACAAAGCATTGCCGTATTTTTGCTGCAACAACAACAACAACAACAACAACAACAACAACAACAATATTTAAATATTTGACCCATCTTAATCTATATGTATGCATGTATGTGCAATACATAACAATTGTGTTGCTATTTCTGTTGATGGTATATGTGGTGACGGTGATGGTTACGGGATGGTTACTCGATTATTTATTTTATTTCATTTCTCATATTGTTATTTTTGCGGCATTTGATGTTATTAACACTTAAAGAAGATGTACAGATGCTTACCTGCGGCACCTTTTGATGGAACCGCCTAATGAAGATGTACCCGGTCGTGTAGTGATAATGTGGTCAAAAGAAGTTGACATAAAGCATAGATACAGCTATAAGTTATACATGAGCAAACCACATTCGATCATACAAGCCCAACAGTCGAATTCCGTCGCTTTTGTTATCATTATTATTAGCCGCTGTGCTGCATACGCTTTGTGATGAGTTCAAAGGTGCTAACGTGGAAACCGCGTGAAACAATTGTGAACACGAAGCGCCAGCGACAATAACAGACTATCGACATGTATAAATAATTTTGCACGGAAGCAACCACTTGTGATGATGATGTCGATGATGATGTTGATGATGATGATGATGATGGCAATGTGGCAACACCTTTTTGTAGTTAACTTTATTTGTAAGTCAAACGAAACAAAATAAGACAACAACAAAATTAACTCCATCAGAAGTTTGAAAAGCGCTCTTTTTAACACAAGCAAACAATATCACGCTCACCAACTAAACACAGAGACATAACATACAACCAGCTAACCATTGCGGTTGGAATCAGTCAAATCGCAGCCGCAATGGGTTTTAATTTATTGCCCGAATGCGTGTTAGCACACTTTAAAATTGATAAATGTTTAGCCATAGTACTTTGTATGGTAGTCATGAGGTATGCATATACGAGCTGGAGCTTGTAGAACAATGAAAAAATGTACATGTAGTAGCTAGCTATGTATCGAAATAAATAAATGAAAACAATACGATTGCGCAGGTTATCATCAATATTGGTTGTTGATGAGGATGTTGCTACTGTGGCTATGACTGCAGCCACTGCAGCATTATTTTAATCATTCAAATCGTTTTAAATTGGCTCGGTGGATGAAATCTGTATGTGCATATAGTTATTCATATAGTTACATATATTTTTGCCACATTGTTTGTAAAACTGGCGCCTCAGTTCACCAACCCACATGCATACATGCGTACATACAGTGAAGAAAATTCATATAAATTCAAATTCATTTTATTTAGATTTGAGGCATTTTTTTTGAAGACGGTATATTTTTTATATTTTATTGTATTTTTAATACTTTCTAATAATCATTTATGTAATTCACATCGCGTCATATTTCGACTGGTACCTACTCCCATGTTATGTATATATGCAAATTTGATATAAAATGACAGCTGTCATAATTGACATTGACAGACAATGTGACAATGCCCCCCAATATGTATGCTGATCACTTTTACAATCCATTTATGTATGTTTCAAAATAAAAATATGACTGGTCAATATATTGGACAAGTGTATGAGAGGGTTAATTACAAAAATTTATATATTTTAGCATATTTTCTGAACATCAAATATTTATTGTTGTACAAAATGCATCGTTTCTGATGACTTGCAATGCGAAGATGCAATTTTGCAAAGATTTGTTGGGAAAAAATTTTCCCTTGCAAAATGTTTATTTTTCCATTGGGTAAAGTTCTTATTACTTTAAAAAAAATTGCAGTTTTTCAAAAAAAATTATAAACCAATATTTTAAATTTTTTTTACAAATATTCATTGTAGAAAATCCTTTCTCATGCTTAAATTGCAATTTTTTTTAGAGATCATATTTGCAACATAATATTTTGCTCATAGAAACCTTGATGCTTATTTGCCGAAAATCTTTACTAATCTACTTTCACAATCTTCTCTTGATGCCGATTTCTTATCACTATATAAATTTTGCAATAATAAAACCAGATGATAATTGTTTGGTGCAAAGTCTCCACTATAAACTCAGTTTATCCAAATTTTCCATCCAAGCGCCAGAAGTTTCTGGCGAGTCTCTATAGACGGGAATCAGATGAGAATTGTTTATTGCAAAGTCTCCACTATAAACTTAGTTTATGCAAATTTTCCATCCAAGCGCCAGAAGTTGCTGGCGAGTCTCTACAGACGTATATGCCATGGTATGTGCAATATACCACTCCCGTTGGTCAATTCGGGGCACTTTTGATCAATCGCTAGCTTCAAACGGTACAATTCTGATCAGCAGAACTTGGAATTTAGTGTTTATCCACATGAAAGCAGCTAATTTTAGATTATTCCTTTCAAGGCCTTGGCTTGGACTTCGTTTGTCCAACTTCTCCGCATTTATATCGCATTTGCTTTCGCAACAATATTGTCGTGTGTCACCCATATTTCCCCAGTCCCCAGTCACCATCCTTTAAGAAATGGGATTTTTCATTCGAACGGTACCCACCTGCCGTCAAGAATTGGCAATTTTTCCGGCAGTAACAATTTGCCAAAAATACCCCTTAAAAGAGCTCTGTGACAAAACTAAGTGAAATTGATGTCACAAGAGTTCTGTCGTTCGAAACCGGCTAACATAAGTAGGTCCCTTCTAATACTATCCAAATTTAACACCTAACCTAACCTAAGAAATGGGTCGTTTTCGTTCCATATAATTTTCAGATGAAAAGAAAACATCTTCCTTTTGAAACCAGCTTTATGCAAATGGGTTTTTAATCTTTTCCGGTAGATCTTTAGCTCTTGGGCGATGCTACTAACCTGCGAACCTGCCAAACTACTTCGATCATTTCCATAATTTCATTAAATTATAAAGGCCATTCACAATTTTTACCAATTGACTTGCGTTTTCGCCTGTATAAAAGGAAAATTTCTTAATATACTGAATTTTTTCCTTGCTATTTTTCATTTTTCCACTTTTTGATTCATAATTGAATCGACCAATCAAAGAAAATGTAATGGAATTTTTTTAGCGCACAATTTCGCTCGTCAAAAAATATTGAATTTCTTTGATGAATAAAAAAAAAAATAAATATGTGGCACTTAAAGCCCCAAAAGGGCTCATTGCCGAGCTTCTCTTCCATTTCTGTTGTGCGTCTTAAATTTTGGACAGTATTAGAATGGACCTACTTGCTTTAGCCGGATCCGACCGGCAGAACACTTGTGACATCACTTTTTTTTTTTGAGCTTTGTCACAGAGTTCTTTTTAGAAGCTTTTTCATGGCAAGATGTTGGGTACCGTTCGAAAGAAAAATATTTTCGATATTAAATTTGTTATGCATCAGCCGGGTATTGAACCACGACCTACAGATCAGAAGGCGAACACACTAACCACACTAACCACTGAGCCAATTCTTTGATGATGCATCCACTTAGGCGGAAAATAATGTATTTCTTTTTCCCCAGCCTTTAATCTTCTTGAAAAAATTGTGCAAAGTGTGATTATAGTTGAAAAATGTCCGGCAAAAATATGAATTTCCACAGTAAATTATGTCCTTATGTAAAAATAAAAATTCATTCACGAGAATATTTTGAATTTTGCAATAATGATTGTACGAAAAATTATTAATTTTTGGTGTTTGCAAGCAATATTTTTTTTTCAGAATTAATATAATTTCTGTAAAACACATTGAATTTATACAAATTTCCACCACTGTAGATAGCAATTGTATGATGCTAAACTGACTTCTTTAACCGCATCACACATAAGGCGACGCGCCATCAAATTAAAGCATCAACGAATGCATCACTGCTACTATTTATGTCTGCCAGCACTTCCTCTATGCTAAAGTAGATATACATACACATGCATGTACGTGTGTGTATGCATTGCGCGCCATTCTCAATTATTTGTTGTCGTCGTTATTGTTGCCTTTTTATTTATACTAACTACTTGCTATTGGTCAATTTCATTGTGTTCCCACATTTAAAAACAACACAACGTACGAGTATAGTGCGTACTTACGTATGTTCGCGTATGTAGATATATTATATTGTATGTTGTTTCTGTCGGATGTGTATACGTGTATGTGTGTGTGTGTATACGCACAATATTGTTGGCACCAAATCATCCTTGTATGTATGTAGTTTCAATTATATCGATTTCATATTATGTACTATAATCAAATGCGTACGTGTGTGTGTAGTAGTATGCATGTATACATATATTAACCAGTTGAAGCATTTCGCAGATCATCCCACAATAATAATAATAATAATAATAGTAAAAATAATCATAATAATAATAATAATAATAATAATAATAGCAACAGCAAAGCAAACGATAGCAGCGGCAGCAGCAACGACAATAACAACGGCGGCGACACAACAGTGCAAACACAGCAAACTGTGCTCCTCATTTGCATATGTGTATTATGTATTTACCAATTTCGATATCGTTCATAATACACGATAAGTATCTGATAAATAATGATATATAAACATATACAAACAATATACTACATACATACACACATATGTACATGCAAACATATAACAAATGTATGTACGTAGTATTATTGTTGTTCATATTATTATTATTATTGTTGTTGTTGTTGTTGTTGTTGCCTATAATGTAGCTCTTTTTGATACGTATACAAATGTACTCGTATATGTATGCAAAGCATAAGTATGCATGTGTATTATATTACGTAGGTGTTGGAGCGCCAGCAAACTCATTAATTCAAATGATATACAAAAGTGTTTATTGTGAATGGGCGTGAAAATAAATTCGATTGTTGTTGTTGTTGTTGTTGTTGTTGTTGTTCGTATCGTATTGTTATTGAGTCGTTGCCATTTGTCGCTATACATACACAATATGTAGGTACCTCTACACATAAATACATAAATTGGTGGCATAAAACTATTGACACTTTAAATTTTTATAGCATACAAATTTTGCCATTAAAGCTATTTAATTTAATAAGTTCAACATCATGTAATTAATATTTTTTTTTATGGTTATGATCATAAAAATTTTTACTAAGAATCATTTTTATCTTGAATAAATATGTTTTCTTGTTTTACGTCAAATCGTATTCGGGGTTCACGCGTTGGCGCCAAATTACATGAAATTATATGTGAAAAATATGTGAGAAGTTAAACTCTTAAATTTCTACTGTATCATTCATTAAAGGTGCAATCAGTTAAAATGCAGTGACGTCGCTTACAATGATCCGCAAAGCTTTCAAAGTCAATTGTTTCAATTAAATTCAATTAAATTCAATTAACAATAATAGCGCATAGTCATAAAATAAATAAATACATACATCAACTTTCTGACAAATATTTGTATCAGAAATTTGTCAAAAAAAAAAAAAAGTGTATACAAATTTTAAAGTCCATTTTATTTTGACTATAATCAAATCAGAGTCAATTTTAAAAATAATATTCAATATTTGACGTATTTATGTACAAGAAATACTATTTCAAAATGAAAATATAATCAAAATAGAGTCAACTTTAAAAATAATATCGACTTTTTACGTATTTATTTATAATAAATTTTTCAAAACATAGTCTATACTACCATCAAAATCGATTGAATTTAAGTTTCTACTAAAATCTTTCCAATTTCAACGAAATTAATCAATAAAGTCTTACAAAAATGATTTTATATTAAATTAAATTAAAATTCAAAATTGTAAATTGTATATATTATTGGAATATGTCGAATTTCCAACATGATGTTTGAAGCTAACTTGAAGTCCATCGAAACTAGAAGAGAACTAGTCACTACTAATCTCTGTAAATCTCGCTTAAATAGTCAAAACACTCCTCTGCATGACCTAATCAGCATAACACTTAATCTTAGTAGGCCTAGAAAAGTTGAATCCGCTATACAGAGAACAATTACTTCGTGTATCAAACTTGATTTGCCATACCACAAAACAATACCTGCCGTTTCTGAATCCCCACCATGAACATTTCCACTAAATGCAATCAACTTTTCCCTACGCCATCAGAAAAAATCCTCTATCAAACTTGACTTGCCATACCACAAAACAATACCTGCCGTTTCTGAATCCCCACCATGGACATTTCCACTAAATGCAATCAACTTTTCCCTACGCCATCAGAAAAAATCCTTTAGCATACCCATAATATATCGTAAGAAATTTGACGAAATTATGAATAAATTGGCAGATTACACACCTATATTCACCGACAGCTCAAAGACTAATTCATCTACAAGCTTTAGCATCACCACAGCTAGCACAGTTGTATACAATTCAATTTTGCCAGAATACATATCAATTTTCATTGCAGAAATCATTGGCATTTCAGTTACGCTAAAATACTTTAAAACAAAGCCTGGAAAATATGCGGTTTGCACTGATTCTTTATCCTCAATTGATTCAATTTATAATGCAAGAAATAATGATCATTATCCGAATTTAATCAGAAATGTTATAACAACTCAATACCCAAAGTTTGTATTAATCTGGATTCCTGGACACGTTCAAATTACAGGAAATGAACTAGCTGACCAAACCGCTAAGCTTGCGGCTCACTCTCCACTCATCTTAACACCTAACCTGAACTAAACCGATATTAAAAAACAAATATCTAGACAATTCACGCGAGTTCATAACAACACCTTTATGTAGACATCAGCATGGTACCAAGAAATAAACAATAATCGATCTAATATTTACCATTTCCTTAAGTTCAACGAAAGCACTATAACAAAAACTGACTTAACTAAATTTGAACACCTTAGACTAGGACATAGCAGAATCACACATCAGTCCTACTTTGATACTAATATGTCCCGCGATTGTCACTTTTGTAATTCCAGCTCATTATTAAGTATTAGACATCTTCTTATTGAATGTACGCATTTTCAACGACATAGAAACTATAATTTTTGTAGTACTAATCCTTTATATAGAATAACTCTCTTCACCCTCAATAGAAAACATTAAGAAAATAATTTCGTTTGTAAAATCATCTTCTTTATAGTATCAAATTTAAGTTTATCATGTAAAACATTTCTCTATCAATGTTCTGTGAGCTTAAGGCCTTCGTTGCCACTGCTCCTTTATCTCCGTATTATTATATATTAACTTGTATTTTAAATTATAAGTTAATTTTTAAAATAAATAAATAAATAATCAATAAAGTCTTACCAAAATGATTTTATATTCAATTAAATTAAAATTAAAAATTGTAAATTGTATATATTATTGGAATATGTCGTCCTATAAATAAATATCTATGTACACAAATATATTTTTGGGCGATATTATGAAACATAAATTAATTCTCCATCTAACCAACTAAACACAGCAAAATTGAGTGGTTCTATCATTACAACTTTCCAATCACTTTTCAAAAAGTAATTAATTTGAAAATCTCCAAGATAGAATAGTTTATATATCACCATACCTTGATATTTTATAAATTTGATAATCCATATAAATATTTTTTTCTCATACTAATCGATGTCATTTAGTATTTGAAGTTTTAAATTATCATTAAATAGAATTAATACCTGAAAATGTCAATCCCGAGTGTGTTTATTTGGGTGAAAGTACAGATTTTGTGTACTCAAAAGTGATCAGTATGGATTTGATACTCCTAATCGCACTTATTATGCTTTCTATTGCAATTTGTATCCAATTTGTATCAATTCAAAATTGTACTGAAAAATATTCAATATGAAACCGGTACTCGTACTCGATATGCGGTTTATTCCATATTGTAAGTAATTCTTTGTACTATACTCAAAAATATATTGAATGAAATCGATACTCGTACTCGCACTCTCTATGCGATTTATTGCAATTTGTATAAATTCTAAGCAATCAAAATTATGCTGTATGAAATCGGTACTCGTAATTGAACGCAGAATACGTTTTATTGCAATTTGCTCTTTATATTTATCGGCGGTGGCATACCCTCTAATATAAAAAGTACTAATAAAACATATTTCCTTCTACGATTTTTTTTTTCAGTCTGCACTCATTTCGAACATCAATTTAATGTTGCAATTTAAATTAAATACTCACACAAGATGGCGCATGAATAATCTTTCTCCCAGAAGATGCTCTCATTTTTGCAAATGGCGTGCCCAATGTCATCGCACCTATGACATTTACATATTTTTGAAGTAAATATCATAGAAGTACAAAATGAATTCAATAAATCACATAAGAATTGGAAATATTGTAATAATAAATATACTTTCCATTAATATTTTGATTATTGTGAATTTTTAATAATTTTATATCAAAAATTTTTAGAAAACACTGTTGTAGTTGGTAAATTTATCAACCTTCTAGTAAATTTTATCGATAAGGGGCAAGCCTTCTGAGTTGATCGGTACCCATCAGATGGCTGTATCACGTCAAATTTTCGAGAAATCGATTTTCGCGATATCCCACCTTTTTGCACAAAAAAAAAAACGAAGAAATGTTTATACTTTACGCAGTATAATGGTATGGGTATCAAACGAAAGCGAAAATTCATGGCAGTTGAGCAAAAATACTGCTTCTAAAGAAAAAATTACAGAATATAATTTTTTTTTAATTTATCCTTCAATATCCTTTAAAGAAAAAACAACTATTTTCTCCAACAAAAAAAAAATGCATGTTAAAAGCTGTCATTTTTTCTCTCCAATGCAAAATTATGAATAGTGTCCGCTTACTAGTTCGTTGTACTTCGATAACGATAAAAACATCGTTATCGAAATACTCTTTTTTTCAAAAATACTCGAAGCTATTATTTATAAACTCATATTTCCCATCATTACTTGCACTTGAAAAAATTGTTAAAATTTTTTAATGGAAAATTTTGTAGAAAATTGCAAAAATATGCAATAATTTCCATCTCTTATTCAAATCTTATCAATCTGTAATAATTTTATATAGTGGATGAAAGCGTTTTAGTTATTTTGCAAAAATTTTGTTATATTTTCATTGTGGTTTTTTTATTGTTTTTTTGTAAATTATGCAACGAATCAAACCATCAGCTTCATTAGAAAAAAGTATTGACATTTTGGAGGAGCAGCAAAATCTACTCGAAATTGGAAACAGTTCGATAATTTCCCTTTTTCTCAACTTTTTTGATATTTACTAACGAATATATATTATAATTTATTTAGAATTACATTTTTTTCTGTAATTTTTAGTTAAAATACAATTCCTTATTGACTTCCAAAAAGTTTTTGCTGACAATCTTTCTAGTTGAGTTTAAATAATGATCATTTTGATGATCAAATTTTCTATAGCTTCTCTGAAATTTAAGCAAAAAAGTCCCAAAATATACATATACAATTCTAAAAAACCAATAAATTTCGATAGCTTTGGCTTATTTATCGATCAATATCAGAATTCAAAAATTTTCAGTGAAATTGCACAAAATGTACAGCAAGATCTTCTCAAAACTTGAAACAGTTGGAAAATTCACATTTTCTCAACTTTTTTGATATTTACTAACGACTATATAATATAATTTATTTAGAATCACATTTTTTTCTGTAATTTTTAGTTAAAATGCAATTCCTTATTGACTTCCAAAAATTTCTTGCTGACAAACTTTCTAGTTGAGTTTAAATAATGATCATTTTGATGATCAGATTTTCTATAGCTTCTAAAATTTCAGCAAAAAAGTCCCAAAATATACATATACAATTCTAAAAAACCAATAAAGTTCGATAACTTATCGGCTTATTTATCGATCCACTAAAAAGTAATCAAAAAAAAAAAAAAAACGAGAAAGAATTCAAAAATTTTCAGAGAAATTGCACAAAATGTATATTTTTCTATCAAATATAATTGTTGTAGCATTTTTGGATTGATAGATGCAAGAAATTATAATATTTTTACAACTTTGGAAAATAATTTTTAGACCTAATTTCACATTCTAGCTCATGAAGATCTAGAATTTACATTTATTCTGATGTAAAATGTAATTTTCTTGATTAATCACTTAATCACTTACAATAGTAAAATTAAAGACAAAAAAAAAAACCATCAACGCCGTTCTTACTTATATTGAAATGTAATGCGAATGCCGACGCTAAAGAGAAATTCACAATATGAGTTAGTAAATTATCTATGAAAAAGACCTACATATATCATGATTTCACTGACATGCGATACCTACTTCACAGTATGAATTCGCACATATACACATTATTCTATCTCTGTGGCTATTGCACAATATTTTGGCGGACAAATTTCCGATTCCCCGAAAAAAAAAAAGATACGAGTAACAAGGATTCTACAATAATAGTAATACCACTTTAAAAACAGCTGTTTGCCTCCTGTTAAACCTTTAAACGATTGTCACCTTTCGTTACATTTTCGACTCTTCTCACAAAAATGAAACCATCATCATCATCATTCACATCATAAGTATGTAACAGCAATGGCAGATGAAATTTGCCATTCAATGTAATCAAGAGCACCCTGTTGTGAATGTATATGAAATAACAAGAATAATAATCAACCATGCGCTTCACTCAGTTGAGTGCGTATGCTAAACTCCGCCCTATTGAGTGAAGTTAAACAACCTTGATTCGATGGTGCTTCCTCAATGAGTGCATACCGAAGTCGCCGCATACTCAAGAACACTTCATTGAGCATTTGAGTGAAGTACTCGTATATGTGAGTGCTTGTGTGAAGGCGATGGTGTACTATTAAAGAGCTACGTATAAATAAATGGATATGAACTGCGCAGACGCGTGCGCAAAAATTTATGAAAAGAAAAAATTAAAATGAACGAAAATGTATATATTTGCGAAGGCACGTACATTATATTCATATGTAGGATAAAGCGCGCATCCAAAATCATCACAAATGGTGGAATCTTAAAGGCATTGAATTGAATTGTTTGTTTTTGTTTTGTTTTGTTTTTTTTTTTTTTTGGTTTTCTTTTGAAGTTTTAGAGTGTCAATCCGTATGGTTTTACATTTGAATGAATATTGTGATACGAGTATGTACTGAAATTTGTAAAATTATCAATTTATTTTTTTTTTTTTTTCTTGCAACTCAACTAAAAACCAAGAGCACATTTGTATGAACAATGGTTAACCACACAACCAAAACCATTACCACAGTTTTTTTTTTTTTTTTTTTTTTTGTAAGACTTTCAAAAAATAGCATATTCTCAAATGAAATGATCAAATACGGAAGTGCTGTTTGTTTGAGATGTGCTCTAGTAATAGAACAACAACAAAAAAGTAGATGTATTTATCAAATATTGAATTCAAATACATAGCAATACACCTCATAGTGAAAGAAGTAATTGATGAGAACGCATGTGAGGCAAGGAAAAAATAGTTTCTTTAAGAGAATATCGAATTTTCTCAAAGAATCGTACAAATTCTCAAGATATTGATTTATAACTTTGATGATTTTGGAAATCGATTTAGATTTCTTTCCCGACAAATGATTTCTTGAAGCTTAAAAACAAAAATTAATTGTTGAAGGATAATATTTACATAAATATGCTAGATGAGGCAACAGTTTAAGTACCATTTCCAACAAAAATTGAATTAATCTCATATTTGCCTCTATAATCGAGTGTGACACTCGCTTTGTCGATAGCTTTCTCATGCCTAAATGTCTATTTACAATAATCTGATAAATTATAAATTCCCAATACACTCCCTGCTCTTCATTCGACGGTCAGCCAATAAGACATTCTAGTTTCTCTTTTCAATCAAGGCTGATCTGGGAATGTTTTAAACTTCTCAATGCCCTAGCAGCAAAGAATCCTGTCACCATAATGTGGGTGCCGGGACATGAGGGATACGAGGGAATCGAATTGTAAAGGAAGACGCAAGCACTTTTTTCATTGTACCAGAGCCTTACTGCGGGGTTACAAACTGTTTCATAAACAACTTGATATATGAGAGGGAGAAACGAGATCTACACGACTACTGGAGAGCCCAAACAGGCATGCGACAGTCGAAGGGACTTATTGATCCCGCACATGTTAAGGTCGATGCTGTTCTTAACCTCATAAAACTCTACACAAAGCTGCTCACTGGGCACTGTGGACTCAACTACCATATGAAAAAAATAGGTGTGGTAGAAAGCGATACCTGTCGACTCGGTCATGAGGAGCCGGAAACATCGGACCATATGCAATTGCCCAGCGGTGACAAGACGTAGACTTGGTTACCTAGCTAACAGAATTTTGACTCCAAACCACATTGGTAAAATCAAGCCCACAGCAATTATAGTATTTATAAATAGTCTAGAATTGTTTTAGTTGGACAATAGGCGCACAAAAGATCTTTTAGTTCGCGAATTCAATGCGAATATCCTGTATAATAATAATAATAAAATCTCAATTCCATCCAAAATTTTATTAATCTCATGCGGAACCCATTTTGCCAATACCATAGCCTGGATCGTTTTGGTTATATCATTCGTAGTCACTTCAATTTGACGACTCACAAGTTCTTCAATAAACGTGGATGAAAGTCTATACTGAAATACATTAAATTAATATGTGATTAGGTAATCTCATAAAACATGAATTTTTTGGTCCCTGAATACGATTCTGTGGTTCTCTCTCCCTCAGGGTTTTTTCTGACTTCAAAAAATACGCAAAAATAGCCAAACATTCCTAGTTTTTTTGGAGTTTGGAAGAAATTTGTGAGCGATGACGCAAATCCCACCATGGATTCGGATTCAGCAACCTATAATCTATAGAATATTACTGATTTCGTCCGTCGGGCATACAATTTTTTTTTTTTATTAAAACCAAATCGTGTAAGATGCTCTCAAAAGTCTACAACAACAAAAAAGTCGAATTTCCGACGGATTTTTCGGTCGCTGAATCGAAATCTGTAGTCATATTTCCAATATCACTATTGAGTTTTCTTTTAAGCTCAAACACCCATAAAAAATATTCGAAAAATGATTTACTTGAAGTGAAACGGAGTTTATTTATCGACAAAAAATACATACGACAACAGATACTACATTTACTGCATGTATGAGCTCTTCATACGATACAAAGAAACCCGCATGAAAAGCATAAGAGACTCAGATTAAGGTTAAATAAATATTGACAATTTAGCATACGCATGGACTGGATGATAAATCCATGATAAATTCAGGAGATTTTGTTGCTAAAAATTCGCAGCATAGCTATTTGGTTTATTCTTATTTTAAAAATAATTCATACGAAATTTTCTAAAAATGCTCATATGAACACGAATGACGTCGAATTTCGGTCACCAACGAAGAAATGATTAAGTAAATTTATTATATCGTTTTAAAAAAGCATCAAATTGAGTAAAATATCGGGCATATAAAGCTTCATATATGATGATTTGTGTATAAGAGAACTCCCAGCGAAATTGTTGCCGAGTTTTCTGTCGCACCACAACAATGCACCGACCTACGCCAGCACTTTCGTAAGAACAAAATCGATTGAATTATTCTACGAATTACTGCCGCATATACTCTATGCTCTAGATTGCGACTTCTGCGACTTCTTTTGATTTCCATACATTGAATTGAATATTGCTCAGAAGCAGTGACGTAGCCAGGGTTTTGACAAGTCGGAGGAGGAGGATAAGATGAAATATATTTACAAGAAAAAAATGTTAATTAATGATCTTTAAATATCTATATATTACTATTTTTCATTTTTAACAAGTTCAACTGCCAAGGGGGGATCTATAACCCTGACCTCCTCCCCTGCTTACGTATTATTCGGTAGACTAAAAAAGGTTGAAGCATCAGCATATTCAGATTAAAGAAGACTGCCTTGAAAAATAAATTCATTTTTGTTAAATAAATTAATTTTTTGATTAATAGATGAGACTATTCATGCTAAATCTATAGTATTTTTCCTACAAACCGACAACATTAATTATTAATATACACAACATTATTATGTTTAAGTCTGATTTTAGATCAATTCTATAGATGGTGGAATGAATTAGTGAGTTTGAACAACAAAAACACAAGAACAAGGGTTGCCATAAATTTAAATACCACTACTGCCTATTTTATCTGACCTTGTTTCTTTATATGTATATGCCTTTAAATATAACCTTATATAATATTCTTAATATTCTTAATGTCAAATCAATAGAAAAATAGGCTGATAGTCGCATCAAAAAAGAGCACACAAGCACACATGCATAGGCATAAAATTGTGTAAATTTCTATTACAAAATTCAATATAGTATACTTTTGAATCAAATTGAATTATTAAATTCACAAAAAAAAAAAAACTTAAAGTAGATTTCATATTTTGCGATGCTTATACTTACTACACCCACACACAACGCATCCCTCCCCATGGCGCAATGTAAAGAAGCAATGAATTCAAAATGGCGCTCTCTTGTAATATATGTAAACATATTTCTTCCGCCCCATGAGCTTATCAGCTGGTAATAGCTTACCTTCTCTTTCTCTTTTACTACTACTACCTACTACTCTATTTCTTGCTCTTTTTCACTTCAGCCACACATTCATTTGCTTTAATAAAATTTTAATTCTACAAGTCAGAGGAAAAAACTGTAAGTAAGTAACTTTATTCGTATTGTATATATATGTTGTTATACATATACGATATATGTACTTATAGCAGTAGCAACCAAAGCATCAGCATCAGCATCAGCACCAGCATCAAAGTTAACAGGATATGGCTGTGTAGCACACCAATAATCCTTTTAATAAATATGATACCACACAGGATGTATGGCTGGTAGAGTATATTCTCTCGTTCATACGTTTTTCGTCCGTTCGAAATCATTTGCATTTTATGCAAATTTAATGAATGAATGAACAAAAAGTAAATATACAAAAAAAAAAAAAAAAAGAGAAACGCTATGCAAAACGTAGCAAAGTGGATTTAAACCAGAATATATATACTCATATTTCAAACCAAAGTGCTTAATAAATTCAAAAATTCATATTTTTATTTATTTATTTATCCACTTACATATATATAAATTTTGTTTTTGTTATACATATATACACATACATATGGATGGTGTGTATGTATGAATTTGCTTTGTGGCAACAACTCTGAGTTGAAATATTTCAAGCATTTCCCAAGTGATTATACTACTGTACTATACTACTTCATATATACTATGAAGACTCCTTCGCTTATAAATACATACATATGTAGCTGTATAAATATGCTCATATGTAAATACATTCATAGTTAAATACAATAATATATATACATACATATGTTGTGTGGAAAATAAATATAAATTTGTTTAAAACTGTTTGTATGCAATTTCATAAATGTACACACACATACATACACCTCTAACATAAAACACATTGAAGTTTTTATGGCATTCTCAATATGTAAGAATGTGCGTAACTGTACGTATGTATATATGTGCTTGTATGTTTGCGTGTTTGTATTTATTTATTAATATCTACTTTTATTATTTATTTTTATTATGCCAAATTGAATTTATATTAACAAACAATATAATATATTCATAAATATTATACATATGAGCATAATTTAAATTTACATAAAATTATTTACATACACATATATACACATTTGTATATTCGTACATGTGCAAATGTATGATGTATGTATAGTTATGCAGTAAACTTTATTTGGCAATAAATAAAAATAATGTTGCCATTTAATATGAGCACTAAATGCATATTTTAATGAATTTCATTTCAACAAAAAGCAACAACAACAATAAATAGTAAATATTCACCCGTATTAATTATTTTTCAACCATTGTCACACATATGAAGTGATCGAATTGTGATATCTCAAACGTATTTTCATTATGGGAAGAGTTCACGTACATGGTTCGAATGAAAATTTTGCATTTTTTTTTAACACAAATTAACTCGGTAATATATTATGAAATTCTTTGTCAAAATCGTTTTCAAACATATGTCATATAGCGTCGTGTATTCCACTACTCACAATTATGCTGGCTCAAATTTGACGGAAAATCTGGATTTTGATACCAAATAATCCAGAAATATGTAATATGAAGCAGAATTATATATCGATAGGTATGTTTTCACAGCGAAAAATGCATTAATGCCGATATATAAAAATTTATTGCAGTGCCTACCAAGCCAAAGACAAAAGAGTTCGAGAATGGACGATATCAGATTAAAAGCACATGAATCTCTCACATACAAATTTGTTTTCGAATGTATGTTTTTGAGAATTTGCATCCGAAAATATAAAATTACATATTAGGCTGAATTTCGGTTCATTATCTTACTAAGAAATCCCGAAGGGCTTTTTGACCGAGCTTCTTTTCCACTACTCTTGTGCGTTTTAAATTTTGGACAGTATTTCATAGAAGGGTTCGGTTTCAAACGGCAGACCTCTTGCGACATCACTTTTTCTGAGCTTTGTCACCAGAGTTTTTTTTTTAGAAAATTTTCCATGGCAAAAATGTTGCTGCAGGAAGAATTGTCAATCGCTTGCCGACAGGTGGGTAGCGTTAGAAAATATTTTTTTTCGATATTCAATTTGTTATGCCGATGCTTCAGTCCAGGATTGAACGCCAATAACGTCAAAAACTCGAGAATTAACTAAATCGGATAATCACATATACTTCTCATATAAAAAATCTGTTTTCGAATTCAGTGTTATTGGTCTGAGATGTGGTAAATTACCTTATTTTTATCCACGTATTAAATAAATAGAAAATATACTTAATTTAATAAAAATTAAGCCAACCTCCCATACAAAAAACTCTTTTCGAACATATGTTTTACGACTTACCGCACATGAATACAATGCGATCATGCTGAAACACGGTGCACAAAACTATTTTAAGCAACGCATCAAAAAAATTTTTAAAATCAACTTAATCTGATAAAAACGGCTACTAACTCTCATACAAAAGTATGCTTTTAATGTATATTTTTGGCATTTGCTCAAGTGAATACAAAATAATTAGACTGAAACACAGTATTTAATCTTACTTTTACCAATACATCTAAGAATTCGAGAATTTACATAATCGGATAGAAACCATGCGTAACTTCCATACAAAAGTCTATGTTCGAATGTACGTTTTTAGATTTTGCGTGCTCAACCACAACTTTATTTACCTGAAATTCGGTATATAACATTACTTTTACCAATGCATTCAAGAATTTGAGAATTCACATAATCGGATAAAAACCACACCTGACTCCCATACAAAAATCTATGTTCGAATGTACGTTTTTAGATTTTGCGTGCTCAACCACAACTTTATTTACCTGAAACTCGGTATATAACATTACTTTTACCAATGCACTCAAGAATTTGAGAATTCACATAATCGGATAAAAACCACACCTGACTCCCATACAAAAATCTATGTTCGAATGTACGTTTTTAGGTTTTACACACGCAAATATAAAGTTATCGAGCTGAAATTTGGTACACGTAATTATTTTTACTACCAAATTAAAGAATTAGAGAATTGATGTAATCGGATGAAAACGACGCCTAGCTGCCATACAACATTTGATTATCGAATGTGTGTTTTTGGACTTTTTGCGCGCAAATACAATGTTCATGGCCTGAAACTTGGTACATGTGATTAATTTTAATAATGCATCAAATAATGTGACATATTGCCATAATCAGAAACCTATCACACCTATCTACCATATGACATTTGATTTTCGAACATATTTTTTTTGGTATTTTTTGCACTTAAATACTACACTATCGGTTTGAAACATGAAATAACCTATACGAAAGAGCCCATGTGCTAGGACTATTGAAATTGAATGAAAATTAAGGCTACTTGCCATACAATAGTCCGTTTTCGAACATGGATTTTCATCCCTTTCTGAACGTAAATACAAAGTTATTCTGATAAAATTCAGTATGTACCCAACAATTTCACCCAAAAAATCAAATAACTTGATAAATAACTTAATCTGATAAAAACTACTTGTGCCTACCATACAATAGCTTCTTTTCGAACAGCTTATTAATTGTGATTAGTTCATTTTGGAATGCATATTTAGCATTAAAAAAAATTTACTAATGTTGCATATTCATTGCTATGGCAATTTCAATTGACATGCATGCATGCTCACACAAAAGTTTCGGTCTCTGCTGTGATATTGCTATCAATACACCTGCACTTGATCGACGACTATATGTAGATGATATGATCGATATTGTAATTGAACATAAAAGTTGAAAATCACAATCACCTATCTCATTTAAAGAGCTATTGAAAATTTGCATCAATCTGAAATATATCCACAAGTATCCTAGCCACAGCAAACAAATGAACCGAATCAACAAATACACACAAACAGAAGTAGAATCTTACCACATATATACGCTTGAATTTGCATTGATACCCACATGTATTTATACTACAGATATGTATGTTTGTATGTAAGCATATCAACATAGATAGATATGTGCTATGCAGCGAAGCATTAAACTCAATTTGTTAATTTACGAATCCGCAAAACTATTTAAATCAGCACAGGCGATTTGTCGACATTGGTACATACAGTACATGTAGCCATGTGCACTATCGCAGCATTGCATCATAATTGTGTTTATGATTATATATATATGCATGAACACAAACTGTTGTTGTTGTTGTTGTTGGTGCTAGTATTATTATTATTATTACTATTATTACTTTTAACGATACCGTTAAGTGAACTGGGCTGTACCCACTAGGTAGGTAAATACATATGTATGAAAGTATACAATATAGAGAGTTGAGGTGAGCTCATATTACAATGTGTACGTATGGCTACCGATGCCGTCGCGCGTAATGTGGGCACACACAGTAATACAATGTAATCAATTGAAATGTTGGCAAACATGTCAAAATAAATTACACGAACGCGCACACACACACATCTGCACATATGTACATACCTACATACGCCCGCTTGCGTTTGTGCGCTTATTTATGTAGTATGTGTGAATGTAAATGTATTGTCGTATATTGTCAAAGGCTCATTTTTGACATTATTCTCTGGTGAAAAAAGTGTATTTCACGTGTATTGTGAATGTGTCGAACCGCAAAACCTGAATTTTAGAATTTTTGTTTGCCCCGATGTAATACATAGTGGTGATACTCTGGGGTTATACTGTAAGTGTGTTTTTTTTTTTTTTTTTTTTTTTTTTGTATTCGAAGGGGGAATCTTTCTTAGATACCGTCCACCATAGACGGCATGTACGATTCATACTGTCCGCTAAAGGTACACCTCATTCGGGACCACGCCCAGTCAGTAATATCTTACTATGCTGGACTTGCGAACCAGTACGCCTACGTACTAAACCCTTAACTCCGACCTCTATAGCTTGTTTGTGTCCTGCGGGACCGCCGTTAAGCACTACTTCGCAGGACTAAGCTGAGCTAATATGCCTCTTCAAACATCCCGTACATGGCGTTCACACAGCTGCAGTTATATTTCTCCGCTGCCACTCCTTCTTCCTGAGCTCCTTGAGAGCTATTGCAGCCCATTCTTTCATCTTAAACCACACTAAACTCGATCGCAGCATATGGCTCACAATGTTATCAGGTGTTATCCTTTCATTTATTATCTTCTCTATGGTCATTCTCTGCGTCTCAAATCTTAGGCAGAAGAAAAAGATATGCTGAGCGTTTTCGCCAACAGTGTTGCAGAATGAACATTCTGTCGCGTCATCATGACCGAATCTGTGGAGGTACTCTCTGAAACAACCATGGCCCGTCAAAAACTGCGTAAGGTAGTAGTCTGTCTCTCCGTGTCCTCTTTCGACCCAAGCTTGCACGTTTCTGATGAGCCTGTGGGTCCACCTCCCTTTTCCTGCGGCGTCCCATTGACTTTGCCATTCATCTAGGCTCGTCTGTCTCTCCTCTTTCCGTTCGGTTGCCGTTAACCGTCTATTCAGGCTTTTGGTTCTGTTATATGCTCTGCCCAACTCCGAGGCCATTATGTCCGGCGGCATAATGCCGGATATAATACCGGCACCTTCTTGTGACACTGTCCTAAATGCACATGCAACTCTAATAGCGCTTAACCTGAAAACTATCTTCGCCTTCTTCGAGTATGTCTTTTGCCGCAGAGCTGCCCCCCATATAGGCGCCGCGTACATCAATATTGATTGACTGACTTTAGCCAGGAGCGCTCTCCTACTCTGGCTGGGGCCACCAATGTTGGCCATGATTCTCGTCAGAGCCGCTGTCATTGTTGCCGCCTTCCCGCAGGCTTTTTCGATATGCGCCTTGAAGTTGAGCCTCGTATCAATCATTACACCTAGATACCTCAACGAAGGTTGCGTTGTAATGTTGTAGCCGTCAATGTTTAGGGTGATTTTTTCGAGTTTTTTCCTGCTCGTGATAAGTACAGCCTCTGTTTTCTGTACCGCAAGCTGGAGCTTTGTCGTCGTGAGCCAATCCTTAATTTTCGAAGCTGTCTCTCTGCAGATGCTCTGAACTTGGGAGAGCTCCTTCGCAACGATCGTCACGGCAATGTCGTCCGCGTAGCCAATTATCTGGGCTTCTTTTGGCAATGGAAGGTTTAACACCCCATCGTACAGCACGTTCCACAGTAGCGGGCCAAGTACAGATCCCTGCGGCACTCCACCCGTCACCACGTAGCTTTTGGGCCCTTCGTCCGTGTCATACAACAGTAGTCTGTCAGACAGATAACTATTTATTATTCGCATTAGGTACGCTGGCGTTCCCTTTGCCTCCAATGCCCTCATAATAAGATGCCAGTTTGCCGAGTTGAAGGCATTTTGTACGTCTAGTGTCACTACTGCACAATATTTTTTATCGCCATGCATCCATCTAGTGCCTTCTATGGCCTTGCCAGCAATGTCCGTCAATTTTCTAATTGCGTCTATGGTCGACCGATGTCTCCTGAAACCAAATTGGTTCTCGGACAGACCAGGTGGTTCCCTTTCTAGATGTTGTTCCAGACGCGTGCATATCAACCGCTCCAATATTTTGGCCATCGTATCAATCATGCAAAGTGGACGATACGCATTTGGCTCACCCGCCGGTTTATTCGGCTTCTGAAGGAGGACCAGGCGCTGTTTTCCATACTTTCGGGAAAACACCTTCGTTCAAACATCTCGCAAAAAGCTCGGCAAAAGGCTTCGTGTTATGATTAATGGCGATCTTCAGCGCCTTATTCGGGATGCCATCAAGTCCAGGCGCCTTTGCGTTACCGAATCTCTCCGCCGCTAAGATAATCTCCGACTCGTCGATTTTCACTGCCTCTTCTATTGGGGGTATCACCATATACGGTTGCAAGTCTTGCGCCGGAAAAAGCGTTTTTACTACCTTTGCTAGGAGGACAGAGCAGGTTGGTGCTTTACCTCTACCACCTCTGACCTTGGACATCAATATCTTATACGCGTCGCCCCACGGGTTCTCGTCCACCCTTTCACAGAGTTCTTTGAAGCATGAGGACTTGCTGATTTTGATCGCCTTTTTAAACTCCTTGCGTAAGTGTGTGTGTGTGTGTGTGTGTGTGTAAGTGTAAGTGTGTGTGTGTGTGTGTGTGTGTATGTGGTTGTGAGGGTGATGGTAAAAAAAAAATCACCACTTGTACCACTTAATTCATCATGCATACATCTCAAAATAGCAACGTAAACCATATATACATAAACCCTTCAATATTACAACGCTTCAATCGATGTGAATGTTTATTGAATCAAATGTGTTGGGTAAAAAGTGCTGAGACTTTTTATGACTGAAAATTATTTTTTAAACTTGACAAATTTATCGTCGCTGAATTCAAATCTGGTGGTTAGTTGGACACGGTTAGGTCGCATAACCTTCCTAACCTCAAGAAAATAAGGAAAATTTCATTAAAACACTCAAAATTGCTCCTAGAAGGTTTAAATATATGACGGACCCTGTGGTGGTGGTACTTTTTTTGGTTGCTCTGTGATTGAAAATTATTTTTTAAACTTGACAAATTTATCATCGCTGAATTCAAATCTGATGGTTAGTTTGAATTGGTCAGATTGCATAGCTAACCTAACCTAACCTCAAGAAAATGATGAAAATTTCATTAAAACACTTAAAATTACCCCTAGAAGGTTAAAATATATGACAGACCCCGAATAATTTTTTCTCATCAACCACTTAGAGGGGCTCACATAGAAAATTGAGGGTTTTTAATATTTTTCTTCCACCGCTGCCAGGAAGCCTATAGGGGAGCAAATAATATAAACCATATCAATTAATTTTTTTATCTTCAACATTTTTACTGAACATTCTTATACCCTATCTTCACTCCTTAGGAAGGTTCCTTTAGGAATCTGCTTTAGGCTGATAAAATGTCTGACTGATTCTCATTAATTTTGTATTCTTAATGTTTTTTCTGAATATTCTTACCACCTATTTCTATCCCTTAGAGGATCTTTCCTACAAAATTGACGATTTTAAAGACTTTGCTCCCACCACTCCAAAGGTAAACATAGAGTTACTAAAAAATATAGGCGAGCCCTATTAATTTTTTTACCCAACATTTTTTTCTGAACATTCTTACACCCTAGCTTTACTGCTTATGAAAACTTTTCTACAAATAAGCGAAAAATAACCCCATAATTGCCCAGGGATCGCCTTTAGAAGAGTGAAATGTATGACCAATCTCCATTAATTCTTCTTCCCCAGTATTTCCCCCAAATATTTCTAAGCCCTATCTCTATTGCTTAGACGAGCTCCCGTACAAGATTGATGATAAAAAAGGAATCAAGCGCAGCACTCAGACACATTTATTGGTCCATTGTACTGCTCTTGAAGTTCCATTTTATTGTGTTTTAGCTCTACCCGTTCTCCGAAAAAATTGGAGTAGATCCTGTGGTGCTAAAGACCCAAGAGTTTCGGCTCTCAGCACGTCAGTGCCAAAGACCTTTGAGCTTAGAAGGAAATCTGAGGATAATGGAGAAAATGCGAACACGGTGACTCGAATTCAGCGACGCAATATTCCCTACTCTGGTTCATGGATATTCTAATTTTTTCTTGTAGAGTGATTTTTTTCGGATGAGCGAACTCTTGGAGTTTTCGAGAGAAAAGTCCTACGCAAGATCATTGGACCTATTTGCGTTGGTGGCGAGTACCAAATAAAGTACAACCATAAGCTGTACGAGCTGTATGCCGATATTGACATAGTAAAGCGCATCAAAATCCAGCCGCTCCGCTGGCTAGGTCATGTCGAGCGAATGGTAGAACACGCTCCAGCTAAGAGGGTGTTATATTCGGAACCCGCTGGAGGACGACGCAGAAGAGAGAGAAGACCTAACCTTCGGTGGAAAGACCAAATACTGAAGAAACTGACGGCGCTTGAAATTTCTAACTGGCGCCAGCTAGCAAAGAACAGAGATGGCACATAAGTAAGTAAGTAAGAGTTGTACAAGCAACTGCTGAGACTGATATTTTCACCCCAATCGAATATCTACGAGTAGTTATGACTTGTGTAAGTACTTTTAATCTGATTATTATATGTATAGTGTATATGTGTGTATACATGTGCGATATGATTCCATTGCCGTATTTGTAACATTATGCCTTGTGGCATACACAAAAGACGGGTTGAGTACAAATCGAGGGCCAAACACCAACCGAAAATCCCAAAGGGGTGTTTTACGCTCTGCCACAACCACTGATCACCACCCACAAAAAGGGAAATTTTAACGCTTGTTTGATTGCGTAATTAAATTATGGCTGTGCGCCTTTTATGCTCGCCTCTCAGGGATGGCAATCAAGTGCCCGGGAATTTGCTTGAAGCAGTATACGTACAATAGTACGATACGATATTGTACAAAAGAGGCGATTTCAGCAGATTTTTTGTGTTTGTGTGTGTGTGTTTTTTTTTCTTTCATTTTGGTTTCTTTTTGTTTGATTTTTACTTTTCAACATTGCGGTGATTTCAGTTCTATACATATATTGTTGTGTATTATTGTGTCCTATTGATGTTGTTGTTGTTGTTGTTTGGCTTTTATTATTAAGTATTTCTCATTCAGTTTGTTGCCAAAGAAATAAGAGAAGCAAATTAAACGCTATGAAGTTTCCTTATTATTCTATTAAATTGATGAAGAATGAGAAAAAAAAAAACAGAAAGTTTATTGAATAAATGCATATGCATAAGTGTGCGAGTGCGTAAGTAGCGTATATGTACATTTCCCATGCCCTTTCGATGATACTTAACAGTTTTGAACATCACTTTTTATTTTTGTCTAACTCCAAAAGCATTGCTTACTCACACCTTTCCGAAAATGTGGCGTTTTTTTTTTTTTTTGTTTTTCTCAAGTTTTGTGGGCTGTCTTTGAAGTATGAAATTAACAGCTCCAAAGGGTTATCATAAATCAACAAGCAAATGTATGTTCGTTCATATGTACATGATATATGTCTTCAACAAAAGAGCAAAAAAAAATAAATAACAACAACAACAACAACAAAATAACACATCATAATCATTTCATCATAGATGTTGGTAGATATGAAGCAAAAGTTCAAAATATGATCGTCCATCAGTGTGTCGGACCGAACCGGACAGTCTGGAACGCAACGATTGCGATTGCGTCGCTGTGCCTCATTTATTTGATCACTCAATCAAAATGATAAATGAATATTAATTTTTCTCAATAATGTTTACAAAGTGAGAATTACACGCAACACGAATGTACATGTGTATGTATGTGCGTATCTCCATCATTTTTTTCCCCCCTCATAACAACTCAATCAAACGAGAGGGCAAATCGCGCAAATAGTAAAGAAACAAATGCACGCACACTTCTTACATATCGAATACAATCGTTTTGTAGCGAATAAGAGTTTTGTTGGTTTTTTTTTCTATTTTTTTTAAATTTTTTTATTGAATTTATTGTTAGTCTTTTGTTCATTCACTCATCCAATATGTGGTAGTGATGTGGTTAACCGCTGACGCTTACTAATGCGTAAAGTATTCCTTTACCTTAAAAACATACCTCTGTAAATGAATCAAACTTCAAGTAACAGTTTGTTGCGTAAATATGGAATTATTTGAAATAAAATTTCGAAACAAATGATAGCGATTATATATACAGTTCATAACACTTGAATAATCTCAGTCAGAATTATTTTCTTTGAACAAAGCAGAAAATTATAAATGAGGATTTATAAATTCACGATCCTTTTTACACTCGTTGTGTCAAGTATAAATTTTTATTATAAAATTCTTCTGTTACTGTAACTGTACTGATCGTGGTGACTAAGCGACTGCTTTCTTTCACTCTGTGTGACAATCAATCATATTTAAAGGGATTCCATGTAGTGACAGTGAAAATATTTTGCAATTCATATTATTATAACAAGTATTAAAACAATAGGTCCGTTCTCGTACGTAATAGGTTTTTCAAAATTATTATAAATTTTACTATTTCTTACTGGAAATGTGTTCGCGTATGTCAAAAACCAGTAAAAGAGGGTTAAATTGAGTGAACAAATTATTTCCTCTCTGTGATAATTCTTGCAAATTTTTACTGGTAATATTTCTACTTGTAAAAAATTCGTAACATAGAAAAAACAGCTGTTCTTACTGGCAAGTGACAGAACTGAAGGAGTTTAGAAATTACTAGTAAATCTTACAAATTTTCTGTTGGTGTACTTTTTTACTTTTTCCTCAATTTTAGAGAGGATTTTTATTACGCTCTTGAATTGTGTTGATAGAGAAATTTTACTAGTAGAGAACGCGAACGGTCCTAATATTTTTATAAATATTTATTAACAAAACACTTCTGTCAAATAAGTATAGAGTAATTTATTTAAAGGCATTTTTTTCCCAGCATGAAAAAATATGACAGTTCAAGGTGTCAAACTGACAAACTGTCATGGTATTATTATACAGTCATTGAACAAAAATGTTATTCAGTATTGAATAAAATATGATTCATTTATTTACTTAAAAAAAAAATACATTAAATATGTGGCACTTAAAGGCCCAAAGAGCTCTCTGGCCGAGCTTCTCTTCCATTTTATGTACTTGTATTACAAAAATCATTTTTCTCGTTTAATAAACAAAATAGCATATTTTAGCTTAAAACAAACAACCGAAAAGGTTCAATAACTATTTGTTTTAGTTTATGGATCATTTTTCACAATCACTCGAAATCTTCCAATGCACAAAATAAAATGAAAACCTTAGAATGGAACAACATTTGAAAAAAAAAACTATTTAAAAAAAAAAATATTTAAAAAATAAATGTATGAAATGATTCATTTGTGTCTAATTGTGTATAATAAAGATTACCCGATAAAATGTAATTTTTTCAATATATTTTATTTATTTTTTTAAGTACTTTTAGCTGAAGCGATACATTTTTTTTTCATTAACTTAGTGCTATGGCACTAATATTATTTTAAAAATATTGACTAAGTAAAGAACAGCTTAAAATAAAAGATTTACTAGAAATTTTTGACAATTTACGTATTTCAACAAAAAAACAACAGAGTTGCATTTTCACTTTATTGCACAATTTCTTACAATTTACTATAAATTTACTATAAAGCAATAATGAATAAATTGTTGCGGTGCCTGGAGAGGAGGGATCATCAAATTATTGCTTACGTGGATGATATTGCCATTACAGTAAATTAAGCGGATGCCAGGCTCTGGGCAGAAGAAGGCTCACTTCATTCGGAATGGCTTTTCTTGGTGGCGAAAATAAAACTAACAAAGATAGTGTCATTTATAAAATCCACAGGTTTGGCTCATAGAGAACTCAGTTGGGTAGGGGATAAAACTCCATTGTGATATCACAATGGGCCTTTAATACGCCTAAGTGCGTCGACAGACAACCACTAAACCTACCTATCTACTATAAACATTAAATGCTGTATACATACGTGAAGGAACACATCAAACCGATTCAATATTTAATTAAATTTTTGCCAAAGTTTACTTCCTAAAGAAGTAACAAATGGTTTTTTTGGTGCTTACATGGTTGAAAAAATCAGATTTGTCGGTAGTTAACTTAGTATTGCAGAACTGGAATTCAGAATTTTACTATTATTGAATTGAATTTTTATTTTTAAATATTAACGGCACTGCTTTCTCCATACGGCCATGCAAATGCTAATAAGATTTACAACTATGTGTGCCACTCAGAAGCTAAATCGATTAAATAAAGATAAATTTTTCAAATTTTAATGTTAAAGCACTTAAAATATTTATAGACATAATAATGTCCCGAAGTAATAAGGATCACGACCCCTAATTCCTGCTTGTTTTAGGAATTGTGATGTTATGCATATAAAAATTTTGTGATATATCAAATGCTTTGACCTTATAATCTAAATTCAATTGAAATGGAATTATTCAATTTGGCTTTTGAGTGATTCACATATTAATCTATACCCATAATCATGTAATGCACTGTTCACATGACTTGATAAGAAATATTGCACCTATCAATCAACATGTTAACTTGTGTGAGCATGTTCCATCATTCAAATATAAAAAAAAACAAAATATCCACACCAACAACAACAACAACAACAGCATTAATATGAAGATGAGAAAAACGATGAATAGCAAACTGTAAATCATATGCATATATGATATGTATTCAAACTAAACGTATACAAACACACACATGATGCTATCCATTCATTGTTCATATGCACATTCATCAAAATTTAACAAACTTAACGCGCATTGAGGTTCATTTTCGTTTGCTTTTGGCGGTGCTGTGACGTTGTTTGTTACGGTCTATTGGCTTTGGCAATGGCAATGGTAACTTTTTATGAGATTAATTGACTTGCGGCCGGCCACACGCATCTTTCAAAAGTCAAAATGAGCATATGAAGGCAGAAAGATATTAGCGAATTCTGGGAGTAACTATATTAAAGGAGGGCTCTTTCTTAGGTGAACTCTACTAAATCAGTAGATATTGAATACAACCAAAATATTGTCTTAATAATTTCAATTTATTTCGCTGGCAGTATTCATATGACTTTTTATTAGGTAAAATATTTATTAACTTTGTTCAAAAGATGAGAGAGAACAAAAACAAACAAAAAAAACAAAAACATGCTTTCACAAAGACCTTAACCGAATTAGCAATTCTATAAAAGTGTTATTTTGTTAACGCTTCAAAGGATCGACGTTCTCCTAATCGTGGCACGTGCTACAAATCTCTAATCATAGGGTGTACTATTGCTGTGTATACACATACATATATCTATATATTCACTTGTCTTGTTCATCTTATTCACACAATAACATAGAACAACAACATAGAACAACAGCAGCAAGAAAAAAGGTCACATCACGCAAACCTCCAACTATTGTTATGCCCACCACGATTCCTTTATATGTATTTTCCTTTGTGTGAATTCATATGTGAGAGGATATGTGAGTGTGTATGTGTCTGTTTCGCCAAGTTGCTCTATGTCAATGTTGCTTCTTCTTTTCTGCATACGCTGCTAATTTTAAAAATAAATACGAGTATCTACAATGAAACACTTTGACAATACAATGAAAGAAAAGATGCCCCCGAGTGTGCACAAGCGTGTACAAAATGTGTTTTGAAAGCATACACACACACAAAATTAATAGGAAGATGGATGCCAGTTTTGTATTCATGTACAATATATATTTTGTATTTCGACTTTTTCCATATAATATTTTTGTTTTTGTTTTATTTATTTTTGCATTATAACTAGTATTCTGATTTTGTATAATAAAATCAAGCACATAATTGGGTTAATAGAATTTTTGCTGAAGAAAAATTTTGCACTCTTTCTCTCTCTCTCTCTCTCACTCTCTATGTCATTTTAATTAGTTATTTAAATGCAAAGCTATATTTTATTATTAATATATACGTAAATAGGAGTGGTCTTTAGAGCAATAAAAAGAAATTATTTTATAGTGCACTGATATTCTTAAGGTTAGCATTCAATTAAGCGATTGGCATTTTTATTGTAAAAGAAGCGATCCAACCTAATGCATATTTACTGTATATTTCGAATTGATATTCTTTAATCGACATATCTGGTCAAACCATTGACTTCACACCCCGTAGTTAGATGGAATTGTATGTTGTCCAAAAGTCATCAAAATATTCCAAAATTAAGTCCTCCAGGTTCTATAAGTTATGCTTGAAGATGTCGTTAGTCAATCGGGATTTCGTTGGAGTATTGCCTTGACTTTATGATTCTGACATCACACCGATATCATTCGAAATTTCTCGATCCAATGTTTTTTGTCCATTTTTTTTATCGGAATTGGACAAACAGAAATTAATATTTTAGATGGATGATCCACTAAGGCAATATCCCAGCCAAGAGCATTATCAAATTGAAGCGTGGATGCTCCTAATCCTCTTACAGATGTATAATTGGTGAAACTCTAATTTCATAATGGTTCTATTTCCACACCAAAGCTAGTGGAAGCTAGTGGAGGAATGCCGTAATAACATCCAATTCCCAGGTACAACGTATAAGGTTGTACTCTGATGGGTCCCGGGTCATTCTGGGATTGAGGGAAACAAAATTGCTGACGATCTGGCCAGGGCCGATTCCGCAGCAAACCTTACAGGCCCAGAGCTACACTGTGGTATCAGCTAGGCGGAGGTTAAAATGAAGGCGAACAAATGAGAGCATAGTCTCACAGTATCCCACAGGAAAGGGAGACAAAAACTTCGCCAAACCAAATGGTTGGTTAGGTCATACACCAACAATAGGGCACTGCGCAATATGTGCAAGACAAATATCAGAAAAATAGCAGGTTTCCTTTCAGGATATTACTACCTGAAATTTCACCTCACTAAAATTCACATTCTTGACGATACGGATTGTCGGCTGTGTCTTGAAGAGAATGAAACTACCGAGCACATACTGTGCGACTATATTGCATTGGCAACAACAGGAATGTAAATTTTCCACTGTGATCGACTAGAAACCGAAGAAATAAAATAAAGGCTCCTGTTGTGGACATACTCAAATTCATACACAATGCGGAAATGATACTGAAGGAACATGGATTCCAGCTTATTTCCTGCCTTACACAGGTAAGATCTAGGTAGAAAGGGATGTAATGCCATGGCATACTTGAAATATTGGTGCTAAACCTGTAGGGTATTGTAGATTGGATGGTTGTGATCGCACGGATCACAATTTTATAAATGTAGCGGTTCACAAAATAGCTTTTAGGTCGCAGTGTCGGCCCTTGGGCAGCCTATGACAATAAATTATTATTATTATTATTTCCACACCAATGTCAATCAGAATTTCTGTATTTTTAGTCCAACTCTTAGGGTCCAAGTCATACAATAGTTTATAGTTATTGATCAGACCTGCAGTTTTCGCATGAAAACTATTAGTACCCTACATATTTTCTGTAAAAAGGACCGAGTGGAGAAAGGGACAGGTCATAGGAGGTTTGAATTGGGAAATCTAATAGACTGCGGGGTAGGGGCAGGCATTTTTTCGGGTTCCCTTCATATATCCAAATCATTACGTCTTCCTAATGAGGCCAGCGTGTTTCAGGCAAAAATGCTGGCTATAAAAGAGGCATGTACATCCCTTTCAAATGATAGAGTCTCATGGTCAGACAGTCAAACTGCTATCAAAACACTAGATTTTGATACAAAATCTTCAAAACTGGTCTTACAATGCAGTCAACAACTCGCAGAACTCAGCAAACGGCTCCAAGTTACTCTTGTTTTGCGTTCCAGGTCATAGGAACATTGAGGATAACGAACGAGCCGATGAATTGGCTAGGGCAGGTTCTGCATTGGATATTTCACTAGCGGAAACTGTAGCTATTCCGTTCAGTAAGTTAAAAAAGTACCATAGCTTCTCTCTACTGTTCCATTGCGGAACACAGATGGAAGCGGCTGACAACTTGTACCGTGCCAAGACAGACATGGCCAAAGTATAACACATTCAAAGGACGTATCAACTGCTCAATTGTTCCCGTCCAAATATCACACGCATCACTGCGGTTCTAACAGATCATTGGAAGGTAGGGCAACATGCAGAGAGACTGAATCTTCCCATTCAATTCTCTCTATCGCAGCTGTCAGAATGAGAATGAGTCAGAAAGCCTCTCTCATTACTTATGCGAATGTTGTGATTTGGCAAGAGCCAAATAATCCGCTCTTTTGGGAAACCTTTTCATTAAAGTATTGCCAAAATCTCGGATATTGAGATAAAAAACATTTTGATATACTTGGATCTTACAAAGTGGTTGTAGAACTTTAAGAGTTAGCATCCTGGAAACTATATGAAGTTCCAACCTCTTCAATATATCAAAATACAACATTTAAATAAAACACTTAATGAGTATACGTGGTAGTAAAACGGTGCTAGTCAACAACAACAACAACATAATTTCTGTAATTACTCTTGGATCCACTCTTATCCACCTTCGTCACATTACAGTTGGGAGCTGGAAGGTCTGCATTTCTTCTCTGAATCAATTAAAGAGTCTCGTCTGAGTTCAAGGATTTAGTATGAATCAAAGCTCCAAGAAAATTGAGTAGAAATTAAAAGTAGGCTCTGTTAAAACATTTAAAATATCATAACTTGTATAAACTCACCTCTCTGCATTGTTGCTTGCTCAAATGCTTGCTTCTCATTCTAAATGAAAACTATAAATTTACTATTTTTTTAATAATTAACATTGACACTAGACATTGGAGAAATATTTTCATTTAATTTCAACAAAAAAAAAATTGTTTGTTATCCTTAAATTTATTAAGCTCAAATTGCTATTTAGAAATACTGAAAAAGTGCTTACATGCTGAACTTCATCATATGTATTTATTTACTCTAATTTTGTTAAAATTACAATAAATATAATAAATATAGTTAATAAAGTTGATCTACATATAAAAGTCAATACTCATACCCATAGGTAGATACACACTACTTTTACTACTCGAAGGTATAAATTGTGCTCCTCTTATGGCAAGTACATTCGAGTAATATTACCCAAGGGAAACTCGTCGCTTTAATTGTTCACGAATTATGATTATTATAATATTATTTGCTCTATGTAGTGCAGGTGTATTCACATTGTACATATATATGGTACTCGTATTTACTATATATATTTGTATTCCCATTCGCTGCCAAAGTAGTGTTTAACCCATCCCATCTTGTTAAACAGGTAAAGGTAAACTGATAAGTCCTACGTGGTAAAGGTATTTATATGTATTTAGTTTATTTTCTGTGCAACATAAATACATATAACACGCACGAGCTGCAATGTAAATGCGCGTGTATAATTTACATTAATTTCAGTACAAATAAGGCAAGCATGGAGGCTATGCATTTACCAGATCCATACATAGGAATTATTCTATGTATGTACATACTATAGGTACATCTTTACTTCCGCAGAACAAAATACTATATACATATTTTTACACATGAATTTGCACACAAAATATTATGTTAACAATAGCTTAATGAATGTTAAATAGGTAACTATTCAAAAATTAACAGCTGTAGCTGAATACATGGTATTTATGAATGTAGCTTGGAATGAGGAGCATAATTAGGTTATGACATGAGATTTTCTTAGCTATACATTTGTATATACAACTTAAAATCTACTAATTCAATCGCTTCTGTGCAATTGGGCAAGGTGGCCCGAGATAGATCAATTTTCCTCTGGACAGTAAAGGTTAGGTTAGGTTAGAGCGGCCGCCCTCTCGAATGAGAGAGAGCGCACATAGGCCAGAATTAGGCCCGTTGTGATACCGTCACACGGATTTTTCCTTGAATAAATTTTAGGAGATTGACAATATCGATTCGGTATAGTTGGGCTAGGTCACTCAGCTGGTAGTGTCCTAGAAATTTTTTTCGATTTTTATATAAAGCGGGGCAGGTACATAGCAGATGTGAGATCGTCTCAAGTTCCTCTTCATCTCTGCAGCTTCTGCAGAAGTCATGAGTGAGGTTGCCCAAACCTAATCTCACAGCGTGAGGACCTATGAGATAGTGACCAGTGACCACTCGCACATAGATCGAGATGTCTACCCTATTAAGATCGGCAAGCTTTCGTGAACATTTCTTGCTGAGTAGGGGCCACAGCAATTTTGCCGTCCTACAGATGGTTGTATCTGTCCATCTTTTCTGGAAGACGTTAGTGGTGATAACCTCCAAATTAAGCTTGCACATGGCTATCCCTAACCGAGAATTCTCCTGGGTTAGAGACTCATTTGTACCCTGTCTTGCAAGCTTATCGGCTATGCAGTTTCCTCGTATACCCCTGTGTCCGGGTACCCAGCACAGGAGAATATTGTGCTGTGCTTCGATTTCACGAGAAATGAGTCCAGGACCTTAATTGCAGCTTGGCTATCGCTCAAGATGCAGATATCTTTGCGGAAGACATTGCTCTGTTTGATCCAAGTAAGTGTGTTGTGAATCGCTTTAACTTCTGCCTGAAACACACTACAGTGGTCAGGCAGGCGGAAAGAAATATTAAGGTTGAATGATTCGGTATACACACCTGCTCCCATCCTTCCATTAAGCTTAGAGCCATCAGTAAAGATGAGAGTATAATTTGGCATGAATCCTTCCGCCTTCCAGGCGAACCTATCAGGGAAGGAGGTTAGGAATTTCCTTTCAACGGTATATGTCAGCTGGATATAATCAAGTGAAGTTTCAATATTAAAATTATCCAGTATGCTTGCATGTCCGAAGGACTTTGATATCCATTGGTGCAAGCCGGTAAGACGTAAAGCAGAATTGGCCACCAGCTGCTTACCACGTAAGTCAAGCATAGTAAAATGCAGAAGCACTTCTAGTGTTAACGTGGGAGTTGTTCTGTGCTCCTGTTACTAAAATACAAGCTGCTCTTTGTGTTTTTTCAAGGGGCCTGACATGGGAGGATTTAGTAAGTGCAGTCCACCAGGTCAGTACCTCATACAGGAGGACTGGCCTGATAACCGCCTTATAAATCCAACAAACAATTTTCGGTTGCATTCCCCACTTTTTCCCTATTGCCTTTTTACAGGCATAGAGTGCAGTGCTGGCTTTCTCAACCCTACAAGTGATGTTTTTCTTCCAGTTTAGTTTTCGGTCTAGGACTATTCCTAGATAGTGAGTTTCTTCTCGCAGAATTAATGGAAAAAGAGTGGGAACGTTTAAGGGTGGTGTTTTATGCTTTGTGGAGAACAAAATCAGCTCCGATTTTTGTGGTTTCGCATTTAAGCCCCTATCCTTAGCTCATTTTGATAACATATTAAGATTGATTTGAATAATGTCCCTTAGTATTTCCGGTAATTTTCCAGCCACCAACAAGACATCTTTCTTTCAATAGCCATTCTATCCATCTGTTAAGCGTTACTTCCACCCCGAGTCGTGCAAGAGCCTCCGTGATTGCCCTGGGTTGAACATTGTTGAAGACACCTTCAATATCCGTGAAAGCCGCTACTACAAATTATTTATTATGAAGAGATTTTTCCACAGTTGAAACTAATGCATGTAGCGCTGTTTCAACGGACTTTCCCCTTGTGTATGCATGTTGAGAAAGAGACATCATCTAGCTGCTTATGATGTATCTTAGATGGATATCTAGCAATCTTTACAGAAAATCTAGCAATCTTTCTGCACAGAAAAAAATTATTAATTTTTGATTCACATTTCGAATAATACCGATATTGCTTTCTTGCTTTCAGGTGTGACTCCTATTGAACTCCTTTATAGTAAGAAAATTTGTATTTTTCCTGCAATCTCTTTAATATGTATATATTATATAGAAATTTAAACATTTAATTTATTTTTGGCCTCATAAATATAAATTAATATTAGGTATGGCAGTGAATATATAAAAACAACCGGCCATTAATTAAAGCTCCTCATAATGAACTAATGTCTACAAAATCGATCGAGAGAGAGAGTTACATTTAATTGTATACCACCATACGTAAAAAAAATTTAAAATTCACTAAAAATATAGGATAAAATTTATTTTGTCAATTTAATGAAGTCATTAGTAGTGGCAATGATCGTTGACAAATTGAAATATAATGATATATCTATGTAGGTGAACTACACTCATACAATGACCTGAAGAAAACCCTTTCTAATGCATATATATCTATGCATATGAATATGTATAATGGGTAAAAGGGCACAATAATTACTTATTCGTTCACATATTTTCCAAAAAAAAAAAACATATAATTAACAGTCAAGAGTAGTTGTGTACATTGTATGTTATAAAAGTAGCGATACAAGTTAATAATCTCGCCGTCAATGTTCACACTCATCGAAGAGAAAAGAAAGCACATATGGTGCACAAATACTCATATGATTGTATTTACATTAGAACGCTTCAGGAGGTTTTACAACAACACACAATTAGTGTTGTGGATATCGACTGAAAATAAATATTGATGTATTTTATGTGTGATTCCAAAGATATTTCGATTTGGAAAGTTAGAGCGAAGATGGAGTTTAAAGCAAATACCCTCAACAACTTCGGTTCACTATCGATATGAAGACAATGGTGCGTAGTTATAGTCAAATAGATTGATTCTAACTTTAAGATGCTCTTAACTTTGACTACAACTATGGGGCTATGTATTGAATCGTACATTTAAAAATTATGTTTACTGAAAATGTTTGATTAATCATACAATCGATTAATCAATATCTTGATTAACCATTATAAAAATATGATTATGATTATTATCGTTTTATGTTGCACCGCGACCTATAAGATCTATTGTGCCCCCTTCGCGGAGCTAGAGTGTGTCTCTTAGCCCAGTTCCCTCGATAAATTTTAGTGTTGGTCACAGAGTCTAAGTTCATCCCCGGGTATGATGAAATCTCCCAGGTATTTCCTTCTCTTGTGCATCAGTACGGAACAAGTTCCTATCACATGTTGTGCTCTCTCGTTTTCTTTCCTGCGGAACCTGCAGAGAGCATCAGAGAAAATTCCCAGTTTTGTTAGGTGATAATTCAGCCTACAGTGCCCTGTTAATAATCCCATAATGATTCGCAAGTTGTTCCTAGTTAGATTCATACAGTCCTCGTAGCGTTTTAGTTTGTATGTCCCTAGCGGTAGTTTGGTGTGTATTAGCCCCGGTCTTCCCAGATGATGAAAATATGATTAAGCAGTATTTTAAATAAATAAAATTAAAATTATTCGATTAATCATAATGTTGATTAATCAAAATTAAAAATTATTTTATTAAGATATTCGAATAATTAAAATATTTTGATCAATATGAAGAAGACCAAAAGCTTCTCAGTTACGAATTAGTTACGAAATTTTGTTTTTGGAATAAAAATAATAAAAAAATTTTAATTTTCTTTGATCAATCAACATTTTGTTTAATTAAATAACTTTCATGTTTTTAAATAAAAACTTCAATTAGTCGAATAAGTGATTAATGCCACATTTTATTAATCAGAATCATATAGAGATGTTTAATCAAAAATGCTTATTACAAAATTTTTGAAATACAGATACAAATTAATCACTAAATTAAATCAAAATTTTTAAATACAAATACACATTAATCACTAAATTAATCACTAAACTAAGACTTTCCGAATATTGGAGATCATTATGAATTATTTAAGGCTCTTACAGATTAAGATGGATCTTAATTTTGGCTATAACTATAAGGCCAATGAAATTTTTGAGATTAATTTTAAATAAATTACCTATTTTTCATCTGTTTTTCACTTCTAAAAAATTTTTGCTTCTAGTTATTCCTGTAATTAATTATTTCACAAACTTTTACTGATCTTAGCAGTGATGGACATTGGATCTGAATGGGTTAAAGTTGAAAAAAATACAGTGAAATGATTGAAATCGCAGTTATAATATTATTATTTTTTTTTTTTCTTAGCAGATTTTATTGCGTTATTTATAGAATTCTTTGATATCCATTCAAATAGTATTGAGATAATATATGGACTAATTCCATTTTTTTCATATCCCTAAATACCTTAAAAATTAAGATCCAATTTTACTAAAATATCGAATTGAATAATAAATGACGGAAAATCTCATTAACGACACTTTATGAGCAAATTTTCATAAATGAAAATTATGCAGAATCTAAGAATTTCTAAAAACAATATTATTTATAACCAGCTATGTACGATTAATCGTTTAATCAAACTATATGATTAATTTAATTTTGATTAACACAAATAAAGAATTTACGATTAATCATTTAATCGAACAATCTAATTAATCCAAATTCTAATCTGTCAATTAGAGAGTTAATTAAAAAAAATTTTAATTAATCGAGTTACTGATTGTTCGATTAATAAAAGTTAACATTTTTTTGCCTTGGAAATTAAATTCCGATTTTACAAAAATATCGAATTGAATAACAAAAGACGGAAAATCCCATTAACGGCATTTTATGAGCAAATTTTTGTAAATGAAAATTATGCAAAATCTAAGAATTTCTAAAAACAATATTATTTATTACGAGCTATGTACGATTAATCGTTTAATCGAACTATCTGATTAATTACAATTTTGATTAACCAAAATAAATGATTTACGATTAATCATTTAATCGAACAATCTGATTAATCCAAATTCTAATCTGTCAATTAGAGAGTTAATTAAAAAAAATTTTGATTAATCGAGTTACTGATTGTTCGATTAATAAAAGTTAACATTTTTTTAACATGGAAATTAAAATCCGATTTTACTAAAATATCGAATAAAAAATGTTGATTAATCGAGTTACTGATTTTTCGATGAATAAAGGTTAACATTTTTTTTACCTTGGAAATTAAATTCCGATTTTACAAAAATATCGAATTGATTAATAAATAACGGAAAATCTCATTAACGACAATTTATGAGCAAATTTCCATAAATGAAAATTATGCAAAACCTAAGAATTTCTAAAAACAATATTATTTAAAACGAGCTATGTACGATTAATCGTTTAATCAAACTATTTGATTAATTTAATTTTGATTAACACAAATAAAGAATTTACGATTAATCATTTAATCGAACAATCTGATTAATCCAAATTCTAATCAGTCAATTAGTGAGTTAATAAAAAATTTGAATTAGTCGAGTTACTGACTTTTCGATTAATGAAGGTTAAAATTTTTTTACTTTCGAAATAAAGATCCAATTTTACTAAAATATCGAATTGAATAACAAATGACTGAAAACCGCATTAACGGCACTTTATGTATAATTTTCGTAAATGAAAATTTTGCGAAATCTAAGAATTTCTAAAAACAATATTATTTATAACGAGCTATGTACGATTAATCGTTTAATCGAACTATCTGATTAATTACAATTTTGATTAACCAAAATAAATGATTTACGATTAATCATTTAATCGAACAATCTGATTAATCCAAATTCTAATCTGTCAATTAGAGAGTTAATTAAAAAAAATTTTGATTAATCGAGTTACTGATTGTTCGATTAATAAAAGAACATTTGTTTAACATGGAAATTAAAATCCGATTTTACTAAAATATCGAATTGAATAATAAATGATTAATTACAATTTTGATTAACCAAAATAAATGATTTACGATTAATCATTTAATCGAACAATCTGATTAATCCAAATTCTAATCTGTCAATTAGTGAGTTAATAAAAAATTTTGATTAATCGATTTACTGATTATTCGATTAATAACGATTAACAAAATTTTTTTTTCAGATATGACGTAAGGCGCTTTAATGTGCATACTTGTATTACAGAATTATAGTATCATCGTTGTTTTTTTTTTTTTTTTTGTAAAGCAAAAAATACGAAATTCATGCTTTGTTGAACACTTAATATCTTCACGTACTTATGAACATACTTCTGCTATCAAATTAAGAACATACTCACATACTTATTCTGATAAGTTTAGGCAATATATTATATATCATCATGTCATGCATGATCTTTAAGCATATACAGGCAATCTTACTAAAATGTACTCCAATATGCCCATACTCTAGAGAAAAATAAAGCTTATAAAATATGTTGTGTTGCTTTAAAGCAACAAATGTCCAGAAGCAAAAAAAAAAATAAAATAAATAAAATGTCGCAGTCCTTTTTCTTTTGCTCTTCCCATTCTTTCACATGCATGCATAAAATTTTTTTAAAATTTTTATAAATTTTTTTTTGTCAAAAGTAAAGAAAAAAATGCATATTTATTTTGCATAAAAAAAAAGAACAAATGAAATCTACAAGTAAATATGTACGAATATGTGTATGTGTGTGTGTATAAAGATATGCTTTCAATGAGATTTGAAATCAGCACAAAGATGATTATGCATATTTCCTGAGCTCCACCCATTTTACACTGCAGTGATTTCACAAAAGATACTTTCAAAGTTGTCGTCGCTGTAACGTTGAAAACAGATAGCTATGGATGGATGGTACTCAAATATGTTCGTATAGCGCGGACAAAGAAATAGGAAGAGGGTGGGACAAAAGATGAAACTTTTCCTTTGTGTGACTGTGTATGTGTGTGTGTGTGTGTGTGAATGTAGAAATATGGAAAATTTTATAAAACTTTCCACTTGATGTCCCTTTAAATTTATTCTAAATACTTCTCCATTGCTCCATTTTGTATTCTATTGCTCTATACAAAATGGCGCATAAAGAAGTTGTTCTTTTTTTTTTTCTCTCCAACAGACACAAAGTATATAATAAGAATAGCACATCTACAATACATACTCCCATACTAATATGAACATTCATATAGTTTTTCAAAGTATCCCGTTTCCATGTGCAAAACTCTGCGCAATGCTTTGTCCCTTTTGTGTTGCTGTTTTTTTTTTTTTCTTCTCCGCTTGTTGGCAAGAAAATTTGTTAAGAAATTTCAATTCTTTTATAAAGAAAGAAAAGAAAAAAAATTAAAGAAAAGAAGAATAAAAGTTGAGCAAAGATTGCTGCATGTAATTTCTGCAGGACTTTGGGGTAGCAAAAAAAAATTACTATGCGTTTCGCGTCAAAGTTCGTCCATCCTCTTGGGAATAGAGACTAAATAAAATAGATAAACACAAAAATTAACGTTGTAAATATGAGAGATGAGATCTTGCATGACATATATATGAAAAAATGTCGATACAACGAATCATTTACACACCAATGTCCAGTACTTTCAAAAGTTCTGATACACATAGATGCATTCCCAGTGAAACTACTACTGAACGTTCGACTTAAATTGACAATTGTATGTGAAAGTAACATTTGCATTGCATTTGCAAAAAGAAAAATTGATACAGAAACAAATCATATCTCGGCATTATTCAAAATTATATAGATTGCGCTATGAAGGTATAGCGTCACACCGATCTTGTACGGTACCGTATGTAAATTTTTTTAAATTTTATATAAATATCAATTTTTTTGGGTAGCCCCTCTAAGGGGTGTCTAAGGGAATAGAGAGTAAGTATATTTAGGAGAAATGTTGCAACAGAAGGATAAATGCGGTTTTGTTAGACCTTTTTCTCCCCTAGAGGTGATTCCTGGCAAACATAGAGGCTAAGTATATTCAGAAGAAATGGACAAAAACCTAATGGAGGTTAGACATAGATTTTACTTCTCTTGGGGCGATTTCTGGTTTAACTTTCATAATTTTTTGAAGTTAAGGACGAAATGTGACCTAGGTTAGGTTAGGTTATTGTGGCTGCCCTCTCTCTGAGAAGACACACCAGAAACTAGAAAAAACCATGGTAATGCCACCGAGCTTCTCTTCAAATACTGATTGTGCGTGTTAAATTTGGACAAGTAGTGGAAGGGACCTACTAATATGAGCCGGTTCCGAATGACAAAACTCTTGTGACATTACTATTTGTGAGCTTTGTCACGGAGCTGTTTAAGAAACATTTTTCATGGCAAATTATTACTGCCGGAAGAATTACTAATTGCCGACAAGTGGGTACCGTTCGAAAGAAATATCTTTTCGACATAAAAATTATGCCTCAGCCGGTTATTGAACACACGACTTATGGATCGGAAAGCCAACACACTAACCACTGAGCTACAGCAACCACAAAATGTAACCTAACCTAGAAATTATTATTTCGTAAGCTGAATAAAACATTTTAATTGTTTCATGTGACTATGTAAATGGTGCGAAATCATCTGAGAACTCATTCCAAAAGGTTTCCAAAAGCGCCTCCCATTGAGCTCTTGTGATTCTATGGTGAGTTTCGATGTGAAGTCACTGAATTCTTATTTTATGAAAATTCAATGAAAGAAAATTAAAATAAATTTCAATTTTGGACAATTTTGTAAAGCAGCTCAACAAAATATTTGTTAAAAACAAGCCTTCAAGCTTCCAACAAGACATCTTAAATACTAGTTATAATTTCTTGGTTTTTTTGGCATCGGAATAGTTTCTATTTCAGTCTTGTTGTGATTATTAAATTTGTATAGTGCTGAAAAGAATTTGCTTTTATAAAGCGCTTCCGAGCTGTGCAATTTTTGTGACATTTTTCCGTTTTTCTGAATTCTTGTTTTTCATATAAAAATTTGCAATAATAAAAATTGTAAATTGCCTAAAAACAAGAAACTCCCTAACTCCTACACTACCTACAATTTAACGAATTGACCAACTGGTAGCTCTGGCTTGAGTTTTTTCGACAAATTGTGATTTAAAATTGTAGAGAAGTGGTGGCCCATATATGAGCCAGCATTGAGATTGACGAGTTGCAGAAAAGTGTTTGGTTTTGCTGGTGTAATTTTGGAAAGTAAACGATGAACTTTTCCAATAATTTTTATGTCCAAGAAATCGTGTTCATTTTCACTTTGATTTTAGTACAAAAAAAAAAAAAGTTGTACCAGAACTTTTGAAAGTAATACATAAATCATATGTATATGCTAAAAGTTAAGGGTATTATGAAATGAAACATTGGCTAATATTGTTATATTTTGATTTTATCGTTCTTATAATTGCATATATTGGAAGTGATTGTATATCAGAGCCCATTTACCAATGTGATAAAATAAACTACGATATATTAGCAGTTGCTACTGAAAGTGGTATAAGTCCATTTTTTGTTAAAATTAAGTTGAAGGTATTTGTAAACTTAAACTATTAATTAAATAGTAGGTTAGGGGCGCACTTAGGCCAAAAAAATGGCCCATTGTGTTACCGTGTATCAATGATGCTTTCTATCCTGTAAAAAAGGCACTCCACAGTAGGATGTGCATTCTGCGTGCCAATGCGGTGCATCTACAGAGAAAGTGGTAAACTAAATATTTAGTAAAAATACTATTAAAACAATTTTCAAAAGTTATACAACTTTTAAAAACAAGATCTCAAATGTAATTGAATATATTTGTCCATTCAAAGACTGTTGCCTATTATGGACTTATTGACTAACTGCAACCTCTTGAGGCTGCAACAAATAACATCCAGCATATCCTTATTAGCTCAGCTAAATACCGACTATTATTATGATTATACTTCTTTCGTAGTTTTCATTGAAATGCCTGTATTGAATGGCTATTGCCACATTTATAGCATTTTTCAAGCACTAAATGTATATTGCATCACATAATAATATGGTAAGACCTGTTCACAACTCTTCAAGTGTTTCCTTTTGAGCACATTCATTACATATACATGGCAACAGCAACGCAGCCATCTTCATCCTAGTCAACACAACCATCAATACCATCCGTTCGACATTATAACATTTCGAATGAGACCATTCGATGTTTTATATTGCATGACTATATACATGTGTGTGTGAGTATGTTTTTGCGTGTATCTATCCATCAACGTGCTGAATGTGCCATGACTTGATGAGCACAGCGTGACGTCGCTCCAATATGCTGATCACGTATTATTTATTGTTACCATAATATGGAGGGACTTTTTTTGTTTTCTTTTTTTTTTTTTTTGCCAATACATACACATACATATATGATACGAGTACAATAGAAAAAAAAAAATAAAGAATTCAACTGTAATGTTGGCACATTCGAGTACAAGTACTCATGGTACATTTCAAACAATTGCACAGTGTACTGAAACTGGAACTACTTGTGTTTACAGACGTGTATGTGTATCTGTGTGTGTGTGTGTGTGTGTGTATTTTACTTTGTCAACTTAAACGTAGCATTTTGTATTTTTATTCTATTTTTCAAACGATTTTATATACTTTAAGAATTGCACAAACAGATAGACATTCAGATAGACACACATACATACAAGTATATATATGTACAACATAAATAGACGCATTCAGTCAGTGCATCATCGGAAGGAATAAAGTATGAACGTGTTCTCTCACGTGTGAGTATGAGAGAGACTGGATGGATTTAAAAACAAAAAGTTTTATAAAGAAAAAATAAAGGAAGGAAATACAATATAAAAAAAGAGAAACGCGAACGGAAACTTTGTATACATACACACTGAAATACACATACCTACATAGAGATTGCATCCATACGGCAATTCGTTTTTGTTTGACAATGGTTATCACAATATCTCAATAGCTGATGCTATTGAGATTGTTGTTGTTGTTGCTATAAATAGCAAATATTTGATATTTTTACATATTCAAGGAATTTACTATCAAACCATCTTTATTATATGGATGCTAAACGTGGAATGTGGCCGCAGCTGATATAAACTCACTACAAGTCTTCGTAAACCGTTGCCTACGAAAAATTCTAAAAATATAAGGGCCAAATACTATATCAAATGCTGTCTGATGGGGGCCAGCAAAAACCAGTTGAATTGGAGATCCGAAAAAGAAAATGGAGCTGGATCGGCCACGTTCTGAGCAGAGAGAGAGAGAGAGCGGCGACCTAACAAGGACTGCGATTGACTAGAACCCCCAAGGAAGTCGTAGACGAGGAAGACAAGTGAACACCTAGAGACGACAGAGTTGGAAACCCATGCCATGCGCCTTAGCTGGAATGAAGTGAAGAGACTGGCACAAAATAGACCCGAATGGAAGAAATTCGTTGTGGCCCTATGTTCGAGCCTGGAACCCTAGAAACATGGATGGATGAAGGAATTTACTATATGTTTGAAAAATAATGAGTCTTTGAGTGAGTCTTTGCATAGACTTAATTCAAATATGAAAATCTAAAAAAAATTTTGAAGAGAGCTACAATCGTTTTCGAATGGCACACAAATTATTACTGCCATACAAATTGTCCCACGTCAGCTCTCTGCATTCATCTGCGGCCGAGGTAGAATGCGCTATAAAAAGCATGAAATCAGGAAAATCAAGCGGTGTGGACAACATTTCGTTCAAAATATTGAAAGCGGACACAAAATTATCAGCACAAATTATTTTCCCTCTGTACCAGACTATATGGCAATCGGAGGAGTAACCATCAGATTGGACACAGGGTATACTCGTAAAAGTATCAAAGAAGGGTTCTGCTACCAAATGCAAAAATTGGAGAGGCTGTTATGTTGTTATGTATAAATCTAAAGGTTCTCTGTGAAATTATTCTCAAACGAATCAGCGAAAAAATCGACCATACATTACACAGACAGCAGGCTGGTTTTAGGCAACGCAAATCATGCGTAGACCACATAGCTAACTGCTCTTAGAATCATCGCTGAACAAGTGAACGAACTGCAGGAACCTCTCCACCTTGTTTTCGTTAATTTTGAGAAGACAGATTTTCGACAGACCACGTCATCAAAGCATATGGGAGTCGCTCCGGCATAAAGGAGTCCCTGATATGATAACACACATAATTCAAGCAGAAGAGTCAAAATTTGTCAGATGCAGGGTGCTACATGACGATGCCCTATCCGAACCAATGGAGCCAGTTGCGAGAGTTAAGCAAGGGTGCATATTATCACCATTATTATTTTTAATGGTACTAGATGGTGTGCTTCTTGATACCAGCCCTGGAAGAGGAGTTCTTTGGAATCCGATCAGCATGGAACACCTAGAAGACCTAGAAGACTACGTTGACGATATTGCTCTCCTTTCACAACATAGCGGACATATGCAGAAAAAACTCGAAGACCTCAGTTTGCATGCAAAGCGCGTCGGCCTACGTATAAATGTGGGCAAAATGAAGCCTATACAAAGCAAATTTCTCAATTCTGTTTATTCTATTCTATTTTTAGTCGAGCTGTGTGCTTCATCGTTAAGTCAAACAATCTGATTAACTGAATTCTACTCAATCAAGAACATGAGTAATCAAAATTTGGATTAATCAAAATGTTGATTCACCAAAACACAAATTATTCGATTAATCATAATTTTAATAATTCCTCAAAATTTTCATTTTCTGATTATCTCTTATTTTGAAATTTTTTTTGGAAATAAAAATTTTATTTATATTGGAAAAAACTTTTATAAATATTTTTGAATATTTTTTGGAATAATTTTATTCTCATTAATCGAATAATTATATTTTTTAATTAATCATATTTAAATTATTCGCATAATTTGTGATTTTATTAATTAAAATCTTGATTAACCGAAAAATTGATTAATCGGAATTTTAATTAATCAGATTTTTTTTTTTATTTAATTATTTATCGCACAGTCCTAATTTTGAGTATTGCTTCATCATACTAAATCTGACAATAATTTGTAGACAAATGGATTAATGATTGAACTAGAAATTGGTAATTTTGTTGAGTGTTTTTTGCCCTTGTGAGCTAATGGAAAATCTTGCTAGAAGCTCCACGGTTGATTTTCAATTAGAATTATGATTCAAGGGATTCGGCACACTTACTACAAAACGTATTGAATCAACATAAATGAATGTTTTCAGTGATTTTTTAGAAAAAAAAAAAACACATCTCAAAGACGCCATCGTAGCTAGTTTGCCATGAAACTTTAATAGCAGCTTGATGATGGCGTTACTTAAATCTCTAAAGCAAGTTTCAAAGCCTTTAGAAATGATGAGAAATGCTTACAAACATATGATTGATTATACAGGGTGAGGCGATTGAAGTATTACCTACCTAAGTGACCATATCTTCTTTATGTGAAATTATTTTTTATTGATTCAAATTACAAAAATTGTGGAAATGATCAAAATTTCAAAAGCCATTCACTCTACCTCGATGTGGCCACCTTTTGACTTGACTGTGGCCATCAAACGGTTAAAAAATGAATTGCATACTTCATGAATGTGATCTTCCGGTATTTTGGCCCATTCCTGAACAATGGCTTTCTTCACCGCATCCATACTGGCATATTTTTTTATCTTCACCTTGCTTTTCAAAATGGCCCGGTTGGAATAGTCCATCGGATTTGCATCTGGCGAACTCGAAGCCATTGTGTGGACGAAATGAAGAGTGGAACATGATTTTTTAACCATTCTTGGTTCACATGAGCTTTATGAGACGGTGTCGAGTCTTGTTGGAACGTCCACAGCTCTAAAGCAACTTCCAAAACATTTTCCCGATAATAAGTCGCATTGACTTTGACACCAGGCTCGATGAAAACGATGGGAGAACGTCCATCGGCAGTCACAACTGCCCATGCCCTTACTTGAGATGGAAAATTACTTCAGGTGGCCATTCGAAAGTGCGTTCGGTTAAGTAAACACGAGTCTCTGAACTACTCAATAGGGAAATTTTTCTCATCTGAGAACTCAATGTTTGGAAATTCGCCACGTTCGTGCAAGCGTAATAACTTCTTTGCTCTTTCGAGTCCAACTTTTTGTTGCTTTGGTGTAAGATCGTGTGCCTTTTGGAACTTGTAAGACTTTACCTTGAGCTCATTTTGGACTATGCGTCGGATGCTTCGCTGGAATATTTTCAGTTTTTTGGCCATTTGATTGCCACTACGACGTGGATTTCGTTCAAGTTGAGCCTTCACTTTCCGAACCATTTCAGGTGATTTTTTTGTAAATATAAATATGAAGCTGCAATAATAGCAATGTGACTAAGTGCATCCACTCAACTTTTTTTTTTTTTTTAATTTTCTTCGCGAAATATTTGCATACGTACCCATATTAAAGCAAAAAGGTCAATTGTCAATCATCATAAAAAACAAATTTATGCATTGACATTTTTAGTAAAAAAAAAAAAAATAATTATGCTTGAAATTGCAACAATATTTATGGGAAGACCAGCGGCATGCATATATACATACAATGAGGGATTAAATGATTTATGCCGTTTACTTGTCTTTTTTTTTGCTCTTATTTTTTTTCGTAATTTTTTTTTTCTTTTACTCTTCTACTTCTTCTTCTTCTTCTTTATTTTGTGTTTTTTATGCTTTTTGTGTTTACTTGTGACAAATTCAATTATCGAATATACAATTCGATTCCATACGACTCGATTGTTTCTTCGATAGAGAAAAGTTTTTGGATCAGCATTTTATATATATATATATATCTATTTGCCGTGGGTCCAGTAGCTCAGTGGTTAGTGTGTTCGCCTTCTGATTTGTAGGTCGTGGTTCAATCCCCGGCTGATGCATAACAAATTTAATATCGATAAGATTTTTCTTTCGAATGGTACCCACCTGTCGGCAAGCAATTGGCAATTCTTCCGACAGTAACAACTTGCCATGAAAAAGCTTCTAAAAGAACTCTGTGACAAAGCTCAGAAAAAGTGATGTCACAAGTGTTCTGCCGTTCGGAACTGGTTAAATAAGTAGGTCCCTTCTAATACTGTCCAAATTTAAGACGCACAACAGTAATGGAAGAGAAGCTCGGCCAATGAGCCCTTTGGGGCTTTAAGTGCCACATATTTATTTTTTTTATATCTATTTGCCTGATGAATTTTATTGCTGCCTTCACTACTGTTTTACGTACCTATATACAATATTTGAAAAGTACTATGCTGCTGCTGCTGATTGAATTCCTTCCACTTGACTAAATGATATCAAGGATATTTGCAATGGAAATAGATTTTGTTTTTTTTTTTTTTTGCCATTGTTTTATTTTTGTTTTTGACTCAACTTCTTCTTCTTGTTTTTCTGTGATTCTTTTGTATTATACGCTTTATATATACTCATCGTATACATACCGAGATAAATTTTAGCTGAATAATAAATTTCAACATTTTGCCGCAGGTACATTATTCGGTATCATTGGTATTGTAAGTGAAATTTTCTATCGTTTGGTTTGATTGATTGAAGTTAAATAAATAAATTTCACACATACGTTTACCTATGCATATTCAATGGTGCGAATAACCATGCGAGAATATTTGAATTATATAATTTTTACAAAATATGTACATTGTACATTATAACATGTCTCTATTTACAATCTATAAATATAAATCGTTACAATTGTAATACAATATATGAACATTACCAATAATAATAAAGAAGAAGAAGAAAAAGAAAAAACAATCATACAAATATAATAAGAAATAATAATGTAAATATGACACTTGTAAGTAAGCCTCAGCCCACATAAATATCTAATATAACAACACATTGCTACTACCATTTAATAGAGATGTTAACATTTCCGATTAAATGCACCCTCAAGCATATGCGAGCACATACGTAATACAATTCACTCACTCATTCATATTCTACAATGCATACATATCGTACATTCAGAAACCCTTAATCGTACAAAAATCTCGAGGGTGTTTTCAATTGTTGTCTATTTAACGCCTTTTGTATATCCCATGCCTAAAGGCTTCTGGTATTATTGTTTTATATGCGCTACGCAAATGCATATAAATATACATTTAACCCCCAAATCAGTCAGATTTTAACAGGGTATGTTAATTATTACGCAAATATTGTACGATTAAACGTATAGTATACGTGTATGGGTGTGTGTGTGTTTAAATTTATTTCATATTATTATTTTTATTATTATTAATATTTACTTATTGATTAGTTAATGCAACTCTTTCATATACTAAAGTATACATTCTGTCAAATAAGTACCCGGAAATTCTCATTTTTAATTTTCCCTCTGAGAATATTTCAAAAAATTCCCAAGTTGGCACAACTGTCAGCCACTATTCTGTGAATTTTTATTGCTATGTGTCATTTAGTTTGGTTACGGTGTCATTAGGAACAAGTCAACCTTTTGTGTGCGTTGCGATTTCTTCTCGCCCCTCTTTGAACGATTTATACCAATCGTAAACTTGAGTTTTCGACATGGTTGAATCACCAAATGTTTTTTTTTTTCCAACATTTCCAACGTTTTGGCACAAGAAATTTCGTTTGAAACACAAAATTTCACACAAACTCTTTGTTCGATATTTTTATCCATAGTAAAAATCGCAACGCGTAAATCGTAAATCGTACTTCACATACCACTATGCATACATTTGATATTTGGACATTTGGCGAATAGCCAAAGACAATTTTCAAAATGAATTTGAAATCCCCAAATTTGTCTGTTGTTGTACCCCAAGGCAACTGTTTGTGTTTTTTTTTTTTTACAATGCAATTTGACCCGCTCTCATATGTACCAGGGCGTTCCCATAAATACCTGACCTAACAAAGAAAACAACAAATTTGGGAAAATGATTCTTTATTGCTCAACATAATTTCCAATTAGCTCTATACACTTTTCCCAACGATATTCTATAGCTTCGATAACCTGTTGATAGTATGAACAGTCTAGAGCTCATTAAAATAGCAAACTCCACCATTTTTTCAAATTTGGAAATCGAAAATAATCCGAAGGAGCTAAATCTGGCGAATAAGGTGCATGCTGAAGCAATTTCACCTTTAACTCATTGATTTTGGCCATCGCAATAGCGGATGTGTGAATTGGTGCATTGTCTTGATGAAACAACACATTTTTTTTTTCGCCAAATGCGGCCTTTTTCTTTAATTTCATCACTTAAATGCTGCAACAAATTGATTGTTTTTCCATTTTGAAGATAATCAACAAAAATTATGTGACATGCTTACCAAAAACCAGACGCGATAACCTTGCCTGCAGATGGAACTGTCTTCGCCTTCCTTGGACACGATGCTCTCCTTTCAGTCCATTGTTTTAACTGCTCCTTTGTCTCAGGTGTGAAGTGGTGGACTCGTGTCTCATCCATGGTTACGAATCGATGCAAAAATCCGGCTTTATTACTGTGAAACATTGCCAAACACTCTAGAGAAACATCTTCACGACGTTGTTTTTGTTCTATTGTGAGCAAACGCGGCACCTATCTTACACACAGCTTTTTCATTTCCAAATTTTCGGTTAATATATGTACGATGTATAACACTTTTTGAAATGCCTGTAATTTCACCTAGCTCATGCACTTTTAGCCGGCGATCATCCAATACCGTTTTGTGGATTTTCTTAACCGTTTCTGACGTGCCCACCTCAATTGGTCGTCCACTACGGTGTTCGTATTGGCAGCTCGTACGACCTCGTTTAAATTCTACCAATCAATATTTTATGGTCGTACACGAAGGAACAGACTCCCCCAGACTAGAATCTAGTTCGGCTTTAATATTCGTTGGGCTGAGACCTTTCAAATGAAACAATTTTTTCCATGTTTACCAATTCACTTTTATAAGGTTGCCACTTTTCACCGCGTACCCTCACTGACCACCGTGAAATTTTGGGCAGCTGAATTTATGCGTTGCCATATCAGCTTGGGAGTTGATAAGCGTTTGAAATGTCCAAAAACTGCAACGATAACATCGCTCAGGTTCAAGACAACTGTCGAATTAAAGGAGTGAGCAATAGCAGATGATATAAATATTTTCAAAGAACATATTTGTCATATATTGAATCCAGATTTAAACTGTCCGCGCACTGGGTGCCACACTTGCTCACGTTGGACTAAAAATATGTCGAATGAATATTTCCAATGTTACATTGGCGTTGTTTAAATGCAAATTTTGCGGCCGATTGAGTGCTGTAGATGAAACTAGGATATACCATTGTACCTAAATAATAAAAATTCATTAAAAACACTGGACTGATAAGGAGAAATCTGTTTCAAAAATTGTTTGGGATAGCCATGGAGTCTTCATTGATTATCTTAAAAACGGAAAGATATGAGGCGTACTACGTATCATTATTTGGCAAGCTGAAAACAGAAAATGCATAGAAAATTAATTGGAAAAAGTTGGAAAAATACAATGTCTCACAGCTTAATGGTTGCCATTGCGGAAATCCACAAATTTCAAATAGAACTGCTACCTAAGCAAAAATTTAGCCTCGAAAGGCAAAGAAAGACGCCGAGAATTATTTGAATGCCTGTTTGATGCTAATTTTGCGGCCGATTGAATGCTGTAGATGAAACTTGGATATACTATTGTACCTCAGAAGTAAAAATACATTCAAAACACTGGGCTGATAAGGGGAAATCTGCTTCAAAAACAGCAAAAACTGTTTCTTGGGCTGGGAAAGTGGTGTCAACTGATTTTTTGGGATAGTCATGCGGTCTTTATTGATTATCTTAAAAACGAAAAGACATGAACATGCTACGCATCATTATTTGGCAAGCTGAAAACAGAAAATGCATAGAAAAATAATGGAAAAACATTGGAAAAAGTTGGAAAAATACAACATCTCACAGCTTAATGGTTGCCATTGCAGAAATCCACAAATTTCAAATAGAACTGCTTGACCACCATCTTCACTCACCAGATCTAGTTTCAAGGTACACTTCTTTTGCTCTCTAAGCAAAAATTTGACCTTGGAATTCAAAGAATGACGCCGAGAGTTATTTGAATTCCCATAAATATATGAAAGCATCGCTGAGAGAAATGCACATAATTGCAAGGAAGAAAATTTGTGTTGTATTTGTGTTATAGCATAGACAGACGGAAGCCTAATTCCAGATTACCGGCGCACTTTAGGTCTGTCCACTTACTTTACTATCACTATCAATTTCTGTCATTTGTCACTCTCGATATGAGAAATTCTACAAGAAGTACGTGAACTGAAAACTATCAGAAACTTGTAAATTGACATTCACCGTTCGTAATTGACAGCTAGATTTATTTGTTCGCCAACGCTTTTCATGTTGAAAACTGTTAACAATTGTTTTTTGTTAGCGAACAGACCTAATATTTTGTAAAGTGGATCGAGAAAAATTCACTAATCCTCTTTTATTTTGAGAATTAACTCATAGAGTTTATGTGGATTAGCTGCAGTTAATGCCCGAGTTAATTCGAATTAACTCGGTAATCCGGAATTAGGCTGCCGTCTGTCTATGCTATTATATAGAACTCTGTGCCTGTTCTTGCTACATATTAAACCAACGACGATGTCAGTTAAAAATCAGAAAATTTTACTTATTATCTACTAGATTGGAATTGTGGATGTCTTAAACTAATCGAAATTTATTCAAGATTAATTTTTATTATTTTTTTATTTTTTTTTTTATTCTTTATTTTTTAATTTTTTCTATGATCCATATAACAAACAAATTACCAATTCACAACTGTATATATATGTTCTTGATAAAAATATTTAATTCATTGATAATAAATGTTGAAATATTCACACTGTATGACAAAATATGAAAATGTTGATATACAGATCATATAAAATCCCTTTACAAACACTCTCACAGCTGCTAACCGCAGTGCATTTAGATAATTTGCACATAACCGATTTCCAATTTGATAATCCGCATAAATGTTACTCTTGCGTGTATATGTACAATTAAAAGCAATCTCATTCGTACATCAAAACATTTATTATTAAGTTCTTAACAAAGTGATATCAAAATTCAATCTTGTTTTGACTTCACTTTAGGAAAACAAATGTCAAAGCTCTAGCAAACAAATTGAATAAATAAATGAGAAAAATACAAAATACAAGCATACAACCTGTAGATAACATATTTACAACATTGATTACTCGCATTGCAACTCTGTGTTGTTAACACACACACACACACACACACACACACACACTCGTATTGGCAAGATTCGTGTATCGCCTGCAAGTGCAATAATTTTGTAATAACTTGTAACAACAAATAACCACAACAACCACGATGGCGACAACGATATCGACGACGACGACGATGACGATGACGATGACGATGACCAATCTACCAAAGAACAAATGTGTCAGCGAATATTAATGCCTTGGAGGTGGTTGAATATATGATACGTTGAAATGCTTGTTAACCAATTTCTTCTATAAATGGTGATGTACATATTTAATATTATTTTATGTAGGTGGTTATTAATGAAAATGGGTACTAAAATTTGGGAGTGTATGATGTATATATATTTACTTCGAAAACTTCATTTTAAAAGTTAGGATCTGGTGATCAACCAATATTCAGTTAATTTATCAAAGTTCTTCTTATTCTTCTTATGTGGCCATAACAATCGATGATCGATTTAGTTTATACTTTTCATCATCAAAAACGGTAGTCCTTATCCGAGGCATTGTTGTGTTCTTCACTAGGGAAGAGTTTTTATGTGGTGGGTTCCAAGCCCAACGCACAACCACGAATTTAGGGAAGTTTTCGCCACTCACTTTAGCCGCCGCTCAGCGGGTTTGGAACGACGTTGCCCGGTGATCGCTGCCTAAAGGCTCCCCATTCAAATGAAGATCGTCACAAGGAGGACTCCCATTTAGACGTCATCACATAGTAAGCAGGACAAACTACATGACGACGAGTGAGTTGACTTGCGATGAGTTCAACAAGGATTGCGCTAGCTTCGCCAGATTGAAGCGGTTAGCCATGTTGCCTTGCGAAAACATCACCAGACTACCAAATTACTAAGTTTTTTAAAAAAAAAAATATACAAATAAACGATTTCCGTTCCATGAAATGACAACTTCTCTGAGGAAACCACCGAAAAAATAACTCTATGCAACCATTCAAATCATTCACTTTCAAAATATATTAATATACAAGTTTCTGAAAGCCATTTATAAACCTACTTAGTCCTTAGCTATACTACTTGGACGTCTTTTCAATCCTCGTAATAACATAGATCACTAAGAATTCAAGCATTGATAGCAATTCTCAACAAAAGAACTTATCCCCAAGTCTGTAACGCAGGTCAGAGGTCGGGAGTTTGCTCCAAACATTGTTTTTCCTGCATTAATATTTTATAATTTTTTTTTTTTTTTAAGAAATCAAGCACAGCACTCAAACATTTATTGATCCATTGTACTGCGCTCGAAGTTCCATTTTGTTGTGTTTTAAATCTACCCTAGATTCTGTGATGCTAAATACCCAAGAGTTTCGGCTCTCAGCACGTCAGTGCCAAAGACCTCAAACCTGGCTTGAGTTAGTGCAGGTCAGACACATAAAAAGTGATCCGCCGTCTCGTCTTCTTCTTTACATGCTGGGCAAAGTGCACTGCCTCCTAGTCCTACCTTATCCATGTGCTTTGCCCATAGAAAGTGGCCTGTTACCAAGCCGGCTGGCATTCTCCAATCACCTCTACGTAGAGATAACAGGAAATCCGACCATTTACCCGATATGTTAGGTAACATAGATTTCGTCCATCTCTTTCGCCTCTCTCTGCCTGCCAGGTCGACTTATGGACTAGATTAGCCCAGTTGTTGAACGTGACCTTGATGGCTCCAGCGGGTGGTGGCCCCAGCAGGCTCAGAGCCGATTAAATCAGCCGCAGAACTTTCTCTTGCTAATGCATCGGAGGTCTCATTGCCTACGATTCCCACGTAGCCAGGGACCCACATCAGCGATAAACTCTAATGTTTTCGGACATAATTTAGCCTTGATTTGCAGAACTTCACTATCTTGGAAGTGGTGACAGGATTGTCTAAGGCCAGCAGCACAGCCTGATTGTCACTGCAGCTAGAAATAGACTTGCCTTTCAGCCTCTTGTCCACAATATAATCCATCGCCTTCTGTATTGCATACACCTCTGCCTGAAAGACAGATGCATACATACCAAGGGCAAAGAACAGTTGAGCTCTGTCAGTTTCCACTTCAGAAGACTCCATAAGCAGAACGTTCTTCAGTCCTGGAGCCATCAGTGAAAATGCGGAAGCAAAGTCTACCGGGCTCAACCTCAGGGTCTGATCAGGAGCTAGCCGCGGGTAGATCTACTTTATACCGTTTTTCTAGTACGATTCTTTATACTTAATGTTCCCCATTTTGATGTTCCTTCAATGGAGTAAAAACATCAATATTGCAGGAAGTCCTACCGAACGGAGAAAGAAAGGGGATAAGTATGTTTGGAGACAATTATGGGATTATTTGTCGATCATTTCAATTCATTTCATATTCATTGAACCGATTATTACAATTCGCATACCCATAAAAATATGAAAGTAACTAGGAAATTTTAATCAAAAATGAGCAACTCCTTCAGCAATAACACAACACATTTATAATGCTGCTTCTGTGCGCAGCAGCAACAACAGCAGCAGTAGTAGTAGTTTAAATGTATACCAACATATATATATGTATGTATTGCAATTTAAGAAGGATACCTTTACTGAAAGCTATTTTAAAGCAATCAATTTGTAAACGTTAAATACCCTTAGAGCACAAGTCTCATCCAAAAAAACGCTACTCCATTAAATTGCAATTGTAGTTGGTTGGTTTGCATGCAACGTGTGGTTGGATAGTGGCAGATGTACGAGTAGTAGCAGCAGCATCATCATCATCAGTAGTGATATATACAGAGTATGTAGTAGTGTACAAGTGAAATGGCATCGCTCGAATCTCATGAAGACATTTCAATAAATACAACGAGTTTGCGGCACTGATCGGCAATAAATTATCGCATCGAATTGCACATCGATCGATATCGAGTGGTGGTGGTGGTGGAGAATGGAAGTGGATAGTAACGCCTGTAAGTTGACTTCTGATTGCATACAAACAAATAAGTATTATATATATCACTAATTTCTATACACTTGCTGATTCAACAATATGTGATCAGATATGTTTCGCTTTATTTAAATATTGTATTATAATTTTTTTTTTTTTTCATTCAGTAATATTGCAATGCCCTTCCTACTATATTTGTAGCAGGCCGACAATTTCGGTGTGGAAAAATAAGAAAAGAAAAATATGAGATGAAATTTTTAATTGACTTCTGATGATTTTACTATTTTTTTTTGCGCTTATAGAATAATCTTGCTGCTGCTGCTGCTGCTGCTGCTGCTACATGTTGTTTTATTACTATTCATATAACGCGCAATACACATTCACATGTACGAGTACATACCGACCGCAGCCTCAACAATGCACAACAAAACGGCATGCAACATATAACATTTGTATGTTATTAATACACTGTCAATAAACAATAACAACAACAACAACAATAGGCAGCTACAAGAACAACTCTTAAAAGTTAATAAAATACGCCCAATGATAACAAGAAGTCAATCGAATAGTATAGTATTTCAGCCTTGAGGTCTTCATCATCATCATCATCATCATCGGCAACAGCAGCAGCAGCAGCATCACATCATTTCACACAGCACAATCATCTACTATGTATGTGTACATCTTTTGCCAATACAAAGTTTTCAATTTCTATATATGTTTGCATGCATATGGTTACTGTTGTTGTGATCGTTTGCTTTGATTGCTTGGGTTTGAATTGCATTGCTTTTAAGTCATCATGCTTTGTTATGTTAGCGACTTCAACATCATAATCCGCCAACAACTTTGTTTGCGTTCATTCACAAAGTACACTAATATACATATGCACACACAGAGCCATATACACACATATGTATGAGATAACTTGAGATAACTTGAGGAGGAAGAACAATCAATTAGTCCTACTAAAGTGTATGTGTTATATACATGAATACTCCTCGAAGGAAATGCAATGATTATACGGCCAAATGAAAAAAGAATATTGTCCGACAGATGAAATAATCATTGCTACAGATTTTTTGAGGTCGCTCATATTCGAATAATTTAACTCCATTAGGTTCTACTTCGTCCTTGATTTCATAAAAATCATAAAAATAAACAACATAATCACCGTAGAGGTGTAAATTGTACAACCGAACCCACTCCAGTTTTGCTCTTTAACACTTTTCTGAACATATTTATCTTTTACTTCTGCCACTTAGAGGAGCTCCCCTAAAAAAGTGACAATTTTATGTATAATTTGACTGCCAACGCTTACAGAGTGCTCCTAGTAAGTTAAAATGTATTGCCGACTCCCAATTATTTTAGCTACGCAATATTTTATCTGAACTTAATTACTCTCTATCTTCATCCCTTATAGGGGCTCCCGTACAATATTGACAATTTTAGGTCTAATTTTCACTCCCAACGCTACCAGAGTGCATATAGAATGTTTATATGTATGACTGATCTCCATTAATTTTTACTACTAAATATTTTATCTGAAGATAATTATCCTCTATCTTTACCCCGTATAGTAGTTCCCGTACAATATTGACGATTTTAGTTATAAATTCCACCACCAACGTTCCCAGAGTGCATATAGAGTGCTAATATGTATGACTGATCCCCATTAATTTTAGCTACTCAATATTTCAGCTGAACCTAATTATCCCTTCTTTACACCTTACAGGGGCTTCCGTACAATATTGACGATTTTAGGTGTAAATTTCACCACCAAAGGAACCAAGATTGCATATAGAATATTAATATGTATGACTGACCCCCAATAATTTTTGTTCCTTCAATCTTTGTCACTTACAGGGGCTTGCATACAAAATTGAAGATTTTAGGTATAAATTTCACTCCCAACGTTCCCAGAGTGCATATAGTGTTCATATGTATGACTGACCCTCAATAATTTTTACTTTTCAACTTTTTTCTGAACATACTCACCTTTAATCTTTGTCCCTTACAGGGGCTTGCATACAAAATTGACGATTTTATGGTAAGTTTCGCTCCAAAGGGTCAAAGAGTGTCACTATATGCGTTAAATCTATGACCGACCCCCATTAATATTTACTACTCAACATTTTCTGTGAACTTAATTATCCTCTATGTCTGCACCATAGAAGGGCTCCCCTACAAAATGAACTTAAAGTCACTTGAAAATCGTCAAATAACCCCATAATTGACCAGTAATGGCCTTTAGAGTGGTGACGTATATGACCGACCCTCATTTATTCTTCTGCCCCAACATTTTCTCTAAATTCACTTACCCGTTTTCACCACTTCTTAAGGACGCACCCATATAAAATATTACAAAATAAAGTACGTTTAGCAAGAATGAACTAGTTCGTTTAATGCTTTCTGTTACAATTTCCCGTCGTCAGCGGCAATATACGTTAGGTCCTCAATATGTTCCTTATTACGAAATTTCTACGGGCATGATTTAGATTTCACCACCATGCACCTATGTTTTCCCATACATATGTATTATATTATGTTGATTTTTTTTATATTCTTTCTTATACGATTTTTATGATTTGCTATTGCTTTGGTATGGCAAACGCTCCTTTATGATCATTTCCACTATCTCTGTCACTCTCATTATCTATCTCTCCTTCTCTTTCTTATTATCTTATGCAACTGCGACTTATGATGAGATGAAAAAGACAAAAAAGCAATTCATTATGTATACAAACGATCAGCATCGATCGAATTTATTACACATTTTTATAGCTACGTGTAAATTAGCTTTTAAATTGTAAATTTATCGTAACACAATGACACTGAAAGAGCTAAGTTAGCATAAAATGTATGAAAATATATACTTATTGTGAAATATAATATAAACGATTCCGCATTCCGTTGTTTAAACATTGTTTCTTCTGTACAAGTGCACTTATATGACGTCATTATGGTGACCGGAAAATGTAAGATACTATGTGAGAGATGGATAACAATGCTCACACAGCCTGATTGGATATTATCAATATGTCATCAGACATAATAAATTCTACATCGATCAGATTTTCATACTATACCAAATCATAGAAGAGACTCAAAAAAAACTGATCGAACACCTATTTGTGACTTCTTCAATCAGAAAACTCATTTATCGAATTTGCAGAATTATAACGCTAACTCATGTACACAGCATAACAGGAAGGTCATCTACATCCATTTAGTACCAAACGAAGTTTCATACGAACTCATTTCTTATCGAGTGACTTCTTCAATCAAATTAGGAAAAAAAAAGATTGGGTGTGTGAATTTGTAACTGGCTTTTTTTAGTGTTCAAAAATCATTTATTTTCAAGAATTCTGCAAAAAAAAATGTCCTTCAAAGTATTGTCCATCAGAAACTATGACATTTCCCCATCTTTCTGGCTACCTATGGTGACTGCATGGACCGGAGCAAGTGGTAATATGTTCCAATTCTCAAAATTTTCCATCGTATCGAAAACTTTTGACTGATTTTTCACACACCCAATAATAACGGTTGCTAATATGTCGGGAACACCATCATCAAAAGTATCATGCTGTTGGCTTATGCCGATGATATTGACATAATCGGCATGAACACGCGAGCAGTCAGATGGGTCTTACGGTGAACGAGGGCAAGACGAAGTATCTAGTGTCAACAAACAAATAGTCCCGGCGTCTTGGACAGCACGTCACTGTTGACAACGACGCTTTTGAAGTAGTAAGGGACTTTGTCTATCTTGGAAGCAGCATTAACAGCAGTAATGACGCAGGCCTAGAGATAATCATTCTTACTAACAGGTGCTACTTTGGGCTAAGTAAGCAATTGAGAAGTCGAGCCCTTTCTCGAAGAACGAAAATTACACTCTACAAGTCTCTCATTATGCCTGTCCTAACATATGGCGCTAAAGCCTGGACAATTTCCACCTCGGTTGAGCGAATGCTTGGAGTTTTCGAGAGAAAAGTCCTACGCAAGATCTTTGGATCTATTTGCGTTGGTGGCGAGTACCGAATAAGGTACAACCATGAGCTGTACGAGCTGTATGCCGATATTGACATAGTAAAGCGCATCAAAATCCAGCGGCTGCGCTGGCTAGGTCATGTCGAGCGAATGGAAGAACACGCTCCAGCTAAGAAGGTGTTATATTCGGAACCCGCTGGAGGACGACGCAAAAGAGGAAGACCAAACCTCCGGTGGAAAGACCAAGTACTGGAGAACCTGACGGCGCTTGGAATTTCTAACTGGCGCCAGCTAGCGAAGAACAGAGATGGCTGGCGAAGCATGTTATTTTCGGCCTAAATCGATATTCGGTTGTTATGGCCACATAAGTAAGTAAGTAAGTAAGTAAGTTCTAAATTGAAAGGCGAACTTATACTAAATTTTGGTTTTGATAATAGCTCTGGACGTGTGTAGTATAAGCCAGGCTTTCAGGCTTCGAATTGACACACAAATTGTCAACACATCAAAATTGGCCACTAAAATTATGTCTTTGAGATGTTTAGTATCAACTGGAAGCATTCTCTGGAATAATTCTTCATCCCAATTAATTCGATTTTGTCGCCCTTTAAAATTGGAATATTCAAATGAGAAATTTTCAAAACATTAAGAAATGGTGTGGTTTTTTGCAAGTTAATGGATTGTGTGTGGTTAATTTTTATATTTTTAACTTCAGTAGTCAATTGGTTGCATTAACAAATAATTTTCGATTGCTAAAATTTTCGATTTCACTGCTTAATAATTTTGACCAGAAAAACAGAGCATTTGACCTATAGTGCACTTGTGTGTATTAGAGTATTTCTGTATGTATGAGTACAGTCTGTATGCCAATGACTCATGGATAGACAATATAATCGTATGGATAATATATTTTAAAAGCTTTTGAAATTTCACTTTTCCCAATTAATGAACACAGCAGCACACTCTAAAAGCTTCAATATATTTGTGGATTTTTTCCAAAACAAACACAAACGATTGCAATGAAAACAAATAAAATAAATAAACAATCGAAAAGCTTCTACTCTACAACTGTCAGAATGTGCTTATGCGCTAAACACGCATGTGCCACAAACTGTAGAAATGTCAAAGAAATACCAAAGAATTACTGTACACAATTTTGGACTTGTTTTCCTTCTCTATTTTCATATTGTATACCCCCATATTCGTCAAATTTATTGTAGATGAAAATTACCCATACGTCATGTTGCATATATATATATATATATATGCATATTTCAAGCGAGCACCGTGCGAGTCATTCATTGAGAAAAGCTTCTTGACTCATTTTGCACACAATGAAAACAAAAGTGGTGAGTATGCCACATTACATGTAAGTAAAATTTATATAGGAATTCTAATGCGCACATTAGTACTACACACTCATTCGTTCTATGTGAACATATGCATAAGTAGTCGCAGCAATTTTTGACGACGATTCGAAAAATATTAAATAATAAAGAAAAAAAAAACAAAACAAAACAAAGCAAAACAATTAAAAAGCGCCATCACCCCCATACAAAAGGCTTCTGGTATTGATTTAGTGGCTTGCAGCTTACAGCGATGCACACACACTTGCCCAAGTGCAAAAAATCAATTTTTGTTAAATAATTCACTTTTGTATTTAATTTCATCATTTGTGCAATACAATTGAATATTATTTTGAAATAAAAAGTCAAAATACATAATATTCATTGTACTACAATAAAATGTTGCTGCCGAATACAAAGAAATCATCAGCAGCCAAATGTCGTGCCTTTTTCGATGTGCTAATGGCTCCAGTGTCACCAAAGAATCTTCGCTTATCCGCCATACTCATTTCCATTTATCAATTGGTAAGTTACTTTCATATTATTTCAAAATACAAAGCATTCCTACTTATACAATAAGGTCAGGGCCAATTACAAAAAAAAAAAAAAACAGCAAAAATAAACAATGTTTTCTTTTTGACAGTACACATTGTCCGTAATTCTATGAAACTCAAGAGGACATACATTTCATAACAATAGCATTGATGTAACTAACTATTCACACAAATTGAACTAGATTACAGCAATGAGCAAAAGCCAATAATCAAAGTGTTAAAATCTTGATTTTGAGGACCTAAAAAGTAATATTTCTATAGTTGGCCTTCAAATTTAGATCATATGAAAAATAATGCGGGCTATGCAATTATCGTACGAAGTCTTATTGAAAGAGTTCAAGTAGTAGGGCCATTGTCATCCAATAAATGACATATTAGATGGTAAATGTTATTTACGTTCACATAGATCCATTCGGGTCTCTACGGCACGTTTCGCAAATTACAGTCATCCACTTTGCATTTAAAAGACGCTAAAAATGAAAATCTACACTAAATTCTGAATTTTTCTAATAGCGAGGTAAACGTCTGAACGTCTACAGGCGAGCAAGTATTTCATGGCTAATGATTATCTGCTTTTTTCTAATAATATAAATAAATGTAAAAATACCACCTTGATCAAAAAGTTCCCGGAATAACCACCATATGGCACTCCCATCGTTCCAATTTGAGTTCTGTTTGTTTTTTTTTTTTTTTTTTTTTGTTAAGTTGGTACATCTGTCGCTGATATTCCCTCTAAATCTTAGCATCATAGCTTGACATCATCTCTGTGTGTGTTGGCGATTTTTTACAATTTTCAATCAATATCATGCAAAAAAGAGACCGTGTTGACGTCGCAAAAAACATGATTTGCGAGGCTGAATCCGATCCCACATTCATCAAAAGCATCATTACTGGAGACGAAACGTGGATTTATGAGTACGACGGAAAGAGACCAGAATTGTGGGCAGAAATTACGTGGATTTTGCACCACGATAACGTAATTTTTTTTACGAAAAATACAACAAATACCATCCAACAGCCATCGAATTCACCTGATTTGGTTCCCTGTGACTTCTTTCTGTTCAATCGAGTTAAAAAACCATTACGCGGATAGCGTTTCAGCAGCCGAGAGGAAGTAATGGAAAAATCGCAGGAAGCACTGAGATAGATGGAAGCGCCACACGGTGTTTATTCCGGGAACTTTTTGTTCAAGGTGATATATAAAAAACAAAAACAGTCCATCAGAGTGGCGGAATCGTTAATTTAATTGTAGATTAAATAACGCATTTTTTTGCAACCTCATATTCTATAGCAAAAAAACTGCAATTATAGAATTGGACCAGTAACAGCACAAAGGAAATACTAAAACGTTATTCAATACGGGTTTCACGTCGCATTTGCCCCCAAGTTTTCCCAATTTCGTGAAAAGTGTATTCCTTATAATTTTTTTTTGTTTTTTGTTTTGATAATTCTTCAGTAGGTCGTGGGTTCAGTCCCCGGCTGAAGCATAACAAAATTTAATATCAAAAAGATTTTTCTTTCGAATGGTACCCACCTGCCGTCAAGAATTGGCAATTTTTCCGGCAGTAACAATTTGCCAAAAATGCTTCTGAAAAGAGCTCTGTGACAAAACTAAGTTAAAGTGACGTCACAAGGTTTCTGCGATTCGGAAGCGGCTAAAATAAGTAGGTCTCTTCTAATGTTGTGTTAATTTAACACGCACAACAGTATTTTAAGAGAAGCTCGGTGGTATCACAATGGGCATTTCTGGCCTAAGTGTGTCCTTTCAGAGAGAGAGAGGGCAGCCACATAACCTAACCTAACCTTGATAATTCTTTCTCAAACATTATAGAAATCACTCTTCTATATGTGATATTAAAATTATTATTATCCAAGATATCGTTGCAACAATGAGAATGTTATTAAAAACAATTTCGTTTAAGATAGTTTTATTTTTCTAAAAAAAATATCGACATTATTTTGAGAATGTATCGCTCTATAGAACAAAATTATCATAGTAATATGAAAGTAAATCTTTCACTTACAAATTCTCTAATCGAATATATATTACTTTACCCGTTACTTCATTCTTACAGCTGGTTGCGCATGTTTTGCTATTTTTGGTGCTACTGGGGCTAGCACATGCCGAACAAATGAAGACCATGTTGGAAATGGATATTGAAGATCAAAAGGATAATGGATTCTATGATATGTCACCATATCGCAATCAGGCACGTTTACAAACCGCCTCACAGTTGGTATCGATCACGGAAACACTGTTATACATTTTGACAGCAGTCGCTTCTATTTATCTATTGAGTACGATTTCATTATTTGGTGGCATATTTAAGAATCGCTCCGAATTTGTGCTACCATGGTTGGTGGTGGAATTTATATTTATTCTGTCAGCTGCGGTGTTGGTATTTTGGTTGCAAAATGAGAAATTTGTCAAAGTAATCGGTGGAAAAATGTATTATTGTAAGTATTGCAATGATTTGAGATGAAATTATTATTTTTCACCAAATTTTTATTTATGCTTACCATTCATACAGTTACACTTTGCTTCACGGTGATTCTATTCGATTGTCTCATGTGGTATATAGTACATTCATTCTATCAAAGTCTACGCACCATGAATAAGTTACGTGAAATAGCAACTGTAGCCATACCATGTCCCCCACCAGGAGCTGTAAGTATTCCGAAGTTCTATTTATACTTCTTTGAAATTAATGACATTTATTTTTTCTTTTCTTTCCAAATCACAGATACCATTCCATTTTAGACGTGAAAATATGTACCTGGGTAGTAATGGTTACAAGCATATTCTAACCGAATCACCGGATGGGCATTGTTGAATCCATTTATTCATATAAATGGACAAATGAAATGTAAACAATAAATTTTTCGTAGCGTTCTAATATTGCCTTGAAACACTAAATAGTTATAATATTGTATGATATTAAAACTATTATACATATAACATATAATATATAACTTATACGAGTATGTACTTACATATATGTAGCTATGTATGTCCATGATAAATATGCTTTATTTGTTTTGTCGTTTCGCCTCCTTTAAATCACCTTCTATTTGAAATTTTACGAATTTTTGGATATGGATTCTTCAAATTTTACTTTACAGTATAACACTTTAAAGTTTGCTACATAGTTATGTTAACTCGTACATGGTTACATATGTTAGTTAACATATGACAGATATGACAGAACAGATGTGTATATTTTGAATAGTGAAATATATGTGCAGAATTACAAAACACTATTTGAATATTAATTTATTTATTGAAAAAAAAAAAACAAGCAAGTGTAAAGCCAGCGGTCCGTAGAATCCATCATCCGTCATACGTTGCGTTTTCTGACTGACTACACGCGTAGACATATGCGTGCACGTGACAGCAGAGTAGAAGACATGCAATCTTATGTGATGAACTTCATAGGTACACCCGTAAAAATATTTGAAAGCATAAAAGTTGAACTTTTTCTACTTTTATGCGTAAAATGACAACTGCCATTTGTATGAGCAAATACTAATACGAAAACGGTGTAAATCAAAATGATAGTAAATAGAAATGATAAAAGAAATGAAATGAAATGTGACAATGAAATAAAAAGGACAATATTTATTTGATGTTACAAGGCATTGCACTCTTTATTTAAGGCTTTTCGTAAAAATAAAAAACATCAATGTAAGTCGCTCCTCCACCAAAATTGCTGGCCGTTTGGAATGCTTTTACAGCTTTGTGAGGCTGAATAACTTCATGGTACAAATATGTTTCTTGCACCCACATCCTTCTTGTTGTCATTAGTTTAATGTACTCCAAGTACACTATGTATAATTACACTGCCAATCAGAATCAATATAAACGTAAAATCTTCGTCCATATCACTTCCAAATGCATAGAACGTATACTATGGAGTTACTATATCTGTTCGCACGAAAATGCATAGAAAGGGAGAATGCGTTCGCACGCACGCGGATGTTATGGAGGTCCATTTGTATTAAGTGCTGCCCAATCAGTACGTTTCCATCAACGTATTGGCTGCGTCGTCTACTTCCGTCAATGCGTCACTTTACAAAACAAAAAGTGCAACGTATGATGAATAACGTCTTTCAAACAAATAATGGAAATACAACTCTGTTTGTTTTCGCAAATGTTGCCAGACTGAACAGGGATCACTTAAAGTAGAAAAGAACTTATTTTATGCATGAAGTTATATATGTGTAGTTAGAAGCTGAGGCTGATCAAGAATATAAATATAATTCATTATAGACAACTGACCAAGAAATCTGTTGGAGTTACAATAGACTGAGTTCGTTAAGTTGATTTTATTTTAACATTTAAAAGAAAATGTTTACAATTGAGTACAAAAATAACAATTTTGCGATAATCAAATATCGATCTTGTTGCTCATCAAATTTCACCCAAATATTAACCTTTCCTGGCTCTCGCAGCGGCTCTTGTTGTGGTAACGGTTGCCGGTGTTGTCATCAAAATTGTCATATCGTTTTCTATGCTATCCATTGCAATGTCCGTAACCAATTCAGGCAATGAAACATTCATATTCATAATGTTACCCTCACTGTCGGTTGGAATGCTAATTTGGAATTGCAGCAGCACCACCAAATAGGTAACCATAGTTGTCAAGAGCTACAAACGAAAGGGTTCAGTAAAGAAAAAACTAAAATCTACAACAACGCTGAGGTAATCTCATTGTCAAGGCAAACTTTTCAAAATCTGCTAGCAATAAAATTTCCACTCTTTGGATACAATATACAAGAAAATCAAATCAATTGCCAATACAAACCCCTTTAAATAGATTGCGATTAACATCGAAAAATCCACCACAATTTATATTTGACGGATTCATTTCGGTTGCTCGCAAAAACATATTAATCTCCGTTTGTGCATCCGAATTCATCCAATTCAATTCGACCATGAGTAGTTTCTTTTGAAAATTCGTACGCACATTAAACGATGCATAATGAGCCTCATCACAAATGAAGAATAGCAAACAAACATTCCAAAGTGCAGTTGCCGCAAGACCAATATCCTTAATACCAAATCCCTCGGAAAGTTGTGACATCAATCCATATATGGAGAGTGTAATGATGAAGAATAAATATAAATTTAGAAAAGTAAACGTATAGCACATGGCATTGCCAGTATCACGGGTTAATTTACTCAAACGTAACCATAAAGCACGATAATCAGCAACCATTGCTGCTGGTCCAATATGACGCAATGCCTTCAAATATGTGTATTATATCAAAAGATGCTACAATGAAGAGATCACTGGTAAAAATTTACCCTTTGGAAACGTTCAGCTAAAATATTAGCTGTGTCACTGAGAGCCTCACAAATAAGAAACCACCAAGCACCAAGCATTGCAGTTAAATTATCCAGCACACAATATGGTATTACCTATTGTGCATAGAAAAAAAGATTTTTTCTTTTTAATGCATCGGTTAATTTCATTAATGTATTACACGGACATGGAGTGTATTATATGGAAGTATATATTACCTGAATAAGCTCAAAATCAGCCATCGTTATATGGGTAATAACCACCGAAAAAATGGACAACAATGGCAACACCACTGTTATTATCATTGCCTTACGTCTCAAATTCAATGGTACACTATGTCCAGATATTTGATAATATAATATCTATGTACAAAATCATATGGGTAAATATTGGAAAATATGCAGAAATATTGTAAATCGCATTTAAAACCTCAAAATCATCCCAATCATTCAATAGTACAGCCACTTTTTGAGTCTCATACCACATTATGGGTATCATTAGCAATGGTAAGATATTAACCAAAAATAAATATGCAATCACTGCCTCCTCAAAAGGTCCGCTCAAATTTGTTACAATACGTATACGATTGTTGGCTACATAAGCCACATAGACCTGTATGTATGGAAATAATTCGAAATTTTCATTTCATATCATGAGCAACATCAAATGTTCTACTTACTGTTAGAGCTGTAAAGAAGATGGCTGAATAAAAGAATATATTCGAATTAATTTGAAATGTTGCTTTGCCAGGACCAACTCGTTTCACTGGCAGCACACCAATAAGATGTAAGAACCAGAGCGTCGGTCCAACATTACGATAGAAAATATTCTGAAATAAATTGAATATTTCATACAGATATTCATGTTCTTACGAGTATGCATCAGATTTTACGATGATTATAACTTTGACTATAACTACGGGCCTAAGTGTTTAGTTAAAGTGAAATCCATGAAAATGACTTATTTATATCCTATGTATTAGATTTCACTGTACTTCACACTCTCAAAGGCTTATATGCTTATACGAACTGGTATAAATTGATCGTTCATAGAATTGATGGTAGCCAATGAATGACGTTTGCCAGCACTACTGCCATATACACTGTAATCGGTGTCTAAACGATCGACTAAAGCGTTCGAATACTTTCGCACACCACTGTTCTGTCCATTCATTATGGGTTTAACGTTGAGAAAAACCGTATCCGGTTTCTTTTTGCGATTGTAATTATGCATTATAATGTATTTAAAAAAAGCGTCTAATTACAAAATGGATCTTGCACGAGCACACCGTAATTTCAAATTTTCGCCAATCCGTTTGCTATGACAGCCAAAATAGGACTATATTAATTTAATCATCATGATTACCAAGAAAACTCTTTTCTTAGGAGGTGCCAACAATATAATGTTAATTAAAAATTCATAATGTTGATCATTGGAATTATTTATTCCTTTATTCACAAAAAATTCATAAGTGCATACTTACATACATTCTTACTAATACTCATGCCTATGCTAATTACTGCAACAAAATAATCGATTTTCAATAGATATTGATATAAATTTCCTGGTTTTTATTGTACTTTTCTTTATTTATTTTGACAATACCTACGTACATACATATGTATAGGATAAACGCGACAATAATATTTGAGTTGACCTTAGCCCAGAATAGTTGCATATTATGTTTACATAAATTGATATTGGCCTTCTTGTTGGTGCTAGTCGGTCAGATATACGTACGTACATACATTGTGTTGTACAATAGTTTTGTTTTTAAAAATGCACTTCAATTTATGCATATACAAAAATATTGGGCAATCACAACAACAGTGAACCAAAGTAGAGTCTCTGTTCTATTCTTATTGTACGAGTTAAATGTAGGTACAAAATCGCTATAAAAATTATTTGTATTTATTTAAAATATTGAACTATTATTTATATTATATTTTATTATTATTCTATATTAACAGTGTCTTTATAATGGCGTATAGCAACATTAAAATTCCCCTCTGGGAGGACATGTCTTAAAGTGCTAAATTCTTTTTTCCATATATTCAATTTTTTTTGCTTAAATCCACAGTTATATGCATATACCAGATTGAAATTTTAGAAGCTTTGGGCTTAGCGGAATAGATCAGTTAGTTAACATCAACCTTAACATGTAATTAACATGTAACATTAACAGCTCTGTAACGTCATCATCTGCGTGTGGGAGAGACAAAATGTTATCTATTAACATGCATTGCATGCAAAATATGATTTCTCAAAAATTTTACCTGTCAACTCGATGGGTTTATCCCTAACCGACAGTGTTTACTAAAACGTTGATATAGAAAGTTCATGCCAAAAACTAGAACAGTGTTATTTAAGATACAATTTATTACATTAAGAATACATTCTTTTATAGTACATCACAGTTAAAGAGACAATGAAATAAAAATCTTACATATTAATTAAATTTAATGAATAAGAAACTCAACTAAAAGTAAAATTAAGGATAGAAGTGCAAAAAAAATAAATTAAGGAATCGTGAACAAAAACTAAAGAGGTAGAAGTGAGAGAGGCAGGATGGATAAGAAGAGATAATTTTGAGAAGTTAAAGAGATTCGATGTAATGCCGGATAAAATCATTCCTGAAATCACCAACATGATCAATTCGCTTAAGCTTGGATGGAATCTAATAATAATCTAATCTAATGGAATAATCTAATGGCGTTGACGAAGAAGAAACGACCGAAATTCAAAAGAGTAAACCTAGGGATAATGATATATACCCCGGAGTTTTACAAGTGATAAGTCGATGCAGATAAATTATATTAGGGATATCAAAAAAATCAGCCAATCCAACTCCTGGAATAACGGTAAAGATGTCAGAAATATATAGGCAATAGCTTGGATTTCAAAGGTTAATTCTCAACATATTTTTGTCTGCCCACGAGTTAATGGACTGGAGGTCAGCATTAAGTTAAATGATCATCATCATACTCAGTAGAGATGATGGAAATATATAGCTGAATATTGTTAGCGTAGGCATGGACAAATATTCAATATAAAATTATCAAATAATGAAAAAAGCAGTGGTCCTAAAATTGGCCCCTAATTCCCAATCTTACTCGTTGTTGCCTATTACTAAATTAAATTTTATATACGAAATAATTTTTATATAAAATTCTAAAGGTTTCATTAGTTCCATTGTAGTATGCAAATATTAACATTTAGCTATATGTAGGACATGTTCACTTTATTAATCACAAAATATAATCATTAGTTTTGTTCCCTGGTTATAATAAATGCATAAAAACACATTATAACATGACTCTTTTACGATTTTTAAAAATCATATTTCATAAAATATCAGTTAATTTAAAATTTTTTTATTAATTTATTGCCAACTTTCAAGTGGCAACACTATTTCACAAAATAGTGGGCTTGTGTTTATACAAACACGATACCAGTTTTTCCTTAAATTTTAAAGTATGACATAAAAATTTTTTTGTACTGGATTGACTATTTAAACTAATTGGAAAACAAAAATATGTAATTTTATAATTGTGTTTTAAATCATCACAACATCAATATATTCCAATTTTTTTTTAAATTTGATGTACTATAAAATATATGTATTTTTCGTTTGCCAACCATAAACCAATATTTAATAATTGCAACCCTGGCAGAAAACAGAATAAGAAAATTCTAGTAAAATCTTTAAATTACTTATTGTATTAAAGAAATATAGTCAAGAAAGCGGCACGAAAATTAGTTTATCATCGTTGTTGGAGGAAATACAAAATCGAACTTTTCAAGAAATACAAATTTATTACTTTTTGACAAACACGAGCTGAAGGGCCGATATTGAATATGGTTGATTATAGCAAATGGAAAAACATTGAGGTAAGCTATGCTTGTTAGTAAATCATTTGGATGTAATAAATATATTGTTGTAAATAAAGATTTCAGACGATGAAGATGATACACATCCTAACATTGACACACCGTCCCTCTTTAGATGGCGACATCAGGCACGCGTGGAACGTATGGCCGAAATGGAGTTAGAAAAAGAAAAACTCACAAGGAAGAGGCAATCCATACAAGCGCGACTATTTGAAGTCAAAGAACGTGTAAAGAATAAGGATGGTGATGAAGCCGAGTTAAAGGTACATACATATGAATAAATGAAATTGGCATTTGCATGTCATTGTCTCCATTTTTATTTCCAGAAAGAGTTAGAAAAGGTGGAAAAAGAATCGAAGGATATCGATCGAGAGTATGAAGAGTTTTTGAAAAAAGAAAGAAAAATGCCATGGAATGTAGATACAATTAGTAAGCCAGGTTTTGAAAAGACTGTACTTAATAAGAAGCCACAACGCAAACCTGAGGAAAACCTCTCGGAGGAAGAGCGTGAAACTCGGATGAAAAATTTTGTAACAGAAAATGAGAAATTGTGCAAACAATATGGTATGCTGAAAAAATATGATGACTCAAAACGTTTCCTACAAGAACATCTGAATTTGGTATGTGACGAAACTGCCAATTATTTGGTCATTTGGTCCATCAAATTGGAAATGGAGCAGAAACACGACCTGATGGCACATGTGGCGCATCAGTGTATTTGTATGCAATATATTTTAGAATTGGCCAAGCAATTGGATGTGGATCCACGTGCTTGTGTTAGTTCGTTCTTTTCAAAAATTCAAAATTGTATGCCTGAGTATCGGCAACAATTTGAAAGTGAGATTGAAGGTTTCAAAGAACGCATTCAGAAACGGGCCCAAGAGAAAATCAAAGAGGCAATGGCAGAAGCAGAAGAGGAAGAACGTAAAGAGCGTCTTGGACCGGGTGGATTAGATCCAGCTGAAGTATTTGAAGAATTACCAGATGTAAGTTTTTATTTTATTCCCACATGGTCAACATAAAAATTATATATTGAATGCATACCTAATTTCAGGAATTGAAGGCATGTTTTGAATCACGTGATATTGAATTGCTGCAAAAAACAATTGCAGCTATGCCAGTAGATGTTGCTAAATATCATATGAAACGTTGTGTTGACTCGGGACTTTGGGTGCCAAATGCAGCTGACGCCAATGCTGAAGAAGAGGAGAATGTCGTGTCAGCTGACAAAGATGCGATAAATAGTAAATCGACAACAGAAGAACCTGAGAAAAAAGAAGAAGAAACCTACTCTGGCGTTAGTACCGACGATGTGGACTGACTTTGAAATCAAATCAAATTACCTAATTTAAATAATAAAATGCATTCGCAATATGTATTGAATGCTTTGTTATAGAAATCTGAAATATACCTGCATAATGAGAAATATTTCGGAATTAAGTTGAATCTGTGTTTGTAGTTTTGTGTACATATGGCGCAGTAATTACTCCTCATATGTACACAAGAATTTTGTTAAAATTACAAAATGAAGAGATTTAGTTTACAGTATTTAAATTATAATGGAGCTTCATTTTCATAAATAGTTTTGTAATTTTTTCTATTTTCCTATTTTTTTATTTCTCATGTGTATGACATATTGTATAAAGAATTTTACGTCAATAATCGCCGTCTGTACTATTCGCAATCATGTTCCAAATTTGTCTTCTTTACTATCAAAATAAAATACCTACATAAAATATATAAATATATGCATAAATTGTATATACATAGTTTAAATTATTCATTCATTCTTAATAAACATTCAAATGCAATTGAAATTGATTGTATGTATGTTTTCACTAAACACACCTGAAGATTTGGCATTCCAGCTTTTGTAGAGTATTGGAAAAATATCTAATTTGGTAAAAATTGACGTTGAAAAATAGGCAAAATACAACGAAAGTCGCGTTTTACGTAATAATCTGACATTTGGAAATCGTTGTGTGGAAATTGTACTTAGTCATGATATCCTTATATTGAAAATGTTATTGACAGTGTCGTTTACAGACGGATCTATAGTTTTTCGTTATTTAGAATATAGTTTTCTGTACTTTAGCAATACTCAAAATCGGCAATGAAATATCACGCAACTTACGTACATTACCATCATCATTCTTCTCTCCATTTTTGATGTCGCAATGCTTTCTCAAGTCTAAAAATTAATTTGCAATAACACTGTTAAGCACATTTATGTTGTTAACAGCCATGTTATGCAGACTGTTAAATGATTGCAAATCAGTGCAATTTTGCGCTGTACTTGCAGTACTTTAATATATTTGTTAATCAGATGAGAATGTCTGTATTTTTTGAATTAACATTAAGTAATACCGTGAAAGCAGTCGTTTCTCTACGAATTTAAATAGTCTACTCTCTTTTACATTGCAAATGGCATTCATATCATTTACCACGACATTGCTTTTCTCTTTCTCTCTTTCAAAGGTAAAATGCGTTCCACATTGGAACTAAATTTTCAAAACGTTATTCAAGCTTAAAGCGAAATTGAAAACAAACAAAAATACCTGCAGTGTCAGAATGACACATAATTTCAGAAGAAACCAACCCACGACCCAACGATTCAGATGTGTTAAGGTGAAAATTATTTCAATGTTAACAAAAGTTCATTTTACATCATTTTGTTTTAGAATCTAAATAATTGAAGAAAATTTTGAATATCAGGAGGAGGGATATTAGGCAAAAAAGAATAAGACACAGGACGTGTGACATTTATTTGTGGTTTGATGTTTTTATTATTGATTTATTAATTACTTTGAAAAACTAAACTAGTCTAATATTATTACTTGTATTAGTTGTTTTTTAAAATGTTTTCACATTATGCAGCTGAAGGTTGTGTATATGTATTTGTCTCGGTGTGTGCATATGTATTACTATATCTCTATTTGCTAAGATTCTTTCGTATCGGATTGATTGAGATGAGAAAAGTAGCACATACATATACACGCATCCCTCACATGATCAGCAGCTTCATTCCTTCTTACTCCTCCACTTTGTTATTGCGAAAAATAAAACTTAGCATGAAGGTTTAACATATTTTTTGTTTCTTCTTTTCTGTTTGTTTGTGTAGTTGTTGTTGTTGTTATTGATCTTTTTTACTTTTTTGTTTTATGTTTTTGTTTTTAATACAACTTAAATTAATATTATGAATTACAAAGTGGACATGTTTCAATTCAAGACAGAATTATCAAATATATAAATATAAATACAAATAAATTTAAAAACGAATGACGAATTGTAACGTGAACGTCCTTGATTTAAAAGAATGAGTGTGTGTATGTTTGTGTCTCAAAAAGAATACAGAAAATGTGTACGTATTAAAAATATTAAACTTACAAACTAAAAATTAAATAAGATTATGGTTAAAGCAGACAAATTACAGAAAGTCAAACAAAAGAAAAAATATTTACGAAATGGTTGAATACCAAACCAATACATAGTAGACATCTATGTGTGGGAGCACTTACAACAGAACGTTGATAATTGAGAGGATATGAGGATATGGGACTGATTGTATGGATTTGTGATTCGATTGATACAGCATAACAGCGCAATGTAAGCATTAATCAAATACAATACATAGTTATAATAATTAACAATTATTTAAATATAACATATAAGTAAAATATATAGTCGTCGAGCTCATCTAAAAGGCTCCACACCGCCATCAGCGTCATTACTATGTACGTATAGCGCCCATATCACCGCCACAACATCCACACGGCGACAGCAGCAGCAGCAGCAAATAATAATTTTGCTTACATCATTCACACAACACCAGGCACGCCTACTGACGACATTCGTCCTACTATTTTAACTACATACAAATGTATTACTTAGTGACGAAGAAATCATGAAGATGATGCAGAAGAATTCTTGGTCGAACTGCCGCCGCCGCCACGCTGCTTTTCAATGTAGACATTAAGCAGACGCACCTTGCTCGGATTCAGCATAGACAGTTTCGGCTTAACCTTGTCCTCACCCATCACTATGTACAGCTTAACAATGCAGAAGACGGCCGCCTTACGCACCATCGACTGCATATCATCTGTGAGTCGCGCCAAATTCGGAAACACGCTGTCCAGATGCATCTCTGTCAGTTCCGCACCGTGTCGCTCTGCCAACTCGGTGAGCAGCTTCACCGCACACAAGTTTAGCGGATACGTGCCTGTCGCTATTACTGGATTCACAATGTGAATTGTAGCATTGAGCGGCAGTGCAGGCACAATTCGCGGAATGATCATATCGATCTCACGTGCTGTCTCTTTGCTATTCTGATAGCAGTTGATAATCTTAAGCAGTATCAGTTCGAGGAAATTTATCCAATTCGGCTTCATGTTCTCACTGCGCACAATTTTGCCGAGCACGTGCAATGCAGCCACTGTCACATCTGATGATTGTGCATCCAACAGATTCAGCAGCATCTTCATGATAGCGCGAAAATGTTTATTCGGCAGCTCGCAATTGCCGCCCTTAATGCAGACACCCAGATTTGTGAGCGCCGTTTGGATCTGCTCGACCGGTGTCTCTGTGTTCAGTTGACACACATTTTTGATGATTTCGCTTTCGCGCAATCCATTTTCCAACACTAATTCACCATCTGCGGCCACCGTATAGCTTACATACTGCTTGAATGGGTGTGTCGATGTTGTCGCTGCTGCCCCCGTCGTCGCTGTCGTGGATGATGTCATGTTCGAATTTGTGATTTTGTGATTTTGCTCGAGCACATTATTTTCCAAACGCATTGTGGTGCTTTCGGGCGTATTCGATTCGGTCGTTGTGGCAGACTGCGTTTTCGAATTGGATGAAGCACACGAATCTGGCTGATCAACCAGGTGACCATTGTAACCGTTGGCATGGGAGAGTGAATGATATTGGCGTGAGTTGGCCGATTCGAGACCGAAACAGTTTCGAATCTCCTCCGACGTCTTGTGAATGTTATGCTGAACGTCCACCTCCGAATAGTGCTCATGATCGACCGAAGACTGACGGGACCGCTGACTAGTGGTATTGAATTGTGGCTGCAACGAGGAGAATGGGCCAAGCGAGGGGCTCTGAACCGGCTTGGGACTGGAACTGGAGAGGGGCGATGATGAGGGTGAATTCGTGCCCGATGTGCTGTTGCGACGCAGATGTGACTGAATGATACTCTTCGCCGAGTCCTGATAACCTTTTGGCAGGCTGGACAATATCTTTGTCATTTGCGGTGTGTTCAGATTGTACAATGCGATTAGACAGAGACGCGCTTGCCCACGCAACTCGATGCTCTTCTGATCGCCAGCCAATTGTACAATCTTCAACACAGCCCTATCGACCGGCAGAGGGCCATCATCCGAGGGAAAGTCACTATTCTTGCAATAGGTGGTAGCAAGATTTGTCAGAAACTTCAAAATTGCAATTTTCGTCTTGGTGCACGGTGTCTGAGCTGTATCGGAGAGTATGCGGAAGACATCTTTCATCTGCAGTTCGGTCGGGAAGTACTCGTGCACTACTTGCAGTGTCTTCCAAATCTTGCCGTGCATTGAATTTAGCAATTCGGTGCCCAATTTGTTGAACAGTCGTGTCAACAATATGAACAACCAGTCGTGCAGGTCGTTGGCATGCGCCAAAATCAGCTCCGTAACCGTATCCAAGAATAGTGAATAGACCTTCGTATGCATATCCATAAAGAGTTTGCGAAACATGTCAAGCACACACTGCAGCTGTTGTGGTGTCAGATCCTTGCCATCCGCCAAATATTGCGTCAAACTGATGAGACCATCCTTGCGTTCGGACCAATGGGCCGAAGCACAGTATTGTATAATCGTTTCAATGTCATCGAAAGGGGCCCGTGTGCAGCTCCAGTCAAGCCGATTCCTCGAACCCGACAGCGAATAGTTGGAATTGTTGCCGCGCGTCATCGACGAATCGAACGAACGCTCTGAGCACACAGACGACGCCTCCGAATCATCGGATTCGTCGCGCGACATCAGTTTACGACCCAAGCGACTCGCCGCAGACAGTCCACGTCCGTAGTCTCCGATCGATGCAAAGTCCGTTCTCTCCTGTCCATCCGGCGATAGAGCATCGGCCAAGGCGCTCTCTGCTTCTCGACTTTGTTGCAGTATTCGTGTTGCTGCCAGCGATCTGGTGTTGCGCTCCGGTGTACGTCGTGACGACCCCGCCCCGGTGGAATATACGCTGCGTTTCATGCCAACGCCTATTCGGGTGGGACTTGTTTCTCGCGAATTTGCCAAGGAACGCGGAATGCCGGACGCCTTCTTGGGGATTGTGCCGGTGATGGGCCGATAATAGCCGTGTTGTTGTTCGCGCAATTTTGAACTGGGCGATGTGGAACGTGACCCCGGCTGTGACTGCGAAACTCCGGCTCGACCTCGAGTGCGTGGTGTAGCATTGGTTTGCTGCTGCTGCTGCGGTGTACTCATTGAGTTATTAGCAACTAGTGCTTTGGGACGAGGCAGAGAGCCAGTTGCACTGCCTGCTGCCGACGATGCAGACGCCAAATTGGCAGTCTTCTTTCTGGCATACAAAGCATACTGGGCTCGTGCCTTGGCGCGCTGTGCAGCCGCAGCATCAACTGCAGATATACTACGCATACCAGCTGCTGGCTTCTGTATTGAACCCGGAGATCGATGCAAACGTGATATTGATGTGGTTGGACGCCGTTCGTCAGTTGCTGCGCCACCACCACCATCTCGTTCGCGTTCCAGAGCGCGCTGTGTGGGAATATCGAGTGTCATGTAGATTTGATCAGCCAAATCGGGGAAATGACGCCGAAATGCCCAGTAAGCTCGACGTGAATGCCGCCTGGCTTCATTATCTGCATCCGATATGGACTTTTTCAGGGCATCCCGCAAGAGAACAGCATATTTTTCTATCGACTTTGTCTGCCATTCCTCGAACAGAAGGCTCATTATTTCGCAAAGCGTCGACCTGATGTCCTTCGACTTGGATTGCTGTAGCGTATCGGTGATAATTTTGATCAGCTTTGGCGCATGTGTATACTTAATGATGTACTTCAGTGCGATCATCGACGATGAGGCGATTACTTTGGCCGAATTTTGTATTAGATTGATTAATTGTTCCAGAATGTAAATGCTAAATGTGTCAAGCTTGGTGCGTAGCACCTTCGACATGTATGCAATGGTAATGCAGGCTTCGCGTATTACTTGCGAGCGTAACTCTTCTTTGAGAATGTCAAGGAATGATATAGAAAGTTCCTTCAGTTGTACACCAAAATGCGGTTGAGACTGCATATTGAGCAGCATCAAAGAGCGAATCTTTTTCAGCGAGTCAACTCGCTTCTCCCAGTCGGCATTCTTATCACTTATAATTATTAGAATTGATTTGTAAATGTCATCCATATCTTTGGGGTGGAATATTGTCAGTTGTGGCACAGCTTCGAATGAAGCTTCGAATATTTCCATTGTGACAGCACCAGCATCGCCGGATTGCATTTCCGGAGCAGCTGGTTTACTTCGCATGGAAGCGGATACAGTACGCTTGACGATTTTTGTAGGCCGCTCTCTTGCGGCACTGTAGTTGTCGCTCTCGTCGTGACCATTGTTGCTGTTCGAGCTGGCCGACTTCAAGAGCAAGCCTTCACTTTTGATTTGGTCGAACTTTTGCTCCAAAATGGCCAATTTCGATGCTGGCACGTCTTCCATTCGTCGCAAATCAATGCGCAACCGATCACCAACATGTTTATAGATTTCGACAAGTGTCTGTGTGGCTGAATCGCGCACCGTTGACGTTGGATCGCCGAGCAGTGCACATACTTGTTGAATATAATTACGCACACTCAATTGTGATGTTCCGTATTCATTTAGTGTGTTGACTATGGTCTGTAGAAACTCTTCACGCACCTTGGCATTCTTATGCTTAAAACATGCCACTGCCAACTTATCTATGGTTGCTTGTGGCGTCAGCACTTTATGCTCCATGATGACTTGCAGCAGTAGTTGTGCCTTCTCGCGAACAGTGTCCTTGCTATCTCCTAGTCGATCGATTACGTGTGGTAACACTGTCGCCGTGTATGCATTGAAGTCGGGACCCAATCGTTTGATCAGCTCTGAAAAGGCCTCTAACGATTTTTGTGCAATTTTAAAGTGACTGCCTGTCAACCATGGCATTAGACCGTCCACCAGTAAGCCCATATCCATGCACACTATTGAGTTTGTGTCATCACTCAGGAATGTTACTAAATCTTCAGCCAACAACGCCTTGACACGCATATCTGCTTTCGGCATCATTTGGATGAATCCATCCAAGTCGTTTGGTTTTCGATAGGCCATTTTGATGAGGCTTTTTCTCGTTCCTAAACCTGTTGTCTATCCAATTCGATCGCTGTTTGACTGAAACATAACAAATCCCTATGAATTAATGAATTTCGAGAAATTGAGAGATTTAAAAGTGTTGAATCCACAAATTTATGCAATTATTTTTATCTAAAACCAATTATAACGATAAAAAGGAAAATGAAAACAAGATAACATACATTACGAGAGCAAAAAAAAAAACATGTTGGCGCAGACGTTCTTACGTTGTTTCAAGTACACACACGACTATCACTGGAACCAACTGTTTTTGACAGCAAATAGGAGCGAGGGTGTTTTTCTATTTCTTCTTATTTTTTTCTTTAATAGTTACAAGTGTGAATCATCCGTCTTTCGTTCAGTGAGACACAATGTGTTTTTCTACTTTGTTGTTTATTTTTTAAACTCAACATTACTTGTTTTGGTATGAAAGGTGTTTTTTTTTTTTGGTCAAACAAATGCCAATCGACAATAAAATCAACGTCATAAAACAAAGTAATTCTATTAAATGCTGAACACACAAGTACAACAATAACAATAGTAATCACAATAATACTTTGCATACGCAATTTTCTATTTATAAGCATCGCTCACTTGAACACTACATTTATGTACATCTCATATAAAGCATATAAAGATGACGGTAATATGTACGACGACAGATGAAAACTGCGTTAATAAACTAACCAGTCAATGGCAAAATTAAAATCTCAGCAATGATTGCTAAAAAAAAATAGAAACAAATTCAATTCAATTAATGTGGCTGGCAATATTACCTCCACTTCACCCGTTGATGTGATAAATTTGTGGACTATTATATTCACTTTTCTCTCAATAGTTATTTTCACTGTAGCTACATATATGTAGTTATATTTACCTCGCTCGCTGTGGGTCGCCACGAATTGGCGAAATGTCAGCAGAATTTTGTGCTAGCAGCAGAGCGAATGTAATGTGGTGCTGTGTTGAGCTGTGCCGTGCCGCCGCTCTTCCTTGGGTTGGGTGACAAGTTGCTGTGCTCTATTGTGGCGGCACTGGCTGCGATGCCAATAAAATTGATTTTCCAGCAGAGATTTCACGTATGACCGACTATTCTTTCACTTTGTATCCTGCAAAAGCACAATTTTTCTATTATACATATATTAACACACATTGAATAGCAATGCAGAAAATTATTACTAAAATCTTGCCGTTTAATTGTTAGCAATTTTACTCGTTTGCATATTTCATTTCTTATGTATCGTAATTTGTCGTCATATCGCTCAGTAATCTCTCTACTCACAATTCATAAAATTCCAAAGTGTATTTTTCTTCCGTTAATTCTACTGCTTCGTCTTTTGCACTCTCTTCGTTTTCGTTCGTTGCGTTTATTACACTGTTCCTCTGTTGTTGCTACCGCTGCTACTTCTTCTTCTTCTACTTCGGAGGTTTTTCTATTTCTTGCCGCAGCTGCGGGCTTTCGTTTATTCTTCTCTTATTTTGTTGTGCACTTTTTTTTTATAAAATTCCAATCGAATTATCTGCAGTTATTTTCACAAGTTACTCTCCAATTCATTATTTTCACCACTTTTATCTTAATTTTCTAACATTTACCATTAACTTGTTTGATTTTTTACAATCGTTTGACGGAAATTTGCAACCACACGTAAAATAATAAGAAATTTTCTGCTGTTGTGTGAAATTATGTCATTTCGTTGTCAAATTGGAATTGTAACCATGACATATAGATGACGCCCAACCACCATTGATGGCGACTTTTAAGCTGAGACCACAATATGCATATATCATATAAGTGGGGGCAATTATAAATAACAGCGTGCACTTATTAATATATTGATAAAAAAATACAAATTATTAAATCGCAAATATTATTTGAATACTGTTGTTCCACTGCTAGTAAGACAATTTACGGTCTAAACTGCAAAACAATGTCTTATTTTAAATACAAAACACTAAAAATTGTCTTTCAGTATTGTATCTCTTTTTGTTTGCTTTATAGTCCAAATTTGACTCTACATCTAATCTAGCTATAAATATTCCAAAAAAAAAATTAATAAAAATTAAGCATTTAGAAAATAAAATATTTAATTTTACTAATAATAAGGCGTACATAAATGGTCATATTTTCACTCTAACTCTCACTTATGTGATCACAAAATTGTACTTACCTCAATATGGATACCATCAAAAATAAGTCTATATTTATTATAATCGCTGCTTTATAAACAAGCGTGTGCCGAAAGAGATTGTTAACCTCCCTGTTTTTCATTGTTGTCCATAAGAATGCCTTTATAAACAAGGTGAATTGAGGTGAATTTCTATTTTCTTTGAAAATAAAACATAGATATCAAAATTGTAACAACACTTGTTATATAAGGGAAATAATAGAAGAGGAATACTAATTTCCATAGTGGAACTACAATATATATGCTCTAGAGATATAGAAAGATGAAATTTAAAAAAAATCAACAAGCGTAAACGATTTTGATGTTTGATGTTATTCACATAGTCACAATCACAAGTTGTTGTTGTTTTCAATGCAAAATTAAAATTTGAGAGAGCTGACGAGAGAGTAGGATTTTATCGGGATGGTCGCGAACAAACGCACATCTATGAGCTATTGGGCACTGGGTCAAAAGAATGCTGAGTAGTTAAATTTATTCTTGCGATAAATTTAGATGATTTCTATAAACTAATAAATATTATGTGTACATATAAGACAACATATTCAAGAAAGCATTATTGTTGGATGAAAAATCAACTTCCACAATACTTTCAATATAATTTCACTCAATCTGTGCTCATAAGAGCGGTGAATTTAATCGTTATACCGTAACCACGACGCCATCGCAAAAGATATCAAAACGTCGACGAACTCGTGTTGAAATATTAAAATTACTACAAGCGAGAACAGCTGTACCGTAAAGTACAGTACTACAGTAAAGCAGTAAAGGTTAAACGGAATGAAGACCTTTTGAAAAATAATGGGCCTAAAATACTTCCATTCGGCACGCCGTATTAAGCAATAAGGAAATGCGATAATGCATTACCTATTTGCGTTGGTGGCGAATATCGAATAAGGTGCAACCATGAGCTGTATGAGCTGTTTGCCGATACCTACATACTAAAGCGCATTAAAATTCAGCGGTTGCGCTAGCTAGGTCATGTCGATCGAACGGCTAAGGAGGTATTATATTCGGAATGACGAAGAATAGGCAGACCTAAATTCCGGTGGAAAGATCAAGTACTGGAGAACTTGTCAGCGCTTGGAATTTTTAACTGGCGTCAACTAGCGAAGAAGTGCTGGCTGGCGAAGCATGCTAGATTCGGCCTAAATCGATTTTCGGTTGTAATGGCCACAAAAGGAAGTAAGTAAGATACCATTAACAATATCCATTGGGCTTAATGGCAAAGCACCAAAGTCCAAAGATGATTCTAAATTACTAGAAAAGTCCCTAACGAAAAATTCAGAAAATTTTTAGCCAAATTACTGCCATCTGTCTTATAAAAAGCTGCATAAAACATCGCCTCAATGTATTATATATATTCAATTTAAGTTTAGATTTTTATTTAATTTGTTATTTTTTAGTTATTCTCTATAAAAAAAAAAAAATTATGTTGAATTGAATTAATTTCTTCACGAATTTTTATTTCCAATTTCAATAATGCAATATTGCAATTTCAGTAAATATTTTAAATTAATACATATACAGTGGCTCACAGCTTATTTCGTACAGTGTATATATTTTTATGTACATGGCTGTAACATCGAAACTAAAAAACTTATCGATAAGTTTTGAATGTAGACGTCTGTGTATGTGTTTAATAAACCTAATAAGAAAACGGGGAACCCCAAAAATTTTTCTTTTTGTTATGCAAGAGAGAAAAACTATTGATCAGCTGATTTTCAGCTCACATCTTATTTCGTACACAAACTTCAATGTAAGTAAGTTTCATTCTGCCGCGCAGTTACAAAGTTTTTTTGAATTGTATGAGTTTTTGGACCTTTTTAACTATTATAACAATTTTTATTATTATTATTTTAAATAGTTAAAGTGCTGTAAATTAAACATTTAGCTTTATGGGTCATCGTACAACGATGGAACAGCGTAAACTGGTAATTAACCATTTTAGGAAAGGTCAGAGTTTGCGAAAAATTGCTGAAATGACAAATTTAAGTGCCTCAACTGTCCAATACATCATTCAACGCTTCGTTCGCGAAAATCGGTTGGAGAACAAGGGCAGAGAAGCACCTAATAAGATTTTCAACGCATCAGACGAGCGTTATATTGTACGAAAAATTAAGAAAAATCCAAAGTTATCCGCTCCGAAGTTGGCTGCAGAGGTTCAGCGTGAAATAGGAAAATCATCCAGTGCTGAAACTGTCCGACGTGTGCTGCGCAATCATGACTTGAACGGTCGAGTAGCCCGAAAGAAACCATTCATTTCGAAAATGAATATACAACGCCGACTTGACTTCGCCAAAGAGCATATTATTAATACTCCTGCGTTCTGGAATACCGTTATTTTCGCGGATGAGTCTAAGTTTAATATTTTTGGCTCGGACGGAATGTCATATGTTTGGCGTAAAGCTAATACCGAGCTAAACAAGGAGAACCTTAAGCCCACAGTGAAGCATGGTGGCGGTAGCGTGATGGTTTGGGCCTGTATGTCAGCAGCCGGAGTAGGTGAATTGGTTTTTATTGAGGGAACAATGGACAAAATGAAGTACCTCGAGATTCTGAAAAACAATTTACTTCAAAGTGCAGACAAACTGGGTTTGCGGGAAGAATTTCGGTATTACCAAGATAATGACCCAAAACATAAATCTGGGATTGTGCAATCTTGGCTTATTTGAACACTTGATGTCTCCACCACCACAGTCACCTGACATGAATGTGATTGAAAATCTTTAGTCTATTTTGGACAATAAAATAAGAACACACAAGATTTCTAATAAGCAAGACCTAAAGAAGGTACTGATGGAGGAATGGAAAAAAATCACACCAGACATCACTCAAAAATTGGTGGATTCAATGCCAAGTAGACTCCAGGCTGTCATTAACGCTAAGGGATGTCATACTAAATATTAAAATCAACTTACTTTGTTTTTAGTTTGAACTTAAAGAGACTGTACGAAATAAGCTGTGACATGAATTTTCCTATTTTTTTCTTATTTTATTTTTTTATAGTGTCAAAAACTAAAATTTTGAAAAAGTAAATTTTGGAAAATAAAAAACAAACCTTCCTTTCAAAAATGGCATTTATATTTTGTTCAAATTTTTGCTATATTAGGAATTACGACTGCAGCAATTTTTAAACTGTCACTGTACGAAATAAGCTGGGAGCCACTGTATATGTGAATACAACAAATAAAGCTTAAGACAAGTATAGTATTTCAAGTTTTATTTTATTTTATTTATTTATTATTATTATTATTTTTTTTTCTTTTTAAATATTCCAATTTAAATAAACAATTTATGTAAATATATATAATAACTATTTCATTTTAATACTATAACATATAAGTATAACAAAATAAATTTATAAAATATATTTACTTTTATTTTTTTATTAATTTTCTCTTCAAATATTCAAATTTCAATAAATTTTTTATTCGAATAGGTATAGTACCAATAAAACTTATGATAAATATTAAATTTTATTCCATTTCATTCTCACGTTGAACTGTTCTAATACCTAAAAGTTTTTGCTGTGTCCCAACAGAATGTTAGAAGCACCACTTTCGATGTTTTAATTTAAATTTGATTATCAACAATAACAATTTCTAAAGCTCTTTAATATATGAGTAATATTATGTAGTACTATTTATTGTCAGTCTTTAGCTATGCACCTGATGAACGGCTTGAGCACGACCAGATGGATCCTCAGGACAACCCCAATCAAGACGTGGCACCCATCGTTTCACCGTCTTGGCAGCAGCATCACCTGGAAAACTTTCTTCGAAAATACAACGATAGTAGAATGCTTCTTTCGTTGTTGGTGTATTTATGGGAAATCGTATTGCTGCCGTCGCAAATTGTTCATCGGTAATATGTGAAGAAGCAACACTGCGTATTGTATCGATCCAGTCGTAGCCAACACCATCAGAAAATTGTTCCTTTTGTCGCCAGAGTACTTCATCGGGTAAATAATTGTTGGCAAATGCAGCACGCAGTATGTATTTTTCAAGACGATACTTTTGCTGATTGCCAAAACAATTCTGTTCACCGGGTATTTTGTCTTCTGGTCGTATCGACATGATATAATTGACAAAACTAGTATCTAAGAATGGTACACGCAGCTCTATACCCTTGGCCATGGTGACTTTGTTGGCACGCAAGCAATCGGACACGTTCAATTGTTGGACTCGTTTCACAAGTTCCCTGTGAAATTCCACCGGATTCGGTGCTTTGAAAAAATACAAATAACCACCGAGCATTTCATCGGCACCTTCACCGGATAATATCATTTTGATGCCGGTGCTTTTGATTCGTCGCGCCAATAGCAGCATTGGTAAGCTACACCGTATCGTTGTCACATCATATGTCTCCAGGTGATAGATAATATCTCGAATGCCATCTAAAGCGTCTGCAATTTCGAAAATCACCTCCGTATGATCGCTGTCAATGTAGTCAGCAACCATGCGTGCTGCCTTAAAATCCGGAGCATTACGCAGGCCAACAGCGAAGGTTTTCAGCCGGTATGTGGGATCGCGCTCACGTCGTAATTTCGTTGCCACCGAAGCAACAAGACTGGAATCAACACCACCCGATAACAGTGCACCGAATGGGACATCACATTGCAAATGCGAACGTACGGCAGACTCAAATTTTGAACGTAAAAATGACAGATCCGTCTCCAAGGTCGGCACTTCAGTGAGCCACGGTTGGCGAAAGTAGCGTTTTCTTTGCAAACGATCAGCTGTACCGAAACGCAATTCACCCGGCTCAAAGGATTCCAATTTCGGGCAAAATTCCACAATACACTTCATTTCGGATGCAACCCAAATGTTACCGTCGCTGTCTTCACCAATATACATGGGAATTATACCAAACGGATCGCGTGCCATAAGAATGTGTTTGGTACGTTTGTCATACAAAACAAACGCAAACATTCCACTGATGTACTCCAGCAAACTTTCACCATACTCTTCGTACAGTTCAATGATAACATTACAATCACTCTTTGGCTTATAATGACCGCGCTTCTTTGCAATTTCTGCTGCTTGTTCCAAATAATTATAGATTTCACCATTGGCCACAAGTAATACGTTCTCATTCTCTGACACGAGCGGCTGATGTCCTGTTTCAACGCCAATTATAGCCAAACGTTCATGTATTAATACTACACCATGCTCTGGTAACACTTTAACTCCGGTATCATCTGGGCCACGATGTCGTTGCTTGCCACTTTGTCTATATGCAATTTCGCGCAAACTATGCACACTACCATGATACACTTTTGGACCGATGGGTTGTCCATCTCTTGAAAATATTGCAAATATGCCGCACATTGTTGTTATTTATTTATTTCTCTAGCAGCGATTGAATAATTTTTATTCGCGAATTTATTTTGTATTTCTTATTATTATTTCTTTATTTATTTACGTTTACATTACCATCCGAATCGCCTTTGTGTTCAACAATTACTGAAATGTTTATGCTCGCAATTCGGCTTTATATAGATTCTCCAAGCAACCGGTCTGTTTACTCTGCATTCTGATTAACTAAATGCTCAGATTGCGTCATACAATCTGTCGTATGGGTATCGCTTTCTTTTCTCTGTAGTACTTGTGAGTATAGTTCTAATATATTTTAGTGCTTTCTCGATAAATTGGTTTTCTCAGTTGTTTGGTTCTTCCCTCGACAAATAGATAACAGACGATGGACGATGTATAGACAGACACACACTGCTCTGCCGGTATACATATAATTTCATCAATTCCTCTATTAACATACCTTATATTTATATATTTACAAAAAAATGTAGCGTAAACTTCCATAGATTGGGACGGGGTTGTGCGAATAATACATATCATTTTATTGAATTATAATTTCAGGCTCTTTGAAGGTCTTAGCAAACTTTTGTAGGTGCACATCGTATACAATCGCTATTCTGAGGTATCAGGAAATGTCTTAAAAAAAATTTACAAATATGTGGAACTTATGCAGCTTCTCTTCCAGTCCAGTTTGGACAGTATTAGAAAGGACCTACTTATGTATATCAGCCGGATCCGAATGTCAGACATCACTTTTTCTGAGCTTTGTTACAGAGCTCTTTTAGAAAGTTGTTCATGGGTAATTATTACTGCCGCAAGAATTGTCAATTGTTTGACGACAAGTGGGTATTGTTCGAAAAACAAAACTTTCCTTATTAAATTTGTGCTTCGATCTGAGATTGAACCCACGACCTAGAGGTCAGAAGGCCATCGCACTAACTACGGACCGACGGTAACCGCATAATTTTTATTATTAGCAATGAAATGAAATAAAATATTGCAACTTTTTTTTTTTTATAAAATCTTTATTTGACGTGGCTTGTCAATTTTATATAAAATTTCAACATTATTTAAACAAAAGCGAATATCTAAATGCGAATGCTATTAGATAAGAATCCACTAATTTGAAGTTTAGTGTAAATTTAACATTTATTGCTCTTTACAATTTCTTCGGAAATGCTTTTGAAGCATAAAATAGGATGCATCATAACGCCATTGCCCTCAGGTTTCCTTTTTGCATTAAAAACGGCTACTTTTCCTCAGTGTTTTGTGATTGAAAACAAACCTAAGGATAGTGGCGGAAAACCGATATCCGATTCAGATTCAACAATATAAAATCCATAGAATATGATTACTCTGTTTTGGCGGATCTTCTTCTTTTTCTGTGATAAGTAGATTAAATAAAGGACTGAAATAAATGAGGGTATTTAATTCGACACCCGCTGGAGGACGCAGCAGAAGAGGAAGACCAAACCTCCATTGGAAGGACCAAGTGTTGGGTAATCTGGCGGCGATTGGAATATCCAATTGGCGCCAGCAAGCGAAGAACAGAGAAGACTGGCGCCGCATTATATGTTCGGCCTAAATCGATCATTGGTTGTTATAGTCGCATAAGAAGAAGAAAACAAATACCATGGTCCCACCCATAGAATGTCCCTATCTTTGTACCTTTGCACTACAAAAAAAAAGTGGTTAGGTAACTAACGGCATATAAGAGTAAGAAATATTATCCCATAAAGTAAGTTCTCTCTTATAATGACCATGAAAAATATTGCTGTTACTCATTATTTACCACCAGAACCAGAGGAGGGTTCTTGTATTACAGTTTCAAATAAGTGAAGAAAATTTTTAAATGATAATAAAACTACTGTTATTATTAATTTCGCAAATGTTGATTGGTGTCAAATTATAACATTTAATGCTGCCTCTAATAAATGCTTGCTTTGAGCAATTGTTGCTGATATATTGTATTTCCATTGACAATATTCCGACTACTTACTTTGAGTTTACTATTAATGCTTAAAATACGAACTTAAATTGAATTCAATTACAGAAGAATATAAATACATATGCTCTATACTATATATAACTACACATGTATAGTATATAAATGAATAAACGTGTACAAGTACCCAGTAAACCATTTGCTTTAAGTGAAGTTTCAGCTTTGAAGAAACATAACAGCAATATATGACTCGTAAAAAATCAAATATATCAAATTAATAAATAAGTAAATGCCGAAAACCAGGGAAAAGCATACAGTTTAAAATTTTGTAAATCTTGAAGACTCAAATATCGTTAAGGGATTTAATTTTATGTAGGTAGCTGCTTCTACACCCCGCTAAACGACTTCACCTTATATAAAATGTTTGCTATAATTACATTTGTTAATTATGACACTTTTCGATTTACGGTTCATAGTATTATATTTCTATTATATGTCTAAAAAATGCTTACAGTCGAAAAAACATAGCAATAATGTCGAAAACAATTTTTGCAATTATTGCTTGTAAATATGAAAACCAAATATTCAACATTATAGCAAACATGTTGGAAATAAAGAAGGAAATCTACTATAATATATTATAATTTTTATTTGTAATAATGTCAAAAAATGAACAATAAATGTTTCGAAACATTTTGCGCAACATTTTGTGCAACATTTTAAGCAACATTTTTTTGTACGCTCTTTTGTTCAAAATTATTTACATAAATTCTTTTGACTTGATTCATGCAAAGGTTCGAAATACAAAAAATTATTGTCATTTTCAATACAAAATTTAAATTTAGTAGAGAAGAAAAAAAAGAAACTCCTTCTGCAGACAATCACGACATGAATGTACACAATCCACAATTCAAACAGTCACAATTAGGGATTGCAATTTTCGGGTTTTCACTGATCCCGGGATTTTCGGGACTTGAAAATGATAATCCCGGGATCCCGGGATATTTCGGGATTTACACCTTTTTGATTTCTTAAAAATTTGTTGCCAAAAAAAGTGTAAAACATTTGTATTCACCTATTAAATAAGTATATTTTATGTACTTTGCAGCTTCACTTTTGTCGCTGGCAACCAAAAAGTGTGACCAAACTGATTGGGGATCGTGCGATTTAGTCGTATGTGGTATAAACGCTGTAAATAATATGGTTCGTTAAAAATGTAATTTAATTAAATTTAATATATCATTTACCAGTACTGCTGTGTGTGTCAGACATTTTTGGCTGAAATTTATTTTATCGCTTTAATAATTCTGCTGCAATTGCGCGCTATTTTCCACCTGACATGTATTGCATAATCAGCTGTTTTCACAAAAAGTGTTGCAAACCCTTGACAATTACCCAATGTTGCAAACTTTAGATCAAAATTTATGTAATTCTAAGTTTAGCCCAAAAAAAATTGTTTTCGTAAGTCCCGGGATTGGCATCGACTGATCCCGGGATATTCGGGACTGAAAAAAAAACCGGGATCCCGGTATCCCGGGATTGCAATCCCTAGTCACAATAGATGAGTGCTGACTAGATGACTAGTTAAACTTGTAGTAAAATTAGTACTTTTCATTATTCAAAAATTACACAACAATCATATAAAATAATAATATTCATTTGATTAATGCAGAGTTTAAAATATTGAGAAATAAATTGAGCACACAAAAGTATGTTTAGTTTCAGCTTCTTTCTCTTTAGGAAGCACTGTTAAATTAGATTTGAAAAGGCAATCATTTATTTATTTGGTAAAATTCCCCAATCATACTTATCACCATTTTTAATTACGTATAAGTATTATATATAAGTCATCAAGGTCAGCCGATATAGTAAATTTGTTGATTTGTTTACTAAACTTGTACAGACATCTAGACGCATAAAAACTGCAAGTTGTGAAATCTAACACATTAGTGGTATTCACAATTTGATGTATTTTTGATAATTAAAAAAAAAAAAAAAAAAAACCAACTTCGTAATATTAATATTTTTGGATAAATTATCGCTTTAGACGTCAGTTTTTTATTCACAAAAATTAATTTTAATTGTTTATTGTATTTTTAATTGAAAATATTTCTTTACTTATGCTTGGAAATGAAATGGGAAGGAATGCCATTTTTAATTATATGGTCAAAGATGATCTACTATTTTTTTTTTTTTTACCAAATTTGATTTGTTAGGTAGGTTGGGTAGTTGTATGACGAAGCACATAGGACTGTTTTTGATTTTTTGAAAAATAATATTTCATAAATTCAATTTGGAATTCTAATCAATTTGAATACATTAAATATACATTTTCGATATAAATATTTGCATTGAAAATTCATCTCAAATCCAATTTAGATTTAACAGACCTTTTTGCCGATAAATATATTAAATAAAACAATTGTACTGTGAATGCCGCTATTATTGCGTCCGGGTCTAATTAGCCGATAAGCTCACAATGTAATAATTGATTTAAAATTTTTGGACGTCGGACATAAATATGACGAAGTACATATAGCTACATATTTTTTTGGAAACATCTGATTAAGGTTTTCTGGGTTTATTGCATACATTAAAATTATTCCCGTCTGATTGCTGATAATAATATAATATACATACATACTCGTATTTATACATAACCATAACATACATGCATACTTATACATATGTACATTTGGCCATATGCAATGAATTTCGCTGTCAATGACACTGAATTAAGAATGTGCACATATATGTATGAAATACTTAAATTAGTTTAGTGAGCATATTTATATTTATATTATAGTGATAATGTAATAAAAGATTTTTGCACATACAATTTAAAATATAAATCATACATTTAAATAATGTACATATACTTACGCAATGAACTACTACATATATGTACTATAAGCATATTGTATTTAGATATAAAGTTTGTAAGCAGTGGGTTACTTCATGCAATATCTACTAAAAAAATTACCTTACAGTCGGCTGGGGTCGACCGAAGTATACCCTGGATATGTAGATAGATTTTTTAAGAGCATTCGGATTTGATTAAAAAAAAACACACGGCCGGTATCTCTTCTATCTATTGAATAAATTCTTCAATATTGGCTTCCAGTGCGTCAACCTTTGCGGGCTTGTCACTATAGACATGAGCCTTAACATAGCCCAACAAGAAATAATCTAAAGGCGTTAAATCGCACGATCTAGGTGGCCAATTGACCGTCCCCAAATGTGAAATAAACTGTTCACCGAACTTGCCTCTCAATTGGGCCATTGTTTCATGTGCTGTGTGGTATATGTGGCACCGTCTTGTTGAAACCACATGTCAGCCAAGTCCAGCTCTTCCATTTTGGGCAAAAAAGTTTGTAATCATCGCACGGTAGCGCTCGCCATTCACAGTAACGTTCCTGTCTTTGTCGTCTTTGAAAAAGTACGGTCCAATGATACCACCGGCCCATAATCCACACTAAACAGTGCATTTTTCGGAATGCATTGGCAGTTCTTGCAATGCTTCTGGCTGCCCTTCACACCAAATACGGCAATTTTGATTGTTCACGTATCCATTCAACCAGAAATGAGCTTCGTCGCTGAACACAATTTTCCGATAAAAAAGTGGATCTTCATCCAACTTTGCCAGCGCCCATTCACCAAAAGTTAGCCGTTGTGGGAGGCCGTGTGACTTCAATTCTTGCACCAGCTGTATTTTAAAAGGTCTTATACCCAAATCATTCTGCAAAATTTTCCATATAGTGGAGTAACTGTCATCAACAACATTGGCGGATACAGCTGCGATATTTTCCTCTGTCCGCACTCTACGTATGCGTGTTGGTGGTTCAATGTCCAATAATGTAAATTTGGTGCGAAATTTAATCACGAGATTTCGAATAGCCGCCTCAGAAAGTCGCCCAAAGTGACCATAAAATGGAAGTACGGTGTACTTTCTTAAACGAGCATGAATTTTGATAATAAAATTCAATAATCTGCAAGCGTTGTTTGTTTGTTAGTCGATTCCTGGTTAAATTATAGACCAAACTGAACATGTTTGACAGTAACATGTTACACGGAAACAGCTGAACTGCCAAAAACAGTGTTGCCAAAAAGAAAGTTGCTAAAAATTCACCCTGTATGTTGGACAATAAAAATTAATGGGGAAGAGGCATAAATGGGATCAGTGGGTGTGAATTTTATAAAAACGCAAATTTTGCAAAGGAATCCCATTGAGGGCGAAGATAGCTCAGGCAAATTTTTGGGGATAGAAAATGACTCGAGTCTGTAGCGAATCTAGGTATTTTTAATAAGTGCCTCATATTTTATTTGAGGTCAAGAATGAAATGTAATTTAACTCGAATTCAGGAACCTTAAATTCGACATTTATAAATGTATATCGCATTAGAAATGTATACTGACCATTTTATTTTTTCGTGTGCCTTCGTAATGAATTAAGTAATTACAGAGCTCCACAAAAAGTAAGATGTGAAGAAAGTAGCAATATAGCCAGATTTCGGATCAGAGTAGCTACACTGAATCCGAGTTCGAGGTCGGATTTTCGCGACAGTCTCCAGGTCTCTATCTAACCTCAAAAACAATCGTTTTTGCTATTATTGAAGGTTTTTTTGAAATTAGAAAGAAACCTAAAGGCGATGGCGGTATCTGTCAAAGGCTTAGGATTCAGGATTTATAATCCGCTGTCTTCTAACCTCAAATTTTATGAAATTTATACCTCTGAAGGCCAACCTCAAGTGTGACGTGCATTGCGACCATGCGAGGTCTTTTGTACCTAAGCTAGTCTCTTCTCACTCGAGTCTCTTCTACCTTTTTAATAAAAGATAGAAGTGATCTTGTTAAACTTTTGATTATTGAAGCTGGTGTTGGTAAACTCCTGGTCAAGATTCGGCATTCGCAAAAGATATTGATCGATGTTTCATCCTCCTCCAGACAGAGCCTACACTCCGTGTGTGAGGATAATCCCATTATGTGGAGGTGGCAGTTTAACCAGTTATGTCCTGAGAGATAGCCGGTTACTAGGCGTAGATTAGTTCTGCTAAGTCTAATTCTGTCAAAAGCTGTATCAAAGTTGATGAGGGTTTTCGCTTGGCGGAGATCCGTCGAATTTGTCGATTGTATTTGGTATTTGTCATGGTAATGTTTGTCTTTATAGCTTTGGCCGATACCCAGCTTATACGGCAGGAAGGTTCTGGGCCTGTCAGTGGAGAAGACGCCGCTAGTTTTTCCGCCACTTCATTGCCCTCAATTTTGTTGTGCCCCGGCACACAACATAATGTGAGCTTATTTTGCATAGAAAGTTTTTGTAGCATAAGGAAGCATTTGGTGATTAGTTTGTGAAAAGAACTCCCATGAGGAGAGAGATTTAATGGCAGCTTGGCTCTCTGAGTAGTCTAGAAGTAGAAGTCGACCTTGGTAGAGCCAGATTGCTAAGGGAAGCCTAGCTTAAAACAGAAGGGCGGCAGGTATTCTGAGTTCGCATATTAAGACCGTGCACCCCCACGGCCTTGCATCTATCGGCATATGCTGTTTCACCTTGGATTTGGGGCATTTTTTAGAGAGTGTATCTCTCCGCCCGACTACCTTATGCCAGCACTCAAGCATATGAGATTCTAAGCTAGCTAGCTATGCTAAGCTGTTTCTAGCCTCCCCCAAGGAGAGGGTGTAGTCGCACTACCGTAGTGCACACAGTTAGCGCAGGTACACTATTGTGTTATATGTAAATCCCCTTGTGTACCTATCGGCTGACGGACTCATTATATTGAATAATTATAATTATTAAATATAGAGCAAGTGCCCATTGAAATAAATATGTCAGCAAAAATTTTCCAAATTCTTATACATTCATATCTACATTCATTTTAGAATTAATCATAAATTTAAATTTGCAAATTCATCTAGAAATTATTGTACCAAAAATCAATCAGATTAAAATGGAAAAAAGTTGAACTTTGTAATTTTCATGAATAATAAATAAAATGATAATAAAAACAATTAAAATTTGTTTTTTCAATCTTTCATTTTTTTTTTAGTATTTTAAATACTTTACTTAATTTAATATTCACTCCATCCTGTGGCCTAAATATAAGCAATTTGCATATACACATGTTTGTATCTACAACATCTAACCCTATTACCATAATCATTGATGGTAAATATGTATTATGATGTCATGGTTAATACGAAAATTTGTAAATTTAATTACTGCTACTTACAAAATAATTAACTTCTACATAATTATGTGTGCGTTTGATGCGATTGGCTGGCTTTTATAATCCTATCACACAATCAGTATTATTCTGGTAATCGCTGGTTGTCACCAAATTGTGCAAATCATTAAGTGTTGCACGTAAAAATGTAAACACAACATCAAACTAACCGGCATTTCGGTTTGACATACCATTCAATTACACGCATAATGATAATAACATTAAAAAAATTACTCGTACATATACAATTTTAACAGCAAATATACAAATAAAGCTTTCGAGAATATAATCCGCACAGCACAGTGGAACTTTCTTAACGATTATATGGACAAATATTTGCTTGCTTAAAAAAATTCTACATACACTTTCGGAAATGGTAACGTAATAACATAAACTAAATTTAATAATTTTTTTTTTATGTGGCACTTAAAGCCCCGAAGGGCTCATTGGTCGAGCTTCTCATCAATTACTGTTGTGCGTGTTAAATTTTGGACAGTATTAGAAGGGACCTACTTATTTTAGCCGGTTCCGAACGGCAGAACCCTTGCGACATCACTTTTTCTGAGCTTTGTCACAGAGTTATTTTAGAAGCTTTTTCATGGGAAGTTGTTACTGTTGTTTATGGCAAATTTAATACTTACAAAGGGAATATTTTGAATATTTACTTTGAAAATTGTTCGTAACATAAACCCATAATACATATATTCGTATCTGTGACTCATGCATTTTATAAAAGTTTCGTACAAAATGCGGGTGGCATAGTGCGTTGACTTTTTGTGCATAAAGCTTTCGGTTCAATGCCAGCATCGGCAATCACAACCAAATGTTTACAGGAAAAACATTTTGTCAAATGAATTCTTAATTGGTATACATTTGGTAGAGTTAGCTGTAACTCTTGCGACAGTAATAATTTACCATAACCAAAATTAGTGAAAAGGCTCTCCAATAAAACTCTTAAAAATTGAAGTCTTACAAAAACTGACATTCGCAAATATGAAAGTTTCTTGTTTTAGGAATTTTTTTTTTTTAAATTTTCATAAAAATATAATTTTTACTCCAAAAGAAGAACAATATGAACAAGGCTGTATATTTCAACCTGTGCTTCAAGTATTTATTTTTATACCCTGCAGAAGTATATGCACTTGAAATGATCTGCGGGAAGCGATCTCCTGAGATATAGAAAAAATGTATATATTCGTGATCAGCGTTGCTTAAATTTTCGATTTAACGATGTCTGTCCGTCACCTGGCTGATTCGCACGATAACTTGAGCACATATTGAGCTATTTTGACAAAATTTGGCATGAGTAACCTATGATCCAAGGGTACGGAGGCGATTGATATTAGGCATGATCGGTCAACTGCCACGCTTACACCGAGCATTTAAAGCGACTAATCTCGTAATTTTCAAAATCTTTAACTTGCTATAACTCACTTAATATACCATCTGGGACAATAATATTTGAAACGTAGAGTTACACTGTATTGGTGCATAATCTTGCCAGAAATAGAAGAACCACGGCTACTTTTTATAGTAGCTCCCATACAAAGTGCTTGAATTTCTCTTAAATTTAAACCGCTGCAATTTCGTCAATCATCTGTCTAAGAGAACCATATTTGATATTTAGATTAACATTATAGTCGGAAATAAGTCGGCATAAAATGAGAAAGCTACGCCAACTTCTTTATGTAGTTCCCATACAAAGTCCAGGAAATTAAAAACTACTTTTAAGCGCCATAACTTACAAACTATTCATTGTAGAATAAGCATATTTAAGTTATGCTTTATTATTGTCAGAATAACTAGATTTCCAAAAATGGACTAGCCACGCCCACTCTTTATAGTAGCCTTCATACAAAATGACACATAAACATTCATAGCATTTATTTTTATGAAATGTACAAACAATTTTTTTATGAAATTATTTGAGCAGATTCTGCAGGATAAAATTGTGAAAAATATTTGTTTCTAGCCATATGTTAAATCGAATAAATTTCTATTTGTTTATAAAAAAATTTATGGTTTGTAAAAAAATTTATTGTTTATAAAAAACTAAAATTAAAAAAAAATATGGCCAAAATTTCATTAATTTTCAGAAAATAAGAACGAAGAAAAATAAATTGAAAAAAAAAAGTTTATATAAAAGATTATTTGTATATAAATTATAAAATAATGGGAATTTTCAAAAAACATATTTAGAATGTTAAATTTCATCACTAAATGTTTTCTGCAGCAAAAAGTTTCGCTTAAACAAGTTGATTTTTAGTGTTAACACTTTAGAAAAATTGACCCTAAATGAAGAATTAGTAATTTTGCCATAAAAACTAAATAATAAATATGTGGTACTTAAAGCCCCGAAGGGCTCCTTGGACGAGTTTCTTTTCCATTACTGTTGTGCGTGTTAAATTTTGGACAGTATTAGAAGGGACCTACTTATTTTATCCGGTTCCGAACGGCAGAACACTTGTGACAGAAAAATCTTTTCGATATAAAATTTCTTATGCTTTAGCCGGGGATTGAACCCACGACCTACAGATCAGAAGGCCAGCACACTAACCACTGAGCTATGGCAACTAATTTTGTCATAGAATATCTTTTTCACTGTCTCAAAATTTCATTTTGCATTGAAAACAATAACAATTACCGTGCAATTTAACATAGTGGGCCGTAAATTGGGGAAAATGCGTAGAGCTGTATTGCGAGGTATGGGTTTCCTAGTTTCCTATAAAGTTAAGAGCGTTCGTATAGTGAGGTAATGCTGTAGTATACAGTTGGGCGCAGTTTTATGGTTAGTTGGTATTATGTAGTTGATACAAATGCGGGAATTTTGCTACTGAATGAGACTTAATGTAATGGTTGTACGAGGACGGATCACGAAGACCCTGGAAATTCAAATAAAGAGTGAAGAAAAAATTTTTTCCCATAATAGGGGATTTCTTACTTCAATTTTCAAGGACTCTCGTATCTAAAACCCTTAGAAAAGAATCACACAACTTAAAGATAAATCGGTTTTCACTTCCAGTGTTCAGTAATTTCACTATTTATAAGTGCCTTTATCCTATATTTCCCACACAATCATATTGAAAATTGTAGAAACTCTTATTAAAATATGCAAATAATTCTAAATAAAAATGTAAACACTCGATCGCATCAATGAACCACTGTATAACATTTGTATCTGGAAAAGAAGAGGAGAAAGCTTTCATTCATTCAATTGGTAGTGACAACATTGAAATGTAAGAAATAGTACCTTATGTTACTGTGTAGTAAAAGCAACAACAGCATGTAGTTAGTGGAGTAAATGTTGCTGAAATTTTGCACAATCGAAATCAGTTGCCGCGTTTATTGCCAGCTATGCGCAACAATCAACGGATATTGCGTATACGTACGTAATCGTAACGCATTATTTCTTACACATAATACAATAAATAAATATACGTGCAAATGAAGAAGTTGGCGGTTAAAGTGATTTCACAAAATACATAAAATATTTATTGAAGTATAAATGTGCTCATAGTAACTTAGAGTAGCATAGAGTAGCATAGAGTATCAATTTAATAATAATGCAACAGTACAACAATTCAATCAATTCTTAAGTGCAAACTAATCGACTATGCAGTGAGTGAGCATTCAATTGATGAAGAAGAAAAAAAAAAAAAAAAAAGAAATAAATAAATGAAGTTCAATGTTCTATATAAAATATGCGATTTAAATGAAGATGACGTTATTTTGAATTGATATTTGAAATGTGTGTTCAATTTATAAGTACACTACAATATATTGTATTGGTATTTATTACTTTATTATTTGTCAACTACTCGTATGAAAATGTCAATGGTTCACTTTGAAGTGAGTGAGTGAGTGAGTTTATGAAGTGCAAAGAATTTGATCATGCAATTTTGATTAAAATTCTGCATTAAAAAAAAAAATGAAATTAAATAAAATGCATGTTCATATACTATAGAGATACTATACAAATTTATAGATTCTACCCAAAAGATTACTTCAATATGGAAGTTGGCGTCTACATTCAGTCACATGAGGTCATTGATATTAAACATTTTTAAATGTTACACATTGCCGATGTACCGATAATAGCGTCAAAGGTATACGAATTTTTTTTTTTTTAATTTAAATGATTACACTGTGCAACAAAATGAGAACATAAAAGTATCAGTGTTGAAATGAAAAACTAAAAAAATTACAAAAAATTTTTAAAAACTGCTCAAAAAATATAATGCTAATTTCAAACTGCTGAGAGCATTATTTGTCTAATATAAGAAATTCATTATTTTTGCATTAAATTAAAGGTTTTATTTAGCATAGTTAGAATGATCCGATTTAGATCAAATATGCACCGTTTTGTTCGATAACTTGTTGCCATTTTGAAGATAGTTTCATAATGCAACTCTCATAGAAACCCTTGTCGCTATTGGCAAAAAACTGGGACAGTCGATTTTCACAAGCTTCTCTTGAGGCGAATTTTCACCAGCAAAATCATTCGCCATAGACAGGAACAGGTAGTAATAACCTAGTGCCACGTCCGGACTCTGTAAGGTGGATGCGTAAGAACCTCCCATCCAAACTCCCGGAGCTTCTGGCGAATCACTATCGATGTGTGTGGCCTGGCGTTGTGTCCTGATGGAAAACAATTCCTCTTCTATTGGCCAAAGCTGGCCGCTTCTGGGCGATTGTTTCCTTCAGATGGTCCAATTGTTGACAATTGCGTTTTCGCCTTTATCGAAGAAAAACTGCAAAATATGGCGTATTTTCTCTTTACTGGTGCCCATCTTTGATCCGTGCTCAAACAATACTGAGTCAAACAATCACAAAATTGCCTGAAAAGTTTATTTAGTACGAAATCCTATCTTTCTAACGCCATCTAGCGTAACCCGATCACACTTATAGAATGCGAGATACAAATTACTAAAGCCATTTATTGGAAAAGCAATGGATTTCTTTTTACTACACCTTATATGTATGTATTAATAATCTGTTGTAATGACAAAATTCGATAATTTTTATTGAAGAGTCCAAAAATTATCAATAAAAGTGGAATGCAATGGGTTAATATATTCCACAAAATTATTTTCTATGGAAAATATTAGTATCATATGTTGAAAATTCATATATTTTCATCCAAAGTTAAATTTATTTTAGCTTTTAGGTTTATTTGCTTTTTATTTTTAACCCATGGTTATTCCAAGAAGCCAAGTTTTTTGGTCTATATTTTTCAGTAACTTATAGTAAAATATTGTGAACAAAATTTTTATAAATTATATTAACCCTCTGCTGCCTTTTGTAATGTGTAAAATAGAGAATTTCTATTAAAAAAACAAAAATTACAAATAAAAATTGGATATAATGGGTTAATATATTTCAGAAATATGTTCTACATAAGATTTAACTATTATCTTAATACATTCCACCAAATTATTTTCTATGGAAAATGTTAATATCACATGTTGAAAACTGAAATATTTTCACCCAAAGTTAAATTTATTTTAGTTTTTAGGTTTATTTGCATATTTTTGACCCGTGGTAGTTCCAAGAAAGCACGTTTATAAGTTTCTATTCTTGAGTAGGTTAGGTTATGTGGCTGCCCTCTCTCTGAGAGGACACACTTAGGTCAGAAAGGCCCATTGTGATACCACCGAGGTTCTCTTCCAAGACTGTTGTGCGTGTTAAATGTGGACAGGATTAGAAAAGAAAGAAGTTCTTAAGTAACTTATAGTAAAATATTGTGAACAAGATTTTTATAAATTATATTAACCCTCTGCTGCCTTTTGTAATGTGTAAAATAGAGCATTTCTATTAAAAAACAAAAATTACAAATAAAAATTGGATATAATGGGTTAATATATTTCAGAAATATGTTCTACATAAGATTTTACTATTATCTTAATACATTCCACCAAATTATTTTCTATGGAAAATGTTAATATCACATGTTGAAAACTGAAATATTTTCACCCAAAGTTAAATTTATTTTAGTTTTTAGGTTTATTTGCATATTTTTGACCCGTGGTAGTTCCAAGAAAGCAACTTTTTAAGTTTCTATTCTTGAGAAATTGATAGTAAAATATTATAAACAACATTTTTCTAAATTATATTAACCCTCTGCTGTCTTTTGTAATGTATAAAATAGAGCATTTCTATTAAAGAAACAAAAATGACAAATAAAAATGGCATATAATGGGTTAATATATTTCAGAAATATGTTCTACATAAGATTTTAATATCACACGCTCAACACATAAACATTGGCTAATGCAAAAATAGCCAAGAATAAGTTTTATTATACAGGCCAATAGTTCAGAAAGGACAAAGCAGATTACTTTGGAAAATTTGCACTATCCAGCAAACATACTGTATAATCCAAGGTATGCTAGGTTGAGATTTATACAAAAAAAAAAAAAAAAACAGAATTCTTGTAAGACTATAAAGCCAAATATCAATCAAATTTTGTGTATATCATTATATTCCTATTAAATACATATCGCTATATAATTAAACACCCATATACATGTGACAAATATTTGTTAGATAATATTACAATTTTTTCCTCATTTATAATGATTTAATCCATTATAGACACACTCAAAATAGTCACATACATAATACAAAATGTAACAGTTGAGACAAAATGAAAGAAAAAAAGGAGCAAACAAAATCAATTCATATTATTGCAGCATCAGTGATTAACCCAAAAATAAATTCAACAACAACAACAGTAATTATGTGTTTTTGAGGGTTGCTGCTCACACCAGTAGAGATAATATAAAATATGTTGTATATGGCAACATGCGAATATATCGTAGTAGTATATTCTACAATCTATGACGTGGACAAATGTCGTTGATGGTCGTTAAGTAAGTACGTAGTTATTTTCGTTAAACAATCGACATTTAAGTAATTTGTTACATTCAATTTAATTTGATATTTTGGCGCCTTAATTACGACCGATCCTTGTGACGTAGATATTTACAATGCAAATAGGGCAAAAGGGTGTTGCCATCAAATCTGGAAAATACAAAATAATTACGCTACTACATGAATAAAATATTGTCCAGCAGACGAGATAAATATTACTATACATTTTTGGGGTCGCTGAATTTGAATCTGGGATTGTTTTGACTCAGTCAGGCCACATTTCGATCGTAACCTTAAAATATTTTGAATAATTCGTTAAAATACTCAAAATCTTCTCTAAATAGATAAAATGTAAGAGCGACCTCCATAAATTTTTTTCCCATTTTTTCTGAACATACTTACCCCCTTCTCTACCCATTGGATGAGCTGTCATACAAAATTGTTAAAAATTATATAAATCTCGCTCTCACCGTTCCCTAGGTGTCTTTGGAGGGATGAGACATATGACAGACCCCCATTAATTTTTTCTAATCCACATTTTTCTCAACCAACTTACCACCCATTTTTACTCCTTAGGGAAGCCACCCTACAAAATGAAGTTAAAAGCACCTGGAAATAGACAAATAACTGCATAATTACCTAGCAGTCATACGTAGAGCAAGAAAATATATGACCAATCACCATTAATTGTTGCTACTCAACATTTTAACACCCGATCTCTATCCCTTAGAAGGCTTGCCCTACAATATTGACGTATTTTTATTTTTTTATAAATTCCACTCCCAACGCCACCAGTGTGCTTTCAGAGGGATGAGATATATGACAGACCTCCATTAATTTTTACTACTAAATATTTTTTCTTAACAATCTTACTCCCTAACTGTACTCCCTAGGGATGCCACCCTACAGAGTAAAGTAAAAAGTCCCTGCAAATAGACAAGTAACGCCATAATTACGCAGCAATCGTACCTAGAGCGGAAAAATGTATGACCAATCACTATTAATGGTTGCTACTCAACATTTTAACCCTCGATCTCTATCCCTTAGAAGTCCTGCCTTACAATATTGACGTATTTTTATTTTTTTATAAATTCCACCTCCATTAATTTTTACTACTAAACATTTTTTCTTAACAAACTTACGCCCTACCTGTGTTTTTTAGAGAGGTTATCCTATAGAATGAAGTGAAAAGCCCCTGCAAATCGACAAATAACTCCATAATTGTCCAACACTACTAGCTAGAGCAGTGAAATTTATGACCAGTCGCATTGATTTTGTCCATTTAATATTTTTTCTGAACATACTTATCCCCTATCTCTGCCCCTTAAAGGGTCTCCCATAGAAAATTGACATAGTTTTTTTTATCAGGTTTGCTCTCACTGCTTCCAGAGTGTCTCCAGAGGGGTGAATTGAATGACTGAATCCCATTAATTTCTATTACACAATATTTTCTCTGAATAAACTTACTTCCTATCTTTACTCCCAAAAAGTGACTGCCATATGTAAGGCTGATGATCCACATTAGTTCAATTTGAAAATGTATTGCATTTAGCACCGAGAGAATGGGGATAAATAGGAAATTCTTCATTTCCTTTTTACATATGCGTTCTGTAGTTACCTTCCATTATATCTGTACATAAAACATAAATTCTCTGACCTAAATAGGCATGTTCATATAAATATGGTAACACTATTGTAAACAATATGATATATGCAATTGTGGAATAACTCCATTTCACTAGTGGACGATTGATGATGGAATAGTAATTGTTTGCAATGTATAAATATTTCCTCCTTTCTGTTTATATGAATCGAACGTAGCATGCTATGAAATTTGATCGACTTTAATTGTTGTTTCTTCGGCCAACACTCCCTGCCTTTGTCTCATGCTCTCTCCCTCTCTCTCACTCTTTGTTTTGGTTAAAAAGTTTCATTGCTATTATTGCATATTTCTTTTGTTGTTTCTCGAAACTTTGCTAGCATAAAAATGCCTTTATGAAAATAGGCAAAAATCGTGATACACTACTAGTACACTACCAATTGCAGAGGGGATGATTCTGATGATTGCGTTTATTTACCCTAATTAGGCTTGTAAAAATGACGATGTAAAGAATTTCGAAATGACTAATATGTATGAAGCATATTATGCTAATACGAAATATTCCTTATATTGGTCATAGTGAGCATTTTTTAAGAAATGGCTCTACTACTACTAGCTAGTATTCATATGCGTTTATAGTAATTTAGTTTATGATATTTCTAGCGCAAAAGTTTTATGTACACTGAAGGTTATAAATACTACATACAAGCAATACTAATATACATACAAGGTGTGACAATTATGTATTAAGACTCGAACCATATCTCAGCAACCAAGCGCGTCATCTATGTGTGAGCACATGCGTTTTGAAGCTTCAACCTTCCTCTACTAACTGTCAAAATTTCATGGCATTTGGTTGACATTTAATATTTATTGACATTCATTTTACAAAACACGTGTTCGTTTGATGTTGAAATTTTAACATGGAGCAAAGAGCGGTCATTAAATTCCACGCAAAAATTGGTAAAAGTGCATCAGAAACATTCGGAATGATGCAGCAAGCGTATGGCGATGCTTGTTTAACAAGATCAAATGTTTTTATATGGCATAAATGGTTTGTGGATGGCAGAGAGTCGCTGGAAGATGAAATAAAAGAAGGAAGGCCAATTTCAGTGCGGACGCCGGAAGCGATCCAGAAAGTTCGTGATTTTATTACAGAAGACCGCAATGCTTCAGTGAAAATGATGAAAGAGGTCTTAAACATCAACAGAGAAACTATCCGACTCATTCTTCACGAGGATTTGGGCAAAACAAAGGTCTGCGCGAGATTTGTTCCCACACACATTGACCGAGGATCAAAAATTAATGAGAGTCAGTCATTCTAGAGACATGGTTGCAGCTGCAGAAAATGATCTAAACTTTCTGAAAACAATTGTTAGGGGTGATGAAACCAAGCGTCAAAGTGCGGAATGGTATTCAAAAACCTCACCACAAGCCAAAAACAAAACACGAAAAGTTCCATCAAAAATCAAAACAATGCTCATTACATTCTTTGATAGCAAAGGAATTATCCACAAAGAATTTGTTCCAACTGGTCAAACAGTTACTTCCGCATGTTACCTCGAAGTTTTGAAGCGTTTGATGTCAAGAATCCGTCGTGTTCGACCAGAATACCGCGATCCAAAAACTTGGTCTCTGTTGCACGATAATGTACCGAGTCATACAGCACTCATTGTTCGTAAATTTTTGGCTCGGAATCAGGTATGTGTGTTGAATCACCCGTCGTATTCACCTGATTTGGCACCGTGAGACTTCTTTTTGTTCCCAAAACTGAAATTGAAGTTGAAACGATGCTTTTTTGATGACATTCAGACCATACAACGGGCTTCGTCGAGAGCACTGGAGGAAATTCCGAAAAATGTGCAGGAACACGCGTTTGAATCACTATTAAATCGATGTAACAAGTGTATTGAATCAGGAGGAGAATATTACGAATAAATATACCGAAAAAGTAGCAAATATCGTGGTTTAATTGTATTTTCTAGAGGCAGTCTTAATACATAATTGTCGCACCCTGAATATTCGTAGAGCAATGCAGTTAAAGTTTTGTGCAAAACTTTCAACGTTCAATTTAAATTTTAATACTCTTCATTTTCTGTTCATTTCCACTTTTAAATATTTACATGCTTGCTTGCTTGCTTGCTTACTTGTTTATACTTATTTGTTTGTTTTGTGTTTTTATTATATCGTAGATAGTTGTTAGTTTTACTTTTGTTATATGTACACATGTACATATGTACCCATTCTTATCGTTTGCAGTTTTTTGCATGGTTCTTAATTAATTTCTGATGCCATTACTACATTTACGATCGTAACATTTCTTATAAACTTGATGATTTTAATCTATTTATATATATTCGTACGATATTTAGTTATGTCGTTAAATCGCAAAATAATTAAATCACTATTAATTACGATGAAGACGAATATATATTTCTAGTCGAATTTAATTTGCAACTTTAAGATGAAGGTTACTTTCTTTTTTGTTGTTGCCAATGCATAATTGTGGTACCGTAAATTGTGACGGTTCAGGGCAACAAAAAAAAACAAAAAAATTCAATGTGAAATTTCTGATTTATGAAATATAAAAGAGATTTAAATGGGTGAGTATGGTTTTATAGTTTTATTTGGGAAAGACCTCTACCCTCCATTTAATATCGAACGAGGTTTCAGACAAGGCGATTCATTATCGTGTGACTTCTTCAACCATATAATGGAGAAAATTATACGAGCTGCAGATTTACGACATAACGTCACCAATCTTCAACAAAAGTGTCATGCTGCTGCAGGCGTATGCCGACGATATTGACATAATCGGTATCAACTCGCGAGCAGTCAGTGCAGCATTCTTTAAATTGGAACGAGACTCACTTCGAATGGGTCTGACGGTAAACGAGTCAGAGTGTCCCCGAATCTTGGACAACACGTCACTGTTGACAATTACACTTTCGAGGTGGTGAAGAACTTCGTCTATCTTGGAACCAGCATCAACAACTGTAATGACGTCAGCCAAGAGATCATGCGTACGATAACTCTTGCTAACAGGTGTTACTTTGGACTGAGTCAGCAATTGAGTCGTCGAGCCCTCGACTCGAAGATCGAAAATCCCACACTACAAGTACCTCATTTTTCCTGTCCTAACATGTGGTGCCGTAGCTTAGTGGTTAGTGTGTTGGCCTTCTGATCTGTAGGTCTGGGTTCAATCCCCGGCTGAAGCATAACAAAATTTAATACTAAAAAGATGTTCCTTTCGAACGGTACCCACCTGTCGGCAAGCAATTGGCAATTCTTCCGACAGTAATAACTTGCCATGAAAAAGCTTCTAAAAGAACTCTGTGACAAAGCTCAGAAAAAGTGATATCACAAGGGTTCTGCCGTTCGGAACCGGCTAAAATAAGTAGGTCCCTTCTAATACTGTCCAAAATTTAACACGCGCAACAGTAATGGAAGAGATGGTCGGCCAATGAGCCCTTAGGGATTTATAAGTGCCACATATTAATTTTTTTAATATATGGCGCAGAAGCCAGGACAATTTCCACCACGGATGAGAGAATGCTTGGAGTTTTCGAGAGAAAAACTCTGCGCAGGTTCTTCGGACCTATTTGCGTTGATGGCGAGTATCGAATAAAGTACAACGATGAGCCGAATGAGCTGTACGCTGACATTGACATAGTCAGGCGAATCAAAATCCATCGGCTGCGCTGGCTAGGTCATGTCGAGCGAATAGAAGAAGACGCTCCAGCAAAGAGGGTATTTAATTTGGCATCCGCTGGAGGACGTAGAAGAAGAGGAAGACGAATCCTCCGTTGGAAGGATCAAGTGTTGGGTAACCTGGCGGCGCTTGGAATATTCAGTTGACGCCAGCAAGCGAAGAATAGAGAAGAATGGCGCCGCATTATATGTTCGACCTAAATCGATCATAGGTTGTTATGGCCACATAAGAAGAAGAAGAAGAAGAAGAAGAAGCAGCAGAAGAAGAAGAAGAATTGTTTTATAGTCTTGGTGTGTACTCTCAAAATACGTAGAAAGAAATTAAATTTCAGTTCGATGTAAAAAACAGCTGATTTAAGAGAGGTTAAGAGCAATTTAAAAGAAATTGAATTTAAAAATAGATTTATCACAATATGTTGCTTTCTTTTTTTTTTATTGAAAATATAAATCCATAATGATTTTAACAAAATGCAGTGAATTTATTCGGAATTTGATGCAGGAACTGGTTCATCATCCTCAGAGATTCAATAAGTGGACTTACTCGACAGCTTCTTTTCACATTGTGACGAGTTGGTGCTAGTTATGATTGCTTGTATTGTTTCCTTTTGTTTTTTCTTCTTCTTCTTTGTTTTCGTGTAGTATCAAATGGTTCTGGTAAAGTCACAGTTCATGTTCCTGGTTTTGGTTTTGATTCATACGCCACATAGTTCGAAACTTGCTAAAACAATTAATTTTCGTACTTGGATTAGTTTTTCGCTCAGAACACCCAAAACTTCTACTTGACACTACTTACATTTGATATATCAGAAAAATGCATTTTAATTTTAGTCACATATCGGAAATAACTTTTTAGAGTATCCAATATCAAAACACTGACAAACATAATTCTGTGAGAGCATTGAGCAAATTGAAGGTGGATGCAGAAAAATCAAAAAGGAGAGAGCAAGACTCTTTTACTGTGAATTTGGAACAAGATGATTAATGAATATAATGCTTTTGTTTAGTTATGATGCTGAGCAAAATTGTATAGTGTCAAAAAATACAAAAGTGAATGCTTTATTATAGGGACCACAATACATTTTTTGTTTTTTTTTTTTTTGCTTTTTTACTTTTCACTATATTTTGTTCTGAATATTTAATTTTTACTTTAAAGAATAATTTAATTTAATTTTTATTATTATTTAATTTTATTTAATTTTACAATTAGATCCAATAGAAATTATTTATTTTTAATTTGGAATATATTACAATAAAAAAATAAAAAAAAAATCGGCTTAATCGATATTTGACTATGATTAAGCGCCAATGAAGTCAAACAAGATATCGCATTATGTAGGGCCGCAAATAGTTTTGATCATATTACCAACATATTTAATGTTATTGTTCATTTAGTTTTTGAAAAGCATTTTTTCTTCTTGTATTGTGACGTTAAAGTATCAGATTGTTTACTCACAAATCGCAGATAAGAGTCATTCATAAAAATAACAACAACAACAACAACAACAACAATAGCAACAACACCTTACAGTAGCAGCCGAGGTGAGATACATTTCTATTGTATTAAAAGATTTGCTAAAAGTTTGCTTTTGGTGACAGTGTGCCGATTGTGCTACTTCGGTGTGCTACAATCTGCGATAAACATGTACGATAACAATTAGCTATATAATTATGTACGTACACATGTAAGTACATACATACATACATACATACATGCATATATATATATACATACATACATGCTTACTAATTTTGAAAATTATAAAACAAATACAAATTATTTTAGCTTCCTACATTTTTAGCTACATTTGAAAATTTATAATTGCTTTTTTCATATAAGTAAGCTTGGAGATGTACTCTAATCGAATTTACCTTTGTTGATTTGCTGTTATTCTTTTATTTTTATTGCATTTTAATATTGTTGTTACTCTGTCTACATAAATATTTACAAAGTATTAGATTTTTTTTGTTTCAAAATAAATTTTGAAATTAAAATTAATTATACACAATGTACCTTCTATACGATTATACCTATACATACATATATTTGACAATGGCGTTTTTATTTTTACATTGAATTCATTGAAATAAACAGGAAAGAATTACATTTTTGGTATGTAAAGTGACAAATCCAATATATATTAAGGTAGATCGCTCCTCATACAAAAAAAAAAAAAAAAACGTTACAAAAATCTACACCTTGTTCAAAAGGTATTAGGGAGGACTATAATTCCTTAATAAATGACTTTGACATTGAACAAACCCCTAAAAAATTTAATTCAGTTTCTCTGATTCAAACCCCCTAATAAAAAAAAAATATCTAGCAAAGAATTAAAGCCTTTTCAAAATTATAAAACGTACCCTTTGGGAGAAGGGTGTGCTAACTATAAAACTCAAGGAGAAATAACGAAATCAGTTACATTACATTAAGGGGCAATACTTCCCCATAGGAAGCAGTTTTTCTTTTAAAGAGATGAAAGCATCGAGTGCCTTAAAATAATGTGGGACTTCAACTGACTAAAATTTCCTCTATGTCCGATTGTTTAACTAGTAGAAACCTCAGACACTTGGTCTTGAGATTGATATAATCTTATTGGTTGTGTATTGAAATGACATTAATTTGTCATCTGTGTAGAAGTGTTGCTAAGCCAATGTTCCAGGCCATGTAAAAACATCAGAACCCGCTGTAGAAATTGCTTTCGAAATATTTACATATACGGGAAGACATTAAAGGAAAAAGCGCAAAAAGGAAAGTTTAGTGATTTTTTTTTTCCAATTGTAATCAGATTACATCGAACTATTTCCTGACTCATTATGGTTAAAAGAATTTATAATTGTTGAAAAGCATCAATAAGAAAAAATATCATTCTAGAGGATCATAATACTTACTTACTTACTTATGTGGCCATAACAACCGAATATCGATTTAGGCCGAAAATAGCACGCTTCGACACTCATCTCTGTTCTTCGCTAGCCGGCGCCAGTTACAAATTCCAAACGCCGTCAAGTTCTCCAGTACTTAGTCCTTCCACCGGAGGTTAGGTCTTCCTCTTCTGTGTCGTCCTCCAGCGGGTTCCGAATATAACACCTTCTTAGCTGGAGTATGTTCTTCCATTCGGTCGACATGTCCTAGCCAGCGCAGCCGCTGTATTTTGATGCGCTTTACTATCTCAATATCGGCATACAGCTCGTACAGCTCATGATTGTACCTTATTCGGTACTCGCCGCCAACGAAAATGGGTCCAAAGATCTTGCGTAGGACTTTTCTCCCGAAAACTCCAAGCATTCGCTCATCCGAGGTGGAAATTGTCCAGGCTTCAGCGCTATATGTTAAGACAGGCATGATGAGAGACTTGTAGAGTGTAGTTTTCGTTCTTCGAGAGAGGGCTCGACTTCTCAATTGCTTACTCAGCCCAAAGTAACACCTGTTAGCAAGAGTTATCCTACGCATGATCTCCAGGCTGACGTAATTACAGCTGTTGATGCTGGTTCCAAGATAGACAAAGTCCCTTACTACTTCAAAAGCGTAGTTGTGAACAGTGACGGGCTGTCCTGACACTACATACTTCGTCTTGCCCTCGTTCACCGTGAGACCCATCTGACGCGACTCTCTTTCCAACTCTGAGAATGCTGCACTGACTGCTCGCGTGTTCATGCCGATTATGTCAATATCGTCGGCATACGCTAACAGCATGACACTTTTGTTGAAGATAGTGCCATTATGTCGTAGATCAGCAGCTCGTATTATTTTCTCCATAATAAGATTGAAGAAGTCGCACGATAATGAATCACTTTGTCTGAAACCCCGTTCAGTACTAAACGGTGAGGAGAGGTCCTCCCCAATTTTCACTGCACAACGGTAGTTATGCAGTATCATTCTACAAAGTCGAATGAGCTTTGCACGAATACCGAACTCAGACATTGTTGCGTAAAGGTAATCCCTTACCGGACTGTCGAAAACGGCTTTATAATCAACAAATAGGTGGTGTGTGTCGATCTGTTTTTCTTGGATCTTCTCCAGGATTTGGCGCAGTGTGAAAATTTGGTCGATGGTAGATTTACCACGTCTGAAGCCACACTGAGAAGGTTCCATCAGGTTGTTGAGCATGGGCTTCAATCTTTCACACAATACGCTCGATAGGGTCATAATATATTGTTATAATTGTTTAAAATGAAATTCCCAAACATCCTACAATAACTTCGGAGCCACAAATTTAATCCTGCTTCCCTGTTTCAAATGAGTCCCTAATTCTTTAAAATTTTTTAGTGGGTGCTGTTGCTCAGTGGTTAGTGCGTTGGCCATGTGATCTGTAGGTCGTGGGTTCAATCCCAGGGTGAAACATAACAAACTTTGATATCAAAAAGATTTTTCTTTCGAACGGTACCCACCTGCCTACAAGAATTGGCAATTTTTCCGGCAGTAACAATTTGCCAAAAATGCTTCTTAAAAGAGCTCTGTGACCAAACTAAGTTAAAGTGATGTCACAAGGGTTTTGCCGTTCGGAACCGCCTAATATAAGTAGGTCCCTTCTAACGCTGTCCAAATTTAACACGCACAACAGTATTGGAAGAGAAGCTCGGTGGTATCACAATGAGCCTTTCTGGCCTATGTGTGTCCTTTCAGAGAGAGGGCAGCGCTATAACATGACCTAACCTCTTTAAAATTAAAGAAAAAAAAATATTTTAAATTAAATTAAAAATTCGATTTTTTATTATTCTACGTTATTTATGCATTTTGAACACAAATTGAAAATTTGCCAATGATTCGGGCATATACATATATTTGATGAAATTTTTATTTTCTAAAATATTTAAATATTACCTCCAACTACTCTTTTATATGCTTCTCTACACCTCGGTTATTTAGTTTAACAACTTCAGCAATTTTCATTGGAAATTTCATCTTTCGAAGCACATATATATTTTACCTCAAACGGCTTTTTATATTATTCATAACATTCCATATTAGTTATGTGTTTTTGCTTTGGCAAGCATATTGCCCTTCAAAGATTTGCTGAAACTCCTTTTATATTTTATCAAATAATTGAAAATTTGAGTAGATCTAATGTACCTATATACTATATAGTTTATAAATTAATTTATTTATAATAAAATTTTATAAATTGTCTCACTTTGCTAAAAATCATTAATTTTAAAACCAACAGCCTAAAAGTATGCAATGCTAATGGAAATCGAGTGCATATTCATAGAATATTTTAAATATGAATATTAACAATTACTCATACGCAATGTTGTCGGTACAAAATTTTTGTAAATATAATATTGCAAAGATTGTATCATTTAAGTTTGTTACACATACACACATACGACAATTAATATTTACATTAATAATTCGAACTAGCAAAAGTACTAGCAAACATATGTATTGTGCGACTGCAGGCAATGACATTTTTACATTCTATAAACATACAACAAATATGTTTGTACTCATATACGATATCTCATTTGTCATTAATTACATTTTGTTGTTGTTGTTGTTGTTTTTGTTTGCTGCTATTACTGCTGCCACTATTGTTCAACATAGCCACATACGATGTTCCGGTATGAAATACGTCTGGTCATGCTATTAAATTAATTGAAAGCCACTGTTGGGGATACACAACATACATACCCTATATATCGTATAATGTATGTATATAAAACATATATGTCATACATATTGTATATGTATGTGCACACACACACACACACACACACATATTATAGTAAATGATGTGCACACCCATAACGGAAATGTCTAAGTGCTAAATGGCAGCAGAAGAAATTTACGATTGCATCATATGTACATATTATTTATTTGTTGAATTCTATTGATTTTTCTCATATATACGAATTTGTATTAGTTTTTGGCAAATCATAAATGAAATTAATAGTATAAACTAGATATTATTGCATTGCATTGTCATTTCAATGTTTTCCTGAATTTTTTTTTTTTATGTGTTGTCTACATTATCGAAACTTTTATATTGCTATGGCACTTCATATAATCTATTTATGTACGCATAGATTATTATTTCCTATGTGAATACGAAAAAAATAGACACTACGAGCAGTTACACCGCAATAATATTTTATTAGTGACATGTCGCATGTTCATGACAACTTTGCGCGTGTATGTAACATATATGAGGACGTGCAGATGTGTGCAATAATGAGAAAATATTACTGCAGTGACAGCAAATTAGCAAAACAAACGATTATAGATAATAGAGGGTATTGCAAAAGAGACGTTCCAATTTAATGATTTTTAAAGCTTTGAATTTTTTTTTTAGATTATGAGATTTAGACTTAAATATAAAACTGAAATCTATGAGCAATCTCTATTAATTTTTACTACACAATATTTTTTAATCTATTTACTTTTTAACTTAACTTCTTATGGAGGTTTTCATATGAAATGAACTAAAAATCACCTGAAAATCGACAAATAAATCCATAATTGCTCAGGAGTCGCTCTAGAAGGTTCTCCTATATGAACTAAATAAAAATAAAGTCCTATTAATTTGATATACCTAAAATTTTTTTCCACTTACATACTCTCTATCTTTGCGTCTAAGAAAGTCTACCATATAAAATGAACTTTAAAACATCTGAAAATCGACAAATAATCTCATAACTACCCCGGAATCGCCCTCAACATTTTATGTATAAATTTCACTCCTAACTCTCCCAGAGTGCCCATATATGAACTAAATAAAGGACCGAGTCCTATTAATTTGAAATACCTAACATTTTTTTCCACTTACATACTCTCTATCTTTGCGTCTAAGAAAGTCTACCATATAAAATGAACTTTAAAACATCTGAAAATCGACAAATAATCTCATAACTACCCCGGAATCGCCATAAACATTTCTTCTGAAGATACTTATCCCCTATCTGTGAATCCTAAAGGGGCTACCCTACAAAATTAGCGATTTTATGTATAAATTTCACTCCCAACCCTCCCAGAGTGCCCCTATATGAGCTAAATAAAGGGCCGAGCCCTATTAATTTGTATTATCCAACATTTTTTTCCACTTACATACTCTTTATGTTTGCTTCTTAAGAAGTCTGCCATATAAAATGATCTTTAAAGCATCTAAAAAATCGACAAAATATCTTATAACTGCCCCGAAATCGCCGTCAACATTTCTTCGAAACATACTTACCTCCTATCTCTGCCTCCTCAAAAGGTGCTTCCCTACAAAATTAGCAATTTTATGTATAAACTTCACTCCTAATCCTCCCAGAGCACCTCTAGATAGGTTAAACATGTAATCGACCTCCATTGATCTTTACTAAAAACATATTTGCTCCATAACTTTACTTCTTTGGCAGATTTTATGTATAAATTTCACTCCTAATCCTCCCAGAGCACCTCTAGATAGGTTAAACATGTAATCGACCTCCATTGATCTTTACTAAAAACATATTTGCTCCATAACTTTACTTCTTTGGCAGATTTTATGTATAATTTTGACTCCTAATCCTCCCAGAGTGGTTCTACAGAGATTAAACATGTAATCAACCTCCATTGATCTTTGCTAAAAACATTTTTTCTCCATAAATTTACTTCTTCAGGAGTCTGATATACAAAATGCATTGAAAAATCGACATATAGCTTCATAATTGCCCATGAATCGCACCTAGAAATGGTGAATTGTATGACTGACTAACATTGGTTCGTCAGTTCCAACATTTCTTCTAAATATAATTAGCTTCCGTCTCCATCCCTTAAGATGGTTCCTCTATTGAATTAATGTTTTTTAATCGAGTTTAAAGAACATCAGTGATTTGCTCTTGTGGAGCATTGTTCCCATTAACTGCTCTTCCCTTTGCAGAAGAAAGTAATTGTTTGATGCATGAAATAGTGCAAAATTTAAAATGAAAACTCTCTTTTGAAGCACCCAATATACTCGTAAATGTACTTAAATACGATTATAGATACTTTAAACATTGTAGTTTTCAATGGGATTGTCCAAAGACCATTTACATTTAATTGTATGTTATTATTATTGAATACAGATTTTGTGTAAAATGGAAAAGCATTTATTGTAATGATATCTTTCATTCAATGGATACAATAATGCTATGGTAAAATTATAATCAATGCAATTGTACTTTTGTTATATTTGCTATAAGTACGTAAGAATATATACTAAAAGTAAATATTACTAAATTTTTATTGCAAACTTATGTAAGCCATGGGCTAATTCTATTACACACAAATTCATGCATTATTAATTTTTTGGTGTTCTAAAACAATTTTATTAATTATACTCTTGTTGGTGCGAAAACAACCAAATGTTCCTATATGAGTATGTGTTCTATTGTCACAGAGTCTCACTGGGACACCAATCCTATGTATGTAGAATCATAAGCAATTAAGCACTCATATGACCATACAAATTACAATAGAATTTATTGACTGAGTCATTGTTGAGGAGATATTATATTTGCCTATATTTTATTATATAATAATAAATTTCTCTCTCTTTTCTCTCTATCTCTTTCTCAATATACAGATTAAAATCCTCTAACAAATCCTTCAACTATAATGAATGAATAATGAATATGTTTGATGTGGTGAATATAATCATTATTATCTCATGTGAATCATTCAGCTCGAATATATGTAATTTTACCAACGTAAAATAAAAGATAACGCTTTGAATGTCAATCTGATCATATTAAATTAATCGATTTTAATTGTTCGCAAAAAATCAAACATCTGCAACAATATGAGTCGATGCGATGAAGAGGAAAGATTGTATTTGCAGTAAGTATATTGATTTAGATATTTGAATTTGATTTAAATTAATTTTATAATGACGTTTATTTAAGAAAAACATGTACAATAGTATTATTCAAAATATTGCCTGTCTGGAGCTATGACTTTTTCCGATCTTTCTGGCAATTTGTGGATTCCATCTCAAAGGAACTGCTCTGGCTTGGCGGCCAAGAATGAATCAAGCCAATTTTTAATACACTGTTCTGATGTGAACCTTATTCCAGTGAGGATGTTCTTCATCGATCGGAATAAATGGTAGTCGGACGGGTCAAGGTCTGGGTTGTAAGGCGGGTGAGCCAAAACTTCCCAGCAGCTATTTTCAAAATAGTTTTTGACCGGTGTTGAAATATGAGGCCGAGCGTTGTCATTATGGAAAATTATGGACTCATGTCTGGTCGCATATTCCGAGCGTTTTTCGGCTATTGCTTTCTTCGAATGGATTAATTGTGTTCGGTAGCGTGCTCCATTGTTGGTTTCACCCATTTTTAGCAGCTTATAATATAGCACACCCTTCTGATCCCACCAAATACAAAGCATTACCTTCGCGCCATGGATAGACGGCTTTGCCGTTGGTTTGGCTGGTTCGCCGAGTTTCACATATGATTTTTTTGCGCTTGGGGTTATTATAATAGATTCATTTTTCATCACCAGTAACAATCCGATGCAAAAATGACTTCTTTTTGTGGCGTTCCAGCAACATTTCGGACATGCAAAATCGCCTTTCAACTACTCTCGGCTTCAGTTCATGTGGCACCCAATTTCCTTGTTTTTGAATGTATCCGGCTGCTTTTAAACGTTTTGAAATGGCTGCTTGAGTGACTCCCAAAGATTTTGCATGATCTCCTTTTGTTTGGCAACAATCTTCATCGAGTAATGCTTCCAGTTCTTCATCTTCAAACTTTTTTGGCTGCCCAGGATGAATTAAGTTATAGATCCAATAATATAATTACAAAAATTTATATAATAATTCTAAATATAGAAAATGTTCACTTTTAAGTACATATTACTGATTTTTATATTGTTTGCATTGCAACTAAAGTGATCTACTGAAGTATCATATATCAATATCGAAAGATATATTCCTCCAAAGTGTATAGCAATTTTTTAAACTTAAAGTGATTTTTATTAAACTAATTACCACCTTGCTCAAAAAGTTCCCGGAATTTGCTCCCTGTGACTTCTTTCTGTTCAATCGAGTTAAAAAACCATTACGGGAAACACGTTTCAGCAGCCGAGAGGAAGTAATGGAAAAATCGCAGGAAGCACTGAGATAGATGTACTTTTGGCTACGTAACTTTTGCAAATGTCAAGCTATGACGCTGAGTTTTAAAGGGGAATATCAACAACAGATGTACCAACTCAACAAAAGAAAACAGAACTCAAATTGGAACGATGGGAGCGCCACACGGTGGTTATTCCGGGAACTTTTTGATCAAGGTGGTATGTAACAATTAGCATTCTTTAATTTTTCTGTAGAGCTTTCGATGTTTTCAATTGAACTTAATGATATCAAGTAATTCTCAAAGGTCTATTTTAGTTGTTTGTACTAGATCCCATCAAAACACTGCATCACCTTCCATGCCACTTACAATTACTTTCTTCTAAGTTCCTTCATTTGATACTCTGAATAATATGCTGAATTATACAAGGTCTAGTAAAAAGAAATCCATTTATTTACATAATGCCACTCTCATAGAACACCCTCGTTCCTATTGGCTTCCAAAAAACTGGGACGGTCGATTTTCACAAGCTTCTCTTGAGGTGAATTTTTCACCAGCAAAATCATTCGCCATAGACAAGAACAGGTAGTAATCATTTTGTGCCAGGTCCGGACCATAAGGTGGATGGCATAAGAACCTCCCAACCAAGCTCACGGAGCTTCTGGCGAGTCACTATCGATGTGTATGGCCTGGCGTTGTCCTAATGGAACACAATTCCTCACCTATTAGCCAAAGCTGGTCGCTTCTGGTCGATTGCTTCCTTCAAACGGTCCAATTATTGACAATACAGGTCCGAATTAAGAGTTTGGCCGTAGGGGAGCAGATCATAGTAAATGATTCCCTGCCAATCACACCAAAAACATATAGCAAAACCTTCCTGACCGTCAATCCTGGCTTGCTCACCGTTTGCGCCGGCTCACCACGATTCCATCACGACCGTTTTCGCTTGACATTGTCGTAAGTGAGATACTTTTCATCACCAGTAACCATCCGCTTCAGAAATGGATCGATTTTGTTGCGATTTAGCAACGATTCACAGATGGAAATTCTGTCCATGAGGTTTTTTTTTTGCGTTAATTTGTGTGGCACCCATACATCGATCTTCTTTTTGTATCCAGCCTTATTTAAATGGTTCCAAACAGATTTTTGTACAATGTTTAGCTCCTGGGCAATAGAAACATGACGCTTACATGACGGTCAGACTCGACTATTTCCATTATTTTATCGATATTTTCGACAATTTGCCTTGCATCTTTGACATGAAAATTACCGGAACGGAATCGACGAAGCCAAAATTGAACATGATTGGCTGTTATAGTATCAGAACCATAAACACTATTCACATGTTCAGCCATCTGGCTTGCGTTTTCGCCTTTATTGAAGAAAAACTGTAGAATATGGCGTATTTTCTCTTTAGTGGTGTCCATCCTCGACGCGTGCTCAAACAATACTGAGTCAAGCAATCACAAAACTGCCTGAAAAGTTTATTTAGTACGAAATCCTATCTTTCTAACGCCATCTAGTGTAACCCGTTCACACTTATACAAAGCGAGATACAGATTATTAAAGCCATTTATTCGAAAAATAATGGATTTCTTTTTACTACACATGCTATGTTGTCCTACATTATGATATTTATTCATTAATTATGAAAGAGTGCTGCTAACTGGAAGCAGTCTTAGATGTCAGTGCAATATTCGTCAATCTAAAACATGTTATATTTCATTCTTTTTCTAATTCTGCGTCTTTTAACAATAGATTTGACGTAAGTAACCCCATCGTAGTTACACATATTGTACATATATTGCTTGACTGACTGACAGAATACGGTCACCTCGACAACAAAATGTATGTGCATAAGGGCAACAATAATGATCCTGTTTTTGATAGTTTTATATATGTACATACTATATCTTCATATATGTATGTAGCATATATGTATAGACACTTCCATTACATAAAAGTATGGTAAATGTTTTAATAGGTAAACTTTCGCATAACATGCGTATGTAAGAGCATATACGTATGTACTTATTTACAAAAAAAAAACATGTTTTGATGGATTTTTGATGCAACTTTGACATTTAACATTCATTTTACATAACTGAAAAAAAAAACAATACAAACACATACATAGGTGTTTCTGACATTTTGTGTTCTCAATGTAGTGCAGATGGAAATTGGTTTCGAAATTTATGTGTATATACCTACATATATACTCGTAGATGATGAACAAGGTGCATTAGAGTCATATGTCATAAGTCCAATTTTCACGAAAATATGATTCATGTGAACACACCCTCACAATTATGCGTGTGTGCTATTTTAACGCACAAAAGTAACAAGAAGTCATAAACATCGAATGCAGAGTTGAAATAAATCGGCTTTTTGACAATGTTATGACAATTTGACATATTATGACATTTTGTGATTCCCCCAATAGTATATTCGAAGTGTTTGTAATATTCTTAGATAGCCAAAATAAATTTATATATATGTTCCTGTTAGTCCAGTAGTGAGCAAAGGGCCGTTACAAGATTATTCCAATCAACTCTATCATTCGCACGGTTTTTGAACTCATTCCAAGTTAGTTGGGTATTTTGGGTGGGCTCTGTTTCAATATGCATTCTCTAAATGTGTGCAGAGCGACCTCTAGGCCTACTGCGCTGAGACTTCCACATTATGGCTCGTATGGCAATGTCGTTAGGTGGTGGCTCGTAACGTATATCCAATCCAGCTTCATTTACGCTTCAAGAATTCCTTTTTGATAGGAAATTCTTCAGTCAGAGATCATAGCCGGGCATTTGTAATTATGTTTGGCCAGAATATTTTAATAATTTGGCGAAGACATTTGTTAATGAAGACCTGCACCGCTTCAATGACTTTCGCGATCGCATTGCAAGTCTCACAATCGTACAGCAACGCCGATTTTACGTTCGAGTTGAAAATGTATAGTTTGGTGCGGCGGGATAAGACGTCCTGTTCTTACCTATGGAGTCGAAATATGGACACTGAAAACAAACGATATAAGTCAGCTGCTACGATTTGAAAGGAGCATCATGAGAAAAATTTATGGTCCTGTTAAAATAATAGATGGCACTAATCGTATCCGTTATAAGCATGAAAATGAAAATCTAATTGGTGGCGCAAATGTCGTACGTTTCATAAAAGCAGAGCATAAATTAGATGGATAGGCCATGTTATACGAATGCCAGGTGAAAGAATCCAGAAGAAAGTGTTTGTACTTCGTCCAATTGGTGGAAGAAAGAAGGGCCGGTCAAGAAAGAGATGGCTTAACGATGTAGAAGCCGAGCTGAATACGATGAATGTTCGAAATTGGAGAGAGGAAGCGAAGGAGAGAACAAACTGGAGAAGAGTTGTTGGTGAAGCTAGGGTCCACCCCGGACTGTGAAGCTAAGAGAGAGAGGGTTCCGGAAAATGATGCTCAACCTCCACACTGGGAACAAAGCGTCAAAAGCTTCTTTACCTTTGGCTAGTCGGTTAGTGACATCTGCAAACGAACCACCACTCTAGTCAAGCATACAACTCAAGTTTTTTTTTTTTTTTTTTTTTTTTTTTTTTTTTTGTTAGCTTATTTTTTTTTATTGAATCTTTCTTAAATACAAGAAACTAACAATAAGTATTCAAATCTTACAAACTAAATAAAACTATGTGATATCCCCTACGTTCCATCACAATTTGGTGAGTCGCGAGATGTAGCAATTTTACAGCATATTCAGTGTGTCTTTTCTTTTTAATCGACGATGCCCCTTGCTCAGCAACAATTGCCTAGCAAGGGGATTCGGATGATTGTGTAATTTTTGAATGTAGCTTCTGCAGGACATTGCAACTTCCTCAGAAATTGTGGATACATTTAAATCTCGATGGATGTTAACGTTCCTCATATACCAAGGCGCGTTTACAACTCAAGTAACAGAAGGTTTGTTATAGATGAAGAAATCCTGGTTGCACTTGGTGCACTCGAAGGACTTTGATTTTACCAATATGTATTCTTAGACCAGCTTTGAGTGCGTTTTCAGCAACCAGCTCGATTTTCTTCTTCATGTCCGCTTGGGTGTTGCTTAAAAGACAAATATCATCAGCATAGTCTAAGTCTTCGAGTCTCTCCGTTAAAACCCATGGAATGCTTCATTTTTCCTTTGTTGTCTTCGTGAGCACAAAGTCCAAAACGACGTAAAAAAGTAGTGGAGATAGGATGCAGCCTTGTCTCACCCCAGATTTTACCATTATCTTGTCGCCAAGCCGTTTTTCATGTAGAATACTGCACGTTGCTTGTGTATAAAGCGCTTGGGTTATAATTATGAATAATTCGTAAATGTATTTATGTTTTATAAAAATATATGTTGCAACACCTTTGGTAAATATCTATGTACTATGCAACACAATAAGTTAATTGGCCGTTTTTCACTTACACATTCATATAAAATGCTACCTCTTCTATTATTTGTGGTACAATTTCAAAGAAATGGTACATAATAGCGAGTAGCACATTACTAAAAAATACTATTTGCACTATAAGTTATTGTTTTAACTTATCGCAACTGCATTTAACAACGTTTATAATAGGTAAAGACCTTAAATAAAAACACACAACAACTTCTAACCCTATCTTACACTGCCTCTCTAAATCTACAATACAATTTTTGCAATCAACAAATTTACATAATAACAAAAATAAACAAAAAAACATTTAAAAAGCTTAACTTCAGTAATACCGAAGCTTAGGTACCCTACACTGTGACAGACAAGGTACACACGTTCGCAAATACTCGTATATTTGTTTCTGTTTCTTCTTAAACTGATTAGCATATACTATTACTTAACATATATTACTCTTGTACCAAGTTTCAGCACCATATATTTCTATTTTTGTGTGCAGAGTGGGTAAAGTTTACAGACGGGAACATATTTTTGTATGACAGGTAGGCGCAAATTTTATTCAATAGCAACCATTTTCAAACTAGTTAATTTTTTAGTAAATATAATCATATCGACCAAGTTTCAACACCATAGCTTTATATATTCATGGATATAGTGTAAAATAATTGATATAGAAACATACTTTTGTATGGGAGGTAGACGTGGTTTTTATCCTATACCACCCATGATCAATTGTATATATTCATTAGTAAATATAATCATATAGATCACGTTTTAACTTCATAGCTTTATATTTTCGTGTAGAAAATGTGAAATATTTCATTCTGAAACATACTTTTGTATGGGAGGTAGATGTGATATTTGCTCATGCTCATGCCCATGCTCAATTGTGTATATTCATTAGTAAATATAATTGTATAGATCAAGTTTTAGCTTCATAGCTTTATAATTTCGTGCAGAAAATGTAAAATATTTCATTCGGAAACATACTTTTGTATAGGAGATAGGTGTGGTTTTCAACCGATTGCATCCATTTTCAAATTGGTCCATTTATTTGCAAATATAATTTCATGTATTGAGTTTTATTTAGATATTTGTCATGCAAAAAATATGAAAACCGTAATTTCAAAACATAATTTTGTATGGGAGGTAGGTTTGATTTTCATCCGATTACTCTCATTTTAACATCAATATATTTTATTTGTAAATATAATTCTATGTGCTGCATTTCAGCTGGATAACTTTATATTTTCGTATGAAAAATGTGAAAACTTACAATTGAAAACATACTTTTATATGGGAGGTAGTCATGATTTTGATCTAATTACTTCCATTTTTGAACTCATCTATTCATTGATGAGAATAATAGTATGTACCAATATTTAATACAATTGTGCTATTAGTATGGCAATTATCGTCCAAAAAGCTGTCTGTCTGACTAAATCGAGTTAGATCTATATATGTCGCATCACCTTTTGTGTGTTACAAACTGAAGCCAGAACTCATATACTCTTGACTCTTACAGCGTAGCGTACTAAAATTGAATTTAACAATCGCTTCCCCCCCCCCCCCCCTTCTGCTTTGGCATTTTATGCAAATTTTCATAGCAATATTCTTATGTATATGGACAGTTTACGCTGTATTTAGTGACAATAACATAACGTCAACAGCAACAGCTACTCCAACAACAACAACAACAACGCCACTATAACCACGAGGACATCGTTTTCGACTCTGACACATCCATGCATACGTACATATATATAGGCGTGTGTATCTGTGTGTTTGTACATTTACTTTTTCTATCGTTTTCTTTATTCATGTTGCTGTTGGTGCTGTTGTTGTTATTTATGCATTCATTGTTCATAGTCTGCTAAAATGCTAAAAAGCCCGAGTGTAAAAAACAAAACCACAATACACACACTTGCCTGCATATTTACCTATACATGCTTGTACTCGCATGTTGTAAATTTTGTAAACGCAGTGGAGCATATGAAATGTAAACGACAAGCGAAAATCGATAAGGAAAAAAGTACACAATGTAAACGTAAATATTTATTTGATTATCCTGCCATTGAATCACTTTATTATATTCTTTTGCACTAACATACACTAACATTTTGCATAGTTTTACATACACGTACATTGTATGATTGCACTGACAGATATGGCTGGTTATGTTACAACCAACATAATCCACGCTTCTCTTAGAGCCTTTTTGTGTTTGTTCAATTTAGAGAGTACTGCAAGGGCTATGCTTATGTATATTAATCGATTCCGAATCAAGAACTATCACTATCACAAAAATATTTACATCTTAAATGCCCAAGCACGGTGATTATTTTTAGAAATATACACAAATACCATCAGTGACGCACTTAGAATATCCTTTTCGATGATGTCATCGTTTATATACATATATTTTTGCGGCTTTTCGGTTAAATGGGTGTATTTCGATCAAAAATTCTAGATATACTTTTTTCAAAATTCACAAATTTTCTTGCTCAAATTCCCTTAAATAGATTTGTAACGATTTTTTACTTGAATTGCTTGATTTTTCTGTTCAAAGTGTTTGAAATATTAAATAATTACTCTATTATTATAAAAATGTATATAAACATATGTATACAAACATGTAAACATGTTGTTAAATTGTGACATTTAACTTATCTCTAATACATATATTTCATTTTTCTTGTTCAATTATTATGTTATTGAATGATGTAAATAAATTAAGAGACTCTCCATCGTGTATGGAAATATTTTTTTATTTAATTTTTTATTTTTTATTATTTTGTATTCATTCTATGTTGATGCAAACCGGCAATGACATTGACATTGGATAATAATGAAAATGTTTTTATTCAACCAAATAGACGAGAGCAGCGCTACATTCTCTCTCCATATACAATGTATATATACACATAAGTAAATACTGGTATGCCTTTTATTATACTATAATTTGAGTTGATGGCATTTATTTTAAAATTCATTCAATTTTATTTACATATTCCTATATTTTGCATATTTTTTCTAAACAAAAATTATTTACAGTATAATTATACATAATATTATGAAAGGGCAAATTATTTAGTGTTTTTTCTTTGATGTTTCTTAAAGACAATGTGAATTCATTTGAACTTTAAATTGTATTCCATGCGCGAAAAAAAAACATTATTTTAAGAAAATTTGTTTATCTCTCTGATATCAAAATAAGCACCTGCTAGTTAGCAATGAAGTGACAACTCGCTGTGAGTCCTATCTCAGGACTTAAATAATTTCTCAGACGGACGTGGAAGGAATTGGAAAAATGTACACATTTTGTACCCCAAAAAATCTAAACTTCGTTGCACCTAATTCTGAATATCAGTGATCTCTCATTTCCATGATATTGAGACATTGATGAGAGCAATATTTGATTTCAAACGTAAGAAACATTCGAGTTATTGTACAAATACCATGATTAAAGAATTTTCTTAGGAAAAGATTTGAAAATTCGTCGTCAATATCGTTCATGTGATTAAACATCCCTGTATTATATTTTGGCGAAAATATGTGAAATCTTGGATTTCTATTAATGCAAGCTTTGGAAGACGGATTTCAGACTTTTTGAAGCCATCCAGATGACATTTGGTTTTGGGTGGATTATTTCTACCAACAAATAGATCAATTTTTAAATAAACGAAATCGAATGAAAACTACATCGTTCTCACATACAATAGCACTATTCCGCATGCATGTTTTCAAACTCTAAACATTTAAATATGAAGCTATAGATCTGAAACTCGGTATATGCTATTATTTCTGTTAACAAAGCAATTAGTTTGAAATTGGACTGAAATCTACGCCTATCTCTCATATAAAAATGCTATTTCGAATGCATATTTTCACACTTTTTGCCCACAAATATGAAGCAATAAAGCTGAAACTCGGTATATATTATTTTTTTCTATGAAAAAATCAATGAGTTCGAAAATTGGCGTAATTGGATAAAAATCAGGGATACTTCCCATATAAATGTATGATGGAAGGTATGATTTCTCAGCAAAAACTCAGTGCATGACTCTATTTGTCTATCTGTCATAGTGTAGGCCAAATAAATTTTGATATTATAGAAATTAATTACTTTTAAATTTAAGAAACTTAAGAAATATCAAAAAATTCCAATAAATTGAATGCTGCAAGTATTATTATTATTATTATATTATAACATGCCCCTATGCACTGCGACACAGACTTGATCTATTGTGCAGTCTTTGGATAATCCTAAATTTTTAGGCTTTTAATAAATTTCAGCACTTTTTTAGGGTTTATTATTCCACAATCTATATGGAGGCACTGTACTGTACTGACTATCACCAAAGTGGTTTAGTCTTTGTCTGCCAAGAGTTTGACACTCAAAGAGAATGTGCTCCGAGAAAACGTATGTCATCTCTACCAAACGTGAGTATCTTTTTAGATATCCCTTTATTTGGGATTAGGAAATGTTTTGCTGGACGCTGCCCTGTACCATTGAGCCAATGTTCTGTAAATTTTTCTTTTCCTCCCATTTCCTGCTTGGCGTAGCATCTTGCCAAATCACAGAAGCGTTCAGGGCCGATCAGGAGCTTTTCAGCTCCTATTTTGGCTAGTTTATCAGCTATTTCGTTCCCCTCGTGTCCTACATGGCCAGGTATCCACTTTAATACTACAGTATTTAGGTATCCTAGCTTATTTAGAAGGCTGAGGCAATCATCTACTAATTTAGAGGTGATTGTGAAAGTGTGAAGAGCTTTTAAAGCTGCTTGGCTATCTGATAATATATAAATGTAGGATGTTGCAAGATGAAAATGTTCTAAAATAAAAGTAAAAACTCAACGAAAACGAAAAACGAAATTCGCCAAGCAAAATTGTTGTTGGCAGTGAAATAAATAATGTTCTTAAGTACTACATTCATCCGCAGTTCAAAAGTCATCAGCTTGTTGCAAGTGCTACAAACAACAACAACAAATCATTACAGCATTTGCTCATTATATCGAAATTTATTGTAGTAATGATCAAATATTAACACTTTATTTAAAAAAAACGCCTATTACTATATTGTAGAATATTATGTTTAACAATTATCGAGAATTTAATTTAATGAAAATCACTAAATCCTCAATAAATTAATAATAAATTAATTGATATGGAACACGCATTATTAAAACTATTATATGTTTAAGCATACGCAGAATATGTATTCAATTTTAAATTTAAGCCATAATATCAATAGAAAATTCATAGTCATAGAATTCATACGAGTGTTGCCCATAGTCACCGTATATGAACATAAACTTATACATTCTACTACATAATAGTGGGTTTAGTAATTACAAAAACCTCTAAGCAACTACATACATATACATTGTGCATGAACAAATAATTAAAATAATCCTTAAATAATTAGAAAAAATGTATGTCAATTTACAAGAAATTATCAACAAAGGCAAAACATAAACAAAGTGCAGATGTGCAAATCACAACATATGTACGTAGTAGTTCATCAACATTTGAACGTAGATTCCTTAGAATGTCTAATAAAATTTCTACATACAAACAGTGTAGAGACATAAGTGACTTTTATCACTTTCCTTTGATATGTATATGTATGATGTACATATGTATTGTGAATGTGCATATGTATGCATGTAAGCATTCATATTTGTATTGTACCGTTCATTATGCTTACTAAACTTTATATGTATGCACATGTAATAGATGATAGACTCTACATACTTTATGTATCTATTTATAAGACAAGTTCTTTGCAGCATCATACTACATACAATGTATATACTATGTACAGTCGTTTATTGTATATTGACCAAGTAATTCCATGTAAGTACAAGCATGTGTTTATATGTCAAGTGATAATTGAAGACACTTAACTCAGTCAAAGCAAATTACAACAATGATTATATGTATGTATATCAACAAATATAAATACATATTCATATATGCTATTATGTTATATACATATATGTATTTATGTACATTATATTAGAGTGGTCTCTATCTACCAATTTTCGAATTCAGTTAAGTATATTCGTTAATAAACTTGCATGATTTGGTGACAGTGGCCTTAAATGCAGTAAAAATATAATGTTTCTTTTATATACCGTAAAGCCACTCAAATTCAGGAAAAAAATATTGTAATTAAAGGGGGAAATGGGTTAATTCGTGTAAAAAAGGCACATTTTTGTGATTTTTTTTTTTATGAAACATCTAAAATCTATTTATTAAAATCAATGATACATTATAGTAAGATGTTTGAAGAATATTTTGTAAAATATTCATGGAGAAATAAGAAAAACTACGGCAATGGTCTCGGAAAAATGTTGAATTGCGGTGTACCTCATAAATTCGTGCTGGATCATCTGAAATCATAAAATCAAAATCATATTATTAGTTAATCGCTTTGCTCAGAGAACGTTAGGGGAGGGGGGGTGTTTGTTTACGAGGGGGCTTTTCAATTTTTCACTTTTTGGGAACACTTTGAAAGAAAAAACGCGTTTCTCGCGAAGTTAAAGACGCGAAGTTCTCGTTTCGCATCTTTAACGAGAGCTTCTACAGGATGAGGAAGGGGAAGTTAATGGTCCTGGTATTGCAGATTAAATGTGAGTCTATAATACAAAGTTTTGTTTTTATATCCAAAAAAAAGCATGAAAACGAATAATTTTTATAAAAAAAACTGCCATTTCTTCAATGTTTAAAATTTCGTCAAAATCCTACCTCAGTACCTCAACGATATAAACAGAAATAAGATTTTTTTTACTTTTTGCGTTTTAGATAACTGGTTCGAGCGGAACCTTGCCCACAATTTCGGTATTTCATTTTGAAGCGGTCACTTTGAACGCCCTTAATGAGTACAAGCCTTCGGATTACACTATTGGAAAAATTTACTATTGAAATATAAGCACAAACCTTCAAAATAACGTTTCATCCCAACAAATTTTGGAATGAAACGTTCTTAAGCGAGTTCTATCGGCTTACCTCACACTGAATCATCGATGCCAGGTCCATAAAAGATGTTGCAATCATCCATGATGTCTAAAGCAATTTCTATATAGAAAGATAAAGGTAAAGGTGAGGAATTCTATAGGAATCGAACCAGCTGCCTGGTAACAATAGCGCGCTCGAGTCAATTTTGCTCCGATTGGTTTGAAATTTAGACATAATATTCTTCAGATATTATGCATTGATTTAAAAAAAAAAAATCGAAAAAAAAATGTTTAACCCTATTCCCCCATTAAGGCTTAATGACTCAGGTTCAAAGTTATAAGTTCCATAAAATGTTAATTGTATAAGTAACACTCATAAAGAGAGGGTCAGTTATGGAAAAGTATATAAATGCAATGCTTGGTAAGCCTTGGCCATTTCTTTGTTTTTTACATGTTACATGTTTTGAATATGTATTTTCGCACCTTAAACTGAGTGTCTAGTTCTCAAGAACACGCTGGAAAAAAATGACTAATTGTTTCGTAAGCAAAAAAGTATGAAAAAGTATTATTTGCAGAAAGAATAAATTTATATTTATTTCGATTAGAAAAGATGGGTTGCTTAAAATGTCGGTTGCATTTTCAGTCTTTACAAATTTGAACAAAATCTATCACTTTCTTCAATTGAACAGTGAAACTGATTCAAAAGTAATTTCACAAGCATTAAGTAAATTTTGTTTGAAAATTTGCCTTTTCTTAAGAGCTGGAACTACTTAAAACTTAATATATAAAGATAATCTGATCACAGAATGAAAATGGGCTAAGCCGGATACAAATTTCGACTACATCTCATACAAAAATATATTTTAAAGCTGAAACTCTCTGCGTACTGTCTTATTTAGTAATTGAGGTGTCCACATACAGTTTTTTTTTTATTATTTATATGCAAGTATGTTTGAAAATGGACGCTATTGGATAAAAAACACGCCCATTTTTACTAGAAAATTATTTGTCATGATGAAGTTAAATTTTCAATATTTTTGCAAATTAATTTTGTTTCTTAATTTGGTCTCCAAAAAGATATTCGTTTTCGAGATATTATTATTTTAAAAAATTTATTGAGGAAATATTTTTTTCATATAATAAAATTTAAATAATACAAAAAAATGTTGTATCTATCATCAGTCTTGAGTCTGAGGCGGTGCATTGTAATTTCAATTAAAAACATTTCTGAAAGTGGCTTTCTCTCTATGCTTATATACTCATAGTGTTAGTGACAACTCTAATGTGCATATAATATATCGAAAAGTATATGTCGTATGTTAAATTGTTCCATTAAGTAGCAGAGTAAAAGGCTTTTAATCTATTCTCAAGGCATTTGCCATAATATTTAACGGTTCATCAAATAAACATACGAGTGCATATCCATATATATACACATACACACACACACATACTAAATGTCTAAATTATTTTATAGAAAAACTAGTATTCACTAATTCACAGAATGGCACCCACACGAATTAACATTTATACCACACCATAATAATTAATGTCGTCAAAACAAAAGCAAAGCTGCAGGAACCCAACCCCAACACATACACATGTATGTATATACTCGTACATTATATATGCGTATAATTGCGGTATCTTCATCAGTGTTAACAATAAGAATAAACATTTAATTTACCGCGTTGTTTATCATGAATTAGAGTAAATACGAGTATGTAGTTAAAATTGTATGGGGAGTTTGATTCTCTAAGAAGAGAGCCAAATATCTAAAATGCAACGCCTACAACAATGTAAATATGGATAGAAAACGAATTATTCTACTTTTGTATAGTATAAAATTTACCAATATACCAACAACTACATAGAGTAGTGCTCATATCATAATTGTATCTATCGCTGCATATGAGAGTAGTGTAGATTAGACCACTAGATGCGAGTATGAGCCTATATACTTATTTAAATACACTTGGAAAAAAAAATGTATTTTATATAATTTCATAATTTCAATGATTTCTTACAACGAGGTTTATAATATATCTATATTTTTATATATTTATATGAATATATACCCACGTGTAGTTATAACATGTACTTGTATGCAGAGAATTACATATAAATGTATATATAAAAACACATAATATATAATATGTTCAAGTAATTTGTGTAAATTCTGCCTTATTATTAACTTTATTTTCAGGTACTTATAAACTTTTCACATACATGTATTCAGCTCAGACACATTTGGTCTGTGTGTAAAATACGGTGGATCAAAATTGTTGATAATGCACAAAAACAAATTTGACAATCGAAAAATAAATAAATAGCTTGCACTATAAGCTATATAAAATTATTAAAAAAAAAAAAAAAATTATAAACAAATTTTTCTACTTAGATAGCAGCAGCACTCCTGACGGCAGCGCTAATACCGACATTGAGTACAGAATTACGAAAGCCTGATTATTCTTTGCCATGCTTAAAAGCATATGATACACTAAGGAGCTAACCACCATGACAAAACTAAGGATTTTCAATTCGAATGTGAAGTCTGTACTGTTGTATGGCTGCGAAACGTGGTCCGTAGCGGTCTCAACTACAAAAAAGCTCCAAAGTTTTATAAACCGCTGTTTAAGAACTATACTGCGTATATGGTGGCCAGATAACTGAATTTCATATGACGAGCTCCTTACTTGAAGCAGACAAAGGCCGGTTGAGATTGAAATATGTTAACGAAAGTGGAAATGGATAGGCCATACAATCCGTAAACCTGCGACTGACATCAGAATGAAGGTCCCTCGACTGGAATCCGCATGGCTCTCGCCGAAAAGGATGGCCGAAGGGAACGTGAAGGGGACGAAGCCTTGTATGACGAATTCACGACATCTGATGACTCGTTCACTTGGTTGCAGATAAAGTCAAAAGCTGCAAATCGACCACAATGGAATTTATTTGTATCGACACTTTGCGCCGCCAGCCGGCATGATAGCAATTAATAATAATAATAATAATATACTATAAGATTTTCCTTTCGAATGGTACCCATCTGTCGGCAAGCAATTGGCAATTCTTCCGACAGTAACAACTTGCCATGAAAAAGTTTCTAAAAGAACTCTGTGACAAAGCTCAGAAAAAGTGGTATCACAAGAGGTTCTGCCGTTCGGAACTGGCTAAAATAAGTAGGTCCCTTCTAATACTGTCCAAAATTTAACACGCATAACAGTAATAGAAGAGAAGCTCAGCCAATGAGCCCTTCGGGGCTTTAAGTGTCGCATATTCATTTTTTTTTTTAATATACTATAAGCTACATAAATGTATATAGTCCTTCCTAATTTACTTAACTCTGTTAAACTGAAAGCCATTCTAGGGGCAATTTCTGCTCTATGGATTTTCATAGATGATTTTTCGTTTATTTTGTATGGCAGCACTTTTAAGGTATTGAAATAAGAAGTAAGTATGTTTAGAATGTTAAAATGTGAAGAAAGAAAAAGTAATAGGGGTCAGTCATACATTTCCCCGCTCTAGTGGCTAAGCCTGAGGTTATTTGATGATTTTCAAAACACCAGCAAATCGAGAAATAACCTCATAGCTCTCCAGGAATTGCCTCTAGAGGGGTGAAGTCTATGTACTATGTACTATGTACCCATATTTCATTTGGCTACTCATCACTTTCTCCAAACATACTTACTCCATATTTCCACTTATTAAGGTGTTGTTGGACTGAGTAAGCAATTGAGAAGTCGAGCTCTCTCTCGAAGAACGAAAACTACACTCTACAAGTCTATCATCATGCCTGTCCTAACATATGGCGCTGAAGCCTGGACAATTTCCACCTCGACTGAGCGAATGCTTCGAGAGAAAAGTCCTACGCAAGATCTTTGGACCTATTTGCGTTGGTGGCGAGTACCGAATAAGGTACAACCATGAGCTGCATGAGCTGTATGCCGATATTGACATAGTAAAGCGCATCAAAATCCAGCGGCTGCGCTGGCTAGGTCATATCGAACGAATAGAAGAACACGCTCCAGCTAAGAAGGTGTTATATTCGGAACCCGCTGGAGGACGACGCAAAAGAGGATGACCTAACCTCCGGTGGAAAGACCAAGTTCTGGAGAACCTAACGGCGCTTGGAATTTTTAACTGGCGCCAGCTAGCGAAGAAAAGAGATGGCTGGGGAAGCATGTTATTTTCGACCTAAATCGATATTCGGTTTTTATGGCCACATAAGTAAGTAAGTAAGGTTTTATAGAAAACTGAAAACATAGACCGCTTAGCATAGGAATTTATGTATACTTACTCGATAATGAATGCTTGAAATGATCAAAATTTTTTATTTTTTTTATATTTTGATCCAGATAGTCACAATTTTGCTCCATACAATTTAATCCACCTTAATGTATATACCATTTATTTATATATGAGTGTGTGTGTGTGTGTGTGCATATACATAACGAAATATTTACGAATCAAATTAGCAATATGGCAGAGTTTTTAACTCTCATTAGATACGTTTGTTCACCTGGGTATTAAAAAGTTTGTAATCTATTCAGATACATATGTAGTACGATATATATGAGAATATGACATCTTTGTCTGTAATTTTTTGTTTTTTGTTTTTTTTTTTTTCACAGTGTATTCTTCGCACATGTACTCATAATCATGGACTATATGATTTTTACCACATAATATACATATATCGTACATATAGATATACTCTCGCATGGAGGAAATCCTCTCATACTTCATAGTGTAAATACTTGAAAAAGCTTTTTCAGTTGCAAATCGCGTGTAAAACATTTTGGACGGATTTTCAATAGCATCGTAGTTAGAAAAATAAGAAAAATAAATAGCGAGAAAAAAATAGAATCAAAACAAATTCTATATTAACTATACAACGAAATGTGACGAAATGTGAAGATAAATAAATACATACATATACAAACACACAAGTATACATAATAGAGTGCTAACCAATTTTTTTTTTTTTTTTTACAATCGACATATGCATCATATGTTTCAAAGTGCCTTAAATTTTCAATGAAATGATACTGCATACGAGTAAGTATTAGTTGCATCAACAAGTGGTTGTATTCATAGCCATATACACATACATATATGGTTATCAAGTGCTTCCTTAATAGTTCTTATTTGAATTTAGGCATCCTTAAAACTAATATAACACTCATGCACTTCAAAATTTAAGAAACATATGACATCGTGTAAATCTTGTGACATTTGCATAAAATATGTAAAAAAAAAAAAAATATTCCAACATATTTCATATTACAAAAATAAGATTATCACAACAACATCATGCAAGCAGAAGCAACAATAATCACGAAAGCATTTTATCGATTTATTTTTTGATTATTTGTGTTCCATTATCACCTTTATGAAAGGTGATAATTATATTAAGTTGACGATTGGTGCAAAAATACACCGATACACCGATACACCGGCACACACACACACACACACACACAGTTTCACAAATTGTGAATATTAAATAGTTGTTGCTGATGATGAGCACGGTTGATAAAGATTATATATTATATTGATAAAAGTAATCGATAATCGGTAATCGGTTGGTAAGTAGTCACATAAATATAATAACATGTAGCTCGTTTTGAACAGTTTTCACCCGGAGCAATAGGTGACCTATAACATTGGTCAACAATTTAACTTTATGACTTCATACAAGTGACAGTAAATATATTTTTGGGGTTTTGAAAGTATTCGAATCGATTAATTGTGCGTTCGCTTAGTAACTGTTAATATGAATAATATCACTCACTCATCAACTCAAAATTTCCATTGAGGTGAACATTATTTTTAATTAGTTTGGGGCTGCTAAAATTAAATTTAGAAAAATTTCTGATGTGGGGTTTTCGAGATAGAATATATTTTTTAAATATTTTTTTCCAAAATAATTTTAATATTTAGACTATGCCTCAAGCAAGTAAAGTCCGAAATGTTGATTTTGAGCCATAGTTGAGTAGTTTTTACTTTGTGAGCTGGAGCATAGTCTTGCTGGAAAGTCCAGAGCTTGTTGGCAAGTACTGATTAGTTGAGAGGCTTCACAATAGGTTCCAAGACGGTCGATTGATATACTTTGGCCAATGTTTTCACTCCTTTCTCGCAAAAATGAAGCTTGGTAGCGCCATCGTAGCTCCCTCCCCACCATACCATTACAGACGCGGGATGATGGCCTCTTTGGATCCTCCGGATGAGTTGGGATGCTTCTTTGGATGACCGAGCATACACACGATCGTTCTGTTTATTGAAGATTTTCTCGTCACTAAACAGAATTTGTCTGTGAGTGTAACGGCTGCGTAACGCTTTCGATGTAGGATTTTCGAGATAAAATATATTTTTTTGATACCTTTTTCCAAAATAATTTTAATATTTAGACTATGCCTCAAGCAAGAATCTATTAATCTAATTGTTAGAGGTATTAAAATGAAGATAATCGAATAAACTACTAAATAAATATAAATAAAAATAGAAAATCTATAGAGAAATACACAAGTTATGGGCAATTATGCAAAAGTAGCGAAATTTTGAATTTTTCTCCATTTTTACTCGAATCGAAATCAACTACGCCACCTATAATGCATGAATTTCCGATTTTGATAAAAAAAATTTCCCCAAATTTTGTGATCTTATAGAAAAATATTCGTAAACCAAAAAATGGAACTAATAGTTTGGGGTAAATGGTATCAAAAAATAGTCAATGCTGCCAAATCGTGAAAGAATGGAGGAAATTTGGTAAATAACCCGAAAAGTACCCAAAAGTAGCTGCTAGAAGGGTAAAATGTATGACAGACCATTCATAATTTTTCCTTCACAATATTTTTCTTAGAAAATGCTGAGCCCCTATATCCACGCGTTCGAGAGGCTTCCTTATAAAATATACTTTTTCTATCAAATTCGCTTGTAGCGCTTTCAGGTTGTTGTAAAAGGCATATAATAGTTATATAATCGCCCTCCATTCATTTTTGCTATTCAACATTCTTCCAAAAATCCGTACCCCTATCTCTACCTCTCAGAGGAACTCTCTTATAAAAATTCGCCATAATTGTCTAGAAGACGCTTCTAGAGGTGTGCATTGTAGAACCGACTCCCAATAGTTTTTCATCTTTTTAACATTTGCTCTAAACATACTTACTTACTACATATTTCCATCACTGCGAGCGCTAGAAGCCAATACTATGAAATCATCAATTTTATAATGAATTGTTCCTAAGGGCAGTGATTAATTGATTTCGTAAGACGATTCTTTTCTGTACCTATTCATTATTTCTATATTTAAGACATTCGATCTAAAAGAATCCAACGATTAATCAACAATTCAAATACCTCTAAACGAATATTGTCTTAGCTGAGTATTTCGGGTATTTGGTTATTCGGATATGAATAACTCTAATAACTACAGAAACAATTATTTTTCATCAAGCAACAAAATGTTTAACTGATGTAGGTAACTGCTTATACAAATTGAATTTTCTTCAAAATCATTTCACTTTCGTAAATGTTTAAAAAGAAAAAAATCTGAATTTTAACGAAATGCTAACCGAAAAAGGGAAATTAAATAAATTGAAATCAAATTGTAATTAATAGAGTTCACTATATGATTCAAAAAATTATTGCATTGCTTTTAATCGTAAATCTTTAAAAAGGAAACTATACGAATTTCTATGAAATTCTTACCGAAAGACGAAAATAAAATAATTAAAAATCTCAAAAATTCATTAATAAAATTCACTAAATCATTCACTATATAATTAAAAATTCCAAAAATTCATTAGTAAAATTCACTATATGGCATAAATATTATTGCAAAAGAGCATATGCAAAATATTAGTATGCATATGCTCTATTGCATTATGTGATTAGTTTGCAATCATTATTTACACTGAGCTAAATAAAAATTAGCTTGATTAGTAGATCACATTACCTGATTCTGTCTTGCAAAAAAGCATATGCAAATATGCTATTGCAGAGATTGCAATCACAACAAAATGTATAGATTTGCAATTACTCTGCGCTTGAAAGTATGCAATATTAAAAACCTATTGTTTATATTTTCTATGAGTTGACATTTGAAATAGCTCGACAGAACGAAATGTAAATAAAATTGATATACTGATAGTCTAGCAAAGTAAAAAAATTTATTCGCAATTGAGTGCAGATATTTGCTTTTTTTCAATTTTTTTAATACCATTTTCTATTACTTTAATATTAGCAATTTACTGTATGACACCATAGTGAAAATTTATTGTCGATCGACAACGTGATGCAAAACAGAGTCGTATTGTTTCATTGCAGTCCCAATACTTTGTAACACGTCTCTATAATTGTATTTATGCAATATAAGATTACCACTCACTTAGCGACACTCTTTGATAAATCTACTTTAAATGGGATTATATTTATTTATTATTTGCTTTTGGACGTAAAGAAAAAGAGTCTGTCTTTTATTGAGAAAGTTTCTTTACCCCGAAATTTTTTGATTAATATTATAATCAATATATTTTCATCATATCAACTAATTTAGGGGCAGTTAGCTAGGAAAAATCAAATGTAAATTAATAAAATAAAATATATTTTTGGTCTTTGTCTTCCAAAATGCCAAAAATAAAAGTAACGATAGTTACTAAATGAAAACAAAAAGAAAATAGAATTTATATCAATAATACTCGGTGCTTTTTTAATGCAATCTTCATTACATGTAGTACATAAATATACATAATATTATATGTACATATGTACGAATATGGACAATGATAATGAGTCATTTTGTTTTTGTGTGTAATGAAAAAAAAAAAAAAATTACGTGATAAGCAAACAATAGATCTAAGTAAATTAAAGTGACTCATGGCTCGTAAAAAACTGCTATTTTGGCTTTAGTGGAATCCTTACGTCAGCTGAATCATTTCTAAATCAATCAATCAAAAGGACATAATTCTTGTTCATCAAGTGGACCACGCGAAACCAGACCGAGGTTTGTTAGAAGGTATGAGCCCTACGGCTGATACGTCTAAGGGCCAACCACAAGCCCGTCTACGACAATAGAATCTCCTCTGTATTTTTAATGAAAGATAGAATTGATCTTGTCGAACTTTTGATGATTGAAGCTGGTGTTGGGAAATTCAGCTGAAAGGTTTTGAGGCAAAGGCCCTGGCCAAGGCCGGGCATTCGCAAAAGTTTTGGATCGATATTTCATCCCCCACCAGACAGAGTCTACACTCCGTGTCAGAGCAGAGTCCCATTTTGTGGAGATGGTATTTTAACCACTTATGTCCTGAAAGATAGCCGGATATTAGGCGTAAATTTGTTCTGCTAAGACTAATTCTGTCAGAAGCTGCTTCGAAGCTGATGAGGGTTTCATAGTTTGTCTATCATAGCTTTGGCCGATGCCCAGCTTATGCCGCAGAAACATTCTGGGCAGAAAGAAAGTAAGCATTCGGTGACTAGTTTTGCGGAGAACTCCCATGAGGAGAGAGATTTGATGGCACGTTGGCTGTCTGAGTAAAAAAAGAATGTGGGCTCCTTTGAGCCCTTTGGCATGTAGGTGACGTGCACGAGTAGTCTGTAAGTAGAAGTCACCCTTGTTAGAGCCAGATTGCCAAGAGAAGCCTAGCTTAAAACAAAAGGGCGGCAGGTATTCTGAGTTCGCATATTAATTACCGTGCAACCCCACGGACATGCATCTATCGGCATATGCTGATCCACCTTAGATTTGGGTTTTTGACTAGGGTAGATGCGGGATTGTCACACCCGCCACCCTCTTAGGGAGGATGCCCTGCGGAAATCATTTCTAAAACATATTCTAAACATCTTTAAATAAAATCTTCAGACAAATTAAAAGAAATATCCTTTCAACTAATACTTTTGAAATCAACAACAATTCTAAAACCGTTATAGAAATTATCATAAAATAATTCTAGTTCTATATTAAGCTGGAAACAGCAGTACATTTTTTTTTTATTTTTCATTGGCACCTTAATGGACACACATTTATGTATGTATGTATGTACATACATATGTATATCATTGAAACCTAATGAAATGCTAACCAAATATTATACCTATGAGTATATAGAATTTTTCAAAGGAATTACTCGGTTATTTTCATTTTTCTACCCCATTTTTATGGCAAAAATCCTTTTCATTGTTTTAAGCAAAATAATAGCAAAGAATTCTATGACCGACCGACAACTCAACAACAAGACTGATGGAACGAACAAGCATGTGCGAGAGTAAAAGAGAAAGTTATCAAAAATATTTTGACGTATGCTAGTGTATTTACTATGTATATGAAGGTATGTAGCATTTATTATAAGAGTACTTTGTTTATCGAACAAAAATAACAAAAATTATGATGAGAAAACAAGAATTAAGGGCGCGCGTAAATATAATATTAGCAACAGGAATGTATCAAACGTAAATAGATATGATACACAGACACATATCGGTGTGTGTGTGTGTGTGTGTGTATTTTTGTGTACTCGCTATAGAAAACATGTGGGGTGTGGAGTGAAGAGAGAGAGAGAGAAAACCATAAAACTGACAGCATATTGTTTTCGCTTTTGTATTTGGACTAGTTGCTATTCCATTTGGCTTTACAAACGAATTTAAGAAAACATTTTATTTATAGCCTATCTACAGGCGCCATATTAAATACAAAATTTTCATACAAAGTCACAAACGATGACTGGTTCTTCATACTGGTATATATATAAATACTAATCTTCATCCATATTGCGAAGATGTAATGAGATGTGATATGATGTGCTGCTGCTGGTGCTGCTGATGGTTGAACGCTTGTACATGTATACATTTTATGTGCCGAACAGCAGTGTGATACAATGACCAGTAGTAATATGCCATAAGTATTGTTATCTATTTGGTAACATTGCTATAAAGAAACATTGACTATGCCTCCTGTTGCTTCACATTATTATGAATGCCAATTGAAATTTAAGACATGTCGTGTTGTGGCTATCTAATAGCGCCATTTCAATTCGCCCAACAGTGGTTTTAGGTATAGAAATATTTTTCGTTTTGTTGTTCTTTTTATTTTTTTTAATTATTTTTAGTTAAAATGAACAAAAAAATTAGGTTTAAAGCCTTTAAAATTGCTCAAAAAAATCCCGCTGAAGTTTTTACCGGAACTTTCTATTGGTAGGAGAAATGGAAAATTGAAAGAGATCTAATAAAAATTCAGTAAATTAGCGGAATTTTGATATTTAGGTTTTGAAATTAAGATTTCAATTAAAAAATAATAAAATATTCGACGCTTTTGAAATATTTAATACAACACTGATGAGACTTGAGACGAGAAAACTCAAAATTCCTAATGCAAGTTCTATATAAATCCCACTGATTCGGTCACACAATAAGAAATTCGTTGTTGCAATCCCCTAGTACTGTACTCCCCTAGTGGTTTCATAATCAATTCGAAAATGGAAGCTTTTCTTTTGGGTGACAAGAAACTCGTGGTGAAGGTCACCTTGCAATTTTTGCAATTGGTTTAATCGCAACAGATGAGAAAGCTTGATTCTATAAATATGATCCAGTAATTAAATAAAAGAATTTCGCCATTTCAGCTAACATTGTTGACTGAAAATTGAAATTCGATGCAGTTTCAGTCATACATAGAAGCAATTTCCATCAGATTCTAATAATTTTCCAAATTTCTTAATATAATTGGACTTCATTGGTAATGCCGATATATTCAAGCACCTCAAAAAATAAAGTGGACAAATCTTCCACCAGACGAGATAAATTCTTTTAAAAGTATCAATTAATATCAATTTTATCAATTATATCCATCTAAGTGATGGAGATAGGTTAGGTTAGGTTAGGTTATGGGGCTGCCCTCTCTCTGAGAGGACACACTTAGGCCAGAAAGGCCCATTGTGATACCACCGAGCTTCTCTTCCAATACTGTTGTGCGTGTTAAATTTGGACAGCATTAGAAGGGACCTACTTATATTAGCCGGTTCCGAACGGCAGAACCCTTGTGACATCACTTTAACTTAGTTTTGGCACAGAGCTCTTTTAAGAAGCATTTTTGGCAAATTGTTAATGCCGGAAAAACTGCCAATTCTTGCCGGCAGGTGGGTACCGTTCGAAAGAAAAATCTTTTCGATATCAAATTTTATTATGCTTCAGCCAGGGATTGAACCCACGACCTAGAGATCAGAAGGCCAACGCACTAACCACTGAGCTACGGCACCCACAAGTGATGGAGATAGGCGATACAGAAATTTGGGGGAAAGCGTTGGGAAAGAAGAAGAAGGCTGCCGTAGCTCAGTGGTTAGAACATTGTCCTTCGTGGGTTCAACCTCCGACTTTAATATCGGAAACAATTCTCTTTCGAACGATACCCATCTGTCGCAAGCAATTGCCAATTCTTCCAGCAGTAAAATTTTGACATGAAAAAGCTTCTAAAAGAGCTCTGTGACTGAAAACTCAGAAAAAGTGACGTCACAATAGTTCTGCCGTTCGGAAACGGTAAGTATATACCCTGCTTAACACGTACAGCAAGCAGGGAAGAGAAGCTCCGCCCAAGAGCCCTTCGAGGTCTATAAGTGTCGATTTGGTAAGAAGAATTAATTGACGTCCACACCATACATTTTATCACCGCAGTTGCAATTCCTGGGTAATTAAGTGGTTATTTGTCGATTTTTAGGTCATTTTAAATTCATTTTGTAGAAGAGCCTCCATAAAGCGTAGATATAGAGGGTAAGTAAATTCAGAAGAAATGTTTAAAAGTAAAAATTAATGGAAGTATAAGTAGATCCCTTCTAATACTATCCAAAGTACAACGTATAACAATACTGGGAGAGAAGCTCGACCCAAGAGCCCTTCGAGGCCTATAAGTGTCACATATTTATTAATTTTTTCGATTTGGTAAGAAGAATTAATTGACGTCCACACCATACATTTTATCACCGCAGTTGCAATTCCTGGGTAATTAAGTGGTTATTTGTCGATTTTTAGGTCATTTTAAATTCATTTTGTAGGAGAGCCTCCATAAAGCGTAGATATAGAGGGTAAGTAAATTCAGAAGAAATGTTTAAAAGTAAAAATTAATGGAAGTATAAGTAGATCCCTTCTAATACTCTCCAAAGTACAACGTATAACAATACTGGGAGAGAAGCTCGAACAAAGAGCCCTTCGAGGCCTGTAAGTTCCACATATTTATTATTTTTTTTATTAGGAAAGAAGAATTAATTGACGTCCACACCATACATTTTATCACCGCAGTTGGGAACGAAATATATACATAAAAGCACAAATTTTGTAGGGGACAGAGGTACAGGGTAAGTTTGTATAGAACTAAAGTTGGAAAACAAAATTGAATGAGGGTCGGTAATACATTTTACTTTGCTAGGAGAATAAATTTCCTATTTTCATTATTTTTTTTTTTTTTACTTTAGGCATGGAAAACGATCTAACCGAGTCAAATAAAATTTTGTAAGGGACAGAGGTACGGGGGAATTTTTTTTTTTACTTTAAGCATAAAATACGATCTAACCGAGTCAAATCACATGCTCATCTTATCTGAGGGTCATTAAACATATTTTCGTGCCTACGATTTCTCCAGAAATATAGTTTAGGAATATATTATCCATGTAGTTTTCTTCCTTGTGGTTTCTATGTTGCTATACAACTATAAAATTTCTCAATATAAACATTTTCAGTGATTTAGGATATTTAATGAATTTTCCTATATATGATTGAACATATTGTATATCATTTTGTATGCGTACAGCCTCAAATGAATGCGAATTTTTAAAAATTATGTTATTTGTCAATTAATATCTTCAATTAGCAATTTACTTATATATTTAAATAGAATAAAAGTCACTTGTATAACTCTTTCGATTTTTCCTTGTATTTTGTCTGAAGCCTTACCACTGTACGCGTTATATTATGTCCAAGTAAATATTTGCCTTTATGTTTTCATGTATATAGCCATACATTCACATACATACAAATGTGTATTTTCCCCCCCCCCATTTAATTAATTCCTATTATATGAGAATTATATTTTATTCATACTGGGCATTCATAATTCAAGCTAATCCGTTTCGTTAAATGTCCATACATGCTGCTGCTGTAGACGAGTTCTTCGAGTATACATAAAGGGTTATCCATTTTGCGGTTTCAAAAGTAAATGTAAATAAAACACATATAGAATATTTTTTATCATGATATTTCTTTTTTATTATCAAGTTTGAACGTTGACATTATGTGTGAAATACTACATCATTTAAATGACCACCACGCGAATTGTTGCAAGCATCGATTCTTTTGAGGTAATTTTCGACCTCTCAGCCATAACGTGACGAATGTTGGTTTTTAGGTGCTCAAGAGTTAAAGGCTTATCTGCATAAACACGGTCTTTCGCGTAGCCCCACAAAAAAAAGTCAAGCGGTGTCATATCGCATGATCTTGGTGGCCACTTGATATCGCCACGACGAGAAATTACGCGGCCAGAAAATTTCTCTTGCAATAAAGCCATATTCGCTCGAGTTGTGTGGCATGTGGCACCGTCTTGTTGAAACCACATATTCTCTAAGTTGTATTCTTCAATAGCAGGCAAAAAAAAGTCGGTTATCATATGACCATAACGCTCCGAATTGACGATGACAGTCGTTCCATCGTCGTTTTCGAAGAAGTAAGGTCCAATCACACCTCCGGACCAAAGAGCGCACCAAGCAGTGACTTTTTGTGGATGTAGTGGCCTCTCTTCAATTACTTGAGGATTCTCAGAACCCCAAATACGACAATTTTGTTTGTTAACATACCCACCGAGTGAGAAATGTGCTTCATCGCTGAAGAAAATTTTGTTCGAAAAATCGCCATCCACCGCCTGTTGTTCAAGCACCCAATCGACGTATCTACGACGTTGTGAATGGTCAGCTGGCTTCAGTTGTTGTGTGAGCTGGATGTTATATGGATGTAGATGTAGATCCAAATGCAAAATACGCCATAATGTGCCGTAAGACAGTCCTAATTCCTGAGAACGACGAGGAATCGACACATTCGGGTCTTCGGCAACACTTTCACTTACAGCAGCGATATTTTCGGTGGTACGAGCGAAACGATGATGCACAGGCCTTACAATATCTGTAACCGATCCAGTCTCTTCATATTTCTTCACAATTTTGCCAATTGCTTGCGTAGTTGGACGATTATGTAAACCATAATCTCCTCTTAAAGCACGATATGTGGCTGTGGCAGAATCACCATTTTTGTAGTAGGTTTTTACAATTTTAATGCGTTGTGCGATAGTTAAGCGATCCATTTTCGCAAATGTCAGACTTTGAACTGAAAAAGAAAGAAATTGTTTTAACAACTCAGTTTGACAGATGTCGAATTCTAGCCCTATACTTTTGAAACCGCGAAATGGATAACCCTTTATAAACAACTCTGTGTATTTTCTAATGCTAATGTCAATATTTATCCATGAATATACATTTTTATGCTTTTTATTTCTAAGCCTCTATGTTACATACGTGTATTATAGAAGCATACGAAAGTTTACAACTTGTATGAATCATACAAAAAAAAAAAAATAAATAAATATATTGTGTCTGTATGGAGCACATAAATAATACAATAATCCTTATTATAATTTCTTTATGCATGCACATACACACATTCATATGTGTGAATACAATGCTAACACTTTATAGCCAGGAGCTATGAAATTGTTTGCTCGCATCAGCAAATTGCCATTTATCCATCCGCTTACAACACTTGCTAAATCCACTTCGAAATTCAGTTTATTCTTTTCAAAAGCATTAAATACAATAAATGCTTATGTTATACATATTTTCAATTATTTATATGAAAATGCTTTTTTTATAATATTCACCATTTCTACGTCATACATATGCATATACACCTAAATATGTATATATCTGCTAGTACACACATATTAATAATTATATACATATACGATATCAACGAATTTTTGTTGATGAAAAGTAGGTAATTTGTTAACGATTTCTATTTCGCTTTATTCAATTTGACCAGGAATATTTAATTTTTGCATTGATGAACAATTTCTGATTAGATTACGTACGTTAAAAGCATAACTTGAAATACACGTAGATTGGCGTTGAATTTCACATCGAATAAGTTATCATTGAATTTTTTTTTCCCGTATGCAACGTAATCTAAAAAATGAATATTATAAATAATTACATATATATACATTATTACATCTACAGGGTGATTTTTTAAGAGTCTTCGGATTTGATTAAAAAAAAAACAAACAATTTAGAGAAATGTATGAAATCTTTATTGGAGTCGATAGAACGATCTATATAATTCAATGTTTAAGGATGATTTTATGTAAATTTTGACCACGGCTGCGCATCATAAGATTCATACGCTGGGTCAAATTTTGGCATATTCTCTCCAACATATCGGCCGGCATCTCGCGAATAAATCGATAATTCACGGTCATCAATAACACTAGCGGATAAAACAGACTAAACTGAACATGTTTGACAGTAACATGTTACACGAAAACAGCTGAGCTGCCAAAAATAATGTTGCCAAAAAGAAAGTTGCTAGAAAATCACCCTGTATTATACAAAGATTTCATTAGGAGCAGAGCGAATTTTTTCTTTCCAACTAAAATGTTACAAACAACATTCATTAAAATACACAAGCTGCTTCTGGAGAATTGAAATATATGATCGGTTCCCATTAATTTTTCCTTCTCAACATATTTTCTGAACATACTTACACCATATCTTTACCACTTAGGGAGACTTTCCATAAAAAAGTGACCGGAATGCCCCTAGAAAGATAAAATATATGACCGCCCCACTTTTAATCTTTTCTAAACGTACTTATCCTGTATATTTACTCCTCATGGGGGCTCCAAAATGCACGCCTGCAGCGGAAATATATATACGGTTGATATCTATTAACTTTTTCTCCTAAGCATTTTCCCCGTCGTTACTTACCCCATATATTCACGACTTATGGGGGTTGCCCTACAAAATTGACATTTTTTTCACTGAGTGTTCGAAGACACAAACTTCTATTAGTTTTCACTTCTTCTTCTTCTTCTTCTTATGTGGCCATAACAACCGATGATCGATTTAGGCCGAACATATAATGCGGCGTCAGTTTTCTCTGTTCTTCGCTTGCTGGCGACAATTGGATCTTCCAAGCGCCGTCAGGTTACTCAACACTTGGTCCTTCCCACGGAGGTTTGGTCTTCCTCTTCTTCTGTTGATGCTGGTTCCAAGATAGACGTAGTCCTTCAATACCTCGGAAGTGTAATTGTCAACAGTGACGTGTTGTCGAAGACACCGGGACTCTTTTTTTGTAGACACTAGGTACTTCGTCTTGCCCTCGTTCACCGTAAGACCCACTTTACGTGACTCTCGTTCCAATTCAAAGAATGCTGCACCGACTGCTCGCGAGTTGATACCGATTATATAAATATGGTCGGCATACGCCAGCAGCATTAGTTTTCACTAATCAACATAATTTCTGAACCTACTTGCGCTCTATCTTCACTTCTTATGGGGACTCCCCTACGAAATGCCCCTAAAATAACCAGAAAATGATCAAAGGTCTCCATATCTGCTCAAGAATATGACAGATCCATTTAAATTTTATCTCCGTATAATTTTTACTGAACATACTTACCCTCTGCCTTGGGTGCCGTAGCTCAGCGGTTAGTATGTTGGCCTTCTGATCCCCGGCTGAAGCATAACAAAACAAATTTCATAACGAAAAGGTTTTTCTTTTGAACGGTACCCATCTGTCGGCAATAACAATTTGCCGTGGAAAAGCTTCTAAAAGAACTCTGTGACAAATCTCAGAAAAAGTTATGTCGCAAAAAGTTCCGCCGTTGGGAACCGGCTAAAATAAGTAGGTCTCTTCTAATACTGCCCATAATTTAACACACACAACAGTAATGGAAGAGAAGCTCGGCCAAAAAGCCCTTTGGGGCTTTAAGTGTAACATATTTATTTTATTTTTTATTTTTATTTTTTGCACTTGCCCTCTATCTTCACGCCTTATAGGGTCTACGCCACAAAATTTACGTTTTTTGCCATTTTTCTATGTCACCGCTCTCAGAATGCCCCTAGAGGGGCAAAATACATGTTCGACTACCATTAACTATTACTATTCAACATAATTTCTAAATATACTTACCTTCTATATACGCTCCATATGGGGACTCCCCTACAAAATGCACGTAAAAACACTGCAAAATCGACCAATAACATCATATGCCACAAAGTATCATCACAGTGGCATCTATGCCCGATCCTCAATAAAATTTCCTCGCCAACAGTTCTTCTGAATATATTTATCGCCTATCTCCGCTCATTCTTAATAACATTAGGTTAGGTTAGGTTAGAGCGGCCGCCCTCTCTGATGAGAGAGCGCACATAGGCTAAATTTAGGCCCGTTGTGTGAATATTGAATGAATTTTAGCAGATTGACAATGTCGATCTGGGATAGTTGGGCTAGGTCACTCAGCTGGTAGTGTCCTAGAAATTTTTTTTGATTTTTACATAAAGCAAGGCAGGTATGTATATAGTGCATGTGAGATCGTTTCAAGTTCCTCCTCATCTCTGCAGCTTCTGCAGAAGTCATGCGTGAGGTTACTTAAACCTAATCTCGCAGCGTGAGGACCTATGAGGCAGTGACCAGTGACTACTCCCACATAAGTCGATATGTCTACCGTATTAAGATCGGCAAGTTTGCGTGAACGTTTCTTGCTGAGTAGGGGTCACAGTAATTTCGCCGTCCTACAGATGAGTCCATCTCTTCTGGAAAACGTTGGTGATGATAACATCCAAATTATGCTTACACGTGGCTATGGGGATCTCCCTAACCGAGAATTCTCCTGGATTAGAGATTCTTTATTCCTCGTATACCCCTGTGTCCGGATACCCAGCACAGGAGAATATTGTGCTGCTCAGCCATCTCGTTAAGAGATTTGCGACAGTCAAGGATGGTCTTCGATTTTACGAGAAATGAATCCAGGGCCTTAATTGCAGCTTGGCTATCGCTCAAGATGCAAATGTCTCTGGGGTAGACAATGCTCTGTTTGATCCAAGTAAGTGCATTGTGAATCGAATATTTTGAGGAAATATTGGAATAGATAAGTTAATGGGCTCTTGGGTGATTCTTGAAATTTGTCGATGTTCAGATCAATCTACGTTATTTTGTAAGGTAGCCTCCATAAGGGGTGAAATTATGAGGGAAGTATGCTCCGAAAAAAATGTTAAAATATTAAATGTTAATACAAATTAATGAGAGTTGGTTCTTTCGCTGATAGAAATTATAGAAATTTACGTGTTGAAATATTAAAACAAAATTTTCAGAAACAAAAATCCATTACCTTGAAAAAATACGATGTCCCTATTGAAAAACTCTGTACTTACATGTGCTTTTTTTTGTTTTTTGCTTTAAGGCAACGTAAGCTCACATCTTAATGTGAGGGTGTATTTTATAGATGCACACGAGTATGTGTTGAAATATTGAATGTACGTGTAATCATCGCTATATGCTAAAAAAAAAAAATGTGAGCTAATTTAAATAATGATATGAGTACATTCTGTCAAATAAGTACCCGGAAATCGGAAATTCTCATTTTTAATTTTTCCTCTGAGAATATTTCAAAAAAAATTTTTTCCCAGGTTGGCACAACTAAATAAAATAAATATGTGGCACATAAAGCCCCAAAGGGCTCATTGGCCGAGCTTCTCTTCCATTACTGTTGTGCGTCTTAAATTTTTGGACAATATTATAAGGGACCTACTTATTTTAGCCGGTTCCGAACGGCAGAACACTTGTGACATCACTTTTTCTGAGCTTTGTCACAGAGTTCTTTAAGAAGCTTTTTCATGGCAAGTTGTTACTGTCGGAAGAATTGCCAATTGCTTGCCGACAGGTGGGTACCGTTCGAAAGAAAAATCTTATCGATATTAAATTTGTTATGCATCAGCCGGGGATTGAACCACGACCTACAGATCAGAAGGCGAACACACTAACCACTGAGCTACGGCACCCACTATGGATAAAAATATCGAACAAAGAGTTTGTGTAAAATTTTGTGTTTCAAACGAAATTTCTTGTGCCAAAACGTTGGAAATGTTGAAAAAAAAACATTTGGTGATTCAACCATGTCGAAAACTCTGGTTTATGATTGGTATAAATCGTTCAAAGAGGGGCGAGAAGAAATCGCAACGCACACAAAAGGTTGACTTGTTCCTAATGACGCCGTAACCAAACTAAATAACACATACCAATAAAAATTCACAGAATAGTGGTTGACAGTTGTGCCAACCTGAGAAAAAAAATTTTTTGAAATATTCTCAGAGGGAAAATTAAAAATGAAAATTTCCGGGTACTTATTTGACAGAATGTATGTCTAACACATGCTGGTAGTATTTTGAATATGCAAAACACGCACAAACACAACAGACAGACAGAAATTGATGACAACTATGGTTGTTTGTTTATTTTATTATTATTTTTTTTTTTTTGCTAAAAATTCTTACAGAATAAAATTCTTCACGTATTGTTTGTAGGAGTCATTCACTCATATGGCGAGGCATTTTCTTCAGAATTACTATTATTATTTGTAGTGGTTAACCGTATATGCCATTTTCAACCCCTATGTCCAATTTGTTGTTGTTCTGTCATTGTTGTGAAATATGCCAAAGTTCAATGACTCTAATCCACCTGTTGATATCCAGCGCGATATATTTTGATAGTACATATTTGCATATATGTATACTTGAACATATCGCACCATTTTATTTACGTATGTATGCTTCTGAAGCAAAATTGAGCTTTTGTTGAAATGACTATACATAACCCATTTTAATACTTCTACAGATCAGAGGAAGAATATAATAATATGGATGACAAATTGGTATCGGATGATGTGCATCTACGTAATCTCAGTCACTCGCCACAGCGGCGCTTAGGTAATTTGAGACCGAGCACCTTTACAGTCGCCTTCAGTGATATCAGACGTTGTTCGGGCGGAAGTACAAATACAATCAATAATGAGAATTCATTACAAGCACAACAGACACAGCCGACAGAAAAGCAATCGAATGACAAAGATTATCTCGATGCAAATATTGCCAGTGAGTCGAATGATGATACAGGCGGCGATGATGAGGATGATGTTGATGGTCTCACTAATCCTGCTGTACAATTAACAGAGGACTTAGCCAAAGAATCGTCTAATAATGATGACAACAATGAGGTAAATTTCTGTTCAATACTTTAATAACTTTAACTTTTGAATTTCACTTAAAAATAGCCCATCAAGGATATGTCAAAAATACCACGATTACCAGGCGATGGTGCACAAATGGAGGAAGAAACACCATCACCAATATATGGAAGCGGCGGCGGTGGCGGTGGTGGTGTTGGTGGTGGTGTTTCGACAACAAGAACCGCATCGAATTTAACTAAACTAAATGCAACTGGTCGTGGCATTAAAGGCGCACCACTACGTGTACAATCGGTTCGTATTATGGAAAATAAAATGAAATATGGCCCCAAACGACGTACAGAAAGTTGCAATATATTTGCCAGCAGCAGTAATTATGGTAATATTTTTATAAATATTATAGTATTTTATTCGAAAATAATTCATTGATTCATGTGATTGGGATTCCCCCTATAGATTATTCAACAGAGGAGACCCATGGAGCGGAACCACGACCACTCAACAATGAGACTTATGCTGCCTTTAAGAGTGCCAACGTTGTCAAGGGTATTCTTTGTCCGTCGCTAACGAATTCGTTCAAGCAAAACTCTTTGGAACGTTCCTATTTGACGTACACACACCGACAGCGTCAAAAATCATTGATTATCGTTAATCTGGTTGATTTTGTGCTGAAAGTGGCACTGGCCTTGATATGGTTTCTAAGAGAGGCTGACAGAAAGGTGCAAGTGGTATGTAAAATATATAATATATGGACTATCGATTCATTTTAAAGAATTTACGAAAGATGGCGTAGATTCTATTGTTATGCATCGATCGATCAATAAAGTTTTTTGAGCATCGAATATGTCGTGTTTTGTACCAACGAGAAGGAATACTTCTTTGTTTTCATTTGCTAAAAACCGGAGCTGAGAATCGTCGTACGCTGTAAGAAATTTAAAGCGTGCATGTTCCAGCGACTTCAACTTGTGAGTACGGCTTCAGATGATTGAGAAGTGATAATTTCAACACCAAGGCCAAGGAGATGCCTGGTCAGCCAAGAAAGTTTGAAAATGAAGAATTGGAAGCATTACACGACCAAGATTGTTTGTCAAATGCGAAAAAGGATCTCGCAGAATCCCTGGAAGTGACTCAATCAGCCATTTACGAACGTTTAAAAGCAGCCGGATTCATTCAAAAGCTAGAGACGTTGAAATGCGATTTTGCATGTCAGAAATGTTGCTCGAGTGCTATAAAAAGAAGTCATTTTTGAATGGAATTGTTACTAGTGACGAAAAATTGATTCATTACGACAACCCAAAGCGCAAGAAATCGTATGTGAAGAACGGACAACCACCGAAATCAACGGCAAGACAGAATATCCATAGCGCGAAGGTAATGGTCTACAGTTGCTGGAATCAGAGGGGTATGTTGTAGTATGAGCTGTTGAAATCGGGTCTTAGGATTACCGGGGACCTGTACCAACCATAATTGATTCATTTGAAGAGAGTAATCGCCCCAAAACGACCAAAATATGTGACTAGACTTACTTACTTACTTATGTGGCCATAACAACCGAATATCGATTTATGCCGAATATCACATGCTTCGCCAGCCATCTCTATTCTTCGTTAGCTGGCGCCAGTTAGAAATTCGAAGCAGCGTCAGGTTCTTCAGTACTTGGTCTTTCCACCGGAGGTTAGGTCTTCCTCTTCTGCGTCGTCCACCAACGGGTTCCGAATATAACACCTTCTTAGCTGGAGCGTGTTCTTCCATTCGCTCGATAAGACCTAGTCAGCGGAGCCGCTGGATTTTGATGCGCTTTACTATGTCAATATCGGCATACAACTCGTACAGCTCATGGTTGTACCTTATTCGGTACTCGCCCCCAACGCAAATAGGTCCAAAGATCTTGCGTAGGACTTTTCTCTCGAAAACTCCAAAAATTCGCTCATCCGAAGTGGAAATTGACTTGGCTTCAGCGCCATATGTTAGGACAGGCATGATGAAAGGCTTGTAGAGTGTAATTTTCACGAGTCGGCCTCGTGTTGTAAAACCGATTAAAAATTATTTGGAAAACAGCAGCTGGGAAGTTTTACATCACCCATTTACTATTTGTTGCGATCGATGTAGAATGACTGAAATACGCTTTACTTCAGTACAGGGTATCTGAAATTGGCTTGATTCATTTTTGGCCTCAAAAAAATATCAGCTTTTTTGGAACGGAATCCATATGCTACCAGAAAGATCGAAAAAACTCATAGCTAACGATGGCCAATACTTTGAATAATGTCTTCATACATTTTGTTATTGAACTAAAGAGATGTTTTTGCCTAAAAATCCTTTAAAATTAATCGATAGTCCAATATATTTCCAAAAATGTCTATATTACTACTCCTATTCCCCCATTGACCTTGATCATTGTCATCACTAATAATATTACACTGGGTTTCAGGAAATCAATATGGCCACATCAATTACTTGGTCCGTTTGCTGTATCATAGCTAACATCGGTATATGCACACTTGGATACTGGAGATGTTTCGCAAATAACTATTTACATTGGGCTGCTGTATGTACATGGATTCTATTTAATATTCAAGGTAAAACAAAAAGGAAGTCCTTCATTATGAGACATTTATTTATGCTATTGAAATACAATGCCTTTATGTATTGAACAAATTGAACATCCTGCTCCTATTACAGCATGCATTTTTATCCTTCATTGACTTTAGGTTTTGTTGGTGAAGGTGTTGGTTTTGCAGATCGTGAGTATCTGGTGTGGTATATACTATTTGTGGTATTTGTTCCATATGCCATGTTGCCGTTGCCATTAAAATGGTGTGTTGTTGGTGGCACCATTACAGCCAGCTGTCATCTGGCAATAATAACAATAATTAAAGTACAAAAACAAGAAGTGAGTATAACAACAAAGTATGTGTTCTACGTATGTAAAATATGTACGTTATATTACAGTAAATATGTATTGATTTCTGAGTAAAAACAATCATTAATATATAGCTCTTCCTGCCTTGATACTGTAATGTATACATACTTTTGCTTTCATGTGTGTTGTCATTACCCTGTAGCGAAATGTGCGGAGCACCTTACAAAATCCATACACTTTCCAATTACGTTGTAGAAGTACTAAAGCGCACATTTGGTTTGAAAGCCGATAGCCGAAATATTAGCAATTTCATAAAAGCAACATTTTTGTAGGGGAACTCCCTTAAGAGATGTAGAGAAGGGTTAAGTACGTTTGCGGGAAATATTTGAGAGCAAAAATTAGTGAGGGTCGGTCATACATTTTGTCGTTCTAAAGGCGATTCATGCGCACTTATGGGGTTATTGTCAATGTTCAGGTGTTTTATGTTCATTTTGTAGGGGACCACCTCTAAGGAGTAAAAATAGGGGGTAAGTATGTTTAGAAAAAATGTTGTGTAGTAAAAATTAATAGAAGTTTGTCATATGTATAGCAATGTGAGCTAGATATATCAGAAAAATTTACATTTTATTGGGTTTCGCCTTTACGAGATAGAGATAGCAGGTAGGTATGTTCACAAAAAATACACAGAATAAAAAATTAATGTAGGTCGATTATACATTTTACTACTCTAGGTGTAATTCTGTATACATATTTTAACGAACGAACGAATGAAGATGGAAATACGACTGACCAAGTCAAGCTATGCCCATATTTGAATCAATATCACAGGGCGATTGAAGTTAAACGACCTTTCGAATTTCACTTTAGAACTGCTGCATTTCGGCAGGTTTCCTAGAGATATTCATTCGAATAGAATAGCGCGATAGAATTTAAACGTTCTTACGAATTTAATATCAGATCTGCTGAATCATGCCAGGCTTCTGAGGGATATTCTTATAAAGGCGTTGAAATTTAAACGGTCTTCAGAATTTAAGATCAGAAATGCTGCTGACAGATTTTCATATAAAGACGAGAAAATACAGATTTTCGCAATGCCTTTAGTTATATTTTGAGATAAACTCTAATATTTTTTCCAATTTTTTTCTGTCTGAGAAATTATTCGATTGAACTTTATAAGTTGAATATGATAAACACCATCATAGGCTCGTTTCGTTATCAAATTCAGACCTTCAAAAACCTTCAGAAAAGTGATTTGTATAAAAATTTATTTATACCAGGTGTACAAGCTTTAATCCGCTGTGTTTCTTTAAAAAAAACACTTTTTTTTCATAGGAAGTCAAAAATTAATTTATTCAAAGTATTTGCCCTCACTAGCTATACATTTTTCCCATCTCTCGGGCAATTTGTGAATACTATTCTAAAATAATTCCTCATTTTTCGAAGCAAACCACTCGTCAAGCCATTTTCCGACGCCTTCATACGAATCGAAGTGCTGTTCGGCGAGCGCGTGATCCATCGACGAACACAGGTGATAGTCAGAATTGGCCAGGTCTGGTGAATAAGCGGGATGAGGTAGCACCTCCTAATTGAGTGTGTCCAAGTAGTTTTGGACCAGTTTTGACGTGTGCGATGGGGCGTTGTCGTGGAGAAAAATCAGCTTCGCATGTCTTTGTTCATAACCAGGCCTTTTTTCACCCAAGGCATGGCAAAATTTCACTAGTTGTTGGTGGTAACGGTGAGCATTGACAGTTGCACCAGGTTTCAACAGCTCGTAGTAGATGACACCCTGCTGATCCCACCAAACGCACAACATCGTCTTGCGTCCATAGCGATTTGGTCTTGGAGAAGAAGTTGCTGGTTGGCCGGGATCGACCCACGATTTTTTTCATTTAGGATTCTCAAAGTATATCCACTTTTCATCGCAAGTCACCACAAGATGCAGGAACGACTTTCTTTTTTGTCTAGCAAGCAAGATGTTGCATGTGTTTTGGCGTCCCTCCATCTGTCTATCATTCAATTCATGGGGTACCCATTTTCCAAATTTTTGAACCCTCCCCATGGCTTGTAAACATATGGAAATGGCTTGTTGAGTAACACCTAACTGTTCGGCAAGCATTTTTTGCGATTGGGTGTCGTCCTCATCCAAAAGAGCCTGCAAATCATGGTCCTCAACATTGCTGGGTCTATTTTCACGCTTCTTGTCACTCAAGTCAAAATGGCCTTCTTTGAACCGACGAAACCAGTCTCTGCAAGTGGTTTCCGATAGCGCATAGGCCTCCACAAGCATTCTATGCGACTCAGTAGCAGATTTCTTCAAATTGAAGCAAAAAAGTAGAGCTTCCCGCAAAAGCTCTTTTTCTGCCACGAAACTAGACATGATAATACGAGGAAAAATGTATGTTGTTGTATGAAATCACTGATGATGTTTATTAATTGATGTAAACAGATGTCGAATTGACAAAAAAAAACAGGATGCACAGTCGATAATAGCTCAATATGCTCACTAACGCCATCTACGAGCAAACAGCGGATTTAAGCTTGTACACCTGGTAATCACTTTTTTCGATCTCTGAATAAAAAACATTACTTTACGACTTTAATTTTACTCCTCAAGAATAAGCGTCAGTTTTTAAGTGTTACTCCATATTATTCTTTGTCATTTAGAATGTTATTCTTCTTTCATGTAATTAATTCTCGATGGATTAAATGTTTTCATTTAGAACATTTTGATTTTTAAAAATACTATTTCTTCCCAACGTTGAGTCTATGTAAAGGTCGAGTCTATATAAATTTTGAACCAGTTCCAGCATTAGTCTTCAGTTAGTCTTCATTTCGCTACAGGGTAATGTTAAAATGTGTATGTATATATATGTATGTATAAATATAAGTACTCGTACTCGTTCATACCATCTTATAGCTATCTACTAATACTAATATCTATTATACGTACTTTTAGCGAATGAATTGTATTATGTTTCAAATATTTGCCAATTTTATACTTTACACCGCTATAAATGTGGCTGGCATGTATACGAAATATTTAACTGATCGAGGGCAACGTTTAGCCTTCATAGAAACACACAAAGCAATGGAGCATAAAAAAGAATCGGAAAAAGAATTGCAACGAACACAAAAGCTATTAGATTCAAGTAAGTTCAAAATTTGCTTCATTCATAAATCTCTCTCATATCAAGAGAATTCATAAATGATAATTAATTTTACAGTTCTACCAAATATTGTCAACAATCAGATACGTAATGAAATGTACAAAGGCACTGATCCCACCGTAGAAACACAATTTAATAAATTATATGTATATCCGATGGATAATGTTAGCATACTTTTTGCCGACATTAAGGTAAATGATTGAGAGGAAAATACATTTCAATTGTTTTCTATTTTAATAAATTTTGTATTTATTCCATTCTACAGGGTTTCACCGAACTTGCAAGTAAAACATCAGCACAACAACTTGTGAAAATTTTAAATGATTTATTTGCACGGTTTGATCGTATTGCTGAGGTAAAACCGTCATATTTTAAATATACAGGGTTAGGCGATTGAAGTGTTACCTATTCAAGCAACCATATGTTTTTTGTGTGAAATTATTTTTCATTGATTCAAATTACAAAAATTGTGCAGATAATCAAAATTTCAAAATCGCATTCACTCTAGCTCGATCTGGCCACCTTTTGCCTTCACTATGGCCTTCAAATGGTTAAAAAATGAGTTGCATGCTTCACGAATATGATCTGCCGGTATTTTGACCCATTCCCGAACAATGCCTTTCTTCAGCGCATTCATACTGGCATATTTTTTGGTCCTCACCTTGCTCTCCAAAATGGCCCGGATAGAATAGTCCATCGGATTTGCATTTGGCGAATTCGAAAGCCATTGTGTGGACGAAATGAGGTGTGGACCATGATTTTTTAATCATTCTTGGTTCACACGAGCTTTATGCCGAGTCTTGTTGGAACGTCCATGATCTACGACTGAAATGTTTGCGTGCCCACGACTCTAAAACAACTTTCAAAAACGTTTTGCCGATAATAAGTCGCACTGACTTTGACATCAGGTTCGATGAAAACAATTGGAGAGCGTCCATCGACGGTCACAGCTGCCTATGCCATTACTTGAGATTGAAAATGACTTCGGGTGGCCATTCGTAGCCTCAAATTTTCGGAAGTGCGTTCAGTTAAGTAAACACGATCATTTTGAGAGTTTATGAACTACTCAGCAGGGAAATTTTTCTCATCAGAGAACACAATGTTTGGAAATTCGCCACGATCATGCAAGCGTAACAACTCCTTTGCTCTTTCGAGTCTAACTTTTAGTTGCTTTGGTGGAAGATCGTGTGCCTTTTGGAACTTGTAAGTCTTTACCTTGAGTTCATTTTAGAATATACGTCGGATGCTTCTTCTTCGTCTTCTTCTTCTTCTTATGTGGCCATAACAACCGAATATCGATTTAGGCCGAAAATAACATGCTTCGCCAGCCATCTCTGTTCTTCGCTAGCTGGCGCCAGTTAGAAATTCCAAGCGCCGTCAGGTTCTCCAGTACTTGGTCTTTCCACCGGAGGTTTGGTCTTCCTCTTCTGCGCCGTCCTCTAGCGGGTTCCGAATATAACACCTTCTTAGCTGGAGCGTGTTCTTCCATTCGCTCGACATGACCTAGCCAGCGCAGCCGCTGGATTTTGATGCGCTTTACTATGTCAATATCGGCATACAGCTCGTACAGCTCATGGTTGTACCTTATTCGGTACTCGCCACCAACGCAAATAGGTCCAAAGATCTTGCGTAGGACTTTTCTCTCGAAAACTCCAAGCATTCGCTCATCGGAGGTGGAAATTTTCCAGGATTCAGCGCCATATGTTAGGACAGGCATGATGAGAGACTTGTAGAGTGTAGTTTTCGTTCTTCGAGAGAGGGCTCGACTTCTCAATTGCTTACTCAGCCCAAAGTAACACCTGTTAGCAAGAGTTATCCTACGCATGATCTCCAAGCTGACGTCATTACTGCTGTTAATGCTGGTTCCAAGATAGACAAAGTCCCTTACTACTTCAAAAGCGTAGTTGTCAACAGTGACGTGCTGTCCAAGACGCCGGGACTCTTTGTTTGTTGACACTAGATACTTCGTCTTGCCCTCGTTCACCGTGAGATGCTTCACCGTCGGATGCTTCACTGGGATGATTTCAGTTATTTGGCCATTTGATTACCTTTACGACGTGGATTTCGTTCAAGTCCAGCCTTCACTTTCCGAACCATTTAAGGTGATGTTGCTGTTTTTCGTCTACCACCATAGCGTTTGACAATGCTGCCTGTACCATTGTAACGATTTATGGTATGATACACAAACATTTTATTTATTTTGAGGTATTTGAGCTCACGAATAATATCTGGTTGTGATTTTTCAACCAAATATAACGCAATCACACTATTGAACTTCAATCGCATAACCCTGTACAATATAAAGTGAATATATCTTGATATATTTTTGAAATATTTTCATAGGATAATCATTGTTTGCGTGTTAAATTGCTTGGTGACTGTTACTATTGTGTATCACAATTTGAGAGTGATAATTGGAAAACACGCCCCGATCATGCTGTATGTAGTGTTGAAACTGGACTACATATGATCAAAGCCATTAAGGATGTAACGCTGCATACGCATGTAAGTTTTTAGAAAAATCTTGCTAATTTATTAGCAACAACTTGAACAGATTTTGTGCTTTTACAAAAATGCTTCCCAGTTAGTCGAATCATTTTTTTTTTACACCATAATCGTTTTGCATAAATAGTAGATATTTATAAAATTTAATCACCCCGAAGCTTAAATTAAATATTCATAATAAATCGGATAGTTCTCATATGCATAAATAACTATTTTCGTCATCCTTTTCAAATGCAAAGACTGACATTTTGTGGAATTGGCATCGGAAATATATTACATACGTATGCATATTAAGGCAGTTGAAGTGAATAACAAAAACTTGGTTCACTACAAGCATTTTTTGCCAAGAAAAAAACAAAAAGAAATTTCTGAAATTGTCCTGTTTTGGACCAGCCAATATAAAAGCATCAAGGGAAGCCTCCTAAAAAGTGAAGATATTAGGTATGTTGAGAAAACATATTGATGAGGAAATATTACTGAGGGTCAGTCATACCTAGGAGCTCTAGGAGCGAGTTCTGGCGCTGTTTGTCGATTTTAATCTGCTATGGAGTTCATTTTATATGGAGGCCCCCTTAAGGGAAAGAGATAGAGAGTAATTTCGTTTAAAAAAAAATGTATGGAAGAAAAATTAATGGGGATCCGTTATACATCTCATCACTCTAGAGGCGTTTCCTAGGATGATTTGTTCATTTTAATATATTCTTGCGTTCTTTTTGTATGGAAGACCACTTGAGGGGTCGAGATAGGGAGTAAGTACGTTTGGAGGAAATGTCGGACAGGAAAAATTAATGGGATTTGATTATACATTTAACTCGTCTAGAGACAAAATATTGCAGAAAAATGGCAACACAAAAACATCTGAAAAACATCAAATAACCCCATGACTATTGTAGATATGAATCGACTATCGAGCAGTAAACTATATGTCTAACTTCCATTAGTTGTTCCTCCTCAGTATTTCTACTGAACATATTTGCCGCCTATGTCCACACACTGTAAGGGGATTCCCATACAAAATGATCGAAAAAAAAACAACTTTAGACAAACTACCCCAGAAATCGACTTTAGAGCTGTGAAAGGTATAGCAGACCTCATTCATTTTTCCTCCTCAACATTTTCTCTCAACAAACTTACCCCATATTTTCACGTTTTCGTGGGGCTCCCCTACAAAATTGGTGTTTCTATAATGGCTGTTAAAACCAAAAATAAAATATTAGTCCAAATCAGAAATTAGATTATGCTTCCACAAGAAGAATACGTGAAATAATACAAATTTTATGGGTCTCTCTAAGTCAAGCTGTTTAAAAATGTTGATACACCTTAATATATCATACATATCATTCATACAATTCGATGGATATCCTGCAATTTGCATTTACGCGTATCAAATGCATAGCAATTAAGGACATTGCAGTAGCAATTGCTAACATATGTTACTTTCTATATATACCTACTCGCATTGCGTACTATAACTAGCTATGTTTGCTTTTTATCTGCATACATTCGATTGTGTTATCCACATACTCTTAGCTACGAAAATGTCAACTATGCTTAGGGCATTATGAAAATGTACATATGTACATGCAATAGTATGTAAATGTATGCAATATTTTTTTATGATTGTCATTGTTGTTGTTGTTGTTGTTGTATTTTGTTATCATAGGTTGACCTCAATATGCGTATCGGAATACATAGCGGTTCAGTGATGTGTGGCGTTTTGGGTAACAAAAAATGGCATTTCGATGTTTGGTCCAATGATGTCATCATTGCAAATCACATGGAATCAGGTGGCATCCCAGGGTAAGTACAAATAGAACATAGCTAGTTAAACTAATCGTATATGCTTGTGTGTGAGTAGAGGAAAGGTATGTAAGTTAGGACGGCACATGGGATAATCAATGTATTGAAATTTTTTATGGTCTCAAATTCGTAGGGTGGGTGCTATTGCTTATATTCTGATGTATTATAGACAATAATAGATAACAATAATCTGCTGGAAATTAGTCTTTCTTTACGAATAATATCCACGTTATTTTTCTACTCATCCATTTATATTAATTTACATTAGTTTTCAGGTATTTTTGCATTAAATCTTCTATAAATCCAATATAGAGTTTAGTAAACAACAAAAATATATTATTTTGAACTTAAAAGGCTATTCAATAAGTGTGTAGGATGGCACAAAGATGGCATTACTGGAATTTTTTCCATATAATTTTTATTGAGTTCTAACCTTCAATCAATACGTGCATAAAATTGACAACAATCTGACAATTAGTTCGTGAGTGTGAATTTCGTCTTTTGATGAAGCATTTCAATGGCCAGACATTGCTCCATCGAGACAAATGGCAGAAAACTGGATTGCTGAATTTAAACGTGGTCGTACCAGCAAAAACGATGTAGAACGCAGTGGACGCCCAGAAAACTTTGAAAAAATCTACAAATTGGTTATGAACGATCGCAAATTGAAAGTGCACAAGCTAGTTGACATTATAAAGATATCAGATGGTAGTGTTTTTACCATTTTACACGAACATTTGAGTATGCGAAAGTTCTGGGTAAAGTCGTTGCCGCGTGAGCTCACAGTCGATCAAAAACAACAACGTACCGATGTTTCAACGGAATGTTTGGCGCTGGTAAACCGCAATAAAACCGAATTTTATCGTCGATATGTGACAAAGGATGAAACATAGTTTTACCATTATACACCACAATCCAATAGACAGTCATCTGAGTGGACAGCAGTCGACGAATCGAATCCGAAGCCGGTAAGGTGATGGCGTCTGTATTTTGGGATGCGAACGGAATAATATTCATCGACTATAGCCAAAAAGGAACCACCATCAATAGCGACTATTATTGTGAATTTTTGAACCGATTAAAGAGTGAAATCGCAAAAAAAAAATGGCCACATTTGCAAAAGAAAAAAGTGCTGTTTCACCAAGACAATGCAACGTGTCACAAATCGATGAAAACGATTGCAAAATTGAATGAATTGGTCTTCGAATTGCTTCCCCACCCAACGTATTCGCCAGATTTAGCCCCCAGAGACTTTTTCCTGGTTTCAGATCTCAAGAGAATGCTTTCTGGAAAGAAATTTAAGTCCGATGATGCAGTAATCACTGAAACTGAGGTCTACTTTGACGACAAAGAGAAATCGTACTATAAAAGTGGGTTTGAAAAGTTGGAAAATCGCTAAACTCGTTGTATCGCCCTATGTTGAATAATAAAATTGAGTTTTGTCAAAATTTTGTTTTTTTTTTTTCAAACCTTTCCTACGGACTTATTGAATGGCTTGTTATTTTCACATATTTTTAGTCATTTTAATTGATAACAATCCATATGGAATCCATTCTTTGGAACCAAATATTTTAGACAATATTGTTTTGCACTCTTGACAGAAGGCTGCATTCCTTTAAGTTTTGAAGCAAACTCAAAATTTTTCTTTAACCAAAGTTTTTTTAAATTATCTAACTTTTCAATAATACCAAAACATTAATGTAATTTTAGGCACATATTAAAGAGCTGCGAGAATGTTTTTAATTTTCGAATGATTCTCTTTACTCTCAAAATATGTACAATATTTGCAAAGCATATCTAAATAGAATGAGAATGAGTGAGAGTAAAATATTAGACAAATAGAATACTCCACTCATTTCTTGTATAGGAAATATTCCATACATTCCATACATATTTGAGAGTACTTCGTGAGTTTGAGAGTACTACGAGTATGTTGTACATTATAATTGTTGTTGCTTTTCATGACAAACACTGATGATTTGTATTACTGCGCCTTGCCGCCTCATATTGTCTTATCGACTGTATTTTTTGCTTATATGTATTGTAATGTAATATAGAAAAGCAAAACGAATATTTAGAGTACTCTCAAATGTTTTACTTCCATTTGCAAATGTTGAGATACTCATTCATTCTATGAAAACGAAACATACACTCATTCCACTTCCATTCGAATTCTATTTTATTCATTCTAATTCGTAATTGCTTAGAGAGAATGAATGAGAGATTCTATTCTAACATCAAGAGAGTGTTTTGAAAATGTAAACGAATACATTTCTGCAGCACTTTAGTACATATTAGGCATAAAAATTCTGCCTCAGAATTTCAAAATATATTTTCTTCGAAATGTACTACATGTAAATCTTAAAAATATGTGCTTCTTTATTTTTTAGAGATTTTCATAATTTTTTTAAATTACTCATATTTCATATAAGTTTTGACGTACTAAGAATAAAACTCGTACCAATCTATCAAAATTTCCCCTATATTCGAAATTTATGCTGCAAATGCATGAATGCATATAATATTCAATTCAACTTAAGCTATTTTCCCCTGCAATCATCCTTGACCCATTCGATATGCATTTCATTACTACAAAAATATTTATGTATTTTGAAGATATTTTCAATTTTTTTTGGTTTGGCAATCTTCGGTCGATAACACATCAATTTCAATTTTACAGACGTGTACACATATCGGAGGCAACATTGAAATGCCTAAATGATGCTTATGAAGTGGAACCAGGCAATGGTGGCAGTCGAGATAATCATTTGAAAATGTTAAACATCAAAACATACCTTATAAAGCGTACTGAACCCCTAAGGTGAGTTAAATAATGCATACCTAACGAGAACATTATCCCATAATTCGATGTGAATAATATTCCAATGACCAAACATTTGCTGCTTGTGTAGGCCAAAACGACGTTTCGGTACACGTAGTACTCAACATCTTGCCAACAATACTACGAATAATGTCTACTCAATACCTAATGCAAACAATACAAACAAAGTGGCAGGCGCACTTGTCACCAAATCAAATTCAGCAATCGGTGTACATGTAGAACATCAACAATCGAATCCGCCACATCCTACACTTGCTATGTTCCAGAAGAAAAATATTTCATTGAACTCTCTGCCAAATGTTGTAGAAGGTGTTGCCATGGGCAGTGAACGTGGTGAAATGGTGTTGTCGGCTGCGTCATCGCCAACAGCTGCCTCATCACCGTGTTCACCACCACCCTTAGAACAACAGAAGCAGCAACAACCACCAGAACAGCAACAACAATCAAATCATCGTACCAAATTGAATGGAACAAACAATGTTTACAATCTAACCGATACATTGGATCCAAAGGCATTAATGATTGAGGATGAACCCACCACAGATTGGATACCAGAAATACCATTTAAAAATGTATGTGGGTGTGCGTGTGTGTGTGTGTGTATTTGAAAACTATAAAACTTTTCATATTCAAATTCAAATTTAATTTTATATTTTTACATACACATTTCCATATTATATTATTGACCTTTTCCAGTTGAACACACCAGAAGAAGGACTTAATCGTACCGATTCCATACTCGGTGATATGAAACAAGACCATCGTATTTCTGTTACAGTTTTGGATGAGGAGGTAAGTAGTTTTCTTCTAGTGATAATAGTTCAATGTAAATTTGATTAAAACATCGCAATCTTACTTACAGATTGATGAATTTATCGATCAGAATATTCAAATAAATTCTAATAAAGAAATACGACGTGAATACTTGAATTCATGGACATTAAAATTCAAAGACAAATGTCAAGAGCAGAAATTCTGTCAATTGCGTGAGGATATGTTTCGGTGAGTGAGACATTACTGTGTACATAAATGTGATATAATGTTATTTACCAAATTCAATGATTATACATAAATTACATGAACTTCCCTCTGGCCGGAATGTACGAGTATGGTCATTAGAGTTGTGCAAATTTTAGAACTATAATTTTTTATGAGAGGAAATTAGTTTGTTTTTTTTTTTTACAAAAATCATGAATTACAACTTTAAAAAAAATTTAGAAGGCTTGACTTAGGCTTTAACTTAATTTATTTTCGAAAAAAAAAACATCTTTTGTATTGGAGGTAGATGAAGTTTTCAAACGTAAACACACGGTTGATCAAAATAATCAAATGTGCTGAACTTCAGTCCTATCACTTTATATGTTCGTACGTAAAGTACAGTCGAGGGCATATTTTTATATAGCAGCTAAGCGTAGATTTCATCCGATTACATTCATTTTCAAACATTTTCATTCATTCGCAAATAAAATTATATGCACCAAATTTCAGCTTTACAACTTTATATTTTCACACTCAAATTGTGAGAGCAAAAATGCTGAAGCATAAAATTGTATGGGAGGTATGTGTGATTTTTATCCGATTCAGCCTATTTTTACATATATCTATTGATTGATAAATATAATAATATGCACTACATTTAAACATGAAAACTTTGTATTTCCAAACGAAAAGTATAAAAACCTACACTCAACAGCATACTTTTGTATGGGAGGTATGCGTAGTTTTTATCCGATTAAGCCCATTTTTACATATGTCTATTGATTGATAAATATAATCATATGCACTACATTTAAGCAAGAAAACTTTGTATTTTCAAGCGAAAAGTATTAAAACCTACACTCAACAACATACTTTTGTATGGAAGATAGTCATGGTTTTTATAAGGTTACGCCCATTTTAATCTTGTACGTTCATTCGTATTCGTACTTTATAGTTTTACACTCAAATTTTGAAAGCATACTGCATGCTGAAGCATAAAATTGTATGGGAGGTATGTGTGATTCTTATCCGATTTATCTTATTTTAACATATATTTTTTAAATAATAAAAATAATCGTGTGTACCGATTTTTAGCCTGAAGGTTTAATATTTTCACACGAATAGTAGGAAAATATACTTTTAATAGTAGACTTTTGTATGGGAGGTAGGCGTAGTTTTCATCCGATTATATTCATTTTTAAATATGTCACTTCGTTTATAAATAAAATTATTTTTGCCAAATTTCAACATGATAGCTTAATTTTTTATGCCTACATAGAAAAAACATACATTGATAAACATACTTTTGTATGGGAAATTGGTATGGATTTTCTTTCGATTATGTCCTTTTACAAGTTCCTTGGTTCGTTGGTAAAAATAATGATATGTGCCCATTTTCAGCTCAATCACTCTATAATTACGACAGTTATCGTGCCCCCTTCATTTTGATACAAAGTATTTCTTTGAGTCCAACATCCTCTATGAAATGTAATATTGCGTCTATATTCCCGATTTTGATTTCTCCATCAGTTAATAGATGTTCACCTAGGTGTTTCTTTCGTTTTTGCATTAGTGCGGAGCACACCTCCAGCACATGTTTCGAGGTTTCATCCTACTCCCTGCAAAACCTACAAATTTCATTAGAGTAAATTCTCAGTTTCGTCAGCTAATAGTTCAGCCTACAGAATTCCTCAGTGATTCCTGTAATGATTCTTAAGTTATTCTAGTTTAGCTTCATACGACCCCCAAATCTATTTAGTAGTAACCCCGGTAGATTGTCACAATATTGCTTCCTTTGTATATCTTAAAGATTTTGGAGAATGTTGCCCTTTCCCAATCCGCCGAATGGTTCCGGACCTACGAACGGGGTGGCTGCTCCTTTTCTAGCGAGTTCATCTACCTTTTCGTTTCCTGTAATTCCCACGTAACCTGGAACCCATAGTATCCACACCTGATTGATTTCACCCAAGATGTTCTCAAGATTCTCAAGACACTCCATCACCAGATACGATGTAATTTGATGAGATTTAAGTGCCTTTCTAGTGCCGCCTGGCTGTCAGTTAGGATAGCTATTCTTCTGTTCCGATAGTTGCGTGAGAGATTAAAATATCTCTCAGCTCTTCTTTCAGTGTAGAGTATAAAACTGAATATTTTACAGCAATATGAGCTTGAGATTTCACCAGTTTTCCTTTTAGTGGGGAAAACATTTACAATATTTTTTTTTTTGGAGAATTTTGTTTACAGTAGTCAAAATGTTGCTTACAACAGCCAAAAATGTTATTCTGGAACGACAAAAATACACTGGATTATTTCAACCGGTTCCGAACGGCAGAACTCTTACGACATCACTTTTTCTGAGCTTTGTCACAGAGTTCTTTTAGAAGCTTTTCTATGGCAAATTGTTACTGCCGAAAGAATTGCCAATTGTTTGCAGACAGGTAGGTACCGTTTTTCGGTATTAAATTTGTTTTGCTTCGGCCGGGGATTGACCTCACGTCCTAGAGATCAGAAGATCAACACACTAACCACTAAGCTACGGCACCCACATTCCATCCAAATATTTTACAACTCCTAAAAAGAGTCATAATTTGAAAATTCATTCCACTTTTTAGACATATCTAATGTTTAAGAATAATTATTTATGCAAATGATGGAATCAATGTCCTATGGCGTCGTGACTAATGATGTTTTTGTTTTTATTTTCCTTATGATTGTTTTGTTACTTCTTCTTCTTTGATTTACCAAAAAAAAAACGACAGGTCAAACATGTTGTGTGTATTTATAATTTGGATCTTTATTGTGCTCTGCCAAATAATCATTATTCCACGATGTACAAGATTAATTATTTGGCTTTCCATTGGCACCAGCATACTGATGTGTTGTTGTGTCCTTGTGATGGCCGAAGAGTTTTCAGGTAAATTTGACACACAAATCTCACCACAAACTCATACATATTAACACTAATTATATTATCTTGCTCATACTCACAAAATAGGACTGCCACAATTTCTGAAACGTAATTCCGCCAAGCTGGTACATCAAAGGCAACGCCGTACAATATTCATTTGTTCGGTAATTGTTTTAATGTCAGTCTTGAGCGCAATTGGTCTCATTCTCTGTCCATCCTCTACATATTTTGATGGTAATGATGGCAATGATACACGAATGGAAGCCGCCAGCAGCAACATCTTGATGAAGCAGATAAACGATCAGCTTACTAATAAGAGTGCTGCTGCATTAGCTGGCAGCAGCAATAGTGCACCAAGCGTCAGCAGTGATAAGGAAATCAAACTGAATGTATATTTGTCTGCAACTATACATCATAATATAACAATTAACACACCGAACGGTGGAATTGTCGACACGATAATCACGGATAATCTAACAAATGCCCCAGCAGGTGATCTTGTACGCAAGAGTATAGTGGACGCATTGAATCTAACGCATGCACCCATCAATATTTTGAACACATCAATAGAACAATTTGAGAATTCACATCGTACACTCTTCATGGATAATAGTTGGCAGAAAGATGTGTCCATAAATTCCTCAATGGCCGGTTATCGTGATGTTATTAGCTCAGATGATGCACCCGATTGTGCACATCCCGAATATATTGTATTCACCTGGGTGTTGTGTCTTGTCTCGCTGGCTACTGCACTGAAATTGTATTACTTGGTTAAAACTCTAATGGCACTCGGTATGGTTGCCTGTTATACAACGTTGATTATGCTACTTTTTCCACACATTTACACGGAAGACATCATCGAAGTCGAAAGATCTCGGGTAGGCATATCACTCGGAGTACAAATGTTAATTCTATTGGCTTCCTTTTTGGTTATGGTGTGTTATCATGCACGCCTGGTGGAAGTCACATCACGTTTAGATTTCATATGGAAAGAGCAGGCGGAACGTGAATTGATTAATATGAAATCAAATCGAGCACTTAATGACACATTAATTAAGGTAAGTTAATCAACGTTTAATCAACGAGTCTGATTTATTGAAATTTTGTCTTTAAGCTAGACCATTCCAATCCTAATTAATATTCAAATTCGTATACTCAATAGAATATATTACCCGATCATGTTGCCGCCTATTACTTATCCGATGAGCACACCGATGAACTTTACTCCAATATGCATAATCTTTGCGGTGTAATGTTTGCTTCCATACCAAATTTTCAGGATTTCTACTCAGAGGATATTGATAATGGAAAAGCGTGTATACGAATACTAAATGAGATTATATGTAAGTTGAATTGCTACCTCTAGCCTCCCAAGTAACAATTTGTACTTCCTTCTTCTTCTTCTTCTTCTTATGTGGATATAACAACCGATGATCAATTTAGGCCGAACATATAATGCGGCGCCAGTCTTCTCAGTTCTTCGCTTGCTGGCGCCAATTGAATATTCCAAGCGCCGCCAGGTTATCCAACACTTGGTCCTTCCAACGGAGTTTTGTTCTTCCTCTTCTTCTGCGTCCTCCAGCGAGTGCCGAATTAAATACCCTCTTCGCTGGACCAAATAGGTCCAAAGATCCTGCGCAGAACTTATCTCTCGAAAACTCCAAACATCCTCTCATCCATGGTGGACATTGTTCAGTCTTCTGCGCCATATGTTAGGGCAGGAGAGTGCGATTTTCGAGAGAGGGTTCGACTACTCAATTGCTTACTCAGCCCAAAGTACAGTTGTTGATGCTAGTTCCAAGATAGACGAAGTCCTTTACCACCCCGAAAGTGTAATTGTCAACAGTGACGTGTTGTCCAAGACGCCGGGACTCTTTGTTTGTAGACACAAGGTACTTCGTCTTGCCCTCTTTCACCGAAAGACCCATTCGACGTGACTCTCGTTCCAATTCAGAGAATGCTGCAGTGACTGCGCGCTAGTTGATACCGATTATGTCAATATCGTCGGCATACTCCAGCAGCATAACAATTTTGTTGAAGATAGTGCCACGGATTACACGAAGTGGAGAGGTCCTTCCCAATTTTCACTGAACAACGAGAATTAAGCAGTGTCATTCTGCAAAGTCGAATGAGTTTTGCAGGTATACCAAATTCAGACATGGTTGTGTAGAGGTAATCCCTTATCGGACTGTCGAAAGCGGCTTTATAATCTACGAATAGGTGATGTGTGTCGATTTGGTTTTCTTGGGTCTTTTTCAGGATTTGGCGTAGTGTGAAAATTTAATCGATGATAGATTTATTCGATCTGAAGCCACACTGATAAGGTCCAATCAGCTTGCTGACCATAGGCTTCAATCTTTCACACAATACGCACCAGAAGACCTTCTATGCGATGCTTAGGAGACTTATGCGAAGCTAGTTGGCGCAAATTGTGGAGTCTACTTTCTTATATACGGGGCAGAGAACACTGAGACTAAAATCATTGGGCATGCTTTCATCCGACCATATTCTGCTTATGAGCTAGTGCAGAAGATTAAAATGCAAATGCTTGCTTCTATAAGGATTCCGTAAAGCTTCCTCATAGCATTTTGGATTAATCGTTACAATAAGATTTTAGAGGCCACAAATTGTATATCAATTTGAGAAGCCACCAAGTTTTATAGCACGTTGCTCATACATTTAAGAACATTATATTTATTTTGTAGCCTCTAGTAGGGCCAAAATTACTTTCACAAAGCTTATATAAATATATATCGAAGTGCAATATGTTACTTGGGCTATATCACCTAGAACTTTTAATATTTTCTAAAAAATTCCTAGGTGATTTCGATGAATTATTAGAGGAGCCACGATTTGCTGCTGTGGAAAAAATTAAAACAGTGGGTGCCACTTATATGGCTGCTTCAGGTCTCAATTCGGATCATTTGAACGCAAGAGGAGAAACACCGCAGGACAGTGTTTGTGATTTAATTGAATTCGCATTCGCAATGAAACAGAAACTTGAAGATATCAACAAGGAGGCATTTAATAATTTTCAATTACGAGTTGGCATATGCAGTGGACCCTTGGTTAGTGGTGTTATTGGTGCCCGCAAACCTGTCTATGATATTTGGGGAAATACGGTGAATGTTGCATCACGAATGGATTCAACTGGTGAAAATTGGCGCATACAAGTACCCACAAATACAGCTGAATTGCTGAAGGCAAAGGGTTATACATGTGTGGTTAGTATGAGAATCTATTGCAAGGCTTGAAATAATATCAATCTGTTCTTTTCATCTACACACTACAGCAACGTGGTGAAATCAATGTAAAGGGCAAAGGATTAATGACAACATATTTTGTACATCCAAAAGGTGTAACTGAAAGTCAATTAGCATCACCAGTACGCATGCCCGCCGGTATGCCTATGGCTCAAACGCCGAGTCTACAGCGTCAAACATCACATCATGGCTCATTTAGTGCGGTCGTATTCGGTATGCTGCAGGCTTCAAAACGCAGCACCACCATATCCGGTACACGTAAGTAACTAAATTATCGGATGTCATTGCAGCGAAATAATCGTTACGAGTTTTTTCTTAGCAACCGGCACACCATCACCACAAATACGTCGTGGACGACGCGGGAGTACATTCAGTTCTGTGAGACTTTCACAGAAATCAACTTCTAACAATCCCGTCCGACGCAATACAACACGCGTACGTGGACGTTCCTGTAGACAAAAGAAGGTAGTTAGGAAGACATACTGTCAGTAATTTGTTTTTTGAGAAATTTTTGAAATTCTATTAAATAAAATATTCTTTGGACATCCCTTTACAGAGCTCATCAAATAATTCGATCGTTACACAAACGAGCAATTCATTTTTACCCTCATTTCGACGTATAGATCAAATTGAAACAACACTCTCTAAAAGTCACAATGATGCTTTATAGCCCTCACGTTTCTGGGTCTAATTATGCAACATACGATACATACCTACAATATATGTATAAGCATTTATTTTTAGAGCTTTTTTATAGAAATTCATATGTACATTAAGATGTTTCATGTTCTAAATTCTTGTAGTTTCCGCCAAACAATAGTACTTTTCTAAATATTTCAACTTTAATTGGAAGCATTACACCACTTTTGACTACAAATAATGTGAAAATAATATAAATTCAAATATTATTAAGTTCTGCCTAATTAAAAAATGTTTTGAAAATGTTTCCGCTAAAGTCGAAATATTTTGAAAATCAAAGTTCAATTCTCTTCGTCTGGTGCCCCAGTGTACATATGTATATTAGGGTGTATCGATTTTCAAATAAAACTTTCTACATAGGCATAACCTATGCAAGTGGCCTACATAGATGATAAAAAAATCAGCTCAAAAATTATTATTTTTAGGGTTACCACCTCACCACTTTCGGTTTTGATTTCAAAAATATATTTTATTGAAAATTTTTATTACTTTTGAGGTATTTTTTCGGTAAGATCTCCCACAATGTAATAATTATCTCAAAGATGATCAAATAACCTGTCAACAAGCCATTAACATCAAAGTCGAATATTTGAAGAAAACACAATTTTGGATAAAAACGTCAAAATTAAAGAAATAGTGCGTAAATTCACTATTTTTCGAGACCTCATATATTAAAGTGATATAAAAATTAAGAATCGACTCATTTTATTAATTTTTTTTTTTTTTTTTGGTTGCGGATTTTAAGAGCGATCTCTACATGATTAAAAGGAAAAATACGCTCTTGGGGAATATATATTCCCTTTTGGAAGTTTTTTCCCGGAACAGGGTTTTTGTTTGTTTTTTTCTAATGCTTTTCTCGAAAAACACAATATCAAAAACTGTGAATATAACAATACTTTTTTTTTTTTTTTTTTTTTTTAGCTTATTTTTTTTTTATTGAATCTTTCTTATACAAGAAACTAACAATAAGTATTAAAATCTTACAAACTAAATAAAACTATGTGATATCCCCTACGTTCCATCACAATTTGGTGAGTCGCGAGATGTAGCAATTTTACAGCATATTCAGTGTGTCTTTTCTTTTTAATCGACGATGCCCCTTGCTCAGCAACAATTGCCTAGCAAGGGGGTTCGGATGATTGTGTAATTTTTGAATGTAGCTTCTGCAGGACATTGCAACTTCCTCAGAAATTGTGGATACATTTAAATCTCGATGGATGTTAACGTTCCTCATATACCAAGGCGCATTTACAATAATTCGCAGACACTTGGATTGTATTCGCTGCAATTTTTCGATATTAGAGGGAGATGCGGTGCCCCAAAACTGAATACCATAAGTCCAGATTGGTTTCAGGATTGCTTTATATAATAGCACTTTGTATTCAAGATTCAACTTTGATCTTTTGTGTAACAGCCACCATAACTGATTCATTTTAAGCTTGATCTGAGTTTTCTTTGCCTCTATGTGATTTTTCCATGTCAGCCTTCTGTCGAGGTGAATACCCAAGTACTTTGTTGAGGAACATTGTGGAACTGATTGGCCATTAATTTTAAGTGGGGGACATGTATCTAGCCTTAGCGTGAAGGTTACATGTACGCTCTTTGATTCATTGACTTTTATACGCCATTTTGCTAGCCAGATTTCGAGAGAATCGACATGAGTCTGCAGGAGTTTAGTAGCTTCTATGGGGTTAGAGCGAGAGCACAATATTGCCGTATCATCAGCAAAGGTCGATATGAATGTATAGTTATTGTTGGGCATATCTGAAGTGTATAAGAGATACAGTAAGGGACCCAAAACGCTTCCTTGAGGAACGCCAGCGTGAATATCCAATGGATTTGTTGTGTAATCCTTGTGATGTACGAGAAATTGTCTTTTCGTGAGGTAGCTACTAAGCAATGAGGAGACATTTGCAGGCAGTAATAGTTTGAGTTTGTAAATAAGGCCATCGTGCCATACTTTATCGAAAGCTTGAGTGATATCAAGAAAGACAGCTGAGCAATACTTTTTTTCTTCAAAAGTGTTCCTTATCAGAGTTACAATGCGGTGGACTTGTTCTATTGTGCCGTGCTGTTTTCTAAATCCAAACTGATGTTGAGGAATCAGTTGGTTGAGATTAATAAATGGAGTTATATTCATGACAAGTAGCTTTTCGAATACTTTAGAGAGTAGAGGCAGGAGGCTGATAGGTCTGTACGATGCAACTTTTGTAGGGTCTTTTCCTGGTTTTGCTATCATAATAATTTTTGAAGTTTTCCAGCATTTGGGATAGTGTTTAATACGAAGGATAGCATTGAAAATGTGCATCAGATGAATTACTGAAGCCGGAGGTAGCTCTTTTATCATTTTACCGGTAATTTTATCTGGACCAGGTGATTTTTTTGGGTTTAAATCTTTATAAATTGCTTTGAATATGTCCTTTTTTTTAATTTTGAGCGTTATTGAGCAAGGTTGAGAAGTTAATATTGGTAATGAGGACTGTGAAGAGGGTGGATTGGGTGTAAACACACTTTTTAGGTGGTTTGCAAAAGCCAAACCCTTCTCACAGTTGCTTCTAGCCCAATTACCGTCACTCAAACGGATGGGGGAATCAGTGAGAATTGGCCGATTTGATTTTTTTGCTGATTTCCACAAAGAGTAGTCTGACGCTTCACCAGGTGTTAATTTCGCTATGTGCTCTTCTAACTCTTTGTTGTTTTTATTTTTTAAGGCTTGCTTTAACTTTCGAGTGCAGTGCTGTAGCTGTGTTTTCAGATTCGGTGATCTGAATTCTTGCCATTGTCTTCGGAGTCTTCTTTTCTGTCTTACTAGCAATTCAATATCGGCTGGTGTGTATGGGCTATAGTTTGATTGCTTGCATACCTTTGTGCAGGTGGCTGAGCTGAGAGCTAATGAGAGTAGCTGGTTGAATTTTTCGAGTGCTGAGTCTACATCGTGTCCATTTCTTAATACAGTACTCAGAGGAAGATGGGAATTTATATATTTCTTGAATTTTAACCAGTCTATTTTCTTTCTAACGCAATTACCTTGGGGGCTTGGTGATTTTATAGATATTACCGTGGGTGAGTGGTCAGATGATAGATCATAATTACACTCTGTGGAGATATTTTCCATCTGCAAACCTTTGGCGACTCCAAAGTCTATGAGATCGGGTATTTTCCTCTTGTCCGTCGGCCAATATGTCGGTTGACCATTTGAAATAACATCGTAGCCGTGGTTAGTGATGATTGAACATAGTCTTTTGCCTTTTGGAGTTATTAATCGGGAACCCCAGTGAGTGTGTTTGGCGTTGAAATCGCCAGCAACCAAGAATTTGCTACCAAGAGTTGAGAAAAATTCTTTATATTGCTGTTCGGTAATACTGTATCTTGGGGGACAGTATATCGCAGATATTACTAGCTTAGAGATGTATTCTTCCAGACATATAGATGTTGCTTGCAAGTAGACGCTACTAAAATCTTCAAGAACATGATGTTTTATTCTGCTTTTTATCAATATGGCAGTTCCTCCGCGTGCCTTACCATGCGGATGATTTGTGGTGTACAGTTTGTAATATGGTATTTGGTAGCAATTTTTGTCAGTGAAATGGGTCTCAGATATCATCATTATGTCGATTTGGCTGGATTCAAGGAATTGAATTAGCTCCAAACGGTGCTGGCTTAAGCCGTTGGCGTTCCAGTGGCATATCTTGAGACAACTCATGGTCTGGATAGCAATGTTTGGAGTAACATCGATTGATTTTTCATCATTTCTTGCATCATTGTTTGCATTGAGTTCATGAATTGGTTCATATTCTGAATCAATGTTTGAAGCAAATGTTCAAGGGTACTTGGCTGTTGGGTGGGCAGTGAGTGTTTCTGCTCATTATTTACATTGCTTTGTTGGTGTGGGTTTTGTTTTAACACGCTAGCGTATGAATTGGTTTGATTCTTGTTCGGGATTGCAGAGAAGAATTGTGTTGCATCAATATTTTGTCTCTTACTTGAGTTGGCTATCTGAGTTTGCTCAACTGGTTTTAGAGGTTGATTGCTAGCGGAGAAATTTAGCTTTAGGGTTGTATATACTGGGCAACCTCTATAATTTGCGGTGTGATTACCTCCACAATTGCTGCATTTTTTCATGCTAGCATCGCCTTTAGATTTTGGGCATATGTTTGATTTATGGAGATCTCCACAAATCACACAAACAGCTGGCAGGGTACAATATGTCTTAGTATGTCCATATTCTTGGCAGTTGCTGCACTGAGGAGGTCCAGTTCTCTTATGGGGTTCTTCGATTGTGATTTTGCGATGCAATAAATATCGAATTTTATATATGGGGTGTACTTCACCTTTTTTTAGGGGTTTTGTTTCAGGCTGAAGCTCAATACGATATAACGGTTGAGGTATATTGCTCTTGTTGAGAATGTTGAATACTGTTTTGGCTTGAAACCCTTCTTCCTGGAGGGCAAGTTTGATTTCGTTAATATCAACGTTGGGTTCGACGCCTTTGAGTACAACGATTAAGCCCTTACTACTTTTTAGCTGATATGTGTAGTAATTCTTTTTTACAGCATCAAATTCCGCTATTACTTTGCGATAATGAGTTTCGCTGTAGATTTGCACTTTTGTTTCCTCAATTTGGCCTTTGCGAATAGGAACAACATGGAAATTCTTTGGTCCTATAAGACTTGTAATTCTAGAAATCAACTTATCTGAGTTGCGTTCTCTCAAGAAAATGGGTGGGGGTTTGAAATTTTTCTTGGAGATAATATTTTCGTCACTTTCATCACCTGAAAGCAGAGCGTATCTATTTTCCGAACTAATAGGGACAGTGTTCTGCTTTTGAATTTTTGTTGAATTCATTTGTTTTGAATTTTGCGGACTTCTCTTTCGCTTTACTACAGTAATGTAGCGATCAATACCAGTTTGAACAGCAACTGGTTCTTTATTAGTCATCGCACTAGTTGCTTTAACTACTGGGTCATGCACTTCAGTAGAAGTGCCGTTATTTGATTGCTTTGATGTTGTAGCTGTTGGTGTTACAGCAGGAGAAGCACATTGTACACTCCACGGTATAGAGGGAGATAGTATATCACGATAGAACAAATTATTTTTTTTGTCTGTATTTATTGTTGTTGCAAAAATTGATGAATTTTTAATATGTGCAGGCAAAAGATTTGCACTGTTACTTTCACTTGTGCAGTGTGTATCAACTGTTTTATTTGATAATGCACTTATCGGGGGGGTTTGCGCGGGTGACTGCAAATTATTGTTTACACACACATTAACAGGCGATTGCCGTTGCCGGAGAGGAGAGCGCTGAACACTCATACTGTAAACAAAATGTTTGCAAATTATATTATTATTTTATTTGTTTTTTTTTTTTTTTTTTTTTTTTTTTTTCTAAAAATCAAAATAAAGACGTCCACTCTTATTGGTGACTTTCGCCAATACTGACTATAATTTAAACTCACTATTGTATAATATTAACGATATCGCACGGTGGGGTATGTGCCATATGCACATAATTTTCGAGTTAATTAATATTTCCGTTTTTCTCCTTTTAGATGTTTCACTCTATTCAAATTTAATTTTTATTGGCCTTCTTGGGTCGATTCACGTATTTAGGAATAGCAAATCTACCTCCTAATCACTCTTTATTTTTCTTGATGAATTCTCCTTCCGTGTTGTGTGCCACAGTCCCCCGAATTTTCAGTTTTGATTTCAAATGAGAAAAATTATGCTTAATTTTCATTATTTCATCTTTAGTATAGTCTTTCTGATTTATGGTAGTAAGTAATTTTCAAAAATAAATAAACTTTTCTTTTATGTTAGGAAAATTTTGCCGCTTCAATTATTATTAGGGGGGAATATACACCTAGAAAGGTCAAAAAAATTGATTTTTTTTTCTTTGTGTTTTCTTTACGCTTGATGTCTCAGAAGTGCCTAGTCAAAATTTGAAGCAAAAATTCGAAGGAATAAAGATACAGTGCACACCTCTGCGTAAGCGTCTTGCTTGATATTTACCTTGTACTCAACTTTCAATCGCATTTTTCTCGAAACCATGCTTTCCAAATCGGTGACCACGATAACTCGGAAACCACTGTACCGATCAACTTGAGTTTTATAGTGTTCATTTAACACATAATTATCTAGTCTTTATCGTAGGGTTCTTTTTAAAAGCCTAGATTTTGTTTTATCGACAAAATAAGAACGATTTTTGGTCTCAAAATTGCTACTTTCAGTTTCAACACTCGCCAATTCGTAAAAAAAATTATTTTAAAAACCCCTACGACAAAAACTAGATTATAGTCTGAATTTTATTAATCTTTTTCATTTTTGTCATTCTGATGATTACAGATAAAATGAGAGTGATCACCGCGAAGGACTTCACTTTTGCGACAATTGAAAGTAGACGTGTGTACTTAACAAATATTGTAAATAAAATAAAAAAAAAAAATTGACGTGTTCTGGAAAGTAAGCACTTTCATTGAGAAAAAAATCCACCCAATAATGCGTATAGGTTTTTTACAAAAAATTCATGAAAATCGCGCTCCTAGGTGTAATTCCTCCTTAAGTTCTGCCTAATTAAATGAAAAGATTCTTAGAGGTTTTTGGAAGGTTTTACCAAAATAATACCTCAAGCCATAAAAATTGCCAATAAAATATATCTTTGAAACAAAACCAGATCGTCGCGAGATGGCAACCCTAAACATTATTTTTTTGATAGGTAAAAAATTTATTTCTTGATTCTATAATATAAAATATAATAAAAAACGATACACCCTAATGTATATATGAATATACATTTGTATATCATTGATCATGTCAAAATAACGTATCTACTAAGAACACCAGTAATATAGAATGTCACCAAGAATGACTGTAGTTATTTATTATTAAAGATTATTTTAAAAAGTATTTCAAAAAACTAGTCGTTAGATATTAGGATTTATTTTTTAAATATAAAGTATCATATATGTATATTAAATTGAAAAAAAAAATAATTGCCAATTACATTAATAATAATATTTAATTTAATAATAATTTTAATTATAATAATAATCATAAAATAATAGCATAGAAATGACTGGGAACAATAGAAAAATGTTTAAAAAACGAATCTTGAGAATTAAATAAAGTGCTTTTGAATCAGAATTCTAAGATTATAATTAATACATGTATGTATATATTTGGCATTTTTATTTTCAAATAGTTTTAATGTCCATATAAAGAGGTGAAAATGTCCAACGATTACCAGGGAAAATATTAGGGGAATTTTATTCGATTAATACTTAGCTAGCGCAGATAAATATTATCATCTATAAAGCAAAACAACAACAACAAAGGTGCTAAACTTGGCACGTATAACTATAGAAGCTAAATATTCAGTTCAGTGCTACAAATTACTTGCATATCTTCCACTTATCGATATGTTATTTATCGATATATTTTTACTAAAACGTCAAAAATGTTATAATTAACCTAAGAAAAGGTCAAATATAGCAAAATTATTGTACTATTTTTGAAATATTAATTAAATATTCGAAATGTACTCTATTTGATATTTATTCTTAAATATAGAATCAAAGCAACTCTGTTTAGCAAACTTAGCATCTATGGCACTAAAATAGCATTCGACCATTTCAAGGGCATTTCCAAGGAAACCTCTTACATATTTGTAGCATTTTTTGATAAAATTTCCAAATTTTGTGTTACGAACTACTTTCACATTCAATATGCGAATATTTGCTGTTACCAAACATGAAGAATTAGCATCCAGATCACTGAAGAAAATACTCCTGTTTTCAAAAACTGTAAAAACACTTGACTATGTCAAGAATTTCATAAGATATTATTAGTTTTAGATAATTGTAAAAATTTGTATACTTAGAAACTAAAAATAGTTGAAGTAAGTGGGCTTAAGGATTATATGGCGACACCACTCGCGAATAAATTCTGTTTTTCTTAAAAACAATAATTTACAGTAGATGATACTGTGAAATTTTAAGCCATTCAATGTATATTTAAATAAATCCATAGAATGTGACTACCCTGGTCCGTCAGACATTTTTATTTGTCAAGTTCTCACAACCCAAGAATAGTCTTCAGCTAAAAAGGTAGGTTCCAGGTTTCTTTCTAACTCAAAAAACCAACCAAATAGCCAAAAATTATATTTTAGATATTAGAAATAGACCTTAGGGTTAAGGCGGGTCTCTGGCAAGGGGTTCGAATCGTCAGATATCCTACATTCATCTTTTTAGGGCTGTGGCAATTGTACCAGTGGCATTGTATTGCATGAATATTTAAGAATGACTACCTCGATGACAAAAGTAGTACAAATAATAAGGACTTTTTGCGCCGTTTAGTAACCGTAGACGAACGGGATAGCAGCAGCAGCGAACTACTTGAGTAGTAGTAACAAAACGAAAGAAGCCCAATGTAGGTAAGTCAGCTAAAAAAGTATTAGCAACTGTTCTTAGAAGGTGTTGCAGCAATTACGCTTTGATTTGAAGGAAATTCAATATCATTAAACAAATCAAATAATGATCTTCGACCAAGAAAACACCCAAATGGTCCACATGTGTTCGCTTAAAATATATATTCACTAGATTTTGCTCTCTACAACCCTTGTCAAATCATATAATTCGAAGGGCAACGAAATATTGTAGCATCAATCTAGAAGAAGATTGTGTTGAGAACTAAATTGAACCAAAAATAAATATTTCTTTAACCAGCAAGTATTATTCCCTTGCCTAGAAAGAGCATTTATCAAACAACTCTTACAAATTTAGCCAAAAGCATTCTATGCCAAAAAAAAAAACAAATTATTTTGAAGAAGAAAAATTCTACCCATAGCTACGTATATATCATACAGCCTTCGTATACCACTTCCGCACCAATTTCCCTTATTTCTTATTTACGATCAATATATGTATACACATTTATATTCTATATTGTAAATACAAGTGGAAGAATGTTTGTATATAGATTTTATAGTTATTTAATACTCAAGTCACAAAATAGCGCCATGTGTGCGGAAGCGGTGACAACATTAGAAGTATGTACATACGAATACAACATCAATAACATGTGCATAGTAAACATATGCATGTGCGTTTTTAAGTGGACTGTTTTATGGAGAAGAGCGTGTTAATTTCAGATGCGGCAAGTGAGCAATAGTACCTACGGCATGTCAGTTGCATGAATGAATTTCACTTTAACTCATTTCCCTTAGAACTCCCACGTTTTTCTTTTTTTTTTTCTTTTACTATTGTCTTTGTTTTCTTCGCTGTATGTACTATTGTAGAAGCAAATATTAATTTATTATATCTTTCATTGTATCAGCAGTATTATCAGTATATTATTTTTACTTTCTCATGTGCTCACTCTTAATCTCACTCTCTCTCCCTCTATAGTATGTGTATACATTTAATTCATTCATAAATTGAATTGGCGTCAGCCAACGTAATGAGACGCTGTTTTCAATCATTACAGACAACGATTGTTTTTTCCGCTCGTTCTGTTGTTTACTTATGCATGTTTGTTTTATTATAATTTTATTATTTTTTTTTCTATTATTATTCGCTTTTTTGCCAATACACTTTGCAATAAATAATACGCCACTTGTAGCTATATATAGTGTACTAGGTGCCGATATACTCGTAAGTACGTATGAGAATGTAAATTGTTTATACTACAATAATTTGAAAGTTTATGGTTTGTTTGTAAACGTAAAGAACACAGTTTACCTACGTGCATATAATACGTCAAATTTCACTTTTACGCATTCAATTTTATTAATTTCGATTTAGTTTATACTTTCAATTTTTTTTCTTTTTTTTTGCGAGTTTCAGTGAATTGTTCAAGAACCATAATCGTTATATGCAATATTAAAAATAAATTCAATTTAATTAATTACCTTTTACGCACTTGATAATGTTCTATAAAATCTTTGCTCTTGATACCTGTAGAAATACATGATTTTATAATCTAGCTATTGTTAACAATTTCTACCTACTACATTTTTTAATACAATATACATATATGCATACAAGATTCATAATTTTTACCTTTTGCAAAATCACAAATGATTTCTGTTGAAATTCAATTCCATTCTATTTGACAGTGAAATATAATACAACAATGTGAGTTACCTTATTGAACACAATACAATTTCATTTTAATACAATTTGTTTCAGTTTGCTGTAAGACTTGCTAACACGGTACAACATATTTGATAATCAGCAATTGACAACACCAATGTGTCTGTATGAAGACTAGAAATGACCATTTTATCAACATAAGTTGCGCACAGAAGAAAATCGAATGGAACAATGAACGTTCCTAGGAACAGGTTATGGAAACGAAACACTATTTTATTCGTGTTTAATCTGAACGCGACATATGTTGCATGGATATTAAACTTTTCGATTATTCTGCTATCGTGCCTAAGGATAATTATTAATTTTTTTACCGCAAACACCCATACCTCGTTATACGGCCTAAATATGTTCTAGAAAAAATTTACCGTAAAGCCATAAGCCGTATAAAGAATAAATTATTTGCATATAAATTTACACAATTTCATTTGAATCCGATCCAATTTCGATTTAATTCAAATTCAAATTATCGTTCCGTACTTTAACGTTTTTATTAAGTAGATGAACGGACATTTTTGAGTGTTATTTGTTCAATTGGGGACTCCGTGAATTTCCTACTGTTGTGCATTCATTTCGTGATTGTCTGCGACAGGTTTTGTATTATATTTTCACTTTCTCCAACAATTTCATTTCATTTAATTTTGTATTGAAAATAACAACAAGAACACTAAGTTCAAATAAATTTCTGAAATAATTTGAAAAAAAAGGACCAAAAAGAATGCTGTGCTGTATAAAAATGTTTGCAATAATGATGCAAATTTTGTCTAGAGATCATGTGTTCGATGTGAATGCAAAACGATATGATACTTTTCAGTTTTATCGAACTTGTTTAAAACTTGTTTTTGAATTTAGGCGGCTCAAATCGGTCCAGGTGCATTTACTACTATATTTCATATCATATAGAATCTCACTTGAAGGCGTTCAATATCTCAAAAACTAAAAAAATATGTAGAAAATGTAATTTTGACAAATAAAAAATGTCAAATTAAAAAACATTCTAACTAACTTTGTGTCAAGAAAACGACATAGATGCTGAGTTATCTAAACAGAGTTGATTTGGTTTTATTTTATATATAAATAGAACAAATAGAACAAACTCAGATTCTTTAATTGATAAATGCTTCAAATATAGTGAACAAATTTTGGTTGCAAAATCCTTGATGTTCCTCTTCTTTTTTGTTATAACTTTTTATCGTTTAAATCTGTTCTCTGTACAGCAGAAAAAGTATTGAACTTAACGAGTATGTTAAGTTATATTCTCTAAACTTTGTTATTGTTTAGATAAAATTTTTTTAAAATTAATTATATATTATATAGGCTAAAACAACAACAAATGCAACAAAAAATAGCAGAATATCTTGATCGGATTCAGTGGATGAATGGAAAACTGCTTAATTTAAAAATTACTAATTAAAAATTCTAAATTTATAATAAATAGAAACGAAAAACTTTGTAGACAAGAATCTTTCTTTTATACAGGATTCGGTTTCATTTAACTTTCGCGAAATTGGACCAAATTTAAAATGATATTATGTAGACTAAAACAACAACAAATGCAACAACAACAAAATTGCAGAAAGCCTTGATCGGATTTAGTGGATGAATGAAAATAATTACTAATTCTATATTATTAAATAAAAATCTTTCTTTTTCACAGAATTCGGTTTTGATTTAACTTGCACAAAATTCAACCAAATTTAACATGATATCATGTACCTTCGATTATAATGAAAATAATGGTTCCCAAAAGTAAAAAATCGTAAAAAAAAAAAATTTGCAGAAAAACTGAATTAGTCTCAGCGAACTCTATGCAAGAATTTTTCCCCATAAACAGGATTCAATTTAACTCGCACTACATTGAACCAAATTGAACATGATATCACGTAGATCAATGCGAAAATATTGAATTCAAATCCCGCAACACCTTTAATTTTATACATATTAATCTAAAGTTCGATGATCAACAATTATGTGTTGTTTCATCAAATCAAACTGACAAACATGCCGTAAAGCATGAGCAGATCTCAATGTACCTGTGAAATGTATATTAAATTACTACACACAACAACCCTGTTTGCCGTAAAGTGAATATAGTGTGAGTATGAATAGCGCAACAGTAGCAAAGTAGTCGTTTTACGTTATAGTATGGTTTTTGGAGAGTGTTTAATAGTAGTATTATATGCATTATACTTGAGTGAAATTTTTGAACCGTCGGCATTTTTAGATAGATCCGATCCGCAGTAGCGGAAACATTTCAATATTGTGCTATTAATTTTATTAAAATAAAAACATTCATTTAGTAATAGTGCTCTCTATCGTTTTGATACAAAAAAATGATATGACTAAAAATTCAGTAAGAAAAGTGAAAAAATATGCAAAATTAACAATAATTGTTTAATAGTTCAAATATGTAAATTCTGATGTGTCACAACCAGTAAATACATATATCCACGTACTTCCTGTAATTCAAGCTTGACATATATGCATACGGAATGTACATAGTTATGTACATACATACATATGTACATATTTATAGCATAATATAAAGCATCGTTACCACGTCTGCGAGCTATAAAAAAATTGTGTGTGTTGCATGAAATAGCTGTTGTTGTACCCACCTAAAACCAGCAGTAGCAGCAGCAGCAGTAAAAACAACAAATACAACGCTATTGAGAACTTGTCCAAAAATAAAACGACAAACATACACACACACACACAATTGTATGGCAATGTCGTTTTATGAATGAACGCAAATGTCTTGTCATCATCCCCGGCATACACACATCCGCTCAAATGTGTGCTGTATATAATTGCAAAATCCAAAAATTCCATAATTTGTAGTGGTGAAAAAAAAAAACAAAAACAAAAAACCAAAATTAAATTAAATTTCCATAAATCAACAACTAAATATTAATGACATAAGTATAATTTATTGTGCAAGACATATGTATTTGATCAAGTGGACGACGACGTCTATCTCTTGTCATCAATTTATCAATGAAACATATAAATTGCTTGAACGAAATTACATTGAAATACAATATTTAAAAATTACAACAAAAATTGATTTTGTAAAATAAAATTACAAAGTTATATTAAAAATAATATTACATACATGTACATGTATGCGCATAATACGATTTATTTCGTAATAAAAGTGTTTCCAAAGAGCGACAACACTGACACACAACACAGTAACGACGAAAACGAAACAAAATGCACCTGAAAAAGAAACGCTACATGTTCGAAGAAAGAGACGACCCTAACGATGAGAATTTTACAAGCATTAGTTATGGATCCAACATGGCCGATAATACACGCGAAGTACGAATTGAAGAGCAGTTAAAAGTGAAAATTGGTATGTAAATTAGTGCAAAATTATACAAATATGCATTTAAATGCATTGCTTAAACAATCGTACATTGTTCGATGTGAAAATGGTGCAATTTGAGTGTATTTTTTAACTTCGCAAGTGTATTGGAATGCATACGCGTTATATTATTTTACCAACGAACGACGCGTTCCGCGGCAATTGAAAGTGGAACACACTCGTTGCTTTTTGTTTTGCTTTTTCCACCTCATAAACGAATAGTTGAATTGATATTTTCAACAAATATATTAAATTTCATTTATGTTTATGTGAAATTCATAATTGGATTTATGTGAAAATCAAATTAAATTGAATGCGAAATGATTTGTGATGAGTTTTTTTTTCGGTAAATGGATTGTGGAATATCATAGAGCAGCAGTGGTGATGGCGTTGGTATTGTTCTCTCTGTCATACACATGCAATAACGAATAGAGTTGTTTGGTTTACGCGCATTTTGTTTAGGTTTGGTTCGAGTTGCATCAAAACTCATGTTGAGTTGGTCGTTGATGTTGTTGTCGTCGATGAAGAAGAAGTAGTGTGTGTTATGGAATTTCCCTTTGCGTCCCTTTATGAATGAATACGTTCAATACGTGTTTCGGAATGAGGTGGTATGTGTGTGTTGTGTGGGCTTCATGAATGGAATTTGGGAAGCGGAGCAATTTGATAAGTTTTTGTGTTTTTTGTTGTTGTTGTTTCGTTCTTTAATCATTTCTTCTAGCGAAAGAACATCATCAAAAGTTGTATGTATTAAATTCGACGAAATATGTACCTACATACATATATGTACAATATTTGTATTGAAACTGAACTGAAGTGAAACGAAATTTTATGAATGATTTCTTTTGTGTGTTGTTTGTTTATTTTGCTTAATATCTGTTGTGTTGTACTTGTGCAAGATTATTTTCTCACGTTAGTACCTACCTACCTACTTACCTACCACCGATATGTACATAGTAATGAGACATTTGCTATACGAACATTTTTAATAATTTTACATATATCTTCATGATTATCATATGAATTCAAATTACAACAAACCTCGTACCCTTTTGTAGTTACCTAAATTTGTTGAATTAAAGCGACTAAAAAGCAAAACATATAAATTCAACATGCTAACTAACTAAAATGTATGACTATGCCAATCCCGGAATGCCGAAGGTATACAATTTATTGGCAAACACCAAATGTGAAACATATTATTCATAGAGACATGCTTCAAAAAATGTGTGGTGTTATTATGAGAAGGGAGATTGAAGTATTCTGCAACATAGTCCATACAAAGCACACAAATGAGGGGGAAATGAGAGCCAGATAGTTTGTTTTATTCGATTAACCCCCGAATAATAAATTATAAATGTTGTCTTGGCGGCTAGTATCAGATATTGGGGTACATTAAATATTTTATCATCAAAAATAGTTTTATTGCCAGAAAATATTGAGTTGGCAATATTATGAATTTTTTCTTTCTGCTGTCACATTTTCCCTTGCTTAAGAAGTAAATTGAATATATTATTGTTTGAAAATGGTAGTTTGGGGTCAATTTATGTATGAAAACATCGGCAATTACTTCTGCAATCTCTTAGTTGCCAACCCAGTACATTAATATTGTGGAAAATAATATAAATTTGAAGAATAAAATGAATGCGACATTAATTATCAGAGCAATTTAAAGAATTTCATCGGGGTGAAGATAATTTTTGTACTCCAAATGGAGACACTTTTTCTTCAAACCTACATTAAATCTGTCCATTATTTTTGTTTTTTCCCTGTTTCAAATAGTTTATCCTTTTTATATATTTTACCATGATATTTTCAAAGAAACCGTGTGTGCAAGATGTTTTTGTAAGTTTGTTCTTGAGAAATCAATTGTTTTGACTATTATTTTGCCTCAGGTGTGTTCGAACGTATCCATATTACGGCAACAGTGATGAAACGGTAAATAAACTCCAAAAATTCTATTGAACTCCTTAAGTTTCGTTCTTAACCTCAAAAAAATATTTTAATAAGGGCTGTGCGATTAGACGTTTGTTTAAAAATATTGATTAATCAGATTAATTCGATTAATCAAATATGAAATTATTCGAATAATCATGATTTTGAATATTCAAATATTGAAATCATTCGATTTTTCAGAATTTTGGTTAATCTGAATAAAATATTCAAAATATTTATAATATTTTTTAAAATACAAATTAAACAGATAGCTACGAATACAAGATGCATTTGAAATTTTTATTTCCAAAGAAAATTTCAAAAACAATGGATAATAAAAATGATTAAATGATTCTGATTAATTGAATAATTTCAATTTTGATTAAGGGTAAAAGCGAGTTCGTCTAAATTTTAAGGACTAAATTGATATGACACTGGAATATTACACCACTGCTTCGAAATAGGAAAGATATTTGACAAAAGTGTGCAAGTTCGTTTCTAAATTTTACATTTCCTAAATGGAGAAACAAACAAAAATCCAGTAATTTGAAAATTTTCGTGTTTAAAGATAAAGAATATGGCGTCTCTTCTTCCATTTTCTTAATTTTTTAAATATTTACATATTTTGTTATACTTCAAAATGAAAAATTACGCTAATCGAACTTCGCTGCTCAGTGGTAATAAAATTTTAATTTTTTTCACAGCTAGTATTTGGGTATACAGAGGTTGCTTGAAATTTTCCTAAATTGTTTCTATTCACTGCATTATCGACACATTTCCAATAATTTAGGAAAAATCACAATTTAGACACCAATTTAGGCGACTTCGCTCACACCTTAAGCATAATTTTTTTTAATCGAATATTTTGATTAATCTGATTAATTCAAATTTTTGAAAACGATTAATGCACAGCTCTACTTTTAATAGTTATTTTTGCAGTTTTTTGAGGTTAGAGAGAGCTGACAGTAATGGCGATAATTCATTCATGGATTCGGCGATCCTAAATCGATAGAGTGTGTCTACTTTGGTCTGTCCGGCAGCCATTTTTTTGTAGTTTTTTTTGTGACAATCTCACAAACACAATAGGTCGTCCAAAGTAGTCGTAGTTTTTTTCTAAAGACTTTAGGCCACACTCAGGCTTCTTTCTAACCTCAAAAAACCATGAAATTTTGTTTTTTTTTTAGATTTTATCATAAAATGAAGAAACTTTGAGAAGAGATTATCTTTTGTCAAACAGAAACCCCAATGTCACAAAAATGGCGGAAATAGATAACTTTGAATCCCTTTTTTACTAAGAATATATATTAAAAAATAAAACTTGAATAGCGTTTTTCCATAAAACAAAAATATTGAATTAATTTTCTTTATTATTAAGTTAAAAATAAATAAAATTGAAAACAAAATTGTATTAAATGCTTAATTGAGGTCACCACCGGAGAAATTGTTAATCGATTTGTTTGCATCGATATTTTTGAATTTAGAAAGTAATATTCATTAAATGTGGAATATTATATTATATTATATTATTGTTTTAAGAAGAACATTCCGAAATTCCTGGGACTTTCAAATGATCCACAAAAACGAGGCGCACCTAATATGAAACCATTTACCTGCGTTCATTTGAAGATATGTAAGATGATAAAATACATACTCCAAAATTTTACACCTGACTGCCTGCCACTGCTTGTTATTTTTATAATGAATATACATACATACATTATTATTGCTTGATCTACTTCTTTATAATTCCTCTTTTTCTCAGCCTGTACGTACATAAATACATACGACTATGTTGTTGTATGTAGTTTATTTGCATTGCATTAGCATAATTACAATTAAGTACATATTTTCTCTTATTTTTATATTTTATCATATTTTCATGAAGCAGCTTTACTTTCCATATTACTTACCTTTTTTCAATTTTGCTGTCAGTCGCGCATACATCCGACTGTATGTAATCGTACGTATGTGTATATTCGAAAGCAGTCTTCTTGCTATTGTTCTTTTTAATTCATACTTCCGTTTCGGGGAGCAATTCTGCATATATAGTCACATTTATACGCACAAACATTTCAACATGAGAATGCATGAGAAGCAAAATAATGAATAATAATGAAGTCAACTTTTGCTTTTTATATGAAGTTCTTCAAATTTCTTACAATGAATTTTTGTATGTATATACCTACCTGTGTATCTGTGTATCTATCTACCTGTCATGACACCATATCTTCTCTTTTGATAACCCCTTTTGACCCCTCTGACTACAAAGCATAACAATGGGCGTAACTTTAGATGATTTTGTATGTAGGCAGGTACTCGAGAAAAAAAAAATACAAATTCTATTCAAATGGATGCACTCGAATGAAAAATGTATGACATTGTTCGTTGCATCCTTAACAAAGTGAATCATTCATTCAATAGTATAGCAATAATAATTACTCATGCATCATTTGCGCAATTAAATTTAATATAAATAATTAATATTTATGCACTTACGATTACATATATATATATATATATATATAGAATTAAAAACTCGATTTTAAATATGAACAATTATAATTTTTCCAAGAATGAAAAGTAAACTGAATGATACGTTTGCAGTTGTAATAAGAGCATATACTTAGATATGATCATTTGAGCAATTTACAATTTCTTTCATTTCATCATGATACAATACGTATTTATGAATGTAGGAAATAGGAGCATAAAGTTGGCAAATTCAATATTGGTTGTGTGTTGTCTGTAAAGTGATCTATTGCTTTCTGTTATTCTTTCTTTTAAACGTATTTTAGTTATTTTTTTTACTATTTCTTCAATCATTTACATTCACCGACAGTTTATTGGATTTTCCAGTGATGTACCGATTATGGTAATTACTCATCGTAAGCTGGCTATTAGTAATTTGAACTATTAAGCGCATTATTCGGTTAATGACTTAATCGTACAGTCGGTTTTTTACTATCATCATTTTTTACTTATTTTATTTATTTATTTAATTGACACTAGTAACCATATCATCTGTAAGATTATTATCTTTGTCACTGTTTGGTTATTCAAATTAGTCGATGAATGAGCTATATTTTTTGCATAAAAATTACCCTGATAATTTCAATAATTCTATAATGAGGATTTGAAATGTGATAATTCCACATTTCAAATACTTTTTGTACATTTGTAAATACAGGGAGATTTTTTAAAAGCCTTCGGATTTGATTTAAAAATAAAAACACATCAAATTTAGAGAAATGTATGAAATCTTCATTTGAGTCGATAGAACGATCTATATAATTCAATGTTTAAAGATGATTTCAAGTAAATGTTGACCGCAGCTGCAGCTCAAATGGTTCATACGGTGGGCTCAGGAATAAATTCTTCAATATTGGCTTCCAGTGCGTCAATCGTGGCGGACTTGCCGCTATAGACATGCGCCTTAACCTAGCCCCGCAAAAAAAAAAATAGTCTAAAGACATTAAATCGCACGACCTAGGCGGCCAATTGACCGGCCCCAAATGTTAAAAAAATTGTTCATCGAACTCGCCTCTCAATTGGGCCATTGTTTCGCGTGCTGTGTGCAATGTGGCACCGTCTTGTTGAAACCACATGTCAGCCAAGTCCAGCTCTTCCATTTTGGGCAAAAAAAAGTTTGTAATCATCGCACAGTAGCGCACGCCATTCACAGTAACCTTCCTGCATTCGTCGTGTCCAATAATGCCACCGGTCCATAACTCACAAAAAAACAGTGAATTTTTCGGGATGCATTGGCAATTCTTGCAATAATGAAGATAAAATTGATCACGACTTTGAGTGTTAGCTACATTAAATAGTGGGCGTGGCACAACCATTTCTTGGGAAAATTTTATCTCAGCAGTATTAAATTACGTGTCAATACAGTTGTTCTAGACGGAAAACTATCCACGTTACGGCGCTTCAAAATTCAAAACGTTTCACTACTTTATACGAGAGCTACATTTAATAATGGGCATGGTTCAACTATTTCTTGCTAAATTAAAAGATGAAAATATTTCACAGCTTTGTATGAGAGCTAAATTAAATAGTGGGCGTGGCTCAGCAATTTTTTGCGATATTATTTGTCTTTACAATACTAATTTACATCAGACATATGGTAATCTTACGTCTAATACTTTTTTAAGTTATGGTGATATAAAGTTTAGACAAAATTTATTGATTTTGTATGGTAACTGCATTAAGAAATGGGCTTGGCTCGTTAATTTTTTTAAATGATGATTACCCATTACACGACTTCACAAAATATTGTCCAAGGATCACTCAAGAAAACGGACGCATCATTCACACGGAATCCCAAAGAAACCCTGGAATATTTATTGCAGGTACATTTTCCACGATCTGTAACAAAATTCAATACTCTACCTGCTTCCTATCCTTCAATTGTACATCGGAACTCTAGTAGATGGGCAAACAGTCTATCCGACGATATATTCGACAAAGACAAAGTCAAATGGGCAGTGTCATCCTTCCTACCTTACAAAGCCCCGGTGGGTAATGGGATCTTTCCAGCTAACCTTCAAAACGCCTTAGATGCAACGCTGGAACAACTAATTAGTCTCTTCAGAGCCAGTTACAATTTGGGTATACTCCGATCGCGTGGAGAAAAGTAAAGTATCATCAAGCAAGGAAATAGACCAACAGAACTCCCGAAATCCTTTCATCCTATCAGTTTAACTTCTTTTATTCTGAAAACAATGGAACGTCTAGTATATCTTCAAATCAATCAGAGGCTTGAAACTTCCATCCACCTACAGTCGAATCAATTCGCCTACACAAAAGGCAAATCAACCAAATCTGCATTACATTATCTCGAATCCAAAATCGAAAATCTTTCGAGTCCAAAGAACTCGCTTTCTCTGCTTTTCTGGACATAGAAGGTGCTTTCGGTAATACTGGGTATTAGTCTATCACTAGAGCTTTGGCACGTAGAGATATAGATGAATACTCAATGATTTGAGTAAAAGCTATGCTGGAAAACCGAGATATTTCAGCAAATTTAGACAAAAAAAAAACACCGGCCATCATCTTATCGATGGACTGTTGAGGTTTTCCGCGCTTAGGACGGGGCTCATGCAATTCTATTCTCTTTTGAGCTTTGTGGTATGTAAAAAGTAGAGCTTTGCAATGCGTTGCAGCGCCATCTAGCGGAAAGTATCGGACATTATCATTTCACTTGGTAATTTCATCATTTAAACGGCACAATAATGCCAGATAGTAATTGCCGCTAAAAACCCCTGGCAATAATCTTTCCGGCAGACTGTTGAGTTGTTTCGCGCTTTGGAGGGGGCTCATGCGATTCTATTCTCTTTTGAGCTTTGTGCTATCTAAAAAAAAAAAGCTTTGTCGTGCGTTTCAGCGCCATCTAGCGGAAAGTATCGGACATTATCATTTCACATGGTAATTTCATCATTTAAACGGCCCAATAATGCCAGATAGTAATCGCCGTTAAAAATCCCTGGCCATAATCTTACCGACAGACTGTTGAGTTGTTCCGCGCTTTGAAGGGTGCTTAAGCGATTCTGTGCTCTTTTGAGCGTTGTGCTTTCTAGAAAACAGCGCCATCTAGCGGAAGTTCTCGGACTTTATCATTTCACCTGGTACTTTAGAAATGTTTTAATATTTTTCTGAAACCTGCAAAATATGGTTGCATGGAATTTGACAATAATTTTCAAATGACAAATTGTTAAAGGGGCACAACTAGTTTGACCATCTAAAAAAATTTGATTTTTGTGAATTTAAAAAAAAAAAAGTATTGCATCTAATGTTTTAAAATTTTGCAGATATATATTGTGCATAAATAATGAACAGAAAGTAATTTTTCAAATGAAAATATTCAATTTTCAGCAAGTTATTCACCAACTCCTGAGTCTTCAAAAATAAAAGTTCTCCCACTGCTGTAGTGATTGTGTAGCCTTCACAGTGCCTGAAATTAAAAAAAAACCCAAAAATTTTATTGAACTTAGATTATATTTTCTATACAATGACCCTCGAATGAAAAATAAAGAATTAAAATGCAACAAAATCGAGGATTTTTGAAAAAAAATTCAAATTTTGCTTAAAAATCGGATGGTTTTTGGCATAGCATAATTAGATTTTTCATCCAATCCATAAAAGTGGAGGAACATTGTATGATCGATCGGCTGATTTGTTGTTATCGAGTTACAGCTGCAGTAAATGTGAAAAATTTAGTTTTGAGAAAAATGCGTTTAAAGGGTTAAAGTGCTGTTTCCATTGTTCATTGCAGCTGTTCTGTAGAAGGCTGTAACTCAGAAACTATTTGAGATTTTCATTTGAAATTTTAATATGTTTATTTTTAAAGGTATAAATTATCGAAAAATGCAACAAAAAAAATCGAAATTTTCAAAATTTCAAACTAGTTGTGCTCCTTAATTGAACATCGCATATTTTTTTAATTCATAGTTTCGATGAAGCAGTTTTTACTGTACATAATGCGAATATCGCTTCATTTTATTTCATTTTATATGCATTTAAGTCTGCATAAATTAATATATACTATATAGTAATACGTAGATGGGTAGGTATAGTTTATAAGTAACATATTATAATGCTTGAAATAATGCAGTCTCTGCTCAAGTCAATGAAAATGCATGGTTTGCAATAAATACATAAATGCTATAAGATATAAAAATTATATGCGTTGATATGAACATATGAGTATACTATATGTGCGCATATGAACATATGCAAATATTTATATGCATAAAAAATTAAAAAAAAAAAAAAAAAGTAAAAATAAGAGTAAGTAAAAAATATTAAAAAGAAACAGAAACTGAATAAAAAAAAACCCAAGTATACTATATATGTACATGGAGCGGAAATAGAGATTATTTTGAAGCGCAAAAGCGGATGAAATTGCTGCCTGCCGCGATCGTTCGATGTTACAGCTACTGCTACTACTATTGCTATTGCCTGACCTTGCTTTGCTTCGAAGTGTGTATTCGCTCTTGTCTTTATGCTTGCCGGTATTACGATTGTAGAATATCAATTCCCTGTAATAAGCGGCGTCCATATGTTTTGTGTCGCGAATGACGGCATACTTTATGCACGCGTTGCTAAAGTCTTTTTCCAATCCCCCCTCTCCCCTAACATTAAAGTTGTGTTGTGTGTTTGTCATTAATGGCCATCAGCTGCTCATGTAAATAGAAATAAGAGAATGAGAAAAAAAAAAAACAAATTATATTAAGATGAAGATGAATTGATCATTTCCGTATACTTTTACATGGAGGTTATTTGAAATTATCTATGTATTTTCACCCCATTTTCCGTTTGATTTCATCATTTTATTCAGTGCAAAAATATATATTTCTTCTTCTTCTTAACTCTATCCTGTTGCAAATCAATATATATGTATGTACAAGATTATTCACCTTTATTCACATTTCCGTTGCTTCTTTATTATACTCGTATGTAGTACACTTGTATATGAGAATGTGTATGTGGTTGATGGCGATGATGCATACACACGTGTTAATATTAATATTGCACAATATTTTTGATCGATTCAAATCGATGTACATCTGGTATGATGTATGCTTTTTACATTTCTCAGCTGCTGGATTTTTCTTTATACTTTTTATACATTAAAAAATCTCCTTACAGTCGGCTGGGGCCGACCAAACTATACCCTGCATATGTAGATTTATATATAAAAAGTTTACTCGAATATCCAACTTTTTTTTTATTTCCACTTTTCGAGAAACAATTTTTGCATATACTACTAATTTACACCCGAAATATGGTTGACTTTGACGAAGTAAAAGGATTTTAAGATAATTCCGAGGCTTAGTATGGGAGCTATATAAAAAGTGGGCGTGGCTTACCACTTTCTAGTAAATCCAATTAATTTTTCAATGTTAATCCACACCTTAAATTTGGTGTCCTAAGTTGAATAGTTTCTAAGTTATGGTGGTTAACATTTTTGTTTAATTTCCTCAACTTTGTATGGGAGCCCCAATAAGAAGTGGGCGTGGTACGCAGATTTTTCGCCAGATTATTTCCGACTACGATATTAATTTAAGTGTCAATTATGGTTATTGTAGACAGAAGATTGCCGAAGTTACAGCTGTTTCAATTTAAAATTTGTATGGGGGCTACGATAAACACTGGGCGTGGTGCGCCCATTTTCTGTGAGCCTAGTTGCTCGTACAATACTAATCCATACCCTAAGTCTCGTTGTCCTAGGCTAAATGGTTTGTAAGCTATGGAGCTTAAAATTTTAGTTTAATTCACTCGACTTTGTATGGGAGACCCATGAAGGAGTGGGCGTGGCACACTGATTTTCTGCCAGATTTTTGCCGACTACGATATTAATTAAAGTGTCAATTATGGCTATTCTAGACAGAAGATTGCCGAAGTTACAGCTGTTTCAATTTAAAATTTGTATGGGGGCTACGATAAACACTGGGCGTGGTACGCCCATTTTCTGTGAGCCTAGTTGCTCGTACAATACTAATCCACACCTTAAATCTCGTTATTCTACGCTGAATAGTTTGCAAGTTATAACCGGTAACATTTTTTTTAATTTCCACAACTTTGTATGGGAGACCCAAAAAGGAGTGGGCGTGGCACATTGATTTTCTGCCATATTATTTCCGACTACCGTGTTAATCTAAGTGTCAATTATGGTTATTCTAGACAGAAGATTGTAGAAGTTACAGCGGTTTCAATTTAAAAGAAGTACAGACACTTTGTATGGGAGCTACGCTAGAAAGTAGGCGTGGCTCATCCACTTTTGGTGAGGTTATATAGTAGTATAATATAACTCTATGTGCAAAATATTGTTGTCCCAAGTGGTATATTGTGTGAGTTATAGCAAGTTAAAGATTTTGAAAATTTCGAGGTTAGTCGCTTTGAATGCTTGGTGTGGGCGTGGTTATTGACCGATCATGCCCAATATCAATCCCCTCCGTACTCTTGGATCATAGATTACTTATGCCAAATTTCATCGAAATAGCTCAATATTTACTCAAGTTATCGTGCGAACCAGCCAGGTGACAGACAGACGGACGGACGGACGGACATCGTTAAATCGAAAATTTAATCGACGCTGATCACGAATATATATCCATGTCTATATCTCCGGAGATTCTTTCAAGTGGACACAAACATCTGACCGAAATGAATATACCATGCATATTGCATTATGCAGGGTATAAAAAAAAACTTGCCTCCACTATGAACGTATGTACATGTACGAGAGTTAACTTTTATATTTTTTGAAAAAGTATGAAAATGCAGTTGGTTAACATCAAAAATAGTTTTATTGTTTTTCAAAATATTCTCCATGAAGGTTCCTTACAAAAAATGCATCGTGTCCGGAATCAATCGCAAAGGAATATGCGACTAATCGCACTCCGCACTCAAATTCCGATTCATATATTTCAAATTTAAATGTGGATATAAAATTTACGTATTTTTTTGCTACACACTCCTCTCGGACTCGAAACTGCGCGCACCCAACATCGTATGTCTTGGCTGACTATCTCGTATGATCTATCACCGTCGCTCTACCACCTACGCTAATCTGCAACACATTACGGTTGACTAAAAAGCGATTCACCAGAAATTGTAAAAAATCTCTAAATATATTAATTAATTTAAAGATTGACCCCTAACTCGCATCTCTAAAGAGATCCATCGGAGACTAATCTCCGCTTAATGTCTAAATAGATTAATTCCGGATTACTCTCTTTAGAGAGATTAGTCGTACAATTTTTTTGCAGGGTCTATACACCTTTTGCATGCGCTCAAACCAATTGTCGAAGCACTTTTGCCACTCCGACTGAGACATCTCCAAAATATGATTTTTCTTGGGTTTGGCTCGTCTTGGAAGAGCCACACGGTCGATTGCTGTTTTGTTTCGGGCTCATACGCATATATCCATGATTTGCCACCTGTCACGATCTTATAAACGTCCTTCGAAGTACCGCGATCGAATTTTTTCATCTTTTTGTTCATCATGTTTTTTTTTTTGAGCAGATTCAAGCTCAACATAGCTATACTATCGGACAGCTAAGCTGCAATTCAGGCCTTAAATTCAGCAGTCACATCCTCCTTCCTAGAACCTTCCTGGAACAAAGCAGAACGAGTCTCGATATACTCAGCGAACGGCACAACGTTTCACTGATCTCGGTACCGGGGCACCGGAACATAGAAGGAAACGAAAAAGGCCGATGAACTGCCAAGAAGCGGATCTGCCATGCAAGAGGCTCTTGCAGGACCGGTGTTCATACCGCTAAGTGTGGCTAAACGAGCTAGCAATATAAAATATCTACAAATAGCGGATTGCAGGTGGAAAAGTCTCACAAAGTGTAAGAATAGTAGGTCACTATGACCTAGATATAATCCTAAACAAACAACACTACTGATAAACAGGAACTGAAATGACGTCTCTAGACTGACGGCAGTCATTACTGGCTTCTGGCTCATCGGAGAACGAGACAGCCAAAATGAGGATGTCCTGCAACGATTTCTGTCACAGGTCTTCCACTTCCTTTGTAAATGCCCTGCCCTTTGGAGGCAGAGAATGAATACCCTAGTTAAATCACTCTTCAATAACAATGAGCAGTTGGCGGAAATAAGCATCAGCGAACTCCTGAGGCTTCTAAACTGTACGAACTAGAGCGGACAGTGGTGCCCACACAAACAACCTAACGAACAGTTGGAAGCGAGGATGTGGTAACCAAACGGTGCGTAAGCGCTATTTGGACTTATGGATGAGTCACCACTTCAACCAACCCACTAACCAAGTGTTCCTCCAATATCAAATTCACGGCGGTGGAACTAATGCCACATGACGATCTTTTATTATCAGTTCACGCACAGGATAGATGGTTTCTAGCACAATGACCTATTTTGGACGACCTTCATGAAATTCGTCCTGGAGCGAACGGCGACCATGCTTGAATTCGTTATAACAGTTATAAATTGTCCGGAGGGTTTTTGAAGACGATCGAAACACTGTTGTTGAGATAATTCACTTCGAAAATCGTAAAGCTTATAGTTCGGAAATGTTTACGAGTTAAATCCATTTTTTGACCTAGGTGAATTTTTAAACTCACCGTAAACAACACAAATAGCGCTTGTACATCAAAATGTTCTGAGTACGTTTGTGCTAAAAAATGTCAAACTTTCCAATGGAAATTTCAGATTTGACATAAACATACTAGATCATACTTTTTAAACAAATTTAAAAGACAACCCTTACGTATATTATTTGCATAACTACTTGTCACAGCCTGTATTCGTATTTGCTCACATGTTATTTAATACATATTGTATGTACTTGTACATAGGTAAATGCTCTTCGCATGTAGTGTGTTATAATCGATTTCCGGTCGTTTTGATTCATTGTTGTATATCAGTTTAATTGCCAAGCATGCAGATATCAACATTCATATGTACAAACAGACGAGTGCTCGTAGTATGTATGTATGTATTTATAAGGGGATACATTGTGTATAAGTGTATTGTTCTTCTTGCTGCTGCTGCTGTTGTTGTTGTTGTTATTCACGCAAAAATGTACTTTTATTTAATTATTTATTAATGATATTTGTTTAATACGTCCAATAAAAGTAAAATTGTGCACAATCATGAGTACTTGTGCAATATTTTGTAATATCTGAATGTAGTGGATAGAAAAAATTATAATATAATATTAAATGATTTATTTCTTAAATTTATTTTGCAATGAAAATTTAACTATTTTACCATATAAAATATTGTGACCAAAATACATATTAAATTGTATTGTTGCACAAATAAAATAGAAAATTACTTTAATATGGCCACGAATTGTTTACCTTATGTACATACTTATTTTGGTAATTGACGTTTGAAAATTGTGTAAAATTTTTTAAACAACAATTATTATGGTCAAATACTAGATTTGTTATGCTCGCTCATCTCAATTATATATGACTTATTTGTACATAGTAGTATAATAATAATAATAACCTTCAGTTACACCAAAAATGAGAAAGCATAAAATTGTATGTATATGAATATGTACATTAGGCATGTTCAAATTTTCAGAATAATGTTTTTTATTTTTTTTTTTTACAAAAATTTCGAGTTTTCAATATAAAATAGTTTTTAGAGCTTAATTTTGATAATATCGAAGCTTAAGTATTCTACAAAATGACAAATAGACAAATATGCTTTCGAAAATACGTCATTCTATGTTACAGCTGGACGTGGTTTCAATCCTATAGCTCTTATTTTTAAAGATATTTGTACGTTGATAAAAATAATCTTATGTGGCGAGCTTCAGACCTATAAAATATAATTTTGTATGATAGATAGGCGTGGTTTTCAACTGATTGTTTGAAAATAAGTGATATAACTTAGGTCTATAACTTTATATGTTTGAGCACAAAGCCTATTTGCAAACATAATCGTTTATGATGACTTTGAGGCTTACAACTTTGTATGTTCGAGCGCAAACTACAGTCGAGAACATATTTTTGTATGAGAGCTATGTGTAGTTTTCATCCAATTAGGTCTATTTTTAGACTTGTCTATTTATTCGCAAATTTAAACATATATACAAAATTTCAGCTTGATAACTTTATATTTTCATGCTCAAAGTGTAAAAAAACACATAAAAAGAAGCTCAAGTTTTGTGCATGGGAGATAGACGTAGTTTTTATCTGATTTATCTCATTTTTTAAATATGTCTATTAATTAGTAAATATAGACCTATGTAATAATGAGTTTCAGCTGGATAACTGTAAATTTTCGTGCGAAAAATGTGAAAATACCCCTTCAACAACCCACTTTTGAACAAGTGATAGGCGCGGGTTATCAACCAATTACTTCTATTTTTAATTCATTCTTTTGTATTTTAGCTAGCTTTTTATTTTCATGCGTAAGGTTTGAAAATTTGATTTCAAAAGCTTACTTTTGTATGGGAGGTAGATGAGGATTTTATCCGATTGTGCTCATTTTTTAATATATCAATTTTGTCATCAAACAAACATTATGCATCAAGTTTTAGTTCGATAGTTTAATATTTTCAAGAGGAAAGTGTGAAAATATACTTTCAAAAACATACTTTTGTAGGGGAAGTAGTCGTGGTTTTCATTCGATTTTGTCTATTTTCTTATGTATCATTTCTGTAATCTGACAAACTTCATACACGAAGTTTTAGTGCGTTAGCTTTATATATTCAAGCGAAAAGTACGAAAACGTGCATTCAAAAACATACTTTTATATGAGACGTTAGCGTGGCTTTCATTCGATTTTACCCATTTTTTGACAATTCATTTTTGTTGTCAGAAAAACTTTATACACCAAGTAATAACCGAATAGATTTATAAATTCGCTCAAAAAGTTGAAATTACCCATTCGAAAACATATTTTTGTATAGGAGTTAGGAGTAATTTTTATCCAATTACATTCATTCTTAAACATATATATTCGTTGATGAAAAGAATCTTTTGTTGCAATTTTCAACTTAATCGCACTATAATTACGGCAGTTATCATGTTGATAAGCGAACAAATAGACAGCCAGACCAGGCTGAATCGACTTAGATGCGGTTTCTGATCAATAAAATATATCAATGCGATAAATGTTTTTGAATTTCAAAAAAAAAAATTTCATCGCCTAAAAAAAATAATTTTTCAAAAAATTTTGAATAGGTCTAATGTATATGTAATTTATTATTGTTATTATTTTAAATTATTGTAAACACTTTACTATTTAGCTTTCTAAGGAGTGAGTGATTTTTGTCAACACATCAACATCTAATTGATAGTTGGAATGCCATTGAATGTCACTTGAGCATTTTACACGAGTATTTGATGATTCATTATTGAAAGTAATTCTATTCTACGACTATTTTATCATCTTTGGTAATAAATTTTATATATTACTACAATATATAAACACATTGTTAAGTGTCAACATTGACATAATATAATCGAATGCACAGTGTTAGAAACAATTATAGGAACAAAGCCGTCAAAAACGAAAAAACAAATATTACGAATTGTTTGCCATTTTTCATAACAATTAGCCTATGATATTTGCTGATATCAATAACGTTTCCCCCCTTTTTGCTTTGATTTGTTTTCTAGGGGAAGCAAAAAATCTCATCAGTCGAAATGCGGCCAACACCAGTTGTAGTACACAAGGTACACGAGATGCTTATTGTACAATCGCCTTGGATCAAGAGGAGATCTGTCGGACGCCGACAATTGAACGTACACTGTCGCCGTTCTTTGGCGAAGAGTATCAGTTCAAAATACCTCGTCGTTTTCGCTATCTCTCCGTATACGTATGGGATCGGGATAGACATATGAAACAGGATAAGCCGATTGGCAAGATTGCAATCAAGCGAGAAGAATTACATATGTACAATCATAAGGATCACTGGTTTGCACTGCAGCCGGTCGATTCTGATTCAGAGGTGCAGGGAAAGGCTCACATCGAAGTGCAGTTCGAAGACGATCAGGCACAAATCAATGAACAACGTATTAATTTAATGCATTCCGGAGAATATGAACGTAGTGGTGGTGGTGGAGTTGGCGGTGGTGGTAGTATGGGAGGTGGTGGTGTTGGTAGTGGTAGCCTTAGCGGTGGTATAATTGATGATATTAATCAACATCAGAATCAAGCCCATCAGAACGATTACAAAGAGAACACCGAATTGAGTAACATTCAACGGAATTCATTGAAAAATCGCAGCCTTTTTGGTTTGCACACAGACCACCAGAGTACTAATTGGAAGAATGTCGCTATGATCAGTAGGCATGGACGGGTCTCGATACGTGTACCCGAATGTGAAGATCTCGCTAAAAAGAATGGCACTTGTGATCCATATGTCGTAGTTACCGCCTACTATTCGAATAAGCGACAAATTTCCAAACGCACCAAGGTACGAAAAAAAACCGTCAATCCCGAATTCGATGAAGTACTGACATTTGATCTCTTCATTGATGCTGACGCATCGTCAACATCAACAAAATCGAGTGGTGTGCATCACGATGTGTCCGCCACCAACACAACCACCACCGGTACAGCGAATTCCAACAAGGCGTATACAATTTACCCCTTGGCTGGCGCCGATTTGTGTGAAATTGCTGTTACACTATGGCACGATTCACCGGGTATGGCGGACAAAGTGTTTCTGGGCGAAGTGAAAATTCCGCTGCGAAACAAACAACAATATGCCGCCTCGTTACAATCGGCTTGGTATTGCCTGCAACCACGTTCGGCGAGTGCAGTGTGCCATTCGTTTGCATCGACACCGCGTTCCTGTGCAACTCCACCGGGCACACGACTGAGCTGTGACAGCACAATTGGTTCTTTGCGCTTGAAATTACTGTATACGGCCGATCATGTCTTCCCACTGGCAACCTACGATGATTTGATGAATCTCCTATTGGAATCGATCGAACAGCGACCCATAACACTATCCGCCGTCTCAATACTCGGTGAATTGGTATCGTGTAAAACTGATGTGGCTCAGCCGTTGGTGCGACTTTTTACACATACCGGTCGAATAGCGTCCATCATCAAAGCACTCGCAGATCATGAGATTTCCAATCTCACCGATTCAACGACAATATTTCGCGGTAATACGCTTGTCTCGAAAATGATGGATGAAGCGATGCGTCTCTCCGGACTGCACTATCTGCATCAGACACTGCGTCCAGTGCTGGCGCAGATATTTGCCGAGAAGAAACCCTGTGAAATTGATCCATCCAAGGTGAAGGACCGTTCGGCAGTCGATACAAATCTGCACCATCTGGAGGACTATGTGGAACGTGTTTTCGATGCAATCACCAAGAGTGCATCACGTTGTCCCAAAGTGTTGTGCCAGATTTTTCATGATCTCCGTGAGTGTGCTGGTCGACATTTTCCGCGTAATCGTGAAGTACGCTACTCTGTAGTGTCTGGCTTTATATTTTTACGTTTTTTTGCACCAGCAATATTGGGACCGAAACTGTTCGATCTTACAACAGAACCATTGGTAAGTGATTCAAATATTCTATAAGCATACATTAATCCACAGTAACATAATGAAAAAAATGTTCATACAATCCCACAGGACTGTCAGACTAATCGTACGCTTACACTTATTTCCAAGACTATACAATCACTTGGTAATCTCGTTAGTTCGCGATCATCACAGCAACCCTGTAAGGAAGAGTACACTGGCCAGCTGTATAAGAAATTTTGTACGGAAAAACATGTTGAAGCAGTAAAACATTTCCTCGAGGTGATATCCACGCCAAGTGATGAGGGACAACCATTAAATGAATCGAATAGTTTGTTGCCCGTATCGGGATCTGCAGATGGCATCCTAGAGCCAGTATTACTAAAGGAAGGGTAAGTTGTAGAGAAGGGGATTCTTCAATATAATTTTTTTAAGTGAGTGTGTGTCTGCGTGTATAGAAATATAAATTAAGGCGGATCGAATTTTGGCGACTTGGCACAGTGAAAACTGTAAATTTAGATCATTTCAAGCATTTCTTCCCAAAAAAAAAAAAAAATCATAAAGAATTCTTGATTTGTACCCGCACCCTTTTTAGTTTTAACATCCCCTATAAATGCATAAATTTTGTAGGGAAGCCCCCTAAGGATTGGAGATACGGTGTAGGTATATTTAGAGGCAATGTGGAGAAAGAAAAATGAATAGGGATCGTTCATACATTTCTACGATCAAGAAGCTATAATTTATATGTCTTTTGACACTTTTATGAAAGTCTACTTCTAGGGTCTTAGTATGAAAAATGAGTGGGGGTCGGTCATACACTTACCTCTCTACCGACGATTCTTGTGCAGTTAAAGGTTATTTAGGGAGTATGTCCAAAGGAAATATTGAGGAGGAAAAATTAATGGAGTTCAGTCATAGATTTTACCGCTCCAGGGTCAATTCATGTTCAGTTATGAGGATTTTTTGTCGATTTGAGGGATTCATCTGAAAAGCTGGAGATAGAGGCAAGTGTGTTTTGACGAAATGTTAAGGAGAAAAAATTAATGGGGTCCCGTTATACATATCACCGTTATAGAGACAATTTTGGGGCAACTATTGATTTTTGAGGCGTTTTATGGGTAATTTTATATGGGATTGTTATTGTTGTTGTTGTTGTAGCAAATATACGGAAGTGCTTTGTTTTGTTCCCGTACTCTGATGAGGTGAATGAACCTCAGTCGACAACGTGATCGAGTGCTTCCGGGACGTAGACCCGTCCATTCTTTTGAAACTTTATATGGGACTCCTTTTAAGGAGTGGATATAGGGCATAAGTGTTGAGAAAATTTTGAGGAGTGAAAATTAATAGGGTCCTCCATACATTTCATCACTTTATTGGCGATTCCTGGGCAGCTATTGTTGATTTTAAAGTATTTTTCGGTCATTTTGCATGGGAGTCCTCTTAAGGGTCCCTTATAGGGAATAAGTTAGTTTGGAGAATATGTTGAGGATGACAAAGTAATGGGAGTCAGCATATACATTTCGATTTAAAGATATTTTTTCGGTCATTTTGTATGGGAGACCCCTTAAGGGTTGGCGATAGAGGGTAAATGTGTTCGAAGAAAATGTTTAGCAGTAAAAGTTAATGGACACTCGTCATACATTTTACCATTCTATGGACGAACTCTGGGGTTATTTGTCGATTTTTAGATGATTTTACGGCCATTTTGTATGGAAGGTCCATTCGGAAGACAAATGAATGGCGCTCTGTCCCATATTTCACCCAAATTAGAAATTTCTTTATGCTTTCTTGGTAAGATATACGCGAAATTATCCATATTTTATGTTTTTCGCTGAGCCAGTTAGTCAAAATTTTACACCAATTTAATTTAATTTTAGCCCATTTTAATATATATATCAGCTACCGTAATAATGAATAATTTAATTTAAGTAAAATTTGCATTAAAATTTACATTTTTTAATTTTTTACTAAATAATTTTTTTTTCTTATCGTTTTTCGAAATATTTTATAATAATATATCTAATATAATTTCTATTACTGAACAAAAAAAAAATAAAACTTGAAAAGTTCATAATTTTATTTCGATTTTTAACATTTTGCTAATCATTATTATGGTCCCTGATATAAACGAACTTTATTCTGCATAACTATCTCTTAACTAATCATTCTATATACTAATTACTCTACCCTATACTTTGTTTTCTTCCAATGATATGTATTTTCACACAATACTTTATTGTACTACTACTGCATTCATATATAACTTACAAAAAAAAAATAATCAAAACAATTTAAATAAACAAACAAATATTAACCAAAGCGAGGGGTAAGGAAATTTTAACTTTTTGCACAACTGATTTTTTTTTTTTTTTTTTTTTTATTCCTTTTTTACTTTTCTTATGCATGGCTTTGATTTTTGCACATATAAATTATATATAAATATTGTTTTAATTTATATAAATTATTTGTTTTTTAAATTAATTAGAATGATGACAAAGTATCCACAATGTCGGAAACGTTTTGGTCGTCGACCTTTTAAGCAACGCTATTTTCGGCTAACCACCCATACATTAAGTTATGCCAAATCGAAGGGCAAACAACCCATCTGTGATATTCCGCTCTCTGAAATTGAGCGTGTGGAGCAATTAAATGAGAAAAGTTTCAAAATGCAGAACTGTTTTAAGGTAATTTCTAATTATCATTATTATTATTATGCTAAATGAATTGTTGTTGTTGGAATGATTATTATTGTTAGAAAAGAAATGTCATAGAAATGAATTATTAAGTGCTATTCTCACGCTATAAAAACAACAACAACAACATTATATATACAAAAGCTTTTGGCGAAAACATGAAAACCAAAAGAAAAGTAAAATTTATTACAAATAATTACTCTCTGCTAAGTACTATGCATGATAGGTACTTGCCACTACTTGACGTCACAGCAGGGAATAATGAACAGTATCGATGCCATACCATCTACTATATAAATTTTTCACTTTTATACAAAATAATTATACCAATGGTTTATCTTCACTGTTGATTGTTGAATAATTTCCCACCTAAATACATTTCTTTTGAACTAAAATGCAAATAGAGAAAGCCTACTATGATGATCATGATGATGATGATGATAACACATGCGTGCGTGCGTGCGTGCGTGAATTTGTAGTATGGAATTGAAAGTTGTGTTGTGCAAAAATATGTACACATATTGTTTTGAATATCATTTGCATTGCAAATTTAGAAAAGAGTCCATCTTTTTGTTTTTTTACTTCATTTCTTCTAAGCACGAAGAGGTAATTATTTGTATTTCCATAGTGTTGGAAAACTCGTAAATTTCTGAAATAAAATGCGCAAGATATAATCTCATCAGCAGCACATTGATTTAATATGTACATTGACGCACATGGTACCTTCATATGCATTCTCTCAGGCAGTCAGACAGCTCTACAATATCTAATGGTTAATGGTCGGAATCATCACACGACATAATCCATGGGGTCAACATAGGTATTATTGGAATCCAATATGTATAACTTGTTCGGAGGAGGAGGGGACCGCACAGCAAGATTTCGCATCTTTGGCCCTGATGTAATGAGAATGGATAAATTCCATTCTCGAGAGAGATATTCAAATTCGGTAAAGAATCTTGAAAATTATTTCGGGAAGATTAAAATACCCTCTCAACCCTCCCACTTTCCCATATCTTGCTTCCCTACACTTCCTACTATCTTCCATTTTACTGAGCTTTAAATACAATTGGCTTCTTATCCTCAGTGTTTAAGTGCGTACAACTCTTCTGGTGCCACTTAGCTCACTCTCACATCCATCCATCCATCCATCCATCCGCAATATCTAATAGACATCTCATTCAAGTTAAAGTTGATCTTATAGGGCTTCGAGGCATGAGGTCAGATTCTCTAGCCAGGAAGGGCGAGATTAGCACGCAATGCCTTAAAAATGGAAGCGACCTGCAAAAGTCAAGACAATGAACATCAGGTGATTCTGAGAATGTCGCCTGACTGGTTCCCATGATAACTTGAGCAAATGTTGAGATTTTTCAACGGAATTTGACTTGAGCCACCTATAGTCCAAGAGTACGGACGCCTTTATTTTTGTTGTATAGAAAAGTCGTAGAGAAATATTTTGTGTGAAAAAAATGCAAGTTTTTTTTAATACAAAAAAAAAAAAACAAGAACATTTTTTCAGTATTTTATTGGTTTATTCGAAAGAGCAAACATTCCCATTGTTTATGGAACACGACTTTTTTCATGTGGCTGCTTCGGCTGGTTTCGCAGTAGTTTTCCAAGACCTTGGTGATGGTTTTTAGCTTTATCTCACGAATGGCTTGCTCGATATTCGCCTTAAGGGCCTGAATCGTTAATGGATTGCTCGCATGACATCGGTCCTTCATGGTCTTCTATCGCGATTGGTCATGTGGCTGCTTTGGTTGGTTTCGCAGTAGTTTTCCAAAACCTTAGCGATGGTTTCTGACTCTATCTCACGAATGGCTTGTTCGATATTCGCCTTAAGGACCTCAATCGTTAATGAATTGTTCCCATAACATCGATCCTTCATGGCACCCCACAAAAAAATTCAGCGTCAAATCCCAGCCCCGAGGTGACCAATTGACATCGCCGAAACGGCTGCTGACATGATTATCGTACTTGACCCGCTAAGGCATAGCTCGTCAACCTACTTAAACCAAGTCCATGTCTTTAATTTCTGGCCACAAAAAAATCGTTTATCATGTCTCTGTAGCAAATTTGCATTACTTCCCAAAGTTGTTCAAGCGTTTCGTTCCGCGAAGATATGATACTGATTTTCTGTCAAGATTTCCAGTGGGAAAGAGCTGTATTCAGTTTTTGAAAATTATATGGTTTTGAAACAAAGTTAGTAAGAATCGATTAATAATACTTAAGAACTCAAATCGCTGCACAAAAATTAGGTTTTATTTGCGCTTCCAAAAAAAAATGGTGTTGCCTTTCTGATCTGTAGGTCGTAGGTTCAATTTCACCGGATGAAGCATAAATTTAATAACGAAAAGATGATTCTTTCGAACGATGACCACCTGTCGGAAAAGTTACTAGAAGAACCCTGTGATAAAGCTCAGAAAAAGTGACGTCACAAGGGTTCTGCCGTTCGGAATCGACTAAAATGAGTAGCTCCCTTCTAAAACTGTCACAAATTTAATACACACAACAACAGTTGAAGAGAAGCTCGATCAAAGAGCCCTTCAGGGCTTATAAATGCCACATATTTTATTAAAAAAAAAACACGATTTTTTTGGGAGCTAAGCCTCTGCGAAATTTTATATGAGATTAATTTATAATTGAATATATTCTAATTTTTCTTTCTCTTTTTTCCCCACCCCTCATTCTTACTTTCAGATTGTTCGCAAAGATCGTTCATTGATTGTGCAAACCTCGAATTGTGTAGAGGAACGCGAATGGATCGATTTGCTGCATAAAATCTGCCTTACCAACTCTATCCGTCTGCAGTTCTTTCATCCATCGGCTTTCGTAAACGGTGTCTATAGTTGTTGTACGCGTTCTGATGAAAATGCGCCCGGTTGTAAAAATGTTTCGCCCGAGGCAATGGACTATTTTCAGATGGATCTAGTGACGGCACTCGATCCAGCACTTGATCTACAACGAATACATACATTAATCATGTCGCATATGACACAATTGGAGGCATTACTCGATCCGGTTGCATTTCATCATTTGCAACAGCATAATCCACTGCTACCGACCGCAATGGCATTGCAACAGAAATCGACACAGACGTATGCCGACTTTAAGGCAAACATTGAACAATTGCGCGCGGTTGCATATGTCATCGATAAGGATCATCGCGATTATAAAGATGGCATTTCACGTGAATTAAAGTATGGCAGTCGACAAGCACCGATTGGTGATGATAATTATTTGCATATGATGCGGACAGCTGGGGCGAGTATGAATTTTCAGAATCACCAGCAGCAGCAGCAACAGCAGCAACAACAACAACAACAACAGCAATCGCATCACAAGCAACAGCATCGTGTTTTGCCGCAAATGCAACACGTGATGGCATATCCATATCAGCAACAGCAGCAGCAGCAGCAGCATATGCAACAGCAGCAACAGCATTTGCTACGCTCACAGCATCCGCATCATTCTCAACAGTATGGTAATATGAATGCATACTTTATGCATAATTTACAGCCGCAACAACGTCACCAACAGCAGCATCATTACAATAAACAACTGCAACAGCATCTTCTGCGTGCATCTGCGACCGTACACAGCACGAATGCTTCATCGAGTAATTCCTCGACGTCAAGTGCTGCTACCACGACCACAAATCCGACAGTGTATCTACGTGAAGCGACAGCAGCAGCGGTGACCTCTGAACGATATGCCAATAAATGTTAGGCGATGCAAACTGCATGCAAACACACTTAAGAAGCAATAGGTACTTAGTTGGAATGAAGTTGGTTGTTCGTACTTGGTACAATAGAAGTTTGTGAGGAAAGCAATCAATTTTGGTTCACGAATTAATTGAGTATTTTTCGTTTCGTTTATTGTTTCTCTATAACCAAACAAGAGCCTATTTATATTGCTTTCTAAAATGAAACAAAACAAAAGAAAAAAAAAAAACATCTCCTATATGAGGGCTTCCCCACAATACTTCAAACAGCAACAAAAAGCAAAAGTTCAAATTTTTGTATGAAAAAATTTTATGTAATCTAGACTGTATGTGTAGTAAACTTATTTATTTTATATACAGACATGCGCTATATTCTTATACATACACACACACACATACAAAATAAAATAAAAAAGAAGCAAATTTTTAGATTTAATTGACTCTAATCTTGAGACTTGAGGAGAAATGTAATTTAAAAGCATAAACCTATTGTAGTGTTAAGCTATGAACAAAAAACTAGAATTTATTGCATTACTTTCCTTATAATATAAGGTGAAAGAAAATCGTGATTTAACAAAAAACAAAAAACAAAAAAAAAAATACAAGATTATGAAGTAAAAAAAGAACAGTGTAGTAATCAATATTCTAAATTTCACTAATTGCATTGAACGACGATGAGCATCATCAATGAATGAATAAATGCATAGACATACACACATACACAGACAGAGACACATATACGCTTTAATAGTTTCATTTTCCATCGAAATCGATATATATTTGTATTTATAAATAGTACAATATGTGTACTAATGTATAATGTAATAATTATTAAGTTCATCAGAAAGCATTTCTTTAAGAATATTTTATATATATATACATATATAGAGCAAATGTGTAGTATATATTGTTATTACATAAAAAAAAATAATAATAATAATAAAACAACCCACACTAACTTATTTCAAATATGTAATATTTAGTAGTAATTTACTTCATATCAAAAATGTGCATTATAAAATGCATTTATATTAAGAGCTCTATTTTATTAATATTAATATTACTATTATTATTATTTTTATTACTGCTGTTTATATACAAAACAAAGAAGAAATTAATTTTTACGTTGGCATAATGAAGTTTTATATACAATACATATTTCTTAATTTGTGCTATTGAATATTATATTATTAACGTACTATTAATAGAATATAATTAGAATTATTAATAATTATAATTATTATCATCATCATCAAAATGATACATCTAATACCTATTACCTATATATATATATATATATATATATATCCCTGTTGCTGCTTCCATTGGCATAACTCTTTTTTTAGACGATTTTGAATTTTTGAAATGAAGATAGTCTTCCCTATTCCTATTTGTCATACATGCATAGTTTTCAATGAAAAATTTGTTTTCTTTGTTTTTTTTTTACTTACCCTACTTAAATTGAAATATCTACTTATTCTTTTTCTTGGTCTTTAAGCATTCCACATTAACTTGTTTGTTCCTTTGTTTTTAATTAAATATCCAATTTTTAGATTTATTTTGTGCTTATTATTATTATTTTTTTTTTCTTTTCCTTCGTGTATATAAATTTGTTTACCCATTATTGAACAGTTTTTTTTTTAATTTCTTTTTAAATGTATTTTATACATTACATGTACATGTAAAAACTTTAAATTAGTATTTTCGTATTAATAAGTTTTTCTAATGTTTAAGTTTATAATTTGGTACAAAATTTTTTGAAATAAATCTTATTAAAAAAAAAACATCGCATGGGAAATATACTCAATACTTATTTTGTCAGGTGAGACTCGTAATTTTTTTCGAGCAACAAAAACAATGTCATATGCAATGTGATATTCACGATATAGTTGAACGCATTAATTTGCTTGCTCATTTTTTGTTTGCTTCAAACCATGAAATAATCTGAGAGTGGATTTATTAAATCCAAATTCCATCGTTTGTATTTAACAAATTCTCTTTTGGATGAAGTAATAGCCTAGACAGACGGCAGCGTTAATTTGGATTAACAGCGCACTTAATCCGAATAAAATACTAACTTGACATACGGTAGTATTGCGGATTAACTAAAAGGCTGATTGCTGTTTTATTAGGTCTGCTCACTTACATTACTATCACTATCAATTTATGCCATCTGTCACTCTCGATATGAGAAAATTTACAAGAAGTACGTGAACTGAAAACTATCAGAAACTTGTAAATTGTAATTGACTACTGGATTTATTTGTTGCCATCGAAAATTCTTAATCCTGATTAACACTGCTGTCAATCAGGGCTATAAGAGAAAATCCAAATACTTTCGATTACTCCACTCGACAATTTTTCCCTCTTTTGCAAGTACCTCAAAAAAGTAATTTTTTTTAGACTCATCTTGAGTTGCTGGTTATATAAATTCTCCAAAAGTTTATATTTTTCCCTTTTTGGACAATTACTCATTTTGGGTTGTTCCATTGACATGAAACAATAATTATTTCATATATTAAGCCCGAAAGTATGTTATAAAGTTATGACGCTGAAACTGAGTGTACACGATTAAATTTTGCCAATAACTAGACGAGCTCGAAAATGGTCGGGATCGATTGAAAACCAAGTCACACATTGCATTGAAGGTGGGCGAGATTTTCATCCAATTCATACTTACTAAATTGCAGTACGATAGCTTTATATTTATATGAACATATCCAAACAAGTTTGTTTCATCGCATATAACTCAGTCAAATTGTATCCAATTGACACAGGCTCCACATTGTAGGAAAGAACAAACATTTTCGAGATTTAACTAAAAAAGTGTAAAAAATCTCGTTTTTCACCAATATCTCGAAAACCCTTCTTGGAATAAATGAGCGATGGCAAGTTTCTTTATGTCACTTGACGTCACATTATCTGCCAGTAGAGAAATAATCGCTGGGGAAGAGTTACAATAGCGCTACAAACAGGTTGTCACCAATGGGACAGATTTGTTGTTGTTCCATATACAAAATGAAATGAACACTATGGATGAAATTTGCGCCTATACAAGAGCAGGAAATAACGTAAAAATTCAATGTTGTGTATTTTAATAATAAAGTTTGGTTATGGTATGCTCTCTCTGTCGTTTTTTACTCTACATTAAACTTCTTTTTTGATTTCAGTTTGTTTTCTGTGTGTGTGCTTTATCAAGAGACAATGCTGATGTGCCATAGCCCTTATAAAACAGCTGATAATATTTACATTCGAAATAAAATCCAATTGCTCTAAAATATGGACACATGTTACAACAACTACAATATCTCTAAAACTTTGCACATCATATGAGACAAAGGCTCCCCAAAAAAGGTCATCACAGTAGAAAAGCTACTTCACTTGTCTATTCTTTCATTTTAGTAATATTGTTTATATATGATAATCGTAAACATACGAATAATATAAAAAGTAAAAACAAATACAAAATACATACAAAAAACTGCAGTTGTAATATTACTACCTGTTTGAATGCGCCTTGTATGAGACCATACAATATAATTGTATTGATTATTTTGTAGTACGATTGATTATCTTATTTTCCGCCAACAAAAACAGATAATTTTTAGTACAATACATATTTTTAGCGCAATCGCAAGTTGTTACATTTTTCTTTACTTATCAATATATGCAGTTGCAATGATATCATTAAGTGTGCTTTCATGTAAGCAAGTGTATTAAATGTTCAGAATTTTATGTAGCCCATATAGCATATTGTTGTTTCCTTTGTGTAACAAATATACATACATATGTGCAGTGTGGTGTGGGTGACGGTTTTAAATAGTCCAGTTTATGTTTAGCGGTATGCGCTATCGCTATATAAAAAAAGGCGTCAAATATAGTTAGTGGTAGTTAACACCAACACCACCACCACCAACAACCTCATTCTTTTTCACTGCCCTGAAGCAAGGTAGTAGATTTGTTTCAAACAAACAAAGTCATTGACCCGGAAAAATTATTGAGGTGGAAGAGTAAAGCGCACATACGAGTATAGCACACACACAAAATAACAAAAAAAAATGGAATTCGCTGATCTTATTAAAACACCAAAGTTGGACGGTGTTTATCTGCATACACCTATGCAAGCAACAGTTGAAGGTACCCTCTGTATTACCGGCCACCACCTGCTGTTGAGTGCGCGTCAGGAAAACAGTCAAGAGCTTTGGGTAAGCATGAAAGTGGAAGGGAGATAATACCATCATTATTGTTATGAATTAGCGAGCACATGTAAAAAATAAAAAGATATCAAATATCAGAAATGCAGTGATTGGAAAAATGCTTGATTCATTACAGCTCCTGCATAAAAATATTGATTTTGTGGAGAAGAAACCATGTCTAGTACAAAACGTTGTGGTTGGTGGCACTATAACACTCAAGTGTAAAGATTTGCGAATTATTTCACTGGAAATCAAATTTGACAAAGAGTACTTGAATGTAGCTGCTTCTTTGGAAGCTCTCAGTATGCTGCACAACACAGAATTGGAGTATCCCTTCTTTTATAGACCGATGTATACAATTCTCGAAGATGGTTACACCATGTTTCGGTAAGTAGAATCGAATTGTTTCATATAGACAAAAATTTACACTTTTTCTTTGTTTCAGACCGGAATTGGAATTTGCCAAACTAATTTCTGGCGGTGCTTGCAATAGTCTTAGTAGTAGTAATACTGAAGGTATCGGCTGTGAATGGCGTATAACAAATGTGAATAAAGACTTTAGTGTATGTCCAACCTATGGTACAATACTTATCGTACCGAAATCGATAACCGATGAAGAAATTAAACAATCGGCTGCATTTAGAGACGGTGGTCGATTTCCCGTACTTAGTTATAGACATGAAAATGGGGTAAGAACGTTGCGCAGCTTTTTAAATTTAATGTCCAACCATAACGGTATCAATCATCAGGCAACACTTTTACGTAGCGCCCAACCTGTAACGATTCAGGGTATTAAACGTTGTCGTGCTGATGAGAATATATTAAATGTCATACTGGGACGTAGTCGAAAAGGTTTTATTGTCGATACATGGGGTAAAGGCAAATCGAATACAGAAACTGATCAACACTACTCACAATGGAAAAAGGTTAATCGCTCAATTGGAAACGTATCATCACCATCGTCAATTCTTGATAGTTTTGCCAAATTAATAGAAGGTGCTTTTTATACTACATACTGAATATTTAAAATAATACTAACGAATAGCTACTGTACTACTACGTTTAGCCTGCAATGATATCAATTGTTCTGCCGATAAATGGTTATCACGCCTCGAAGGCAGTGGTTGGCTTAGTTTAGTATTGAATTCATTGAATGCAGCCTGCGTCGTAGCACAATGTCTCGATCAGGAAGGCAGTCCAGTTCTCGTACACGGTGCTAAGGGTTTAGATTCTACACTCATTGTAACATCATTGGTGCAAATAATACTAAATCCAGATTGTCGTACTGTTCGTGGGTAAGTCAGAACGTCAAAACAAATGTAGATATGGATATGATTTTTAAGAATGGTACATCTTTTCATTGCTAGAATACAAGCACTCATTGAACGAGAATGGATACAAGCTGGTCATCCGTTTACGACACGTCATCGTTATTCGTGTTATTCACCATCACAGGCGCGTACCAAGAATGCGGGCTCGACATTTGTGCTCTTTTTGGACTGCGTTCACCAGTTGTATACGCAATTTCCTTGCAGTTTCGAATTCAATACACAAATGCTAATACTCCTCTTCGAGCATAGTTATTTTTCACATTATGGCACATTTTTATGCGATTCAGAACGTGAACGCAGCCAATTGTATGTACACACACGTACCACAAGCTTATGGTCGTACCTGAATCGTCCGGATGTGTTGAAAACTTTACTAAATCCCCTGTATGAACCGAATTCAAATGTTATTTGGCCATCAGTTGCACCAATTAGTTTGGAATTATGGGATGGTATGCGTGTTGATTCAAACATCAAGTTAAAATTGATATTTTCAAATTCAAAACGTTACACACAAATATTTATTACAGAATTATATTTACGTTGGATTATTGATCAAAAGAATCTCTCGAATAGAATGGCACAAATTCAGGAGCTGATAACACAAGAAAAAGAGTTACGCTCTCAGGTAAGTGTCGATTTTCACATTTTTGCACAAGTTAACGGCTGAAATTTCATAAAAATGAAATCATCGCATGAAATTAATATTTTCATAGTATTTGGTTTGGTTTGGTTTGCGTCTTTGCTTATGTAGTACTTTTCTACTCTACAATAATCTTATTATTATCTTGATCGTACAGGCTTTAAAACTACGCAAACAAGCTACGGATTTATGTCAGGAAATGTTGGACTTGATAAATGCTGAAATATGAAATAAAACAGACTTGCTCTCTCTCTCTCTCTCTCTCTCTCTCTATATATATATATATATATATATATATATATATATATATATATATATATATATATATATATATATATATATATATATATATATATATATATATAGTCTTATTCACATGCTCTCAAACTACTCCGTCACATATACAAGAAGCTCTTTTTTGTTTTTAATGATAATATTCTTAATCGTATGAACTTTCCTAAAGTGGCAATGTGCAAAATGTGTCAATTTTTTAGGCATTTACACAAAAATTTTAATTTGTAAAAAAAAAACAAAAATATTTTAGAACATAATTTTTACTATACGATAATATACTTGAAAATTTTATATGAAATAATAATGTTAGTTGTCTGACGTGAAACAACAATTATTGCCACATGGAATTTAAAATCAACACATAAATATTGTTCCGAAAATTTCATACAAGTATCTATGTAACAAATTTAATAAAATTGATCTTTTTATCAACTATTAGTTGTAAAATCTGCCTTCTTAGATATACAAATATTATAAATATGTAAATTTAGTGAATAAAAATCATGTAAAAATAAATAATAATTGTATAATACTATGTATAAAATAATAAATTATGTGAAAGGAAGTATGATTCGTTAGATATATTCAAACATCTGCTCACATTATTATTTGAAAACAAACAAAAAAAAAAAATGTATTGTAATTTTATAATTTTAATTGAATCAATTTGAATAAAATATTCTTTCTACATTTTGAATTAAATGGCTACAAACTTATAACTTGTGTAAACCAAAATTTAGACACTAGAGAACCCCGCCGCTTATAATAGAAAAAACAAAACCAAATTTTAGTTTCTTGTGTCTTCAACGACTTTATAGAAAAAACTTGTATTTTTTTTAACTATCAGTTTTAATTGAATTTACTATTGAAATATATGTTATACAATCGACTAATACGCATAGTCTTACACAAGTAATGAAGAAGAAATTCTGTAAAAAATGTGTAAAAGTAAACAATATATAAAACGGCCTGTGGTTTATATGTGTTGAAGATAGTTGCTAAATAGTAGTGAGGATGAGTGCATGTGTATGCGTTTCTAATGTCCATCATCTTCCAGGAAGAAGAATTGACCACAACGTTTCTGATCAGTGTCCTGCAAACGAAATAATGATATCATTTAAATATGATCATATACATATTCGTAATCGAATAAATATCTACCTTAACAGAATTATTTTTATTGATACGCGGTCTAAAGTTATTAGGATCTCTTCGGAAGGTAATGCCCAATAATTCCAAGAAACGATTCATGCCATTTAGAAGAGATTGTGGTGAAAATGCAGTTGTCTTTATGGAGGGCTGTCCTTCTAATACGATAACGCGATCAGCCAAATAGGTTGCCATAATGAAATCGTGTTCAACAACAAAGCCAGTTTTTTTTGCATGTAAAATATAACTGAAAGCATATTAAATGTAGATTTGTTTAAGAAAAAAAAATACTATTCCAACGCTTGCACATACCGTTTAATGACTTTAGCAGCAACTAGACGTTGTTCTGAATCCAAATAGGCAGACGGTTCATCTATCAAATACACATCAGCTGGTTTTCCCAAACACAGCACCAAGGCAACACGTTGCAATTCACCACCAGATAGATTTTGCACTTCTTGATCCATGATTTCTTCGATTTTCATCGGTTTCATAACATCCGCTATGAATTGTGGATGTACATAGGCGTCACGTATCTTATCGTGCAATAAATGGCGCACATGATTTTGATATTTGGGAGATATCTTTTGCGGCTTGTAGGAAATATTCAACATTGGCAGTTCAGTGCCACCATCTGGTTGTAAATTACCGGCCAGCATGCGAATAAATGTAGTTTTGCCTGTACCGTTCTCGCCAAGCAATACCAAAATTTCCGAATCACTAAAATGACCTTCCTCAACGTTGAGTGTGAATTTACCAAGCGTTTTTGACATACTCGGATACACATAATGGTTCATTCGTTTCACTTCCTCTTCAGTAGCAGATTCGGAAACCTGAAAAATTCATCATTTGTGTGATTTGTTGATATGCAAAAAATGATCGAATTGATTGTTCCTCACCTTAAATGTTAATGATTCTGTTCGGAAACGCATATTTTCTGTTGGCACAAAACCATCTAAGAATATGTTGATACCTTCGCGCACAGAGAAGGGCATAGTGACAACACCATAACAGCCTGGCACACCATACAAACAGCAAATGAAATCGGATAGATAATCCAATACGGACAAATCGTGCTCAACGACTATGATGAATCTGAAATAGATTTAGAATATTTAGCAACAAAAAATACTATAATAGCTATTGTAAAAATACTTTGTTGGATGTAATAAATGACGAATCGTTAGAGCAGCATTTAAACGCTGCTTTACATCCAGATATGAAGATGGCTCATCAAACATGAAAATATCACCATCCTGAATGCAAACCATTGCAATTGCAAAGCGCTGCAATTCTCCACCAGATAATTGAGCAATATCTCGATCTCGTATATTCAAAAGATCAAGCATTTGGCAGATTGTATCTTGATTCTGACGTTCGCCCTTTTTGTCCAGCAACTCGGCGACTGAACCGCGTACGGCTTTAGGAATTTGATCCACATATTGCGGTTTCACCAGAGCCTTTAAATTATCTTCGAGAATTTTCGTAAAATAATTTTGCAATTCAGAACCACGGAAATATGCCAGAATTTCAGTCCAATCTGGTGGATCCGTATATCTGCCCAAGTTTGGTTTTTGCTTGCCGGCGAGAATTTTTAAAGCTGTCGATTTACCGATACCATTTTGACCAACCAGTCCAAGTACTTCACCCGGACGTGGTATTGGCAGTCGATGCAATTTAAACGAATTTTTTCCATATCGATGTGTTGTATGCTTTTCCAGGTTACTTGGGACATTGATGATGGTAATGGCTTCAAAGGGGCATTTCTTTAAGAATTTATATTTATTTTAATGAAAATCACTTTAATAATTTTCTTCAATTTAACTTACTTTCACACAAATACCACAGCCAATACATAATTCCTCCGACAAAGAAGCGATTTTAGACGTTGGTGATACTTCTATACAAAGTTTGCCCATACGCACAACTGGACAAGATTTCTTACACTCTTGGCGACATCGTTTCGGCTTGCATTTGTCATCGCTTACAATGGCAATACGCGTTTGTTTGTCCGTCTCCTCACTTTCCTTTTTTCTCGACATACTGCCTCTATTGAATCCACATATGTTTATAGAATGCAAGCAAAAAAAGAGACACGTTTTAATCACATCGATACAAAAATTCCATTCAAAGTTTTAATTGCATTTAAATACATATGTAGTAGGTAATTGACAACAAAGCAATTATAATATGTCACGTTCAATCAGACTAGACAATGCGTGGACAAGGCACAATATTACAATATATAACCTCAACTTTATACCAAATATCTTCAATATTTGGCTTAATAATTTATTGAAATCTTATTCATTTTCATTAGAATATACTTCAATCTTAATGAAAATTAAATTATATATGTTTATTATCTTGTTACCTACGAAATTAAAAATTTCTTAAAATCTTTCAGGCGAATACTGCTCGCCTTGAATTTGAAAAGAAAGTGTCAAAAGACATTTGCATTTATGACAACTCGCAAAAGGTTGTAGCAAAGGAGAATGAGAAAAACAGGGACAATTAAATTTTTAGCTTTCTTCCTATTTCAATTGAAACCGACCTTTCCTTCGAGATCATTTTCAAATGCGCGTTCCAGTATTTGTAAAACAAGCAAGTAGCAGTGGGAAGAAATAATAATTTTATTTCTCGTCTTACGGAAATGTTCTAACCTTTAAATTTCAATAAAAATGGTTTCAATATAAAACAAATAGACGTTATGTGTTTGTGAAAATAAATCAGAAATTCGAGAGACTTATGTTGAAGAAACTTACAACTCTCGATTTTCAATATAAAATATTTTCTAAAAAAATTTGGTTAGACTAAAAAAAATACTATTACAGAGGAGCAAAGGAGGAAAAAAGTACGAGAGCGAAAATGGGCAACAAAAAATTCAACAAATTTTACCCAAAATGGAACGTTTATCACTTTTTCTTCACAAATATCTTTTGTAGTGGCAAAAGACAAGCAATTTTTCTATTGATCCGTTTACGTGTGTAGATAATGCTTACGTTGCACTTTTAAATATAGAACAAAAATACCACAATCAAATGCTTTGGTATTCAAATCCATACTTCCCTAGAGTATCATTTTTGATACTATGTATCAGTAACTACAATTGCTCCTGTCTCGCATAACACCCGAATCATTGCCAAAAGTTCAAAATGTGTTTAGAATGTCTAAATAAAAAATAATACATCTTCGAATTTATAATTGGAATTTAAATATTTTTTTCTTTAATTTTTCCTTCATAGCGAATTGGTGACTGATTTGGAACAGGGAATTAAGATTAAACGATACTACATATATTTCTGAATTATGGAAATGGAGGCGCAACTAGTCACTTAATCTTGAATGTACTTTGTTCTTTGTATGTCGGAGAAAAGAAAAACAATGAGTAGGCGCGTTTTACATAAATTTCTAGTAAATTTTAATTCAAATTCTCGATTTATTTTCACAAATTTAAAATGAAAAGTCTTGATTTTTTCTTGAAAGAGAAATGATATGAATCCCTCATGATCTTATCACTATCAAATTTTTTGAAACACTTCTTTGGTAATTTTTGCGAAATGTGTGATATTGCGTTGAGTATCATTAAATCCATTGTATTCTATACTCAGAGCTGGCTGCTCTGGAAACTATAAAATGTCAAATGAACATGATGACGTTCAAATAATTGGTCAGACGATTGACATTGAAGCAAAACACGTATAGGTTTCGGTGATTGATATACAAAAATTACTTTTAAAAAATGGTCGAAGAAACAAATTCTTCCGAAAATGTTGAAAAAACTGAAACCGATGTAGCGGCAGTTCAAGTGTTTAGTGTAGAAGGTATCCTTCCGAAAATTCGACTTTACATATTTGCATACCTTAACCTTAAAAAAAAAATATATAGCACTTCACTTTCACTTTGTTGTATTTCTTGACATGTACAAATTGGTTTTAATTGTTTCAATTTATCCAAAATACAGTACTTCATATGATAAAAGAAGCCCAGCAACAGCATGGTCTTCGACATGGTGACTATCAACGTTATCGGGGCTATTGCACACGGCGTATACGCCGTCTACGAAAAGCATTAAAGTTTCCACAAGGAGACAAGCGCCACTTTAAGCGACGAGATGTAACCATTGCTCAGTTGGCGGGCAAAAAAGCAGATGAACGCTTTTTCCATATACCATTAATTTCAGCAGAAAGAGCTTGGGCACATGCAATGCAATTGAAACAAGAATCAAATACAGAGCCGCGTAAACGTTTTCACTTGGTTAGCAAATTGAGGAAAGCTTGTGTTTATGCGTTGCAATTGCAAGAATTGTGTAATGTAAGTAGGTGACCATGTATTTAATATACATTAATTTGAATTGTTGAATTACCCATAGAACGATGTGTTTGATGCACGTACCAAATTGGAGTGTGAAGCCTATGTGGCATGGATGCACGGCACATTGCACTTTGAGCTACAACTGTGGAAGACAGCCGGTGAACATTTAAAACGGGCCCAAGTTGTTTATGAAAACTTGGCCAAAGCCTTACCCGAAGATGACCAAGAACTTTATCGTGCCAAAGTTAACGAGTTCACACCTAATTTACGCTATTGCGCTTACAATATAAGTGGTGGTGCCGGTGGTAAAAACATGGACGATTTACTTGAGATGCATGCACAAGGTTTGCTCGAAAATCTCGATGTGCTAGTTAATCAAACAAAAACAGAAAGCAGCGAAGGACTGCACACTGTCGAATGGCGTAATCGTAAGGTTGTTGTGCGTCCGGAAAAAGTTCGTCTATTTCTGCTTAGTGCTCAAGAGTTGGATAAGAGTTTAGAGAAAACATCAAAACTGGATGCAAAGATCGAATTAATCGAGCGTATTCTAATGGATTGTAAAGATGCTATTCAAGCTGTTAAGGATGAAATTAAACAGGATCCAAAATTACGCTCAATTACGACGGGTCAAACTGTATCCAGTATGCAATATTTATTAGCGTATCTTTCATATATTCGTCATAGTCGTACACTACAGCGTAACTTGTGTCTGGTTGAACAAGTAAGTGGTGAATGTTAACTTTATTCGTACTTCTAAGCTCTTAATTCGTTTTCGTATTCTTTTTTCATCAGGCAAAGAGTAACTACGATGATCCAAATCAAAAAACTCAAATTGTTGGCGATGGCAAACGTGTACGGTCTCAAGATTTGGCACGTCTCTATGAGATAATTTTGCAAAATGTTACCGAAATGCAGCAAATAGCTGGCATGGAAGAAGATACCACTTATCAGGCTGAGGTTGACAATTTGGCATTGACCTTTAAAGCATTCCGTTGCTATTACATTGCACTTACATTGATCGATATGAAAAAATGGAAGGAGGCTGTTGCTCTCTATGTGCGTTCATCTAATTATGCAACAGAAGCTCTGAAGGGCAAGGAAAATGCCGACTTTAAAATGGCAAAAGAATTAAAAGAGCTGGTATTGACAATTGACGGTTGTAAATATTCGGCACATGCATACAGTGTGCTAGAAGATGATACTAGCGATGCATCGTTTACATCGAAATCACAAAAGTCCACAAAGCCATTGTATGAACGTCTGTCACAGTATAAGGAAGATCAATCATTGCATACAAAAACTCCGAATGTATTCAAAATGCAACCAGAAATGGAAGCAATACCATGTAAACCACTTTTCTTTGATTTAGCTCTCAATTATGTTGAACTTCCACCACTCGATGATAAAATTCAATTGCCTGGCAAAAAAGGTGGTGCTTCTATATCTGGTTTCGTTAAGGGTTTTCTTGGTTGGGGTGGCAATAAGTAATATAAAATGCAGATTAAATATATATATATATACGGCTTAGTAAATTGTAAACAATTGTGACAGTTTATTACATAACAATAATTTTGTTTTCTACAATTACATAATTTGTTCTTATTTTTTTTTTTTTTGTATTTAAAATGGTAAAACACAATCTTTCCATTATAACATATATTATTATAAAAGCATATGCAAACATGTACGTATTTTCTAAACTCGTAAACGAATAAAACATTGAAATACTTAATATCTAATTGCTTATTTTTGAGGACTTTTTTTTTTTTTTGAAAATTACTATTCCTTCAAAACCATATTAAAATAGCCGTTTTCATAGAACTCTAAGGCCAAATCTTTTATTCGATTATGATATTCCGGCGTCAATAGTTTCGTAATATTAATGTTAGAATCGCTTTTTTTCTGTTCACTAATTTCATCCAAATTTGGAATATTATGTGAATCGAAAGTGACTGCCGGAAGTATCCACATCGAAACCGCTAGGCCATAGTATATGTTTTTGTAGTAATCTTTGGCGAGATTGTATGTTGAAAATAGCATTCGAAGTGATGCCAATTGCTCTGGTTCGATATTTGTAATGTGTCTTTCTACATTAGCGAGCAGTGTTTCAGAATACATGGTAAGCAAGTGATTCATTTGTGTTTCACGCAATTCACGTCTCGTGCTGGTATAGATAAAGTGTAGTATATCGAATACTGGTGAAGCGTAGCGCATTGCTTGCAAGTCGAAAAACATAGCCTCGCATGGAGCGAATGATAAGGGTGTACCATCATCGCCTTCTATGGTCGCTAACTTAAACATAATATTGTTCATCCATAAATCACCATGACACATAACACTTAAATTCTCATTCGAATTATTAATATAACCACGCACCATGTCGAACAGACTGTCCCTAATGGTGGTAATCGCTTGTATTGATTTGGTTAAACAACCGTCTACATTAGATTGCTCCAAACTTTTAAGCGTATCGTCAATTGCCGAATTAAATATGGTAGTGAAAGCACTTTTCGCTTCATCGCAATACACTATTTCCTCGATTTGTTTGCGCTTCTCTTCAAAGAGTTCATTATTTAATTGTTTCGCTATTACAGATGCCGCATGTAAATTGGCCAATTCCTATAAATAATTAATGTAGGTACATTTGGTTATTTGTCCATTAATGCTTACCTTTAAAACTAATTCACATGTATCGAGATTTATACCATATATACGATTTTCCAATATAAAGCCCGACTGTTTTAGATCCTCCAGCATAACAATTTCACCATACTTATCTTCACCAGCAAAATAGCACTTGGGAAAAAATGGCTCGCTAAGGTATTGAGTCAGAAACGGCACAACATGTTTATAAGCATTGATTTCATTCTGGAATGCCTCATTGCAGCGGTACAGTGCTCGACGAGAAATTCCCTCAATTTGTCGTTTGATTATTATTGAGAATTGATATGAAGCTGAAAATGAGCAAAATCGACTAAGTATTATTTTTTAACACCGTGTGCATAGGGTTTCAATTGAAAGCATTTTATATTCATGTTAATTTTTGCAATACAAATCTTGAGAACCTACGAAATTGAAAGAAAAATAATAAAAATAAAAGAACTAATTTTTAAGACAAAATTAAAATCCATTTTAAATTTAGTATCGACTAATTTAACATATTTCAGATATAAAAATCTTAATTTTGAATATATCTATATGGGCCAAGGTACTTGTAATAATGGACGAATACTCATCATTTGTTATAGATCGAAACAAAAAATAATAAAGCATCAGAAATTAAATGGTCGTAACTATAGTCCAAATTAAGATCCATTTTAAATGTAGTATCATCTTTTTTGACATATTTCCCATACCAAAAATATGTCTAAATTCCGATACTAAATTTGAGATAATCTTAATTTTGTTTACAACTATGGTTCAGAATGCTAGAACTATAGAACTTATGATAACGCGTTTATTATCATAATTTTGAATGCATTTTTTCTAGCCGCACCATGTCAAATTGCTGGAAAGAATAGGTCTAAAAAAACCGCAGTTCAACAAATCAAAAGTAGAGTATCCGGCGGTAAAGTCCGATTTCCACCATTACGCTCAGATTATTTTCTAACATCCAAAAATTCATTTTTCGGCAGTTTTTGAAGAGGTTCTTGAGATTATTAAATAACTTTGGGGTCTCGTTTTTTTTTTTTATTTTTGTTTTTTAGCTACTGGTCTACTGTTGCATATTCATTGTGTGATTTTCTGAAAAATTATTTTTTTTTCTCTTTTTGATTCTTCCAAATTCTCATTTTGCATCGAAAACAATAAGAACTAAGAAGTTATTATGGGAAAATTTTCTGAAAGACTTTACAACAGAGCTCGGAAGTTGCGGCGTTTGGAATCGACTAATATTCACAGCTGATCCCTGACAATGCTGATGAAATTCAACAAACAGCGCAGGAAGAAAAACTGGGTTTATGGGTTCGTCGGAGCCTATATTTGATGCTATATTAAAAAGGAAATAACTTTTATTTTTTCTCAGTTTGTTTAGAAATAAACTTTTTAAAATTTGTTCTCAATTTTTTAATGATAAAAAAGTGTTTGTAGGTAAAATTTGTCGCTGGTCTCATTTTATATTATAATTACGAAACGTTTACTTAGACATACAATCTTACTTCGCTATACGGCCTAGATACGTCCCTTAAACGTTGCGCGTAAAACAAAAAAACCTACATCGAATCAAGTATTTTCGACATTACCATAATTCATTCGACATTTTTGCAGTTCACAGGTCTAACAGCACAACATTTGGGTGACATAACGAAACATTGTGATCTATAAATAGAAAAATGTCATAACAAAAAGGCCGTTATATGGAAATGCCATATAAAGCGTGACTGTATAGCGAGGTATTTGTGTATTTTAAAAAAAATATTTATCCGGAAATGTTGCCCTAACGCACTAGAACCTGGAAAAGAACTAGTAAAATTTAAAAAATAGATTTAAGCGTTTACCATAAATTTTTATGCCATATTTTATGTACTTATTCGCCTATTAAACATGCCGGTATAGCATATTACATGCAATCTGCTTGTAGGTAAACAATTGGAGAGCTTTTTATGCTTATGAAATACATATTGAATACATTTGTAAATGTAGTAGTATATTTAGTAGTAGTGGTAATAGTACATACTACTAGAACGACAGCTGTTATTTGTTTACATCATTTTTTGGATGCACCATGAAATCGAATAAAATTTTTATGAATGAAACTAGTGTGTGCGCGCGTAATGATGACCTTTAAGGCACATGCATGTGCATCTGTGCATTAGTATATATAGCTTGAATGCATGCAAGTGCATACATATGTTTATAATTGAAGGTCATTGCAAATATATAAACAAAAAAGAATATAATAGAGAGTAGAAGTAGAATTCTAAACATTGCGACGCCGCGATAGTTATGACAATTATAAAAGAAAAAATACAAAAAAAAAAAACAAATGAAAAATCGATTTTACTTATTTTCTCCTACTCCATTGCAGAGTGAAAATTCGTCATATCGTCTATAGTATACATATATGTATGTACTTTAGAGCGCTTTATGTTCGATGACAGTGCCAATTTGATAAGAACTCCTAGAAATCACTCTACTCTATGCGAAGCAAGTGAGTATAAATTATGGAAATTAAAAAATAATTAGCTTCTCATTTTAAAGATTTATTCATGGTGTCCTTTCCTTTGCCATTTTGGAGTTGGTTTTACGGAATTTTCATGAAAATTTTAATTAATTTCGCTATATAACATCTGTCCTGTGTTTTAAGTAATTTATCAATTATTTTTCTATTTATTTGAAATTATTTAACACTTTCAAGTCAATGCCCATCAGCATCAGAGCGTTGAATTTTATTTTATACATACTCCAGAGATCACTAAAATGTCGGAAAAAAAAAACACACACATCATGCAGAATAAAAATTAACGTTTCCATATACACATAATACAATTTCTAGAAGTTTTTTTCTTTTTAATAAATTCATCGAGCCATCGCTAGTTTTAAATTGGTACACCAGTACCTAAGTTTTTCTCCATAAATCGCTCTAATGCACACACATATGTACATACAATTCAATATGCATTACCTGTTCTATAATCATCCTCGTCTTCACAGTCACTGATGACTATGCGCTTTACCACGGACATATAATTATCGCCTTTATTACTACCTGACATACATTTAATACTTTTCACTTCAAACGGTACAATATTATGGGTTTGAATTAGCATTTTAAAATTTTCTTCATCCTCTTCATATTTATTTTCATATTTAATCAATTTAGTCTTTCTACATTCCTCCTCTTCATTATTATCCTGTGCACGATCATCACTTTTGTCATCATGTTCATCCATTGCCAGAAACAAAATCTGCAAGTAATCTGGAGCTACAGCCTTCTATTTGTTGGATATATGATATTAAAATAGGTTAGGTTAGTTTAGCACTATTTACAGTAACAGCAAACTCTGTGGTCGGCGCTTAACTGCGCTTAACTGAATCTTGTGAATATTTGTGAAAACTCACAACAGTACTTGCTGAATATGTGCAATTTTTTGGTGTTTTGTAATTACTAGTTCTTTAATATTACACAGAATAAATAGAACTCTTTTGTTGTTGTTCAATTCATTTTGCTCTATTAACATAGTTTTATATTCATTGCATATGCATTTTGATGTTTTTCGTTTTTCTTTTTTCTTTTTTATTTGATATAAACAAATAGTTTATTAATATTACATTTAATTTCTTTTTATTTTATATTTATTTTTTTTTTTTTACATACGATTTATATATTCCATTTACAGTTAGATCATTATTATTTCATAATTCTTCATCTTCTTCTTATGAATTATTGTGAATTATCGTTATGATCATTATTATTATGAAAATTAAAAGTTCTATTTAGCTCTACTCATGTGAGCATTTTATAGCCACAAAAGCTAAATGACAACTAAATAGTACATGTTGCACATTCATTGCAACCCATATCTGAGCACTAATAAAAATTAAGCATATACAATGTCTATTATTGTTGTTTGTTTGTTTTTATTTTTTTTTAATATTTTTTTTATTTTTATAAAATGCATTTTTCGATCAAATAATCTGGCATATGGATACATAATAATAGCCGGTAAATTAAATATGTATCAACATATAACACATAACATATGAATGTGCATTAAACCGACTTATGTACTATAACAAATTATATTTGCTCATATTGTCCCACTGTATATATGTATACGCTATATCATTAATATTCTTCCTTAAAGTTGCAATGACAGAATTTGAAAGAAGTTGGTCAAATAAGAACAGCGATTATGGTATCGATCCGAAAAGCACAGAAATTGATTTCCATTCGCCCACCTCTATTGCAGCGTGATTTTATTCTAACATCTATCTAATCGATGGCTCAGTGGTTAGTATCGACAAGATTTTTCTTTCGAATGGTACCCACCTATCGGCAAGCGATTGGCAATTCTTCCGGCAGTAATAATTTGTCATGGAAATGCTTCTAAAAGAACTCTGCGACAAAGCTCAGAAAAAGTGATGTCACAAGAGTTCTACCGTTCGGAACCGACTAAAATAAGTAGGTCCGTTCTGATATTGTCCTAAATTTTGCGGTTATGGTATTGGTATGGCGGTTTAAACATAAAACAAATCAAATTTATACTTCCGAATTCCCGTTCCATTAAAAAAAAAGTGATCTCATTAATGGATAAATTTGGGCATCCACTGTGTTATTATTATTGGCAATTCTTCCGGCAGTAACAATTTACCATGGAATAGCTACTAAAAGAACTCTGTGACAAAGCTCAGAAGAAGTGATGTCACAAGAGTTCTGCCGTTCGGAACCGGTTAAAATAAGTAGGTCCTTTCTAATACTGTCCTAAATTTTGCGGTTATAGTATGGGCATGGCTACAAATGATCTTGTTTGGTCTCAGTGCCCGTAACACTTGTTTTTGGCCCCCAGAGGTATCACCTATAGGGTTCATATCCTCTAACAGACGTTGGTCTGGTTTTGCGTGGTCAACTTGATTTTAATGAAATTAGGTCGCTGATCTCAATTCTCGAAATTCTTAGAGACAGGCTCTAACTACTATACTTTCGCATTAAATATTGAATTTTACCTTTTTTTTTGTAGAATGAGATGAGTATTAATGATAAGTTTTTGTATTAAAAATTTCACTATTTCGTGAATTTACAGCTCGAAAATTATAAGATCTACATACGTCTAATCAATTGTTTGAATGGTACTAAAAGGAATAGCATTTTCATGTAAAACAGGACTCTATTAGGTCATGAAAGTCAACTGTCAACCGCAAGGAACTGCGAGGCGTCCTAATATACTTATGCATATTAAAAAAAAAAATAATCACAACCAGAAGTAATTGGAAAGCTGATATACTATATCATATTAGCAATAATTTACACATACGTACATACATATGTATATACATTCATATGCATTTTTATTGACAGTTTAAGGTAAGCTAGTCTTGCATGCATGCATCTTACATCAAGAAATATAAAATCAACAGTCAATTAGGAAGAGAAGATTTCAATATATCATACATATATTTATTGCAAGTACATATGCAATTTAATTAAAATAGTAAAGCAGCGAGACAGAGTGAGAGAGAAAGAGAGAGCGAGAGAGAGGGTTGTTGTGTGGCAGCGGGCGTAAATAGTTCTTGAAAGTTCCATGACCACATCATTAATTTATGGCTGCACTTGAAATACTCATTTGTTTATCCTTGAAATTCTCAAACGCACACGCATTGCACAGTTATTGCACTTGGCCAACTGAATTTTATTGCAGCTTTAAGCTCACCCAGTACAGTCGTCAATTGTGTGTATTTATTTATTAAACATGTACTGTTAGACGCGTATTACTTGATAATCAATATGTACGCATGCTGTTACCTGACATGAAATTCTAATATGTAATGCTGCAACGTATGTACATATTGCAATGCATTATTTATTATTCAATGTTACTGTGACAAGTTGTTGAATTTTATAAAATAACCTTAATTATCTGAAACTGAATGTTGTGACTGACTGACTATTGGTAAACGACTTTTGAGAATATTACGCTCACTTTTGTAAATATATGCATGCATTTGTACGAATACGAATAAAAAGACAGCAGCAAGCGATTGTGTTCTTTATTGCTCTCTCATAGTTTTTGACGTTTGAAATTGCATGCATTCACATATCCTATATGGTATGAAAAATGAAAATGAAGTAACTACATACATCGAGTAGCGAGAGTGAGAGAAAGATTGTAATGATGTAAGTAATTGACTGACGTGTTCATTTAAATGTACATCGTGAATATGACACATACTATATGCTCACATATCGACCAATTTGCTGAGTTTATTGTGTCAGAAAATTATATTTTCCTCTCCTGTAAGATACCATAAATAGACTTTGTACGTAATATTTAAAAAATCAATGTCCAAATTAAAAACATACACATACGAGTACATACAATACTCAATATTCAATGTCACTAGGCGCACTACTTTCATTTTCATTCCATGAGAATGAAATTATTAATAAATGCAAAAAGAAGAATAAAAATAAAATAATAATAAAACAACAATAACATATTATCACACTTAAGAATGATTATAAAAAATTATCTAAGAAATTATCTATGAAAAAAATACAACTTTACTTTTATGATTTCGAGAAATATTAGGTAAATCTGGGCAACAATAGAGAAACAAAACACACGAATAGTTCGATTACTAAAAGGGGTCATGCAGATGTGCTGGTATGTGGATGCGGGAGTCTGCTTGGGGTCAAGAATTTTCGCGCGTCTGTGTATTTGCACATCTGCATTTTCTTTGCAGAGTCAGATTGTGCGCAATACAGCTGTAGCTTTATATACCAGGTGCTAGCCTCTATCTAACCAAGACCGCTAGTGCGTGACTCTCTCGCACAACCTGCTTGAGGTGACCCTGATAATTAACAGAACACTACGGATCTAGACCTGGAAGTCGATAAAATCTTTCCCCCAATGCAGGGTGTTATGCATTTTCGTGCCCACTGTATAGTTTGCAGCCGGCGGGCTATACTGGCTGTATTCTAACGAAGCCTCTCTGATACCTGGCCGCCTCAGGGAGTAATTGTAGAGTAATCCGCAGTATAGGGCTCTGCTTCGAACGACCTCCAAGTCCCTCCTAAAGAATTAGACCGCGATGCCTGATACGTCGGGTAAGCGGTTGTCTATGAATAATGGATACACACTCAAAAATTGCCTCGGCCAATTCCGAAAGCCTAAAGAGACCGCCCCTTGAGGGCTGGCCCACGTCCAAATCGGACAGCAGTGGGACTCGCCCCAAAATCACAACTCCTTCGGGAAGCGCAGAGCATACCAAAGTTAGGTTCCTCCGCTGTCCCTAAGGCGCCTATACGCAGGAGCACCCCAGATCTGGCCACCAAACCACTGGTATCGAAGAAATCAGTGAAAGTTAGCAAAGGGTCCATTACCACCATATGAAGACCCGTTGCTGCTAAGACACTCACAAAGGCTCCTGTTTCAGTAGCCACATCCCCTCTGGACTTAGTGCCATCAACATCAGCTGCTGCCTCTAATTTGGGGCAGTGATACCTTTAGGTGTTAATAATATTAGGTTAATGGCGTGTGTGTGGCGAGTTTCGAGCATCTGTAGTCTCAGCAAGAGTGCGGTGAACTCTGGCATCTAAGCCTAGTGATCGTATATATCACCACAGCAAATATGAGTAAAGCATTGAAATCGTGCCTAAATAGTAAGTTAATTTCGTGAAATAATTTGTTCGCTGAACGTTTCCCTCAAACAACTCCCGATGAGACAACTCCTTCTCAACATTTCCTACCTTGCAGTCTAGAAACGCAATAGTAGCAGAGTTTGCTTGGTGCCTTTTACAATAAGTTGGTCTTTCTGTGACCTCAGCGTAATGAATTTTGTGAAAAGATTTAAAGCAGCGTCCATATAAAAGTAAACTTAAATAACAAATGGAGCCGCTGGTCTGCCCAGATCTGTGCACTTTCGCTTATTGTTGTCTAGGGCATTTGGAAATGTATCCAAATATTGGCCGAAAAAAACTTGCTCCGCGACGTTACACATTCTTAGTTGTGCGGGTTTGTTAATAATCGAGATTTAGCATTTATGTGCACAGGAAATATGAGAAATTTACATTGTATTATTTTCAATATACTATTGTTTCATAAATATCAATTGTTGCATATACTGTATTCGTCCTAAATCTAGTTCCATAATTTATGTGTAAGGATGACAATGCTGCGGAGAATGTGCTCTGAACCTTCAATGTCCCTTTCACATAATCTACAGAAAACAGTGTCCGAAAAACCTAACATGAAGAGGTGATACCTCAGACTACAATGGCCTGTTGAGTAACCAAATATAATTCGCAAGTCTGTTCGGGTTAACGAAAATAGCTTATCTGATATTCCCTTAGCTAGATCCCGGCTACGAGTCCGGAGCCGAATGGGGCTGAAACTGGTAGTAGCTTCGGCTACGAGGTCTTAACAAAATACTTTAAATTTGGTACCACGTGCGATCAGGTTGGAATCCCTCCAATTTGATCGTTGGGAACGGCCCTTTGGGTAGGTTTTAGTGGTGGTTGTGGCAACCCAAAGAACACGCGGATAGAGTATTCCAAGTCATAAGGCGTGGGGTACTCGATGTGAAGTTGCATTACAATCAGATTTTGCCTCGATCCCTACCAAGGAGAGTAGTACGTCCATTCAACGTACCCCAATTGGTACCATAGGAACCTGGAGGTCCGCTTCTGATTTTCCAATCCTGCGGGGCGCTTATCAACGCTTCAATTTGATACATTACACTTTGTGCGTCGTGAGATAACGCCATACTGTCAGGTGGTCACGATAAACACTGCTAAATCGATTCCCTTAGCTAGAGTGAGGAATTACTTTGCTAGTCGCTGACCGGCGCTGTTAAGCCAGTGAGCGGCAAATTTCTATTCTATTTGTAAGATCACAGAATGTCTTAGGAGCAACTAAGGGCATGTCTCCTCTTCGTTTGGCATTTCATTTATGTCCTTCGTGTCCAGGAACCCATTCCTAGTATATTAAGAAGGTTTTGACAGTTGTCAATTATATACTAAGAGTATACCAAAATAAAAAGCGAAGAAGATGATCAATTCCAAAGCTTATCAGATTTCAATGATTCTTTTTTTGTTGGATAGGAAATATTTCATATTCAAAGATTTGATATACAATAACTGTCATCTGTCAAAAATCATGGTGTTGTTAATTTTATTTTATCTATTTTCATAATTTTTTACTTTGTTTTTCGACGGTTCATCGACACTGTATATGAGCTTCTAATTAAAAATTTTAAAATATGTACGAAATCAGCATTGAGCTAGCCTGCCGGTTCAATTACATAAATACGCAACATTGCTCTCAATCTCACAACAACAACAAAAAGAGATCTATCGTATCGTATCGTATTTATTCGAATTGAATATGCGATTTCAATTTCATTGACTATAAGTAGATGATCATTCATAGATTAAGCTATTCATTTACGAATTCCACATCGTTACTCATACTTGTGAATGCAGCAGCAGCACAAAACATATTTATACTATGTATATTTATGTAATTACATACTCGTACATAACTATTTCTTTGCGCGTGATGACATTCAACAAATTCAACATAAAAGATCGATACAGAGCAATTCTAACATTAGTTACAAATTAGACGTTGTCTCGCAATCAAAACCATTACTTAAAGTTCATCTCAAGCAAACAATACGTAATACATTGTCTGAGGTCAAACAAATTGGAATTTTTTTTTTTTTCAATTTCATAGAGGAGTATCGTCGTCTCTGCGTTTGAATGAGTGTAAGTAGATACAAACGATTAGTGGGTGTGTTCATGGCCAATATCAGTAAATTGTTGTTAAATGTGAAAGAGTTTTTATGCATATGAGTGATATATATATATTTAGTGTATATGCGAGAAACATCTACATATATGTAGGTGTATATACATATAATAATCTAGTGTTATGAATAAAATCTATAATAATTTCCATACAAATAATTTGCATTTTAACCAATATTTGTGCGTACTTGTATTAGAGTCTCGCGCGATTCATAAAAAAGCAACAACAATGTAGCGGCTCCCACCTAAAAGTGATCACTGGTATATTTTAAGCAGATTCCCAAAATATTTCAGCCTCAGCGATATCTGTTTGTGGGCAAAACTGCCTCCACCTGTCCAAAAATATTTTTGAGAACAAAGTTCAAATGAAAAACGACAAATTTATCTAGAGTTTAATGAAAAGAATATAAAAAACAACCAAATTAAGTAAAATATGTCATCAACATTAGTCTCACGGACTAGAAAAATTGTTTACAGAGCCAATGTTTGTTTAATATTTGCTTGATGAAAACTTGTGCAACAAATAAAAAAATTCACAATTTTTAGAGCTCACAAACGAATGTTGTGCAACCAGGAGGAAACGTTATATAGAATAATTGTAAAAAAAAATTAAATATGTAGCACTTAAAGCTTCGAAGAGCTCTTTAGCCGAGCTCCTCTTCCATTACCGTTGTACGTGTTAAATTTTGGATAGTATTAGTATTAGCAGGGACCTACATATTTTACCCGGTTCCGAACGGCAGAACGGCAGAATCACATTTTTCTGAGCTTTGTCACAGAGTTCTTTTAGAAGCTTTTCCATGGCAAATTGTTACTGCCGGAAGAATTGCCAATTGCTTGCCGACAGGTGGGTACCGTTCGAAAGACACATTTTTTCGATATTAAATTTGTTATGCTTCATCCGGGATTGAACCCACGACCTACAGATCAGAAGGCCAACACACTAAACACTGAGCTACGGCTTAAATAATCATGGTTAAATAATCGTCTCCAAATTAGGTGGAAATAATTGCTGTGTGGAAATTTATTTTTTTTTTATTTTTTTTTTGCTTATTTTTTTTTTATTGAATCTTTCTTAAATACAAGAAACTAACAATAATTATTCAAATCTTACAAGCTAAATAAAACTATGTGATATCCCCTACGTTCCATCACAATTTGGTGAGTCGCGAGATGTAGCAATTTTACAGCATATTCAGTGTGTCTTTTCTTTTTAATCGACGATGCCCCTTGCTCAGCAACAATTGCCTAGCAAGGGGATTCGGATGATTGTGTAATTTTTGAATGTAGCTTCTGCAGGACATTGCAACTTCCTCAGAAATTGTGGATACATTTAAATCTCGATGGATGTTAACGTTCCTCATATACCAAGGCGCGTTTACAATAATTCGCAGACACTTGGATTGTATTCGCTGCAATTTTTCGATATTAGAGGGAGATGCGGTGCCCCAAAACTGAATACCATAAGTCCAGATTGGTTTCAGGATTGCTTTATATAATAGCACTTTGTATTCAAGATTCAACTTTGATCTTTTGTGTAACAGCCACCATAACTGATTCATTTTAAGCTTGATCTGAGTTTTCTTTGCCTCTATGTGATTTTTCCATGTCAGCCTTCTGTCGAGGTGAATACCCAAGTACTTTGTTGAGGAACATTGTGGAACTGATTGGCCATTAATTTTAAGTGGGGGACATGTATCTAGCCTTAGCGTGAAGGTTACATGTACGCTCTTTGATTCATTGACTTTTATACGCCATTTTGCTAGCCAGATTTCGAGAGAATCGACATGAGTCTGCAGGAGTTTAGTAGCTTCTATGGGGTTAGAGCGAGAGCACAATATTGCCGTATCATCAGCAAAGGTCGATATGAATGTATAGTTATTGTTGGGCATATCTGAAGTGTATAAGAGATACAGTAAGGGACCCAAAACGCTTCCTTGAGGAACGCCAGCGTGAATATCCAATGGATTTGTTGTGTAATCCTTGTGATGTACGAGAAATTGTCTTTTCGTGAGGTAGCTACTAAGCAATGAGGAGACATTTGCAGGCAGTAATAGTTTGAGTTTGTAAATAAGGCCATCGTGCCATACTTTATCGAAAGCTTGAGTGATATCAAGAAAGACAGCTGAGCAATACTTTTTTTCTTCAAAAGTGTTCCTTATCAGAGTTACAATGCGGTGGACTTGTTCTATTGTGCCGTGCTGTTTTCTAAATCCAAACTGATGTTGAGGAATCAGTTGGTTGAGATTAATAAATGGAGTTATATTCATGACAAGTAGCTTTTCGAATACTTTAGAAAGTAGAGGCAGGAGGCTGATAGGTCTGTACGATGCAACTTTTGTAGGGTCTTTTCCTGGTTTTGCTATCATAATAATTTTTGAAGTTTTCCAGCATTTGGGATAGTGTTTAATACGAAGGATAGCATTGAAAATGTGCATCAGATGAATTACTGAAGCCGGAGGTAGCTCTTTTATCATTTTACCGGTAATTTTATCTGGACCAGGTGATTTTTTTGGGTTTAAATCTTTATAAATTGCTTTGAATATCTCCTTTTTTTTAATTTTGAGCGTTATTGAGCAAGGTTGAGAGGTTAATATTGGTAATGAGGACTGTGAAGAGGGTGGATTGGGTGTAAACACACTTTTTAGGTGGTTTGCAAAAGCCAAACCCTTCTCACAGTTGCTTCTAGCCCAATTACCGTCACTCAAACGGATGGGGGAATCAGTGAGAATTGGCCGATTTGATTTTTTTGCTGATTTCCACAAAGAGTAGTCTGACGCTTCACCAGGTGTTAATTTCGCTATGTGCTCTTCTAACTCTTTGTTGTTTTTATTTTTTAAGGCTTGCTTTAACTTTCGAGTGCAGTGCTGTAGCTGTGTTTTCAGATTCGGTGATCTGAATTCTTGCCATTGTCTTCGGAGTCTTCTTTTCTGTCTTACTAGCAATTCAATATCGGCTGGTGTGTATGAGCTATAGTTTGATTGCTTGCATACCTTTGTGCAGGTGGCTGAGCTGAGAGCTAATGAGAGCAGCTGGTTGAATTTTTCGAGTGCTGAGTCTACATCGTGTCCATTTCTTAATACAGTACTCAGAGAAAGATGGGAATTTATATATTTCTTGAATTTTAACCAGTCTATTTTCTTTCTAACGCAATTGCCTTGGGGGCTTGGTGATTTTATAGATATTACCGTGGGTGAGTGGTCAGATGATAGATCATAATTACACTCTGTGGAGATATTTTCCATCTGCAAACCTTTGGCGACTCCAAAGTCTATGAGATCGGGTATTTTCCTCTTGTCCGTCGGCCAATATGTCGGTTGACCATTTGAAATAACATCGTAGCCGTGGTTAGTGATGATTGAACATAGTCTTTTGCCTTTTGGAGTTATTAATCGGGAGCCCCAGTGAGTGTGTTTGGCGTTGAAATCGCCAGCAACCAAGAATTTGCTACCAAGAGTTGAGAAAAATTCTTTATATTGCTGTTCGGTAATACTGTATCTTGGGGGACAGTATATCGCAGATATTACTAGGTTAGAGATGTATTCTTCCAGACATATAGATGTTGCTTGCAAGTAGACGCTACTAAAATCTTCGAGAACATGATGTTTTATTCTGCTTTTTATCAATATGGCAGTTCCTCCACGTGCCTTACCATGCGGATGATTTGTGGTGTACAGTTTGTAATATGGTATTTGGTAGCAATTTTTGTCAGTGAAATGGGTCTCAGATATCATCATTATGTCGATTTGGCTGGATTCAAGGAATTGAATTAGCTCCAAACGGTGCTGGCTTAAGCCGTTGGCGTTCCAGTGGCATATCTTGAGACAACTCATGGTCTGGATAGCAATGTTTGGAGTAACATCGATTGATTTTTCATCATTTCTTGCTGTGTGGAAATGAAAACACCTTAATAAATATAAGTACATTTAGTTAATGAACATTTTACATTTTACATTTTCTTCTTATAGACACCATGAATTCATTCATCATAATATTCGTGTCATTATCAATTACACTTTGTGGAGCACAATTTTATTTCCATGATCCACCCGCCGCGCAATTAACATCAAATCCTTATGGCATCGCATCATCGTCACTTCCGCTGGCACAAAATTATGCCCATCCTTCGGTTGTTGAAAATGCAGCACATGAATCACAACTTCCATCCGAGCTGCTGAAGAGTGATCGTTTCTACAAGAACAGTGCTATTGCAACAGCATTGGCCAAAGAGTCTTGGTTCACCGATAAAGAAATGCCAGTTATCGATCGTGAGGCAGAAAAAATACCACGCGATATGGTTTTTAAACTCTTTAGAAATGCTGGCTGGATTAAACGTAAATAGAAAAAAATTAAGTATTTACAAAATATTCGTTATTGTATTATTGTTATTTAATATAAAATCGCTTTAAATTAATTTATAATTATAAATTAAAATACAAAATCTAATGTTACAAATTATAAAATATCTGTATGATGTATGTAAATAAATGTAAATGTAACAAATAATATATTTTTAGGTATAAAATATGTAGTAATGTCTAAAAAATGTGTATAATTTCGTATTAGCTTTAGAAAGAATAATGTGATACAACTTAGAACGATTTAGAAATTTCGCGAGCAACATCAATTTTCTAAAATATTTCTTTGACTTTTAAATATATTTATTTCATTATTTTAGTCGGATTATCATACAAATTTTTGAAATCTGTCGCTTTCTTACTTACTTACTTATGTGGCCATAACAACCGAATAGCGATTTAGGCCGAATATAACATGCTTCGCCAACCATCTCTGTTCTTCGCTAGCGGGCGCCAGTTAGAAATTCCAAGCGCCGTCAGGTTCTCCAGTACTTGGTCTTTCCACCGGAGGTTAGGTCTTCCTCTTCTGCGTCGTCCTCCAGTGGGTTCCGAATATAACACCCTCTTAACTGGAGCGTGTTCTTCCATTCGCTCGACATGGCCTAGCCAGCGCAGTCGCTGGATTTTTATGCGCTTTACTATGTCAATATCGGCATACAGCTCGTACAGCTCATGGTTGTACCTTATTCGGTACTCGCCACCAACGCAAATAGGTCCAAAGAACTTGCGTAGGACTTTTCTCTCGAAAACTCCAATCATTCGCTCATCCGAGGTGGAAATTGTCCAGGCTTCAGCGCCATATGTTAGGACAGGCATGATGAGAGACTTGTAGAGTGTAGTTTTCGTTCTTGGAGAGAGGGCTTGACTTCTCAGCTCATAGTTGTACTCCTAATTTGCATTCTTTAGACATAGAATTAAAGACATTAAAAATTCTTAAAACTTTAGCCTTTGAAGTATTTTATTAAATTCATAAACAACAACAACAATCCATACCAAATCTAGTCATGTATATTTCTTATAAAAGCAATATAAAACCTTTATTCCAATTTTCGACTGCCGAAATTCGTTTTTCTTTAAAATATTTATTTACAAATTTAACATTTCTTAAATCGATGTGAATTATTCCACATGCACCCTAAATAAAAAATGTCATCACCACATGCTTGGTCGATAAGTTCCTGTTGGCTTAACGCTCATTTATTTGTCACTTTGAATGTTCATCTTGGCAGTATCATCCAAAGTGTTCAATGTAAAATGCCTTTCATTTTTGCTTCTTTCCAAGTGTACACTAATGATGAACAATGAATCATATTTTATTATTATTATCATTGGAGGATGCGACTTACAATATCTATTGTGCCCCCTTCGTAGACCTAGACCCAATTCCTTTGATGAAATGTAGTATTGGTCCTACTTTACAGAGTCTAAGTTCGTCCCCGGGTATAATGAAATCTTTCAGGTGTTTCCTTCTCTTTGCATTAGGGCGGAACAAATTCCTATTACATGTTGTACGGTCTCGTCTTCTTCCCTGCAGATCCTGCAAAGAGCATATGAGAAAATTCCCAGTTTTATTAGGTAATAGTTCATCCTACAATACCCTGTTAATAATTCCGTAATGATTCTCAAGTTATTCTTCGTTAGATTCATACCAGTCCGTTTTAGGTTATATGTCTCTAGCGCTAGTTTGGAGTGTGATAACCCCAGTATGTTTTCCCTATATAATACGGAAGATGTTACCCGCTCCTAATCCACAGAATGGTTCGGGCCCTACAAATGGAGTTGATGCTTCTTTCCTTGAAAGTTTATCTGCCATTTCATTTCCATTGATCTCTATATGCCCCGGAACCCATAGAATCCACACATGATTGAATTGGCCTATGATGTTCAGCTTTTCAATGCACGTCGTCACCAGTTTTAATGTAACTTGATGAGATTTGAGTGCTTTGATAGCTGCCTGGCTGTCAGTCAGTATTGTTATTCTGCGGTTCCGGTAATTCCGTTCGATATTAAAGTACACACATTTATCTATCGCATACACTTCCGCTTGAAAGATAGAGGATTTCTTACCTAATGGTTCACTTTTCCTCCATAGTCGATGAGGAAGCCGTGAAACATATTTAGCTGCGTCAAATTTTTTATGAAAGAAACGAATAAAGTGAAGGCACAGTAAAAAGTCTAAGCATCCGTTCAATCAGAGTTTTAACCACAGTACGAGATCAAAATATGTACTTTGGACTCTGATGATTTCATAGTTCATCCAAAGTAACATCACCAAAATTTCCTTTAGATTTGCTATTTGGTTGTTGTCCTTTTCCACACTGCGTCTGAATTTTTATGAAATCAACAACCATCAATCATTTAAATAGAATTATATTTCAATTCTTTATTCTGCAACTAAATCTACAGCTTAGTTATAGTACATAACAAAAATAACAACAAAAAGTATACATATGTATGTATTTGTTAGTGGGGGAGATAAAAAAACACCTTTCAATAAAACCCATTATTATAGGAAATATGAAATACAAAACAAATAAAAATTAAATAAATACAATTAATCAGGCAAACTTCTATATAAACAATAAACAATAAAAGCAACAATGTTAATTCGATTAGACAATTCATTTGAGCAATCTTGGCATATTCTCGTACTAGTATGTACCTAGTATGTACCATACTACATATATGTAAATCTGATGATGATGATTATACTAAATAATGTAAATGTCCGTTTGAAACAGCGGAATTATGATAATAACCGCTTCCGGCATCTGATAGACCTACTTGAATATTGGCAGATTCTGAAGCAGTATACAGAGCGGGCATAGCAGGTTCATTCACCTGAATCTGATGATAATTTGTGATGGGTTCATGTTCAACTACTTCCCTTACCGTTTGAAAGGGATGATTGACAACGATACGACGTTTATGTAGGCTTTCGCTAGACGCAGCACTGTCAGTGGGTGCTGGTGTTGCAGCAATGACACGTTGTCCAACGGTTGTCACATGACCAGAGGTGCTCTTCAAATTCACATCCACGCTATTCGGTTGAATTTGCGAAACATCGCCCTTGTTATTATTGCTGTCTTGAGCGTTCGAGGTCGACGCATCGGCTAACCGCATAAACTTTTGTGTCGTACGAAAATGACCATTTCTTTGCTGTTGTGGACTTTCATAACGTGCACTGGTTACCACTTCGGCATCTTGTTCATTACAATCGTCGGTCTTTGTCTCTAGTTTAGCAAAACGATCTGTATTAAATTGCTGGTCGCCGCCATCACCACGGTTGTTATAGAAATTTGTATGATAGCTATTCTGGCGATATTTTGCAGTCTGTTGCTGACTAACTGGTGGACTAATTGTTGAACTGACTACGATGGCTTTGCTCGCTTCCTGAGAATATTGATTTGGTATTTTAATTTGAATATGTGCATGCGATTTCACTTCAGATTGAGTGTTGGTGGCATCTCCAGCTTCAACTAGACGACTCTGCTGATCTCTTTCAGCAACCAAATTTCCCTTATTATAAAAGTGAACATTATAATTGAAATTTTTGTCGGAGCGATTGTCATCCAGACCTGAAAATCCCTGAGACCCCTGTGCCTCCTGCGCTGATACGTAACGCATATTGGCATACGGTGTATTATACTGAACTCTACGGATGCCATTTCTTCCTTCAGATTGTACATAATTACGCTGTTGTTGTTGTTGTTGGCTTATAGTTGTTACCGGCTGTTTAGAGTTCATTACATAAACGACTCCCCCAGCATCTCTATTTTGTTGCAGAAACGATTTAATTCCAACATCTCCATTTGTGTATGAGCTGACACCCCTTAGCTGCGCAGGTTCCCTTGCTCTTCCCAAATAGATGTTGTGTTGTGTGGGCGGTAGAACAATTTTATGCTCATGCGTTACAAGCCGAGTTTGTTGGTCCGGCTGTTGCGCTTGTTCGAGCCGAGCTGGTTTTGGGCCATTTTGATTTTGGACTCCTTTGAAGAACTCCTCACTAAGCGGCTCAGCTTTATAACGATTGTCATCGTTTAGTTTGCTCTCAAATTCGCCCTGATTCTGGCGAACAACTGAAGCACGCTGTTCGCCATAGTTGAAATTATTGTAATCATTTCGTGATGATGCAACTGATACACCATTATTGCTTGTTTCGACATGCGATGGATAGACAAAATCTGCACTATTCTGATCTTTGATATAATTTCGTTCTGTCGCGCTCACAAATTGTGGCTCATCCTTAAATTGTTTTGTCAATTTGGATTCGACAAAATCATTTCTGGATTGTTGCTGTTGATTGTACGAAGGAGAACTGGTCACTGTCGAACCGACAGTGGTGCTACTTCGCAGAGCATGATCACCATTGTATACTGGATTCGGGCTATACTCTTTATTGTGTGAAATTGGAGCAGCATTGCCACCACCGGTGCTGCCGTATTGGCCTGCGCTGGACGATTGTGTTTGATATACTCGTTGACTATTTTGACTATAGGCTCCGGCCACTGCTGGATGTGGATGCCCGAGTGGTAGAATTGTTTCACCTTTTGGTATTTTCGCCACTGGACGTTCTAATTCCACAACGACTGTACCTGCTGGCTTGATGACGACACGCTCCTCAATGTCATAGAATTCTTTTTGTAAAGCCGGATGTCGGATCTCGTATTTTTTCGCTCGTAGCGCGGGCTGAGCAATTTGTATCGTTTTCGTCACAACCGGACGTTGATACACTTGTTGTTGTGGTGGTAAATAGCCTGAATTGCCACTTCCAGCACCACTAACACCACTACTGACAGCAGTGGAGGAGGACGATCCACTTTGTGGATAGAAATTCGATGATTGCTCATTGTTGGAGTAACCACCATGGGTAGCAGTATGTGTACCATCCAACGAGGATGGATATTGATTGTACAAGTCTTGTTGTTGAACCGAATCCTTGCTGTTAATATTATAATTGCCTTGATTGTAGTTCGATTTGCTATAGAAGCCCGATCGATCGAAATTCGTCGATGATTCACTCTGTCGTGAAACATCATTATTCACATTTGGTATTTGTTTTACAATTGCCTGGTGCTCGTTAGCGTCAATCGCCGACGTCGATGATGATGATGATACAACAGTATGTGGAGCATTTGATGATAAGGCAACGACCCGTTCGAAAGTGTGAACCTGTGCTGGTTTTGTGCTTCCAATAGTCACCACCCGTTGTGATGATGACGATGATGATGACGATGATACAGATGATGGAGCAGATTGTAAATTTGCTGAAGTTCTTAAATTACCTTTTGAGGATGGACTAGCTGCTTCGTAAACCTAGAAATTAGAAATTTTTAGGGATTAAATCTTAGGGGATATTCTCAGGAAAAAATGTATCGCTCCCCATATAACGAAACGCATTGGTTTATTTAATGAAAATTTCCGAGCTCTACAAATCGGAATTTGAGAAGTATTCGATGCCCGATGGTGGGCGATGGTGGAAGCACAGTGTTGAAAAATCTATCAACGTTTGGAATTATAAACTGGCGTCAGAGAGTCACAAATGAAGGAGACTGAGAAAATGCTCAGTGCGCAACCAAAGGAAATTCTTAGGGATATGATTATATAACTCTCTAAAGGCTCTAGAGGCTCTAAAGAACCTTTAAACAGCTTCTATTGCAGTACTATTACGCATGTTTAATTTGGGCAATATTAAGATAAAACTTGCTTACATTAACCAATTCCAAATGACAGTTCTTGTGACGCAACTTTTTCTAAATTTTTCACAAAACACTGTCGGAATAATTATAAATTATTTACCGACAGAAAATACTCTTCAGTTAAGGGTCGAACCAGCAACATTATGCCCTAAAAGTCAACTCATGAACCATTGAGCTGTGGAACTCACGGTGGTAAGTTATGTCAATTTAAAAATTATTTTTTAATTCGCAAATAACCAATTGTTCCGCAATAACAATTTTTTATGTGGGGCGTGATACATATATATGAAGTATGGCGCATCATACCGTTTCTACAGTAGGTCCAGTATGATAATTTTGTATATATCTTTCGAATTCCTGATTTTGTTTATCCTGTTCATTTACTTGAGCATTGCTGTAAACTTGATCATTTCGATTATCGAAATTGCTGACACCGCTGACGGATTGATCATTCTGTGTTTGTTGTTGTTGTTGTTGCAGTTGTTGAGATGATTGCTGCTGATCGCTTTCAATTTGAATTCTAGCTGAACGGCCATCATATTGAAATCCAGAATTACGTAAATTTCCAACAAAATTATGTGGCTTATCCAAATTATCGTTATACTCATAATTGGAACTTTGCTGTCCATATATTAATTTTGCTGAACCGCCAACATTATCCACATTATCATCACAATCCAAGTTGGTTGTTTTTATTCTCGATGGACCAGCTTTTAGCTCATCTGGTGCTTTACCATTGATATAAGTGACATCAGCAGGATGATCTCCAATTGTGATATTAACATGAGTTGCTGCATATGTTGTGCCCAAAATAGGCAACAACAACAACAACGACAAAATTATTGTCGTCTTCATTACTTAAAAGAAAATAAAATGATTTTATCAATTAAATTTAAAGAACAGAGTCGCATTGAAGTCATCTCTGGGTTGCATGAGTTAATCGCAACATATTTTGTATCAAATGATTTGTAATATCATGTCTATATTTTATTGTGAAAATGGAAATAATATCGAAATTGACTTAATATTGATCATTTTTGGTGAATTAATGTCGCCGTTAAAGCAATAAATAATGAAATCGCATCGACACAGCAAACTAAACTATTATTGATCATTTTTACAGAATTATTGTTGAAATTATTGCAAATAAAATTGAAATAATGTCGACACAACAAAGCTAACTACCTTTGAGGGTGTAAAGGAGAATCGAATTGAGATCTGGCCACAAAAGCAACACAAAATGTTTGCTGTTACTACTCGTGAATACAAATCATCTCCATGAAAAAGCTCATGATTTGCTCAGAACTGAAAAAGAAAGACGAAGCAGGCATATTCGTTAAGCGTTAAGCAAGAAAACTACATAATGTGTTGGAAAGTCCTTTTGTACCCAAGTAACATTTGTGTGTATGACCGGCTCCATAAAACTTTTGCATCGACGAAATTCCACAAAATATATTTTATTAATTTCTCTAGCACAACTTGCATCAATATCGACACAATTCAGCTGTCGGCATTAATTCAAAATGAAAATGATCGTATCGATTTTAATGCCACCATGTTTGTAATTGATGAAAAACTTCGGCATTAATACAAAAATGTATCATTAATTCAGTGCAACCCACCACATATCTTTGCCACACAAATTCACATATCCTTTTCACTAACCTCAATTTGTTTTATGCCTTTAAATTCTGTTGTGGCGTTGGTTCTTTTAAAAAACTAGTTAATAACCACAACAGCAACACCAACAACACCAACAAACACTATAATACTTTATTTTAATAATTATATACTAATTTTATCGCAACAAAAAGCAACGTAGCCTTTTAATCAGGCAAACAATAGCACTTGAGTGAATGCATGTAGTTACGATGGGCGCGTTTTTATACTTACAATTAGTGTTTGCTCAACAGCAAAATCAAATATCAAAATATCACAAACACACAAAAATCAGTTCATCATCGCCGATATGGTAGTAGCAAACAAACAAAATCGAATGGAATTTAATTTTAGTCAATTTATAGAAATATATTTTTAGCTTACTAACATTCGAGTATACATATGTGTGTTTGATGCGCCAACCAACCAAAAACATAAGTTCACAAACTGACCCACCACAATATATTGTGGCAGACGATTGCAAATGATTTAAATTCAATTCCACAACAAAACAACAACAACTACTCTCTATTTAGGGATATTCAGACTCTAGTCAACAGAATACACTTGATCGAAGCATCAAAATTTGTTCACATAAATGATTAATTGCATTAACATGCAGTTTTGTGGCGTTAAATAGGCAAGCACTTGTATTGACCCGCATATATGAATTGTGTAGTGGAAAAGGCTCGTAAGTTGGAATGGGTTTTGATTTTTTGTGTCATATAAATGTATGAATGATAATTTCGATGATAAAAACATCAGGGTAAAACGTTCGTAGGAAAACTATGAATAAAACAAAATTTTGACAAAACTCGATTTTATCATTCAACATAGTTGCCTTCGAGGACGATACAACGAGTATAGTGATTTTCCAACTTTTCGATACCACTTTTGTAGAGTACGATTTCTCTTTCTCGTCAAAGTAGGCCTCAGTTTCAGCGATTACTGCATCATCAGACTTAAATTTCTTTCCAAAAAGCATTCTCTTGAGATCTGAAAACAGGTAGGGAAGCAATTCGAAGCCCAATTCATTCAATTTTGACATCGTTTTCATCGATTTGTAACACGGCGCATTGCCTTGGCGAAACAACACTTTTTTCTTTTGCAAATGTGGCCGTTTCTTTGCGATTTCAGCCTTCAATCGGTCCAAAAGTTCACAATAATATTCGCTGTTAATGGTGGTTCCTTTTTGGATATAGTCGATGTTAGAGACTGCCATCTACTATTAATTGAAGTCACTAATTACTTCAAGAAACACCTACTTTGGGTTCCAGTCCAAAGATACATCAAAGAGAACTGCAAGGAGGATGAATTAGCCAGGGATGGCACAAAGTTAACACTCCACTTGGGCAAAGTTTCAGTGCCTATGCCACTAGCTACTTGTAAATTTCAGATAGATAGATCACCATCGATAATGCTAATACGATCTGGAGAGAGACCTGAAACAAAATAAGCACGACATTACAATAACGATTAAGGTTAACAGGTCATTGCCTCCTTAGTAGAAACGGGAATAGGTTACGAGCACCTTTTCATGACTACTGCAGAAGCTGCAGAAAATATGGAGCAAGAAGAAAGAGTAGAACATCTCTTGTGCGGATGCCATGATCTAGGCAGGAGAAAGTTCACTATATTTCGAACTGCCTAGATTAGAATGGTAAGGGCTAGACAAATACTGTCTATGGCACTGCGTCCGAAAAAGCTTCGAACTCCCTATCTTGGCAACAAATCGTCATACATTAAATCCCCACTTCATTCGGGCAAAGTTTCAGTGCCAATGCCACTAGCTAATTTAAATTACGGATAGATAGATTCACCATAGATAATTCTAATACGATCTAGAGACTTATCGGCAACTGCTTAACCAGTAGATTAACATGGTGAGAATTGAAGTTAGCACGAATTAAATTATTTCTGAAACAAAATAGACACGACATTAGAGTAACGACTGGGATTTTAACATTCCAATGCCTCCTTGGTAGAGGTAGAGGCGAATAGGTTACGGGCACCTTTTGATGACTACTGCAGAAAGTGCAGAAGATATGGAGGAAGAAGAAACAGTAGAACATCTCCTGTGCGGATGCCAGTATCTGGGCAGAAGAAGGTTCACTGTATTTGGAGCTGGCCATTGTGGCGACATATCGTCATGCATTAAATCCCCGGATTGGTTAAATTTTCATATGGAAATTCTAACTGGTTAAGATATTCTTAACTTTGACTATAACTACGGACGCATTTCTCCATGTTTGTTTGTTGCCATTATAAATACCTTCCACAAAGCTGGGGTACATGAAAGCCCTAGAAATTCAACCTTTTCTGAACCAGTCGTTCGACGATCGCGTTTTATATCCAAAATATCATATTTATCAGTTTTAAAATTGCGAATAAACTTTAATGGTATGCTCACTTCTTATGCTAACTAGTGAGTTCTTATGTAACGATTTTCTTTATCGTTTTCGTTATTCAAACATATTCAACCGGAGAAATCAGCTACTATTTCTCTGCCTTCTTTGACTGATTTTCACAGCGTTCAGCATATTATTAATATATCTTGAAAGCACCGATCGCCAATGACGCAATGTTTTATTGATTGAGTCCCGAAAGGCTATCCTGTCCATCTCTTTACTCTAACCCATAGTCAAAATGAGCTATCCATTTCAATTTAATGTTGTTGTTGTCTGGTTGGGAAATAGCTGACTAAAATGAGTTAAGGAATGTTCCTCCCTAAAATGGTAAAAGCATCGAAACATTTCACTGATTCACTCAAGCAACAAAGTATAAAAAAAATCAAAAATACTGTTTTTCGAAATTTATACTAATTTTCATCTTTTCCATCTATTGACCATCCAATCCTACATTACTTTCCCTTACTCGTATACATAAATGCATGATTGGAGCATGTGCGAAGAGTTAAATTGAAATGATACAAGTAAGTTGACGTAAAATAGTTTCAAATTAATAAAATTTGGTATGTACATATCTATGCATCATGCCATTTATGCAAGCACATGCGCTTTAATTTTTTTCTCAAATTTTTCGTTTTTGATTCCCAGTGGTGAAATCGTCATACAAATGGAAGACATTGCTTGAAAATTTTGGTGAATTTTAAGTCAGCGATAAATTCGTTACTTTCTCAAATACTGAGTAAGCGAAGGATAGTGCTAAGTTGGCAATCTTTAACCTCGTAAGTGCAAACTATATTCCGTGACGTAGACCTGATTGCCACGAGATGTAATATATAATAATAGAAGTTATCTTTAATTTCTTGATTTATCTCCTCGATTATTCTTGCCATATTGTCGCTATATCAATCTACCGATTTTCACCAAATAATTCTTCAGGTGATTTTGCTAATGCATTTAAACACTTTCCTACTGGGCTAATTTACTAATGTAGTGTATTAATGTATTTATGTTCGTGTGTGTTCTATAAAATATGTACATATTAGAGTCTATTTACAAATCCCAAATGTTGTTATGGGCTTATGCATAAAATGAAAAATACGCACAATAGCATTCATGGAAACGTTTTGGGAAATTGTTGAACTAGTTGAGACAGCATTTTTCTTTAATTGTCGGAAGGTCATTTTTTTTTTTTATATTTTTATTTAGCCAATAGTGTAAATATCTTCGTTTAAACTTGAAAATTACGTATTTGGCGCTTTGCTTTGAAGTGATACGTTGAACTAGAACTACATAGAGCTAGAATGTTTACAAATAACAAAAATGCATAAAAACATAAACGCTTGTAAGTACAAGTATATGTACCTAATATATGTATGGACAATAAAAATAACATAAATTAACCATATCAAGTAAGATTATTCAGAATAAGTTATATTAAAATTAGATGAATTCTTCGAATAAGTGAACATTTTGCCTATATGAATTTACACTTCAGTATTAAGGTTTAGCAGAATTATATTTATACAATAGAGTTATCAACAAATTTGTACTAATTATTTAATTTCTTCTTCTTTTACTTCTTTATAAAAATGTCTACGTGCATACTCTCTTAATGGTATTTCAACCATAGACTAATTTAAAGTATCTGCATAACAGCAATTGACATTGGTTTTTATACAGCAAAGAAAACAAAAAATTATAATAATAAAAATAATACAACTAAAAATTAAAAAAAAAAAATTTGCCAAATATTTATATGAAACAAAAATTGTGGTTGCAATATTAAAAAGACGATCAGTTGTTGACTATGGCGTAAATTTGTAGTACCTACCTACTTACCAATAATAAAACAAACGATGCAGCGTGTAAACCCATAGTTGTGTCTTGCATTTCAATTAAATCGCTCACACTTTATCACACAACTTCAATATCTTACCTAGTACATACTTAGTATACATGTATGCATGTATAAAGTAGTAAACGTATGTATGTAGTAAGGTTTAAAAATGCATATTGTTTCCTTAAGTTTTTTCTTTTTCGTTTTTATTAGTATATGTATATCAAAGTGAATGACAATATTTAAAAACCTTTCACATACATAAGGTTGTGGATAATAAATATGTAAATGTATATATGTATGTGTGTTGTTTACAACTCACAAATCGCATATTATAACACTGAATATACTTTTAGTATTCATATTTAAATCAAATATAACAAAACTACTTTACAAGTAAAAAGGCATAGGTGAGTATGCTTCAATAGATATTGAAAAATATATAATATTAAATATAATAAAACTGAAAGCAATTACTTGACAAACGCCAAATACACTTTTTTTTTGGTGTTCTCAATAACAAAATAAGAATAATAACAAAGTTTTGACAACACTAAATGCATTGAAAGTAAATAGAAATAAATAGCTTGGTCAAGTGCTACAACTCATTGTTATATACACCTTGGAAAATAGTAAATTTTTAAAGCAACTTTTCAATATCTTTAGCAATGCTCAACGGATCAGTAGTGGGTGCATAACGATTCACCGGTATACCTTCCTTGTTGATTAGAAATTTAGTAAAATTCCATTTGATGCCATCACCAAAAGTGCCACCCTGCTTTGCCTTTAAATATTGATACAATGGTGCAGCTGTTGCACCGTTCACATCAACCTAGAAATTTAAAACGAAAAATTTATGAATTTTTGTTTGATTTATGTTCATTAACACACACACACACCTTTTGAAATACATCACCAATATCCGCTTTAGCATCACGTAAATGACATACCATTTCTTCTCCATCGGCTTCTGGCATTTCCGAAGCGAATTGATTGCAAGGGAAATTTAAAATTTTCAAACCTTTATCGCCATATTTTTCTTTCAAATCGGTCAACTTCTGATAGTTATTCTTTGTTAGACTACACTGCGATGCAATATTCACAATAAGCACTACATTTCCACGATATTGCTCAAGTGACACATCCTTGCCATAAGTATCTTTGACAGTAAAGTCATAAATGGAATTTGCATTTTTATAATCTGCATTGGCAGCCATGGTGTTTGTCTAATTGAAAATCAATAAAGTGGTAAATGAAATTGAATATTAAATTAATTATAAAGTTTGTATTAAGAAATTATGACACATACTTGTACATATAATAACAACACAGACATTAACCAGCATTAGCAAAACGCAATAAATAATATAATATAATGTTCATTTCTGAACAAAAAATAAATGCGAAAAAGAATTACGGCGATATTAGTTTTACATTTGGAACGGAAATGCACTTATGGACACTTATCGGAATTATCGATAACTCAAATCGATGACTTGAAAGTCAATTTGAATAAAATTTTCAAATATATTTCCATGAACCGTTATTCGTATATGCAATATAATAAACTTCGCTATTTTCCAACACATTTTTTTTATATTCCATGAAAACACATAGAAAACAATATTTTAGTTCAAGACAAAGATTTCTTTCCATATTGTTCCCCCTGTGAAATTTAAATGAATACCGTTTTTCGTTGTTTTCTAATCTTTGAAAAGAGGCTATCTATTCTTAAATTTAATTATATTAGCTTTCAACTGTTGAAACTGAAGAAATGTCCAGCCACATTGGAGTACTTTTCCATAATTGTCAGGGAAGACATCAATGTGAATGCAAAGAAAAGTCCTACTATCCGTATCACATATTACTAACTCTCATTGCATTTACTCCGCACAATTCTGTATATAAGATTGAAAACTAATTTCTTTGTTGGGATTTTATTCAATTTTTATTATTACTTATATAAAATTAAATGACAAAATTGGAAAAAACTTTCACAGAAATAAGATTGTAAATATAAATATATATGTATGTGTAGAATACATAACGTTGGATAAACTTATAGTACTCATATTTAAAGCCAATATATTAAATTGAAGAGACGCATGTCTGCTTGTAGAGATATTTAAAAATATATTTTAATAGCATGATTGTAATTTATTCCCCAGCGAATAAAACGATCAAGTTTTCAATCCACTTATGTGCCAAAAGAACGTCTTATAATTGTACGCGCCAAATATGCATATCATTATCGCTGTTAGAGATGTTGAGCAGATAGCGAATGTTGTGAAATTAACAACAACGCACAAATGTATTATAAATTGTAAATGCTTAAAGCAATTTTTCAATATCTTTAGCAATATCCATCGGATCTGTAGTGGGTGCATAGCGATTCACTGGTATACCCTCTTTGTTAACTAGAAATTTTGTGAAATTCCATTTGATACCATCGCCAAGGGTACCACCTTGCTTTGCCTTTAGGTACTGATACAATGGTGCAGCTTTAGAGCCGTTCACATCAATCTAAAATAAAATTAAAATCAAATCAAATTTCAAAATATATTTTATTCTAACCTTCACTGAAACAAACCTTTTGAAATACATCACCAATATCAGCTTTAGCATCACGCAAGTGGCATACCATTGCCTCTCCATCGGCTTCTGGCATTTGTGAGCCGAACTGATTGCATGGGAAATTTAAAATCTTCAAACCTTTATCGCCATACTTTTCTTTCAAGTCGGTCAATTTCTTGTAATTATTCTTTGTTAGACCACATTGTGATGCAATATTCACAATGAGCACTACATTTCCGCGATATTTCTCAAGTGACACGTCATTACCATGTGTATCTTTGACGGTGAAGTCATAAATGGACTTTGCATTCTTGTAATCTACATTGGCAGCCATACTATCTGTCTAATGAACATTTAATTTAATATATAAATTTTTTAATTCTACATTAAAACTAAGTATTTAGACATAATAAGCATTATACATAAGCAAATACATAAATATTATATGCTGAGGGGGTGTTATTATCAAACCAAAACTATACATAATTATGACTAATTGTTATTAATTTTTTTTTTTTGTTCAACTACAAAATCTACTCACATCGCCAATTTTATTATGTGTACTCTCTGACGACGTTGTTGATTTTGAAGTGGCAAAAGCACAACTGACACTAGATATTGGCAAAAGGACTAAACAGAAACGTGTCGTAGTCAATTTGCCATTGTGTTGAATTAGCCAATTAGTAAGTGGTTGTTGTAGTCCAGCACTTAAATGCCGTTTCGAAATTAAAGTAGTCAATAGCGTGTTAGCCCTGATCGCATATTTGCTTAACTTTTGTAAATTATTTAGAAGCATTGCAGCAGCTGCAAGTTCAAAATGAAATACATATATGTAGGTACATTATTTTTATATATTGAAAAATATGCATCATTAATAGACCTATTACAAAGCAATTATACGATTGTATCATTTGACATTTACTATTTCTCGATTAGATCTTAGTAAAAGTAGTTTTATAGGAATGCCCATTATAACTTGTACATATTTAATACATAATGTGAACAGTCTGTCGATGGGGGGAAATCATTGTCGTATGTGAAAAATAAAGAAAGATATTTAGACTAATTTAGTATATTATTATATGACGATACATTGCATATATACATTATAAACACATACGAATATATATTTATTATATATTTCTATGGAATATTTTCACGTAGATGTATCATAGAGTCAATTTAGTCTAGTTAATTCAGCCGTTTATTTGGGACAATATGTATGTAGACATTCATGACTTCGTTAAAATATTTCATATGTATGCAGTCCCAACTCCCTCACTTCACCGGTTTGAGAAAAAAATTTCTATATGAATGTATTCTAGAAGCGTAAAAACTCACACCATATAAGTATAAAAGCTATTTATAAATTATGCAATCAATAACTTTCACAATATATATTTGTATGTATCTATAATCAATGTTTTTCAATAAAATATGTCCATATCGAATTAGAAAGATAACATTCCTCAACAACGACACGTAATCTGAATTGACCTTATCTTCTAGAAATTGTTTTCTTGAATAAATACATTATGCTGTCATTAATTTTGAATGTTTAATTAATTATTAACCTATTGACCAATTCTCCTAAAGATTCCTAAAATTATATAGGTATAGATAATATATTGCATGCAAAACTCAACCACAGCATATTTTTCTAATAATACATATTAGCTAATTAACGTTAATAACTTAATAGTGTGTAATAATGCAACAAAAAAATTGCTTTGAATATTTACTTTCATGTAATAATAGTAAGAGCTCCCCAACGCAGTCACAAGTGCTCCAAGTATAAAATGTATGATTGTACTTGAACACATTTCCATATGCAGTTTTGCAATTTTGTTATGTATAATCGGACAATCTAGAAGAAATGTACAAAAACTTCAAATCGAATTATGCATATAATAATTTTGGCAAGATAACCCCAATGCCTTTTTATTCGAAACTAACTTATGTGATTTATTTTTATATATTCGATGGAATAATTCTTAATCTTATGCAAGTATTTAAATCTAAAGAGATCAATTCAATTCTGAAGACTTTAGCATACTCTGGAGTTTGTACCATTACATACAAATTGTGTGAACAAAGTCCATTTACACTATTGCAACAATACATAAAGAAAATACTTCTATAACTAAAAATATACTCACACAAAAAATAATATTTAATAATTGTATTTTGAATAGTCCACTTACTTTATATAATATTTATTCCAGCAAAAAGCACACAAATTATTTGTTTTATCTCCACCGGCAAATGAAACGTAAATGACCTTCCCAATTTCACAATAGTTGAATAGAAAATAGGAAATTCTGGTGCCATAAATAAGGTGAAGTAAATTAAAGTGCTATTTCTGCGATGATATCTCAAGTGTGTGTTAAAATTATATGTGTTTCTTGAAAAATGAAATTGTATATTTCAGTATGTTGTTGTTGTTCCAGTTTCTTGATTGGTAAATAATATTCCTCTACCATCTTGCACCTTATTTCTTTCATATAATAATAAATAATAATATGACCAGGGATGATATATTATTATGTAGCGAAATTATATCATTTTCTTTTTCGTCAGGAATAAACTAGAACGAAAAAGGAAATTGATGGAAATTGCGGTAGGGATGGCATTTATCAGGTTGACTGATGTCAATTTTCATACAAAAGTATAATTTTCGCAAAGCAGTTATTATATCCGTTTTCTCACTTCCTCTTGGCATTTTTATCTTAAAATAATGCCAAATGAGGACAAGAAAATTAGCATACTAAGTATTGAAATATCATATACAATTATGACGACGATGATATGTGGTGCTTGAAGTTATTAAATATGACTTATGAATCACTTAAATATCAAATCGCCAATTGCTCTGTCGCAAAAAATCGCGAATGCATTCGAGTTTGTAAGTGAATTTCATACTAATTATGGTTATGCTTACATCAAAGTAACCTTGCACTTACGTTAAAACGTATTTGCTCCTCTTCCACTCTATATGAATAAGTACTCTTTTTTATGTAGTATTATATCCATTCACAGTAGACAGGTGAATTCTTTAGTATCGGCAACACTGGGATTGTATGAAAATTTTCGTAAATATATACAGTCACAAATTTTCTTTTGTAATAAATAATATCGAGTAAGGAATAAGTGCTTTGAGAAAACCTTAGCAAATATTGCTAATTAGATTAAATTTTTAATGAAAAATTCATTGCCGCAAAAGAGAACACAATAAATCGGCTGAAAAATGATGCTCTCTTCGATAAACAACTCCTTTGAACAGGACACACATGATGTAGATGTGAACTGTGATGGACCCGACTTGGATTTTATGTACGCCGATGTGGATACGTATCAAAATGAAATAGCTGAACTTTATAGTTATACCGAATTCAATGAGTTTCAACTCAATGTCAAAGCATTTGAAGATCAAATGGAAATGTATGATTTAGCACCAAATTGGCAAAAACTCGAGAAGGTGCAGCAGCGTGGTATCATAATGAAATTGATAGACCAACTCGAAGTATCGGATCGTACATTTCGTATGCAGGCGGCACGTTGTATCCTCTATCTGGCACAAGGTTGCTGGGCTGAGGTGCAGTCAGACGAGGAGCAGTATCAAGTAACACGTGACAATGTAATTGTACTCTATGAATTGGGTGTGTTTTCATCATTTATTGATCTATTAAATATTGAAATTGAAAGTGCTTGTTCACCTGATATTGTCGCTGTTAAGATAACTAATGTAACACTGGCGGATTCGACCGATTTGCGTGTGATCCTTTCAGTGTTGTACATAGTCACCGAAACTATACGCGATGAACGTGATAAGGCCAGCGAGGACTATAAACATATTGCTGAGTCTTTTGTACATGAAATCAATAGTACTTTATCAGATGGTGAATTACTTTCTGTCAAATTACTTGGCATGATAACGCGTTTCTGTAGCGGTGCTGCACCACATTTTCCCATGAAAAAAGTCGTTTTGCTGCTATGGAAGATATCATTATTGGGTCTTGGTGGTATGGAAGTATTAAAGAATCTGAAGAATGAATATCGTACAAAAGCTGGTCTAGAACCAGTTACTGAAGACACGCTCGAAGTTACAAAATATATGCGCGCGAGTTCGCCGCCAGCAACAGCTACGGATATTTTGGACAATCAAAATCCCAAAAGAAATGCATTTAGGTAAATATTTATGAGTAATGGTTGTGTCACAAGTATTTAATGCCCATATAAATATATTAATTTATTATAGACGTTCTCTAATGAAGCAACGTTTTCTCGATGAACAAGAACAAATGGATATGGAATTAACGCCGGGTAATGAGAGTGCACCAAACCCAAATGGCAACAATGGCGGCAATGGCAGTGCTGATGACGAACAATCCCAGTACTATCGCCCTTATGAGGATCCCTCAGCATCAGCTGCAAATACCAGCAATCAGCCAAACTACACGCCACAACAGTCTATACAGCCGTTACAAATTGTAACTCGTTTACCATGGACACCGAAAGTGCGTCAGAAAGATATCGATCAGTTTCTTGATATTTCACGTAACAAATTCATTGGCTATTCACTTATCGATGATCACGAGAGTTTGGCCGGACTGCCACAACCAATACACGAGGGTGTAAACACGCTGCGCCGTCATATGTATGTGAGCTTGGCAGATGTTCAGATTAAAAAGGAGGAGGAAATTGCACGTAATCCAATTTCCACGCAAGAAGATGAAATACAAATGACACCAACCGAGATCCTCTATCAGGCGATCTTACCCAATTTACCGCAATATATGATTGCATTGCTAAAGGTATTGCTGGCTGCATCGCCTACATCAAAATCGAAAACCGAAAGTATTAACATAATGGCAGATGTGCTACCGAAGAAGATGCCCATTACAGGTACACAATCGACCAAGCTGACTGTGGATATGGGACGACACAAGGAGATTATAGTAAAGGCTGTTTCGGCCATCATTTTGCTCTATCTAAAACATTTCAAGATCAATCACATCTATCAATTCGAATTTATGTCGCAGCATTTGGTGTTTGCCAATTGTATTCCGTTGGTATTGAAATTTTTCAATCAAACCATTACCGAGTACGTTGGCATGAAGAATTCGATACCACTTTTGGATTTTCCATCTTGTGTCATAGGCGAACAACCCGATTTGTCTGGTGACAGCTTCGTTTACACTGGTGATGTCTCCGACAAGCCATATTCGTGGCGTAATGTGTTCTCCTGCATCAATCTGCTGCGCATTCTAAATAAGCTGATCAAATGGAAGCACTCACGTGTTATGATGTTGGTGGTTTTCAAGTCGGCCCCGATTCTCAAGAAGACATTGAAGGTTCGCCATGCCATGATGCAGCTGTACGTACTGAAATTATTGAAAATGCAAACCAAGTATTTGGGACGCCAATGGCGGAAATCCAATATGAAAACAATGAGTGCAATTTACTCGAAAGTGCGACATCGCTTGAATGACGACTGGGCATTCGGTAATGATTTGGAATCTCGTCCCTGGGACTATCAGGCCGAAGAGTGTACACTACGTGCATGTGTGGATCGCTTCAATTTGCGCCGCTATCCAGAAGCAACACAAAAATGCAGCACCGGTGGCAACAATGGCAATTCAGCAAATTCTGACAACTCCTCCGGTGGTAATATGGGTGGTGGTGGCGGCAATATTACAACGGATGCGAATGGCTTTGTGGTCAGCAATGCTGGAAACGGTGCCAATGGACACAATCAATTCAATGATTATGGCGTGGAGAGCGGTTTTCCAAGCGACGAGATTCTAACACATTCGGATTTTGCTTTCTTCGGTCATTCGGGATGGTGGGATCGCAAAGTCGAGTTGACCGACTATTTCAAAGCAAATTACTCATTATGGCTGGAGGAAGAGGTATACAATAGTCAAATCGATTGGGATGCACTCTAAATAAATGTTTGCAAGCTCGTATACTCGTATTGAATAAGTGAAACACATGCAATTTGATTAGTTATTTTGTTAAATACCACACCTATCATGCGTACATGAGTAAATAATACCCATAAATTAATATACATATATATTGGCAGATGTATGTCCTATGAGATGTATTGTAGATGATCGAAAACTCGAAATAAATGTGTCGTGGACGACTGAATTATTGTAACCAATTATTGGAATGTAGTCGATTTTTATTTTTTGTATTAGTACATGAGCTGTGTAGCATTTCAATCGTATAATTTTGCTTTATATATGATTTGATTATTTATTTTTTATATATATACATACATATTACAGTGTAATCGCTTTCTCACTAAATTGTAGTTAAAAAAAAAAGAGAAAAACATGCACTTCATGGTGTGAAAATAAAAATCGTGAATATAATTTCATATCCGTTCTTTTATTTCATCTCATCTTTTAGAACGTTTTTAAAAGTTTACATATTAAATAAATTATATTGATATTTACATGTTTTTCTTAAATATTTCCCATACAATTTAAATTCTTACTGATAAGTCATGTAAGTGCGAATAAAGTAAGGGCAGAGAAAATCCAATTTGAACCAATAAAAAAAAAAATACTAATAATAAAATCAAACATTTAGAATACAAAATACTGCATGTCCTATTAAATTTCTGTACAAATATACACCGTTAGATAATTTTTTTTTTTTGTAATAAAGGAACTACATATTTTTCAAATTCACAATTCATTTTCCTGCAATTCATTCATATATTATTTATTGTTGTTCCATAGGACACGTCTTTGTTACACCGCCACCGCCATTACTATTACAACTCGGAATACCGAGTAGTTTATGTGGTGGCGGACAGGCAACATCACATCGTTCTTCAAAGTATGACACAATTTTCTGTAATACAAATTTTAGAATTTTCTCCTTCGAAATTTCACCATTCAAAAAAGTGATATCCTTTCGATCACGAAATTCTGCAAAATTCCTTTCATAATGTGGCCAAACACATATTTCAAAATAGCCAGTCACATCGGATGGATCGTAGGTTCGTTTGCGTCGTCGTTCATAGCATTTTTCATAGGGTAAATGAAAATGGAATTTTATATTACACAGTGTTAGCAACTCGGGCTGATTGAAAATCATAAAACCTTCAATAATTAATACATTGATTTTATTATCGCGTAGCTGTGATGCCATTTGTGAATTCACACGTAATATATGTGAATTATTATGTCGCTGGTTCAAATGATAGTTGTAATGATTCTGATAATGATGTGTTTGAGGTGCATAATGTTCAAAATTAACCGACATTGACATCTCATTAATATAATCGATATTATCCATGGGATCACACGCCAAATAGCGTCCCTTCATTGTCCATGTGATATCAGAGAGCATTTGTTTCATATCCAATGAAGTGATTAATTCGAAATTAATCGCATTCAATTTAACATTCCACTTGTGTCGCAAATCGTCAACAGGCAAAAAGTAATCATCTTGCGAAATCAATTGAACTTCACTGATCTTATATGGTGTATTCCATAGTTGTGGTGCATTTCGCAGCGATTGAAAATAATCACGCAAATTATTTGCCAATGATGTTTTGCCTCCACATGTGACACCTGAAATGCCGATTACCAACCACTGAGGCATATTGATGTTTAGTTACTAATTACCTAGTATGCGGAAACTTAAGCTTAATAACTAACGAACTAACGAACAAGCAATCAAACAAGCCAACAACTCAGATGGCAGATAACACAAACGATGGATGATGACCTCTCAATTCGGACTTTACGCGTTCGTTCGTTTTCAACATCACTACACAGTGCAAAGCAACAAAAGCAACTGCGATCTTCAATTTGATTGTGTTCTCATAAAATTTGTAATATGATACAATGTGAATAAAGAAATTCCACCGAGAAATAAGATGCCAAAGGCAGCGGGAAATATGAAAGCGTACTCCAGCGGTGGAAAGAGTGAATGAAGTACATTACCTGAAATGAGACGCAATGCATATGATATATAAATATTTTTTTTTTTTATATAAATAGATTAAATAAATATTTATTAGTAAACAAAAGCCCTCAAAGAATGCTATGGCTACAATTATGTACTTGCAATATTGATTGTATATGGTTGTAAAATTCATAAATTGCATTTTGAAATTTAAACAATATTTATGCATATTGATACTTACTTTCATCAATCAGCATAAATGGTAAAATAAGTATCCAAAAAAAGTAATACAGAAATAATGATATGGCAATAACTAGTATAAGTTTGCCAACTTGAGCATTCGAAGCCATAAATTCCAATTCTCATACATCGAATTCACTGATAATTATTATTACTTCAATTATTTTCAAAAATTTAACAATTATTCGATTTTGTATAGCCCTGACAAAACAAAATTATACACTGCCAGTAATTACGCATTTGCTTCACAGATGGTTATGGTTAAAATGGACATTTATATCAATGTTTAAATTCACATCAGTAATGCTACTATGTTTACTTGTGTATTTTAATGAAATATTGTCAATGTATTGTATTTAAAATTATAATAAATAATAAATTATAATTTACAAATTCACATCGTATTCAATGTAAACAAACGCACGCTGAAATATTTTTCTATGATTTATTATTATTATTTAATCATTCACAATAGATGAAGTTTTGACAAAATTAAAATAATGCGCGGCGAATTTTGCAGTATGTTCAGTGATGGAATTATTTGAAATAAAATGTGAATAATTGATATCTGAATGTTCTAAATTACAGTTTGGATTGATTGTTAAAAAATTTCACTTATATATAATGTCACGTAGTAAAAAATTCCCTAAACGTAAGAATTATCGATAAAAAATAATGCGTATGTGAAAAAAGCGCACGATTTTTTAAAATTCTCTAATCAAAAGGGATATTTATGGTAAAAAATAATATTAAAGTAGTAAATAGGTTTTCTAAACAAATTAGAGGTAATCTGCTATAAAATACGATTGTGATGATGCGATGTGCGAAAATTACAACAAAAATTCTAATTTTCGCACAATGCTTTCGGTTTATGTGTACTAATTCGAACCACTGCAAATATGCGGTAAATGAAGAGCGCATAATAATTTATTTTATTTTTACCCTTAATGAAGTATGTACAATTATACAATTAAATTCAATTGAGTTGTTGTTATTCACATCGACCAGTTCCAGGAAGACGGTAGCCTCCAGAGGGTGCGTCCACAGTGCAGAGGAGGTTAAACTGTTAGGCTTTCTGGGGCAGGCGAAAATATGACGGGTGTCGTGCGGGCTCTGTTGGCACCGCGAGCAATGGCCTATTATAATTAGTTATTTAACAGATTTTTCTATGGGCAACATAAAAACATCTTAAGAAATATTTCAACATTTAGATAATCTTGATTTAGATTCATAGTTATAGTCAAAGTCAAGATCATCTTCAATTTAAATACTGACAAAAAGCTGCCATTAAATTTAAAATGATCATATCTTTTACTAAAACTAAGCAAAATGTTTAGCGTACTCGTCTCCGTTTCCATTTCACAAATTTATTTTCCAAAAATATTGACGGATTATTCATTTAAAAGTGACTGTTTATTTTTCGTTTTTCAATCAAGTAGTAATTTTTTTGGTAGCAAAGAAACTTTGAAAATAATCATTCCCTAATATAGAAAAAAGGTATTGGTGATAGTTCTTCTGCATAACAATTTTTTGCATTTCAATAATTGAAAAGTGTAAATTTATGCATTTTTTTGAAGCAAATTGTGAAGAAAATTCCAGATGAAAGCGTTGTTCAGAACATTCGCATTATGTAAATATATTATTATTTCTAATTTCTTATTAAAAAAAATTCTAATAAATACAATATTTCTTATAAAAAATTAGCACCATTTATTTACTTAATTGTTTTACGTAAAGAAAAAGTAAATAAAGAAACCTCATTTATAATATTTTCTACATTTTTATTTCACAACAATTTGTGGTAAATATTTGAAAAAGTGATATGACAAAAGTTAAATTATTAAGTCATCTTAAATACTATTAAAATAAAATATACCAAAACTTGAATAAATATTTCTAAACAAAAAAAAAATTAATATGTACAATTTGTTTATTTAATTGTTTTGCATAAAGAAAAAAAAATCAATAAAGAAAAGCTTTATAATTTTTTCGACTATTTTATTCATCGCTCTATGACAAATATCTGAAAAAGTGCTGTTGTATGAAAATATATTTTTGCTTGACCTTGAATTTTTGCAAATGATAAAGCTAATAACAAAATGGGTACCACGTTGTCTGGCAATTGCTCAAAAACAACGAGTTGTTGTGCTTATCAACATTTGGAGATGTGTCAATGTGATTCCAAGGATTTTTTCTCAAATTTACACGATGCCATAACAATATTTTTAGTTTGGGGGAAATTTATAAACATTTTTCTTTGAAAACTTGTTGCCAACTTGTCAATTTGTTGAGCTTCAATTATGCGAAAAAATCAAAACAATTTGAGATATTGATCTATAGATGTTGAGCTGAAATGATAAATCGTGCTATTCCAGGTATAATGATATAAAATAAAGGCAAAACAAGCCTTAAAACACTCTATACATTAAGGTACCTAAGTGCAACTGAAATTATAAATATGTAGTAGTCTACGATACGCACTAAAACGCACTGCGTATTATACAGAATTATAGAATGACCAATTTCCCAAAATTAATGCTAAAAAATTCTTCTAATATAAAAAACAAACAAACAAAAAATTGTACCTACGTATCATATAATTAATTAATATTAAATAAAGGTTATTATACTTTAATATTATATTTAATTGGGTACGATCTTTGTATGTATGTATGTATGTATGGATGGATGGATGGATACGTATATTTTGGAAGATATACAAATAAAGCGTAAATGAAAACAAGATCTACAAAAAACGTGCCGTTGTTGCTAAGGCTATTTTCTGAATGAACATCTTTCTATGAACCAGTTCTTCCAAGTAAAAACTATGCATAGAGATAAATCGGACCGTAACTACATGACGTTTTAATAGCCATTTTCTGAGGATGAATCACAACATGCCTTTTCACCAATGTAATAAAAAAAAAAACAACAACAATAGAGCCAAAAAAAAAGTCATTTCTTATAATTGGCATTTTTTCCACAATACCGTCTATCATTTCATAAGCTTTTTCAAATTTATACCTACGTACATGTACACTCGTGCGTACGAGCAGGTAAGTTATGGAAACATATATATATGTACATCTATCAGAAATACAAATACAAATTTTGATGATTTATGTTTTCTAAGCATACGGTGATGATGACCTTATAATATGAACTTATTTTCTACTAAATGGTATTCAATATAAAATGTACATTCTTTAACGTAATTAGTCATATGCAGAGCTGGTTAGTGATGAAGAATTGAAAGGGGTTTTATAATTATAAGCAATTCAAATAATCAAGTTATTCTTTCTTTTCTTTTATACATATAAATGCATAACACACACACACACACAAATACATTATATGTTTCATATTCAAATAATTTGTATGAAATGTTTTTTTTTTGAAATTTCACTTTTTGTTTGATTATTTTTTTTATTTGATCTTTAAATGAATATTTTATCTTTTAACCAGTTTTATATTTATCATAAATTATAGGTACCTGTCACCCCCTATTGCAAATGCAGTGGTCGACCCTGATGATTTAATTTATAATTTGAGTTTTATGATAATTATGCAGCACGACGGACGACTAGACAAATAAATCGATCATGTTTTGCTTGAAACGTATTTCTGTTTTTTTTTTTTTGTTTTTCAAATTTAATTTTTAACTTCCAAGAAATGCCGATGACATCAGAATAATTTTAAATCATTCCAACTAAATTCACACAGAATAGTACAATATATATATTATTGTATTAAAAACTAAATATAATATAATAAAAAAAAATGTTAGCAACATAATGGAAATTGTGAATGTATGTATCATGTTTAAAGGGTGTTCGAATTGGAGGTATGAGTCTTCTTTTAATTTGCAGCAATGACAGCTATTAAATAATGACATTCCGTTAAATGGTATAGTGGAATTCTATAGTTAAAAATTAATATTTAAATTTTATATCTTTGATATTCATTCTCTCGAATTGATTCTCAAATGCTTATATTGGTGCTCTTTGCATAGTTGTAATTAAATCAACGAATAATTTTACATGCTCGTTTGTTTGTTGTCCGTTAAAACGAGAGAATTTTTGATTCGATGTGAGATTTAGTAAATTCTCTCAACATAGGTTCGATGAAGTAATAATTTCATTGTGTTCGCTGAGCAACAATTCTAAATCTTAGCACAACTACAAACATAAGGGAATGCTGTAAAGGTTGGAACACCGTATAATTTAGGGAAATACCATTTTCTTACATATTATTATTTTGATAACATCACTATAATTATTGTGAAATTTTATTCTCTTCTCTATAAGCTAATTTTCCATGAACATTAAAAGCACAAAGTAATTTTGTGTGCAGCAGTAAAGTCTAAAAATTGTTTCTGAAAAGTAATTTTATTATCTTGTTTTATTAGATCGTTTCAATTGAAAATTTGTTATCGATCATGAAGGTATGTAAATACTTATATTTATAAATTCAAATAAATTTTAATGCTGTAAATATATGATTTTTTTTTAATTACGTGTTGTATACATACATATATACAAAGAATTGTATAATTATCGTAATATGATCGTTATATTTTTTGTTGTGTTTAAAAATGATGCTTTTCATAAGTTTTGTGGCCTTGACAATCAGGTCAATATTACATATCAAAAAAGCTGGATACATTAAAAACGTCAAATGCTAGCGAATTAGCCCTGTAGTTATAGTCATGGATAACATCTTCTGAAAGTTAGAATTGACTTATTTCATATATTTCCCATACACACATCTGTCAAAAAGCCTATTCTAATTTTAACGTTGACTAAACAACATGTGTTGGGAACGTTCCCAGCACTTATGCACAGAAGAAAGGAAAACTTCGGGGAATTTATAATACAGAAAAATCTGCTGAAGTCCATTAGGGTCTTCCTTATGGATGCTGAACTTAGAGAAATACTCTAGTCCATGATGGGGTGCACAATAGACCTAGGATCGCAATGCAATACGACCCTCTAATAATAATAATAATGGGGGTTTGAACAATTACTATAAGTGTAAATATTAATTGGTAAAAAAGTATGAAATTTTTAAATTTTCATGGCGTTTTCTTTTCAATAAAAAAAAAAAAAATACCCTTTTCAATAGCAATATTTCTATATTATTATATATTTCTATTTGTTATGCAAAATAAGAAAATGTTATCCAGTCGTATTCAGCTCATTTTCAAGGCAACATCTTTTGGCATTTAATAGTCATTTAATAGTGTTGAAATATTGCAACTTCTACCCGTTTTGGAGGGTAGCATTTTTAAGAAATCACAAATGCTTTTGAGAAAAGAGCATGTTGAAAAAAGAACATGCTATTAGATTTGATTTTAAAACCTTTTTTGATAAGTAAATTTAACATGTTCAAGCAAATTGCTCAAATTTTGTCAACCCTCCCTCTGTGATCCATTAAAAATGCAACATTTTTTTGAGCAAATAAACAGATATTAAATTTGGTTTTAAGCATTTTTTATAAGAAAAATTTATGCTGCAATAACTTCATAAATCAAGTATATCATATTCAAGCAAATTTCACCAAATTTTGCGAAAGAAATTAATGGAAATATTAGAAAAAAAAAATGACAGTACATCGAATTTGGGAAAAATTATTGAAATTGTTTATATTTAATGCCTAGAGAAGATGAAATTTCTGCACTAACTAGTGCAGTGACTAATCGAAATAAGAATGAATAAACACTAACAAAAAAAAAAAAAAAAAAAAAAAAACTATCAAATTTAAATACACATTACATACTCATCCATATAGCAATATTGTATGTACGCGTATATGTTTTCTAACCACATAGCACAACAAACTAGAAAAATGTGTATTAAACGTGTTTTATTGTTTATTTACATACATGTTACAGGAATGTCGCAGGTTAACAAAATATATAATACTAAGTATATGTGTGTATATGTGTGTGTATGGTGTTGAATTGTGTAAACTTTGAGCTGAAATTCTATCAAAAAGGTATTTACGTAAACATCACGTTTTAAAAAAACTTGTGCACACCATTTCAAATATTTGTATTTATATATACTCGTAGTAGTGATATACAGTGGCTCCCAGCTTATTTCGTACAGTGACAGTTTAAAAATTGCTGCAGTCGTAATTCCTAATATAGCAAAAATTTGAACAAAATATAAATGCCATTTTTGAAAGGAAGGTTTGTTTTTTATTTTCCAAAATTTACTTTTTCAAAATTTTAGTGTTTGACACTATAAAAAAATAAAATAAGAAAAAAATAGGAAAATTCATGTCACAGCTTATTTCGTACAGTCTCTTTAAGTTCAAACTAAAAACAAAGTAAGTTGATTTTAATATTTAGTATGACATCCCTTAGCGTTAATGACAGCCTGGAGTCTATTTGGCATTGAATCCACCAATTTTTGAGTGATGTCTGGTGTGATTTTTTTCCATTCCTCCATTAGTACCTTCTTTAGGTCTTGCTTATTAGAAATCTTGTGTGTTCTTATTTTATTGTCCAAAATAGACCAAAGATTTTCAATCACATTCATGTCAGGTGACTGTGGTGGTGGAGACATCAAGTGTGGGCAGTTCCAAATAAGCCAAGATTGCACAATCCCAGATTTATGTTTTGGGTCATTATCTTGGTAGTACCGAAATTCTTCCCGCAAACCCAGTTTGTCTGCACTTTGAAGAAAATTGTTTTTCAGAATCTCGAGGTACTTCATTTTGTCCATTGTTCCCTCAATAAAAACCAATTCACCTACTCCGGCTGCTGACATACAGGCCCAAACCATCACGCTACCGCCACCATGCTTCACTGTGGGCTTAAGGTTCTCCTTGTTTAGCTCGGTATTCGCTTTACGCCAAACATATGACATTCCTTCCGAGCCAAAAATATTAAACTTAGACTCATCCGCGAAAATAACGGTATTCCAGAACGCAGGAGTATTAATAATATGCTCTTTGGCGAAGTCAAGTCGGCGTTGTATATTCATTTTCGAAATGAATGGTTTCTTTCGGGCTACTCGACCGTTCAAGTCATGATTGCGCAGCACACGTCGGACAGTTTCAGCACTGGATGATTTTCCTATTTCACGCTGAACCTCTGCAGCCAACTTCGGAGTGGATAACTTTGGATTTTTCTTAATTTTTCGTACAATATAACGCTCGTCTGATGCGTTGAACATCTTATTAGGTGCTTCTCTGCCCTTGTTCTCCAACCGATTTTCGCGAATGAAGCGTTGAATGATGTATTGGACAGTTGAGGCACTTAAATTTGTCATTTCAGCAATTTTTCGCACACTCTGACCTTTCCTAAAATGGTTAATTACCAGTTTACGCTGTTCCATCGTTGTACGACGACCCATAACGCTAAATGTTTAATTTACAGCACTTTAACTATTTAAAATAAGAATAATAAAAATTGTTATAATAGTTAAAAAGGTCCAAAAACTCATACAATTCAAAAAAACTTTGTAACTGCGCGGCAGAATGAAACTTACTTACATTGAAGTTTGTGTACGAAATAAGATGTGAGCTGAAAATCAGCTGATCAATAGTTTTTCTCTCTTGCATGACAAAAAGAACAATTTTTGGGGTTCCCCGTTTTCTTATTAGGTTTACTAAACACATACACAGACATCTACATTCAAAACTTATCGATAAGTTTTTTAGTTTCGATGTTACAGCCATTTACATAAAAATATATACACTGTACGAAATAAGCTGTGAGCCACTGTATATCTAAATACGCATATACTTTAAATAAATAAATAAATAAATGTAAATTTTAAATTGAAAATATATCAAAAATAAAACAAAAATTATTTGCATATTAAAATGTTGCGGTGAGAATATATTTATATGCGTCTGGCATATAATATAATAAAATTAATGACAACCGTTACATTTGAAAAACGTCATTGATATGCAATTATTGAAATAAAACAGCATCTTGTGAGCATGCATTTTGCTTTTTTGTTTTTTTTTTTCCGTGAGACATTGTGAAATTCTAATTTCATCCTTGTACATACGCACATACTCGTATTATTTATTTTGATGCTGTTTGTACCGGCTTTATAACAATATTGCCAATGTCAGTGTCAAAAGCTATTGATTAGCCTTTCTACTTTACATTCATACATGTGTATGTATAGACATTGTTGGTAATGCTCATAATTAGTAAGAGTGTCACATCAATCAATTAAACTCTCAGTGCTCTAAAACACGTTTGCTCTCATATGTATTATCATAATATTTATTGTCTTATGAATGAACGAATGAATAAATGAATGAATGAATGAAATGACGATGTTCGTGTATGAGCTTACGAAAGTGAAAAGAGCGTTTGTTCGTCATCGATTTTTAGTGCGTAAACAAATGTGGCGCGGTGCTCCCACTACCGCTACCTTAATGTCTTTATTATAACAAACATTTGCATACACACTTATATATATACATATGTATGTATAATGTGAAATAATTATGAAATTCAAGTTCAAAATTAGTAACAATTTTGCATTATTTTCATTACGAATAATTGCTCTCTCTCTCTCTCTCTCCACATTTAATGATGATGATGATGACGTCCTTACATATCGCATACGTACATCGTACAGCCAAATATCGTTTGAATAAAAGCTTTCATTAAGCCAATCCTGAAAAAAAGCTATTCTCCGATCATACGTAAAGCTCTTGTGCTAAATTACTAAGCTAAATCCTTACCTGTTTTCGGCACGTACCTATATATAAAGCTTCGTATTAAGTAAGCGCATTCATTTGCACTTGAATATAATTTTGAAACAGATCGATCCGAGATACGATCCGATTCGATCAAAACGTGTGTGTATGTGTGTGTGCTAATTTGCATTGTCATTATTAAAGTTGTGTTGAAATTGAGCGCGCGCGCGTATTTGCAAAAAATATATTTCGTATTTCAAAAAACAATTCAGTGTTGAATTGATCACATTTACGATATTTTAGAAATTTATTTTATTTTTTTTTTTTTGAATAATCAAGTGAAAATGTATTTAAAGGTGAGTGTGTTTGATGGAGATTTGCTTTTTTTTGAGTTTCAATAAATTTAATTTTCATCAAAAAATATTTTTATAGAAATTCACAGTTTATTGCTCGTAGTCATAGTCGAAATTAAAATCAATTATACTTAAAATTGGGTTTTTTAATAGATTTTTACAAGGGAAATGTGTCAAATTTAGTCAAAGACTGCAACAACGTGGCTATACATTTTGTGTCAAGTTAGCTTTATATATGAAAAAAATCAAAAAGTTGTGCAAATTAATAAAAGTGAACAAAATGTGTCAAATGAAACTTCGATAAATATTTCTCAATAGCGAAAAATTTATTTAAAAACAAATTCAATGCTTAATTTCTCAAAATGTATTGAAAAAGTGTACTAGGAAGTCATATTTTACGCTCTTAGCAACCTTTTGATCTTTATCTGAAGAACTATGTATCAGGAAAATTAGGATTTTCACTTTGTTGGCACATCTTGCTTTAATATGTTCAGGTTCGCTGACTAAAAACTAAACTTAGAAAATTCATGATCCACAATTTTTTAATAGGCGGTAAGGTAATAGCACATTAACGGGATGTTTGAGATTCACTGATTCAATTGGATTGTGGTGACGTCACAATTTTTCAAAAAATTCGATTAGAATTTGCTTTTAAGGGATGTTTGAAAGTGAGTTGCAAATTGAATTGTTCAAAATTCATTTGGCTTATTTTTTAATATATCCAATTTATTTAATTTGATATAGATTTGTGTTAAAAAATTATGTACGTGGATTATGAGGGATATTTAATTGTTCAAAATTCATTTGTTTTATTTTTTTAATATCACCAATTTACTCAATTTGAATCACCTTTGAATGAAACATGATTTTTGTGACCAATGGTCAAGGTTTAGTTGGTTCAATTCAGAAAATTCAAGAAGATCCAATTCGAATGTGTTGATGAGAGATATCTAAAAGAAATTTGCAAAAGTAATTGGTCAAAATTAATTGATTTGAATCAGAATTTGAATGGTTGCTTAGTTGAGCTCAAAAAATTCACGAAGAAATCCCCATTAAAATATTCATATGAGAGAATTGCCAATTGAACTGGGATCGAAGAGATATTTGAAAGAGAGTTGCAAATTTAATTGTAAAAAAATTATTTGCTTTTTTTTTTAATATATATAACTACTTTATTTCATTTGAATTAGAATTGTATTAAAAAATTCTATATGAGCTAGTGGTTAAAGAGATCAAAAATATTGTGACGCACTTCTTATGTATAATTAACCCAAATCACCAGATGGTTGTCATTTGGCAACACACATCTTTTTGGATTAACTTAATGTTGTAACTTTTTTTTTTAAGAATTATAAAGAAATTAATACAAAAATAAGCACAGTCAAATATGTTTGATTTCAAAGAAATTTATTTCTTTCGTTCTATACTGTATTATGCAGGATTTTTATAAATATATTTGTGAACAAATTTTTTTTTTTGTAATTTGCTTTATTATTAATTTGTTGATATTACAATATTATTGTTGTTGTTAAAAGAGGGTGTGTGTAAAGTAATTGCTTTTGTTTTTCGTCATTGGCGCCTTTTGTGGTTTTTTGTGTGTTGCCTTCTTATTTTTTATTATTTTATCATACGATGACAAAAATAAAAATTCCAGCACATTTGCTGTGAATAAGACAGATTTTGCTTTTGTATTTATTTACTTGATGCATTTCCGTATCATTTATAATTGTTTTTTTTTTTTTTCGTTGTTAATATAACCAAAAAATGTTTAATTAATTATGTAAGAGTTCTATATGACGCTGACAGGTTAAAGTTCTATATATACTTGTACATGCATTCTCATGACATTAAATTGATAAATAATCAACAAGATGCAGATAAGAAACTCTTGCAAATATTACGACATATTTTAACTTAAGAACAAACAAAAAAATAAAAAACAACGTTCTTAATCATTTCTTTTTAAATTCACTTAATTGAATTATTATAAAATCTAAATGAACAATATATAATCAATTCTAAGTATTTGCAATTAAAAAAACAATTTTTTAATTTACAAATTTTACTTTCTCCTTTTTTAGATTAATACACTAAGATTTATATTCTTATTGCTGAGCTTCTGTTCAATGCTATGGCGAACGTCAGCATATTGTTCGTTGGAGAAAATGAAAAAATTCGCAATGGAAGCATGTGAGCATATATTTTTGGAAGATGAGGCCAGAGAAAAACGTTCACTCTCATATGACAACAATCTAATAGATGACGAAAACGATCGTAAGTATGAATAATAGCTGCTTAATAGTTGTGTTTGTTGTTGCTGTTGTTGTCTTTATTTATATAAAATTTATAAAATTTAACTACTGCAATAATAAATTATGCGATTTATGAATATTAGATACTAAAAATAATTATTATTTAAACAAAATCTTGATAAATAAAATTCAACATATTTTAAATGACATGAAGAAATTATGCTAAACATAATAAATAATTACACAGTGCTACAAATATAGAAATTTTTGATGAAATTTTTCAAGCGTCCCAGTGGAGGTCGACTACAGTACATTTAAATTTAAATTTTCGATTTACTTTTATACGGATTAATTGCTTCATTTAACAATCAGTAACTTTTCAATCGATTTCAAATTTTGATAGTTTTTGGAAAGGGAAAAATAGACATGGTGTTCCAAAAAATAGAAAAAATATTTTACGCTTTTAAAGCGATCCATTGGAGGTTGTAGATAGGCTCGAATGCAACACAAAAACACGTTTAAAAAGATTTAACGCGCTAATAGTCTTAGTTTATGTATTTTAAAAACATTTTAATACACTCATAATTTCAATATACTCTTAAAAACACCCTTTCGAATCATCTGCGTCATTTCAGCATCTGCAACTCAGTCGTTTTTGAAGTAATTCCTAATTTTAACAGTTTTTGGAAAGGGAAAAAACATTCAATACTTACTTAGTGAAACGTTACACACTTTCGATTTACTTTTATATGCGTCAATTGCTTTATATAACAATGAGTAACTTTTCTTTCGATTTCAAAATTTTATAGTTTTTGGAAAGGGAAAAATAGAAGTGGTGCTCCAAAAAATGGAAATAAATTATTACGCTTTTAAAGCGACTCATTGGAGGTTGAAGACAGGGTCAAGTGCAAAACAAAAACATGTTTAAAAAGATTTATCAAGCTCATAATCTTGATGTACGTATTTTAAAAACATTTTAATTCCCTCCTAATTTCAATATACTCTTAAAAACTCTCTTTCGAATCATTTGCGTCATTTAAGCATCTGTAACTCAGTCGTTTTTGAAGTGATTCCTAATTTTAACAGATTTTGGAAAGTGAAAAAATATTCAATATTAAAGTGACTTAGTGAAACCACATTTAGAATGTCTCTTACAGTTTAAAATGCTCGTTAAATAGCTCGTTTTGTTGACTGAGGGGAAAAAAAGAGAGTTTTTGACAAAAAAATCTTAAATTGACAAAAAACGATTTTAACGATAAATTGAAAACGTTTATAGCTTGGTTTTGCATTCTACTCGACCAATTCAACAACCTCCATTAGATCATTTGAAAAATGATCTAAAGTAGATAACACCGTGTAGCACGGTGTTATCTACTAATTTCATGTTCTATTGAAATTGGTAAATTTACTTTCATTTTTGAGGCATTGCCATATAAAATATTTAAAAAAATAATTTTTATTTGTGACCACTTTGACGAAACTGGCGGAGACAATATATAAAGTGATGCTATGCGACACACTTTACCCGTATTTTGCATGCACAATCGTGACATGCATTATTCTCATATATATTGCATACATTACATATAGTTTGTGTTAATTTTAACATTAAATACAATACTTTACGATTATTACTTACATTTCATTAACAAAAATTCAATGAAAATTTTTACAAAAATATTTATTAAACACACACACACACACACACATGCACTAGCAAATTTAAGTAGTACGAAAAATAAAAAGTCATATTTACAAAAGTTTATCGATTTAATAAGGTCGCAAAGTCAATCAACTTTAGCATTCACATACTCAATATTCAATATTCATAGTCATAGTAAACAGAAATTTGTATGTATGCACTATAAATGATATAAATTTTGTCATTTTGTCATCAATACCGGAAATAAATGGCAGATATGTATGCTATTGAAATGCATAGTAGTACATTTATTAATAATCAGAGAAGTTACTAAATACTCCTGCATCTTTTACATATTGTCTAACCTTATCTACATATTAATTAATACAAAACAACACAATTAGTTTTACACAAAAATATGAAATTCTCATTTTGCATTTTCTTCTATTACATTTTCTATGTTTTTTCAGATATAAGAATACGAAACGGCAAACATTACACAACCGTTAGTCGAGGTACATACCCACGTGGCGGCTACCTAAAAGTGAGTCGTGACCACTATCAGAAATTGACCCAAGTGAACGTGTTTCCCAAATATAAGGCGAAAAAGTTACACTTTGAAAAGCAACTCGGTGGTGAACGCTACAAACGTGAGCATGCTCCAACGTACAACAACATACCGTATTGTTGTTACAATCGATGTGAGGAAGACTTCTTTTGCTGATATTCAATAATACAGACTTAAATATTGTATTACATTTAGCGTTTAATACTTATTTATTGCCATTTAATTAATTACCATACATGAATATTTGTATTATTCTATTTTAATTTAGTTAATTTATCATCAGTATACCATCAAACATATACTGTATATATATGCACATGTACTTAAATCTATATCAATTTGAATTCATTGTAATTTTGTAATTTACTAACGTATGGAAAAGCAAAAGACGAAAAGAAAAATAAAAAATAAATAAATAAATTTCGAAACAGTATTAAAATTTTTAGTATTTCTATGGTTCAACCTGTACTCTATTGAAGACAAAAATAATTATTAAAAACTAAAAATAAAGAGCACCTTGTACATAAGAATATTTGAAATCAAAAGATGCTTGCCTATTTTTAGGGGCAAGAATATATATTCTATGCAGCAATATGAATTAAAAGTACAATTTTTGATGATTCTCTTTTTACTCTCACAGTTACCCTCTTTACTCGGTCTTAGCTTATTGTTCGGGTTTTTCCATTTTTATTATAGCCCTTTTTTACAATAAAATCAAAATTACATACGTACATACGAAAGTTGACCCAAACGAAGAACGTAATGACTTTTATATGAAAATTTTACTCTTTTTGCACGGTTTTGTTGTTTTTTTCTTGCACGGATAATTTGCTGATCCAGTTAATCGTGCAAAAAGAGAATCTAGTACACTATTTTGTGAACAATTTAATTTAATTCATGACCATCAATTGTATGAGAGAAATTCAACGCGAATTTTAATCGGTCATGTATTTGCCCTCCATGTGGATACCCTGGAAGCGGCAGAACCCAATTTCATATTTAAAAATTTTAATTTTGTTAGGGAGCCTCCGCACAATGCGGCAATAACATACAACGCATGTACAAAAATCGAAAAAGTGGTTGAATATCAAAGTAACTGTATATTATGTAAATGTCAGACTACTAATCTCAAATCAGAAATCGCTATTTATATTTTGTGATAACGAAGATTTCAAATCTTGATTTTTGACGTTTTAATAGAAGACCATTACCCATTTATTGTGAGATTTATAGCTAAAAAATGACAGCTACATTTCTACTTATACCATTACTAAAGTTGTAATTACAATTACAAAACAAAAATTATAAATTGTACAAAAATGTAGCATACTTTTAGGCATTTGCTTTGAAAATCATATATGAATCGTGTATGACATTATTGAATGAAAAATTATTTGAACAATGCTACTGAATTTTTGTCGAAAGTAAAAGTATTGGACCAAATTTTAATTCGTATTTTTGTGCAAGAAGGGTCGAGAAGTGTCGAAAGTTTTGATATACTGAAAGTCAATGGAATTAAAGCGGAACTGGCCGGGTCATTTTTTGTGCATTTCTAATGTTTAATGTTTTTATTTTTTTAATTTTTATGAAATTTGATCGACTTTGACATGCTGTGCTCATTTTGTATGTTTTTATTATTGTTTATTGTATAATAATTTGGGGGATGAACCAAATTATACCAACTCTGGATTTCGTTGCTTGCAGAATTCTTCCACTCCTTTCCTCATAATAACACATTTCGAATTCGTCCATAATGGTCAATGTATAGGAACAATATAGGAGAGATAATACTCATGACTGATGGAATTACATTTTACTCACCTAAAAGCGACCCTTAAGCAGCTATGGGATTAGCTAACTGACGGTATTACTTGCTCAGAAGTGTTAATTTTAAAGGATGGAGAGGGAATAGGAAAGGGTAAATTTGGAAAAAAGATGGAAGACGGATAAGAGAAGAGATGGCTAATGGATATTGTTTCTACATTTGACCTATCTATGGACAGTTATGGAGTTAATTGTCGACTTTTAGGTGATTTTCAAATAATTTTGTATGACAGCACCCTTAAGAGATGAAAATGGAGATTAAGTAAGTTCAGAAAAATTCATTAATTCATAATTTGTAGATTTTCAAGTATTTTCAAGTTTATTCTGAATGAGAGCCCCCTTAAGGAATGGAGGTAGAGTGTAAGTAAGTTGGGAAAATATATTGGGGAGCTAAAATTGATGACGATTTGAGTTATATTTTACCTACCTAGAGGCGATTATTTGTTGATTTTCATGCGGTTTTCAAGTTAATTTTGTATGGAAGCCCTGTTATAGAATGAAGATAGAGTATAAGTATGATTACCAAAAATATTATAGTTATATTATACAATATTATATTAAAAAAATGGATGGGGTTGGTCATACATTTCATCGCTCTAAAGGCATCCTTAAAATTTTGTATAGAAACTTCCTTATGGGGTTTAGATGGAGAATAAGTATGTGTCGGAAAAATGTAATCGAGACAAGATTAATGTCAGTTTTTCATATATATTTCACTTAAGTAGCAATGGATACTGAGAACGGTGGGAGTGATATTTACAAAAACCTAAATTTTATAGGGTGACTCGACTAAAGGGTGGAAATTTAGGGTAAGTATGTCAGCTTTATATATCAATATCAGTATTTAGAGTCGGAATAAAAAGTTCAAAGAGAAAAAAAATTGTGAAATCTCACTTTTGAAACTTTAGAACACGAATTTAGCGAATTCTAAAAATTCATCAATCGTGAGGAAACTTTTCACTGCTTTCTTTAGAACCTCGTAACCAAATGGACTTACATTTTTCAGCAGAAACGATACAAATTTTTATCATATATTTGCATGTGACATACAACTACTGAGTTGTCTACTTTTGAAAGTATAGACAACTCATCAACGAATGAAAATTTTATAAAAATCATGAACTGAAAATGTAAATTGTTTGATGCATTAGAAAATTTCGAATTCCCAATTAGCGTAAATAACTCAAATTTAAAAAAGTGTCAGAAGCTGTACTATACATAAATCTAATATGCCGCAATAAAAGACGAGAGAGAATATCCTCAACTCTTTACATTCTATTGCTTGGGACACAATTCATTTCGTTTCTTTTATCTTTATTTTTTATATTTTTATTTTCTTGTATAAGAATTTCACAATGATTTTGGTTTGCTCATCTACGCATTTGAGCATAAATGAAAAAATTGTGTGCAGAAAATAAAGAAAAAATATGAATATATATATATATATATATATATATATATATATATATATATATATATATATATATATATATATATATATATATATATATATATATATATATATATATATATATATATATATATATATATATATAGATATATGTATGTATGCTCTTTTTGGTGGAAAAAGTACCCGCTATAGGATGCAAGCAATGGTGACTAAGTAATTGAATTGGATGATATAAATATCATTTTCCCCTCAATTATATGGGGTTCTCCCTAATTAACACTTTTTCAAGTATGAATGCAATACATACATTTAGTTCACAGATTTATAGGTAATTCCTAATGCCTAATTATTTATGCTCAATTGAACACAAAGTTAAAAATACGATTTAAGGTGATTCAACTCTATTTACAATTGAGAGTTTTGCAAATATCTAGATATTGGTGTTTATTTAGATTGTATTAACAAATTTCCAATTGATCTTAAGTTAATAGTATCTCATTTATCTAATATTTGTTTGCCTTTCTCTTTTTCCATATTCAATAAAATCGGTTCATTTAAACACATCTACAAACATAAATCTATCCCAATGAGCATTATAGCATGTATCATCAAATATAAGGGGGTTTTCTAAAGCCATTTGTAAGAGTGGGCTGAATTTATGATATATTTTTTTTTATATTTATTCTTATAATTATGTATAAAATAATATGAAAATGCAATATATGTATTTTTTCGAATTGAGAATTGAATCGCTACTCTCAATTGCGTTTGGTACAAACAAACTTGTTTCTTGGCGTATATTAATGAGCAACGTATACAATTTTGCTCACTTTTTGCAATATAGCGCAACAAACCGAAAGCTTTTGTTTATTTTACACGAATACAGCATCATTAGTCTATCATTTACTGCCGGCAATTGAACTGGTTCTGTGCGCATAATTTTATTCACATCAAATATAAAGTCCAAAATACATATATTAACGATAATAAATAGAAGAAAAAAAAATTCTACTTATAATTATACTACGATATAAGAAATTTTGTGTGAAAAGATAAAAAAAATTATTTTAAATATCTTGCATATATAGTATTCATATAAATAATGTCGTCAAAAGACCATTTAACATTGAATATGGATGTGGAAAATCCACACTCTACTGCAACGCAACACAACGGAGTTGACCATGTAAGTTCAAAGAACTTGTATGTTATTATTATAAGCGAAATGACTAATTTGATGGATGGATTACTAAGTAAAAATGTGAATACATTTACAAAAACTTATACATACACATACATATGATGATGAGACAACAATGATAACTATTATTGTATTGTGAACAAAAAAAAACAAAAAGAATCGTGAAACTTCAACAATATCACTATCAAAAAAAAAAAAAAAGGTTAAAACTCCTCGCGTTACTTACTAATATTTTTGCTCAACAAGTATATACAACTACATACTGCCTTGTATAGGAGAATAGTGCGCTGGTTTGCACTGATTTAATTTTTGGGACACAATTTAATTTCAAATCGTAATTTCAATGATGTCAAAGTATAAAGGGAAATTGTAGAGCAAAATGTTTGTAAATAAATATTTTTATGTTGCATTTAAAACCAGTGAAGTGAGCATAAATTTCAAATAGTATATTTTTTAGAAAGTTGAAAATAATTGCAAAAAAAATCTTTATGAACAAAATTCAACAAAATTTTTATTCGACTTTTCGAACAACTTCTTCTTAAAAGAACAATAAAATGCTTCAAGCTACATGCTTAAGATGTCTCAATCCATAATTGAACGATGATTTCTTAGTTTGAAAATACGATAAACAATTAAACATTTAATTGAATTTCGCATTTTTCTTCAAAAATGATCACTTTAAAGTTAGAGTTAAGTGGTGAGGAAGACAAAACCCATGGACTTAGCCAGTAGATCATTGTGCCAAGGAATGGAAGAGAGGAAAGTTGCGCTACTCCATCTGGGACTCTATAGCTATAGAGTCCCGAAAATGAATTTTGCCGATTTTAATTGTCTAAGTGTGGGTGCCGTAGGTCAGTGGTTAATACGTTAGCTTTCTGATCTGTAGGTCGTGGATTCAATCTCCGGCTGAAACATAACAAAGTTTAATATAGAAAAGATTTGTCTTTCGAACGGTACCCACCTGTCTGCAAGAATTGGCAATTTTTACGGCAGTAACAATTTTTTCTTAAAAGAGCTCTGTGAAAAAACTAAGTCAAAGTGATGTCAAAAGCGTTCTGCCGTTCGGAATCGGCTAATATAAGTAGATCCCTTCTAATGTTGGCCAAATTTAACACGCACAACAATATTGGAAGAAAAGCTAGGTGGAATCGGCTAATATAAGTAGGTCCCTTCTAATGTTGCCCAAATTTAACACGCACAACAATATTGAAAGAGAAGCTAGGTGATATCACAATGGGCCTTTCTGACCTATGTGTGTCCTCTCAGAGAAAAGGCAGCCACATAACCTAACCTAACCTAACCTAATTGTCTAAGTGCGCCATTTCTAGGCATCAATATCAAATTATCAAATCTACATACCTGCATCTGATTAAAATACCCATAACTCGACAATAACTTCAAGGGCATCTAAACGTAAAAAATTTAGAAAATTTTATTCTCAACATTCTACGGTCTCCAGGGACTCAGTCAGTAGACCATTGTGCCAAGACCCTAAGTCAAATGAACTACAGGTATAGTAAAGATAAAATGAAAAAGAGGAAAGCTGCGCTACTTCGTCTAGGACTTGATAATTTTCTTGATTAAGTCGAAAATGTATTTTGTCGATTTTAATTGTCTAAGTGTGCGGCTTTTGGGCAGCAATATACCCATAACTCTACAATAACTTCAAGTAATTTAGGCACCAGAACGTAAAAAATTTAGAAAATGTTATCCTCAACATTCTACGGTCTATGCTAACCTACGCATATTTCTCCTACTTATATAATCTGTAGCCAAGAGAAGAAATTCTAAGAATTTCAACAGAATTAATATATATTATATGTATAACTTTTTCATTATACATACATACATGTTTGATTTTATTTACTTTTTTCTTTTTTTTTTTTCATTCGTCTACTTTCAAACAAATAATAATAAATACCAGTAGGAAAATTAATCCTTCAAAAAAGGTATTACGCTCTACTTACATTTCGTCTGTGTAGCCTTCAAGGTTCAACGTCAAATAACTATTACATTTATTAAAGAATATCATCATTTGTTTTGTATTCAAGTATTTGACAGAAATTATAAAAATCGCTTCGATATAAAAGAAAAATCAGCTTATCCATATCTACCACCGTCGCATATGAATCAATTATTTATGAAAGGTGACCAAATGTGACTTTTTTTACCAACAATATTTTATCACAATTCCCATTTTTCATCCGATTTGATGTCTATTGTATTTTCTTTTGGTAAGTGGTGATCATATTTTCCCCACTGGGTACTATTGAAGTAAAACACAATACAATAATCACTATGAGAGAAAAAATGAGTTTCATTTTTAATTTATGTACATACATTTAAGTTATTGCATTAGTTATAGTTATTTATCATAGTTATATTGCGTTTGTATGTATTTTTTGAAAGTATTTGTTCAATAATGTACATTAAGGTGATAGTTATTTAGAAAATTCTTTATTTCCTCACTCCCAGAGTCTAAAAAAAACCGAAATTTTATAAAAAAAAAAACTACAAAATAGAAAGTTTCGTTGGGATTGATGAAATATTAGAACTCCCTAAAGTCGGGAAAGTGGTTTTTAAAATTTTCTTATTATTTGGATGTAAAATCCTGTAACCTGTAGAGGAGTCCTCCTCCCAGACGACGAAATTGTGGTTTTTTTATAAAATTCGCGCCCACTGCCGCCCCTGAAGGAGTGTAATGTTTGACCAATTTTCATTAATTTTGTCTCTTCAACATTTTTCTAAACCATACCAACTTCATAACTCCATCGCTTAAGGGGTCGTCTATGCAAAATGAACTTAATAGAAATAGAAAATTAACAAATATACTTTTAGTTGCCCAGAAATCTCTTCTAATAGGCTGAAATGTAGCACTAAGCTCCATTAATTTTATCTCCACAATGTTTTTCCACGAATTTACTTAAACGTCATTTCCATGTATAGGGGACTACCATACAAAAGGAACGAAAACACTTTAGAATTGACTGAATAGTGTCTTAGCTGTCCAGTAATTACCTCTAAAGGAATCAAATTTAAGGCGACAGCGAATAATTTGTTGTTGTTGTTGTTGTGGGTGCCGTGGCTCAGTGGTTAGTGTGTTGGCCTTCTGATCTGTAGGTCGTGGGTTCAATCCCCGGCTGATGCATAACAAATTTAATATCAAAAAGATTTTTCTTTCGAACGGTACCCACCTGTCGGCAAGCAATTGGCAATTCTTCCGGCAGTAACAACATGCCATGAAAAAAGTTTCTAAAAGAACTCTGTGACAAAGCTCAGAAAAAGTGATGTCGCAAGAGTTCTACCGTTCGGAACCGGATAAAATAAGTAGGTCCCTTCTAATACCGTCCAAAATTTAGCACGCAGAATAGTAATGGAAGAGAATCTCGTCCAAAGATCCATTCGGTACTTTAAGTGCCATATATTTTATTTGTTGTTGTTGTAGTTGTTGTAGCAGCAAGAATGCGAAAATGTTTTGTTTTGTTCCCGTACACAGCACTTTCGTATTCTACTGTGTTGACCTTGGACCTTGGTCGGCCACATCGGCGAGTACTTCCGGGACGTAGACTCATTCATTATTGGGAAGCCAGAATAATTTCTCCTCACCAGTACTTCTTCTAAGCTCACCTGCCCCCGTATCCAACAGTCCTTGGGGGTCTATCTACAAAAGGGACATTTTTTTTAGACAATTGGATGCACCGCTCTAGTAGTCCATAAAGGAGTAAATATATAACCTGACTCCATTAATTTATTTACTTCAACATTTTGTCTCAACATACTAAGCCCCGATCTCCACACTTCAAAGGGGCTTCCATACAAAATGGATTAAAAAAAGTGTCACCGACGTTTTTGGGTAGAAGCTTGTTCTGTGTATTTACCATATTTATCATACAATATTTTTGCTTAAAGTTATATGCGATTATATTTTAATTTGTATATTTCAAATTTATAGTTTCGCAATACAAATGAAACTCATGGAGATTTAATCAACGGACGTGTACCAAGAGCCGGTAAATTAATTCGACAATATATTTCATATTTAATGTACTTAAAAAACATAATTCGATATTTTGTCTGTATTATAGTGCCCGAAGTAGACGATGAAGATGATAACGATGATCGCCCAACCGATACAGATCCCCATCGTGGTGTTGATGATGGTTTACTGTCAAATGATGAAGGCGATGCACCCGTGCCACCACGATCGAAACGTCCAAGTTTTACATATTCTAATCAAGATAGTAATGGTTTTGTCGAAATAGATGGTGTACAAACTCCATTACCCGATTTGAATGCATATCAGCATAAGAAAACATTAGCTCAGGGAATGATGGATTTGGCATTACTTTCAGCCAATGCCAATCAGCTGCGTTATGTGCTGGAGACTTTCAATGTGCATCCATATTATTATCCAAGTTTGATATTTATTTCGATGAGCATTATTTTACAAGTAAGTGTAATTCGGATTATCTTAATTTGATTTTGTTCAACTAAAAACTCTTTTGATCAACTTTTTCTTAGATCGCCGTTGGTGTTGGACTCATATTGAATAGTCGGTATAATATTAAGAACAAAAAGGATATATGTCGTGCTAATAAAATCAATAATTACACCGTCATTGGCATATTTATTGTAACTGTGGTAAATGTGTTCATATCGTCTTTTGGTGTGGCAGATGCTCCTGCAGTCGCCTCTGCAACAGCGAAAAATTAATATTAATTTTAAATTAATTAACATAAATAGTATATAGTATATATTTTTAGAAGTCGCTTATTAAGTAAATTCCATTGAATTTTATTGAAATACTCAATAGTTTGAAACCACCGCTGAACAATATGGATATTCACAACACAAGTACTTGTATATATACTCACACAATCAATCACACATATGTATATGTATTGTACATACTATATTTTGTATACAGCTTTGTAATATACCCGATGGGGAAAAAAGTAAGCAATTAATCGATCAAAACAACAACGAATCAAAAATTATAAGCACTTACCACAGCACAGTAATCTTAATAATATTTTCTGTTTTCTACTTCAACTATAATTTTATTTAGTTTTAAATTTTATTTGATCAAGGTTTTGTTATTTAAAATTATTATTTTTATTATTTTATTTTTACAGCACAGTAATCTTAATAATATTTTCTGTTTTCTACTTCAACTGTATTTTTATTCAGTTTTAAATTTGATTTGTTTAAGGTTTTGTTATTTATTTTTTTATTATTATTTTCATTATTGTTTTTTATATATTATTATTTTATTTCCTTTTATTATTATTCTTTCGCTTTTTTAACTAGTTTACTTGTTTTTTTTTTTAAATGTTGTTTTAAAACATTTATTGATTTATTTGTCAAAATTATATGCTTCCAATGTATTTTTGTTTAGTATTAAATTTCATTTAATTAAATATTTGTCAATTAATACGCCTGGCGCTTTTTTTTTAAATATAGTTTTATAATATTTGTGATTTATTTGTAAAAAAAAAAAAAAAAACGTTAAAATCGAATAATCAAAAATTTTAATAAAATTTTAATATTACTTTTTAGTAGATTAAGAAATAATATTATATGATTTTAAATTTCTTTTCTCAAAATGAATTAGGTTAGGTTAGTGTGCCAACCACTCTCTATTAAGATGGCATACGTAGGGCAGTCCGAGGCCCCTATTTAAAATATTTAGCGATTTTTGCATAACACAGGGAAGGTGAACAGCACATATGAGATGGTTTCGAGTTCTACCTGATTTCTAAAGTTCCTGTAAAAGTCCAGTGCAAGATCGCTTAGATCCTAATACATAATATAACATTAAAGGACGTGAGGACGGAATTGGTATCTACCCATAATCCTGAAACTTGAAAATTATGTAGATAACGATATCCCAGTTATATACATCATCTGTTGTTTTCAACCTAGTTTTCTAAATATTTTCCAATGAAATATCTATCGAAGCTACAGATGAAGAATATCTGATAATCAATTTATACACTTTTTGAAACTTAGATCTTATAGCAAGTACTTAAATCCTCTTCTAAATCCTGAAAAAATTTCAAAAAGCAAAAAATAACTACAACAATATTATATGTCAAATTTTTTTCCAATAGTCTACCGATTTCAATCATATTTCGTTGAAAACAATCTAACAATTTTTTATGATAATTCTATTAAATATTTATATCGCACCTTTTAAATTTAAGTTGTTCATTCTTGAAACACAAAAAAAAAATTATGAAACTTACAAAAAAGTAAAAGTGTAATGCGATTTCACGCAATCAGAGATCGGTTGAATTGCTACACTTTGCGTTGTCCGTACAAGTTCATATTTCAAACGCAAAATGTTAAAAGCTTAAAGAGCGTTTTCTATCACTCTAAAATTCCCCTATTTTAATTCTTTTGATTACCAGGTGTACAAGCTTAAATCCGCTATTTTTCGGTAAAAAAAACACTTTTTTTTCGTCTTCATACGAATCGAAGTGCGAAAACAGGTGATAGTCAGAAGGGGCCAGGTCTGGTGAATAAGCGGGATGAGGTAGGACCTCCCAATTGAGTGTGTCCAAATAGTTTTAACGTGTGCGATGGGGCGTTGTCGTAGAGAAAAATCAGCTTCTCATGTCTTTGTTCATAACCAGGCCTTTTTTCACCCAAAGCACGGCCCAATTTCACTAGTTGTTGGTGGTAGCATTGACAGTTTAAGCAGTTTTCAACGCTCGTAGTAGATGACACCCTGCTGATCAGCCAAAGGCACAGCATCGTCTTGCGTCCAAAGCGATTTGGCCTTGGAGAAGAAGTTGCTGGTTGGCCGGGACTGACCCACGATTTTTTTCGTTTATGATTCTCAAAATATATCCACTTTTCATCGCAAGTCACCACAAGAAGCAGGAACGACTTTCTTTTTTGTCTAGCAAGCAAGATTTCGCATGTATTTTGGCGTCCGCTTGGGTGCCCATTTTCCTAATTTTTGAACCTTCCCCATGGCTCGTAAACGTATGAAAATGGCTTGTTTAGTAACACCTAACTGTGTCGTCCTCACCCAAAAGAGCCTGCAAATCATGGTCCTCAACTTTTTTGGGTCTATTTTCACGCTTCTTGTCACTCAACTCAAAATGGCCTTCTTTGAACCGACGAAACCAGTCTCTGCAAGTGGTTTCCGATATCGCACTGTCACCATAGGCCTCCACAAGCATTCGATGCGACTCAGCAGCAGATTTCTTCAAATTGAAGCAAAAAAGTAGATCTTCACGCATATGCTCTTTTTCTGGCACTAAACTAGACATGATTATACGAGGAAAAATATATGTTGTTGTATGAAATCACTGATGATGTTTACTAATTGATGTAAACAGATGTCGAACCCATAAAAAAAAGGATGCTCACTAACGCCATCTACGAGCAAACAGGGGGTTCAAGCTTGTACACCTTTTAAAATGGATTGGATATTACTATTAAATATTTATTTTGAACCTTTCAAGTCTAAAATACAAATCGATATAAGAACCACATACTTTCCTTCATTAGATTCTAATTGACTGGATGTTACTATTAAATATTTATTTCAAACCTTTCAAATTTAAAATGTTCAGTTAAATAAAATATTTCAAGTTATTACAATATGCTGCTTTAATAAAAATCAACTTTTTTGCTTCTATAGTAAGGAGTTGCATCCAATTCTTACCTGGTGGGCATTCTGTGTGGTAAACACATTTGCTTTTGTTTACATGTACAAAATTTTGTTTATGTACCTTACTTTGTTTATACACTATTGTGTTTACTTTGAGAAATAAACAAATAGATAATCGAAAATTAAATTTAAAACTGAAGGAGCTGCGTGGAAAATGTTACAAAGGCCAAGTTCATAATTAGTTCATAATTTGTTTAGTTGTTTTTACCAAGTAAGAACTGTTGTTTATAGTAACAAAATTGTTAAAGAACACTACTCAAAATTTATTGAAATACAACACACAACACGAAGTGCAATTCGAAAAATTCCTATTTATCACGTTTTGACCGCAGAGCATTCAATTGTTTATTTATGTACACCATTTTTGAATTAAGTGAAAAGTAAAATAAAATAAAAACGAGACGTAACTAATATAAAAACGAATTTATTAGTAATTTTTTATTTAATTTTATTACTCATCACATATACGCTAGATTCAATACTAAGTGTTAGTACAATATACTTTTTCAAGATGTAATTATTCAGTAAATGAAATTGAATACATGCATACACACACAAAAACGCACATTCATATGTAGCATTACAAAATTTAATACATTTTAACAAATTTAGCTATAAAATTATTACGCAGAACTGATCATTAAATACCATTGTTGTGAGGAATGCTTGAGGCTACTGCAATAATTTATTATAAAAATGTATTTTTACTCTTTTATTCCTTTTACCTACAAACAACAATTCAATAAATTACATACCACTTGAAAAAAATAAAAAATTCAAAAACAACAAAAAAACAATAATCAATTTTGTAATGAAACTATCTAAATAGTGAAATTGGTTTAGATAATTCATTAGCTAAAATTAGATTGTCTTACATATGGCACTTATTGTCAATTGCTTAATAATTTTCCGAGACCACGTGAAAACAAATTTGCCTCTATTTCTGTAATTGGTACATTCAACGGTGATACTGTGAATTTCGATATTCACTTTAATACAAAAAAAGTGATTTTTTTTCATATTTTTATTTATTGAAAATAAAATTCAGCACAAAAAAAATTTTCAGAGTCAACGTGAAAACAACTTTTCGTCTATTTCTGTAATTTCTACATTCAACAGTGATACTGTGAACTTTGATTTTCATTTCCAAAATATCATAATCCAAAAAAAAGCGATTTTTTCATATTTTTATTTATTGAAAAAAACAAAAATTCAGAGCAAAATGTTACTAACATCATATGAATATTTGTTAGCGACTCATTTATATTTATGATGATGCTTTTTTCGCCTTTTTTATTCTTTTCTACCTAGAAATATTATCCAACCGAAGAAATTACAAACAAACAAAAACTCATCAATTCATACCTCAAGAGTTTTTAAATGCGATTTTCACATAAGGAGACCTCTAATGAAATTTGCTGCAGAATATTTTAAATCGAATGACTAACAACATTCAACTTCAAAAAGAAAGAAATTTAGCTTAGAAATTTGTATACACATTTTTTTCGAAATATTTGATGAAAATTTAACCAACAGCATAAAAACTTCATGCGGCTATAGATGACCACTAAAATAGGTCAAATTTTAAACGACTTGGTTCAGCAAAAAACATAAAATTTGTATTGTTTAATTCTAGGAATTTCTTCTCAAAAAAATGAAAATCGACAAATAATCCCATAGCCGCCTAAAACTTGCCCTGAGAAGGGTAAACTATTAGATTCTTCAAACATACTTACAATCCATCTCCACCCCATAACGGGACTGACATACAAAATGAACAAAAATATACCTGAAAATCGATAGTAGATGCCTAGGGATCTTCTCTATGGTAATTAAATGTATGACTGACCCTCTTTAATTTTTCATCGTCATAATTTCCTCCAAATATACTTACCCGCTTTCTCTATCCGTTAAGCGTGACGCCTATACAATATCAACAATAGTTACCCAGGAATCGCCGCTATAACAATGAAATATATAATCGACCCCAATAATTTTTCTTCCCCATATTTTCCTTTGAACATAATTACCGGCCCATATCTACCACTTAAGGGCACTCCAATGCAAAATGAACATAATAAGACAGAAAAATCAACAATAGCTGCTCAGGAAATGCCGCTAAAGCAGTAAAATTTATAAGCAACGCCTATTAATTTTTCCTCCTCATCATTTCTTCTAAACATCCATATCGCTTTGTGCAGTTCCCCTACAAAATTGATAGTTTTGTAAAAAATCTGAAAAGTAGACGGCTCCAAATCAGAAATTTCTTTATGTTTCCTTTGGAAGAATGGCTTGAAATGACCCCAATTTTATGTTTTTCGCTGAGCCAGATAGACAACATGGCTGCATACAATTTAATTTGACTTAATAACCACACCACAACGTCTTCCAGAAATGATGGACGGATACACCCATCTGTATGACGGCGAATTGCTGTGGCCCCTACTCAACAAGAAACGTTTACGCAAGCTTGCCGATTTTAATAGGGTATACATCTCGACTTACTTGCGAGTGGTCACTGGTCACTGGCTCATATGTTCTCACGCTGTGAGATTAGGTTTGGGCAACCTCACTCATGACTTCTTCAGAAGCTGCAGAGATGAAGACGAACTTGAAACGATCGAAAAAATCGAAAATATTTCTAGGACTTTACCAGCTGAGTGGCCTAGCCCAACTATCAATCTTCTAAAATTCATTCAACGTTCCGGTTGGTTTAGTGAGTAACTAGGTGAAGGGATAATCCGCGTGGCGGTATCACAACGGGCCAAATTCTGGCCTATGTGCGCTCTCTCATCAGAGAGGGCGGCCGCTCTAACCTAACCTAACCTAATAACCACACAGCGTCAAATCCTTTAGGGGTTTTTTTTTTTCATAATTACATTCTGCAAGACTTAATTCTCAAGCTTTACTAACTACAAATAACTAATAAAATCCAAACATTAGATGAATGTATAGGGAATTTATTATGGTCCAATATTGAAATAATTCAATGAGACTACAATAAATGCATGAATATACGGTATATATAATATAGTATGTATGTGTCTAACAGCTAATATCACAATTTAAATATTGAATTGGTCAATGAGTGATGAGAATGTAGTGGTGGTGAGTGCTGGATGCTGGGTGCCATAGAATTCAATGTTTACTTTCATCATCATCATCATCATCATCATCATCATTATCATCAATTTTACCATTTTCGGAATATATTTCAAAATCACACACCAATGAAAAATGATCTGATGGATATTGAAAACTTGGTGTTCGATTTGAACCGATTTCTTCTGCACGCGGAAAATCCAAACAATTCTTGACCTAAGTATGTAAGTAGTAAGAGAGAAAATCAATATCAACTCTGATGATAAAGTGACATATTCAAAGCAATTAATTAAGTAAATGGCACCAACCTTTAATGAATCCTTTGTATAGAATATATAATCGATTGTATGGCATTCTTCACCATCACTACGTATTTTCCATGTTGTATATTGTGGTTCGCGTTTAATCGAATTTTCAACGCCATCACACGTGCCTGTGCCTTCTGTCAAAGCATCATCGTTATGATGATCATCAGCATCATCAGCGGCGACATTATTGCAATGATCTTGTTCGGTTTTAATATCAGCATAAGCACTTGATAATTTTAATAAATCACAATTTAAAATTGTCGAATATACGGGTTCGATGGGTTCCGCATTGAAATCACCACACAGCACAATGGGTCGACTGCCAGCAAATTGTTTTACAAACCGTATCAAATCGCGACCTTGTTCATTGCGTAATTTTGATAAGAGCGAACCATGACGGGCTTTCAAGTGTGTGGTGCATATACAAATTTCCTTGCCACTGGCCTTGATTAACAAATTAGCGGCTACAGCCACTTGATTGCTTTGTACGCGCCAAACTTCTAAAATGCGCGATTCATTTCTTTTCAATTCAAATTTATCACGTCTATAGAATATGGCACAACCATCGGGACCATTATTCTCCTCTATGTAGAGACAGGGTGAGTCGGGCTTCGGAAAGAATATGCCCTCATAATTTTGTGTTCCCAAAATATTTTGTAAAAATTTAAAATGATCAACTTCCTAAAATAATAATAAAAATAATCAAATGAAATGTAACATAATTTTTTTTTGGTTATTTCTACAAAATTAACCTGTAAGCAAATAATATCGGGATTATGTTGTAGAATTTCTTCGACAATCAAAAATTTGCGATTTTCCCATGTGAGAGCCTCTTCGGGGCAGCGTACAAAACCATCATTTTTCTGACCAAGAGCTAAATTCGAACGTAACAATAAAACGACAATTATTAAAATACAAAATCGTTTAATTTGAATATCCTCTTTGAATATTTACTTTGTGATAAAATATTCCATTGTAGCAAACGTATATGATTTGGTGATGTCTTTAGCATCTTAACACTATCCTCTATAAGAGAAAATAAAATTGAATTCAAATGTTTTATTCACACTTATGTGCATATATTTACGAGTATTTTGATATTTGTCCCAAAACAAAAACAACAAAATGCATTTTCAATTACCTCGAGATGTCATTTGCAATTTCAAAGAGCTTAGACCATCGCTTATGTCATTGGATGTCATGTGCGCAGTTAGTGATGGCTTAACAAAATACCGATTCAGCAATGGAGGCTGATGCATGCCACGCAAATTCTTTACATGTTCAAGCAGCTCGTTTGTATTCAAGCCTTCCGGAATTATAAGATCATCATCCTGAGAATCCATATTGTTGATTTTTGGAGCCGAGTTGAATGATCCCATTCTAAGTATTGTACAAGACACATATACATACATACATGAATACATATAAGACATTATCAGACAATCACATAGTAATACAATAATATGTATAAATATTTAATATAATATAAAAATAATCGTAAAACACATTATACGGTCTATATAATACAGATAATAATCCAATTTATCACTCGATGCTTCAAAATGTTCATATAAAATGTATATTATATTTGCATTTATACCCTACAAACAATTTCTCAGTAGAAAATAAAGGTAGTCAATTTGTAAAAAAATCAATTTTATATGGGAGCTTCCTTAATGGATCGAGATAGGTGGTATCAATCAATCAATCAATCAATCAAAAGAGAGCGTGACGTTGGAACAAGGACATAATCCTTGTTCATCAAATGGCGAAACCAGACCAAGGTCTGTTAGAGGATATGAGCCCTATAGCTGATACCTCTGGGGTATCAGCCACAAGTGTTACGGGCACTGTGACCAAACGAGAACTTTTCTACCCAAAGAGGTAGGTGGTAAGTATGTTTTGAAAAAATATTGGAGAGTACAAGTTAATGGGAGCCTCTCATACACTTCAAGCCTCTAACATTTATGGTGTTATTTGCCCATTTTCAAGTGTTTTATGTTCACTTTGTAGGGCAACTCCTTTCTGGGATGTAGATGGTTAGTGAGTATGTGTGTTCAGCAAAAATATCGAAAAGTAAAAAATAAATGGGGGTCAGTTATATATTTTACTCCCCTAAGGGCACTCTAAAAACGACGGTAGCGAATTTTCTGAAAACCTCCATTTTGTAAGGAGGTCCGAGAAAATATTATGGATAAAAAATTATGGGACGTCAGCCATACATTTACCCTTCTAGGGGCCACAACTGAGCACCTGTGGGTTGATTTATCAAATTTGATACTGTTTTTGAACTTTGACCTTAATTTGGTAACATATACCCTACCGCACCACTGTGCCATTTGTTGGAACCTGAGAAAATAGCGGAAACTCACGTTTTGATATCGAAAAGTCAAGCGCTCTTGCATTCCTAGTATACCTGATAATATAATTTCTCTCTGATTTTGACTGGGTTTAAAGTGAAGTAAAATTTAAATTTCGTTACGTATTTATTCATAGATTTTCTTCATCAATATCTGGATTTGTTTGTAAAAGTAAAAGTTTTACACAAAAATTATAAAAATTAATATATTTTTACGATTTATATTTTTCCTGATTTTTTAAAAATAGATTTTCAATGACATTTTGTTACGGAATAAATTTGCTAAGGACAAAATCTTCGAAGGATTTTTTTTTTAGAAAATAATGCGAAGAAGTTTTTCTCATATTTGGGTATTGACAGGGGTCGAAAGTTATATAAATGAAAAAAAAAAATGACACCATCATTTGGTTTGTTGGGTATTTATTATCGTACAAGTAGCAGTAAAATCAAACGTGTAGCCATCAAGCACAGCTCTTATCAATGTTCTAATACAAAGAGTAAGTATTAATTAATCTAACAAGGAAATTATGATATATGAAATATATATAATTAGTGCAACTATTTGCAAGATTACACGTAACCATTTGATTTACTACTATCACCTAACTATATCATATAATTTACAATGATCTGCATACATTGTAAGCACATTGAATGATGTGCACGAGTGCAAATTACATACATTGTATAATTAGTTTGATTAAATGAAAAATCAGATCATGGAAACGCTATCTGAATATCACTATAATAAATGTACCTACAGGGGAATGACTTAAAAGGTGAAAGGAAAAGGGACAATTCATTTTTATGAATAATTTTAAAAGCCTTCTTTTGGAAGAGTCCCATTCAAAAGAACGTTTCAATAATTCAAAGGTTTTATGAATATTTACTGTACTCACTAGATGTCTGCAGAGTGTGAAGCACTTTCTGGGATTCACTTTATATACTAATCGGATCACAGGATCTTCAAGAAAATAATTTCGCTTTTCAAGAAACATCTTTCAAACAAACGCACTAAAATGTTCGGAGAGATATGTCAACAGGTTTTATTATGACAGCCATCTGAATCATATTCCTAACAACTTTAGGAAATGAAGATATGAAATTTTGCGTTCATTAAACACTATTTTTTATGAGAAAAAACCAAACAAAGGCTTAAATAGTAGTATGGGCACTGATCACTATCGATTAAAAGTATCCACCACTGGGTGACTCCATTCGTGTGCGATCGTACTAGCTCAACTGTCGCCGAACATTTTGGTCGCCCAATTGAGGTCAACACAATCAGAAATGATCGATAAAATCCACGCTATAATGTTGGATGATCGGAGAGAGAAGCTGAAATTATACATATATCAGTTAATATCAGTTTTGCATAAATATTTGGATATGAAAAAATCATCCGCAAAGTGGGCGCCGCGCAATTTGCCAACAAACGCAATTATTGGACAACTTGAAAGTAGTGTTTGGAGATGTTCAATCGCAATCCGAACAAATTTTTGTGCCGTTTCGTAAAACAGTCCAAGGGAGAGTCACATTCAAAGGGCTAAAATGGAATAAAATCCAGATTATCCACATTATATATCAGTTTATATCAGTTTTGCATAAATATTTGGATATGAAAAAGTCATCCGCAAGATGGGCGCGGCTCAATTTGGCAACAAATGCAATCATTGGAAAATTTCAAAATAGTGTTTCACGATGATCAATCGCTATCCGAAAGAATTTTTGTACCGTTTCGTAACCGTGGATGAAAAATTGATTCAGCACAATACACCAGAGTCCAAAGAAGAGTCACGTCAATGGAGTTCTCGAGGAAGGCCAAAGTGGTTCTGTCAGTCAACAATTTCATGAAGACAGTCAGTTTTTTTGGGAACTGCGCGCGATATTATTGACACCTATTACCTTGAAAAGTTTAAAACGATCATTGGCGCATAGTATGCAAAGCTGTTGGATCGATTCGACGTCGATTTGAAGCGATTGATTTAGACATTTCCATCAGGACAATGCATTAGAGCACAAATCAATCCGCAGTAGTAAAAGTAAAATTACATGAATTAGGTTACGAATTGCTTCACGATCTAGTATATTCTTCAGATTTAGCTCTCTGCGTCTATTTCCTGTTTCACAAATATAAAGAAGTTGTTCAGTGGTACGAGATTCATATCAATTGAAGAAGCCTCGAGAAATTGTATTATTTGGAAGTCATCAGAAAATTAGAGAAACGTTGAAGCAAATGTAACGAGCAGCGAATAGAATGTCTCTTATTTCAATTTTCAGGGAATTATTGAGCCCCAGGCATATTCGTTCAAGGGAAATTTTTTCTGTAAATTCTTTAAAAATTTGAAATTCGAACAAATAATTTATTTTTAGAATAATTTCGAAAGATTTCACTTAGAAAATTTGCACTTCACTTCATTTTGGGTCACAAATCAAAGCAAATTTTCGTAAAGCTCAGAATTGAAAATTTAGGGTAAGTCAAAATTTCTTAGAAGAAAAAAAAAACCCATCAGATGATTTTTAATGCCAGTTAGCAAGTGAGCTAATAATAAAACTTTCAATATCTTTGGGTTTTTGCTCAACTGGTTCAAAAATTAAATTATTTAACAATTTCAATCATAAGCCTTAAAACGATCTGCAGCAAAATGCATGAAATCCACTAAGGCGATTATTGATTTTTTGACACAGAATTTAGTGAGACGTAAGATAAGAATTGTATGCGATAAGAATGCGTTTATATTTGATACTTTTTTCGTTGTATGAGTATAATAGATACGTTCATTAGTAGCTAATACTAAGCAAAGAAACGAATCATAAATTGATTGCAGTCAAAGTGCGAAAGTCAATTTTTTTGTAGATAGTAAATATGAATTTTTTTTTTAAATAAAACCATGTTAATGATTTAGTTTATGTGCCATTCAATTGCAGTCAATTGTGTTTTCCATTGAAATTTTTGCCAACTATGTAAAATATATTTAAGGTATTCATAAGGTGTCAAAAGACGTCATATTGTCTTATTATCATAAGTTTATACAATAGTGTAAACAACTTTGTTGTTAGTCTCTATACAAAACTTTGTAACCTATGCTTTTTGATGTTGTAACTCATCAGCTGTTTCTCTTTACTTTTACTCCTTCTTCATATTAAAAAATTATATACATTTACTTGATACAATCATGAGTAAATGTGTGTTCATATTTTCACTTTCTCTTGACATTTCTATTTTAAGATAAGTCCAAATGAGAACATCAACAAAATCAGCTGACTAAGTATTGACAATTATCACGTCGATATTATGAGGTGTTCATATGTTTCATATTTTCGTTATGACGAGAAGTTATGACATATGACTTTATGTGATCTTATGAATCGCCTAATTATATTTTATAAAATGCTGTAAGAGAAATTATTATCAACTTTCATTCAATTTGATTAATTTAATCAAATATGTTCCACTGTGCAATGCACTAATAACCTGTTGGCGTATACATACAATGAATATGAATATATAATTAATATAATATAATACAATTGATTACCTGGTCAACATAACTTTCTGTAAATGCGATTTACGATCATTCTTACATGGTGTTTTAGCCGAACGTTTTATATGAAATGTTTCTTCCATATTTGGTATTCTTTTTGTATTTTGTGTGTTCTTCGTGCTTTTTTTTTTTTTTTCACCGCAAGCAAAAACAAATATACTTATATATGTATGTACTTATTTAGAAAACAATAACACAAGACTATTTAATTATCACAATATTAAATTAATAATTAATGAAGTGATCGTATAAAATGTACTCGAAGAATTTGTGTACTTAAATTTGAAATTATTTAGAGAATTTTCTTTAAACAATTCGCTGTACTAAGAAGTATAGTGTACTACTACAGAAATTCCGTTCTTGAGAGCCGAAAGATTTTAATGAAACTGATTTCACACAACTGTGAAATGTGACTTATTAGAATTGGAACTGGTATTTTACTGATTTTCGACTTGCTTGTTTCTCACGTGCGCTTAAACAACAATCGCCGAGAAGAAGAAGTTGTCATCTGTTTTAAGTATTCATTTTGATCTCGCTTATATTATTCATTTTGTTGTTGTTGTTGTTGCTGTTGCTGTTATTGTTCTTGTTCTTGTGATTGTTCATGTTCTTGTTCTCTGTAGTTGTTGTTGTACGCCAAAGCGCGTTGATTTTTTTAAAATATGTATTTATTTATTTATTTTGATGCTGTCGCATTCATTGTGCTCTAAAGAAAATATTTCAATATTATGGGATCTTAACATGTACTACTCTATACATACATACATACAGACATTGTACTTACAAACATATTGTATCTGCATTTGAATATCACCGGTAGACATTTTACTAAACTATACAGTACAAGTATGTATAAACATAAATATGTACGAGATACATATGTCAATATATTCTATGTACTTTACATTTTTTTGTGATTTTTACTCTGCACAACAACAATTCATAAATTTGCATTACTATGAATAGCGGACGAATATGCCCAGTAGAAAATAGATAGTGCCTCTTTATTTTTCATTTCGGCGTTTTCTGAAACTTTTTGCTGAAAATTCATAATTTTTACTTTGTTACTGTTGTTACTGCCGAAAGAATTGCGAATTGCTTGCCGACAGGTGAGTACCATTCGAAAGAAAAATCTTCACGATATTAAATTTATTATGCTTCAGCGGGGGATTGAACCCACGACCTACAGATCAGAGCTACGGCACCCTAACTTGGGAAAGTACCATAACTTAATATATTATTGATTCTTAATTTATATTTTTATTGATGCTTGTGAAAGTGAGATATCTTTTTGTATGGAGAAAAAAATATTTTGACATTATTGGATATATTATATCATTAATGTCGAAAAGAATAATTTATTTTGAAATAATAACGAAATTGTCAAATTATATTTAATCGTATTATTCGACATTATTCCAATAATTCGGGAGACACCAAATCGTAAAGGACAGCTTAGTTAGAAACGTCAATTTAATGATGACATCGAGCAATTTATCAGTTTAATTAGATTTCGGCATTAATTTAATTTTGTTGTTCGACATTATTTCAATAATTCGAAAGGAACAATGTCGAAAGAACCTGTTTATTATGAAATAATGACGACTCGTCTTCAATACAAAAAGTTCATTTTGCTTTCAACATTAAATTAATTTTGTTCTTCGATATTATGACAATAATTTAAAAGCAACAATGTCAAAGGGAGCATTTTATTTTGAAAAAATATCGTAGTCAAACAATTTATTGTGCAATAATGTCAATATCGGCTTCAATACAAAATGCTTAATTTAATAAAAATAATTTAAAAGGAACAATATCGAAGGGAACCATTTATTTTGAAATAATGTCGAAATTAAACAATTTATTGCTCAATATCAGCTTAAATACAAAAAATTTATTTAAAATTCATCATTAATTTAATTTTGTTTGTTTGAAACAATTTCTTTTGAAATCAAATCGAAATTAAATCCAATGTAAGAGGGAAAATAATATGTAATTGATATGAAAATATTAATTTAATTTTGCTGATCGACATTATTTCAACAAATTTTGCTTTAAAATATGCTCTAAAGTAATGAGTTTCACTTTCAATACACTTTCACTTTCAATCATTTTTGCATTAATGTCGAAACATTAAAATATGCTAATCTAAGTAAAGCTCTAAATTAATGAATCTCAATTTTCATACAAACTAGAAATTTACAATTACATTTCGACATTATTTGAATTTAATTGTTCGATATTTTTTCAATACACAAAGTGAGCTGAAGATCTTGGTGCCAGTGCTCATAGTTTTAAGTGCTATTTAACAAAATAAAATAATTAAAAATCTCAATATTTCAATATAAATTTCAATAATTGCCTGCTGCTCTAAGCAATGCTTGAAATTAATGAATTGCGATTTCATTACAAACAGAATATTCCATTTAAATTTCACTATTAATTTCATTTTATTCGTCGACATGATTTCTGAATAAAATTCTGAAGTAAGGAATTTCATTTTCAATACAAACAAACAAAAAGTCGTATTTACATAGATATTAAGCTGGTCGATGACTCCTATTCTGTTATTATGACTTTTAAAGATAGTAGTAAAAGTTGCAAATTTACAATCCTCAGTAAAAATATTATGATTTATAGCTTGGCACACTTTGAAGCGAAAGTCTCCTATTAGAAATACCACTATTTTTAAAACTATACTTTTTAATGAGTCATCCTTCAAGATTTGGCCAAACTGCGAACTAGATTTAGATTTTGCATCCATTTGAAGCGATAGAACTTCGAAAATGTTTTTAAGGGCAGATCAATCTGAATTTCATGTTTTTCGATTATTTTTTTTTTAACAAAAATATACCGTTGTAACCAAAAGTTGGCATAATAACTAGTATGGGTATCTTCCTACATCGAAAGGTAGGAAAATGGATTGCACAACTAATTTTCAAGTATCCCAGACGCCTGAAAGAGATGGTTCTCGAATAAATCATCGTATCGAACGATCCGAAAATGAAAACGCAGCAGCCAGTCGGTAAGAGATTGTGTGTTAGTTTTTTTTTTCTTTTTTGGTAGTTTATTCATTAACTATTTTGAAAAAGGAAAAACTGGGGTGTTAGCCCAATATTATGTGTCATTATTGGACTGTTTAATAAGGAACAAACGCAACATTTGGATAAAAATAAATTCTGTTTTTGCAAGACATAGCACCAGCGCGTTTGGAAAGTGATCGGAAATACTCAAGATGTGATTTGTTAATGGGTAATTGTGGGATTAATTATATTCCAATGATAAAAACTGGATAAAAACAAGAATTATTTCATTGATTTGATTTGATGTGCATTTTCACCACTAGGTACTCTCTCTCTGTATTGAAAGATATCACACGTGTAACGATTGTACCTAAATACAATAGTATATGATTTTCATTATCCATATGTATTGTGCTTCAATCGCATAGGTCTAAATGCTAAATAACATATTTGTCCATTTACTTATTCATTTGTAAGTCCACAAAAACGAAGAAAAACAAAACAGCCCAAGATCTACATAAATATATGGAAGTAAATAAAAACATAAAACTATATTCCTAAATTATTCCAATTTAGAAATGAAATCGAGAGATATTCAGAAAGGAAAAAAAAAGATGCTGTTTTTGAAATTAAACGCACACACGGACATCACATATTTTATTTGTATACAAAAATTACCTTGGTATGGGAACAGCAACACGTCGTGTAAACATTTTCGATGTTACAATCAACCGTGACGACTTCATTATGAACTCCATTTTGTTTTTATTTTTTTATTCAGTTTTTCTTTGATGCAAATGATTTTAGTCGTTAATAAAATTTACTACTATTTAATGGTATTTAGTTCAAAATATTTGAAAATAAAAATACTATTACGTTTTATTACGCCTTTTTAATTTGATTTCCTACAATCGTAGGAGGATTTTGTTAAAATGAGGCTTTTAGAATTGCGAATTATTTAAAAAGTTCTTTTACAACGTTCTATAGAAATTGAGAGTATCATTTTGTCAAAAATGTTTTTTTTCGGCAATTTATCCTAGAATAAATAGAAATTATAATTTGTAATAAATTAATATAAAATTTCTAATTTTCACGTGTGGAATAATATTGATGAAATCATTGTAATGCAATTGAATAATTTTTAACCTTGTTATTTTAATTTCTGTAGCAGGAGGTAATACGATCGTAATTATTCACAATGTCAATTACTTCGAAGTGAAGAAAATTACTTGCTTCACTTATCCAAAATTTAGAAAAGCTGTCATAACCGGACAAATTTTATATGATTATGAAGGTCGAAAATAATCCAACTAAGTAAAACTGTAAAAAGTCTGCATGAAAAATTATTAGTGTGGATAAAAGAGTTATTCAAAGTCAGCAAAGTTTTCATATAACTATTGGGACATGATATTTTATACATTTTTCCTTTAGCCATTGACTAAAAATATTATAGAAAATAAGTTTTTAGCATAATGAAAATTTAATTTTATTCCATGATTTTAAAAAACTTCTTTGTTGTTGGTTAATACTCATAAAAAAATAAATAAATATGTGGCACTTAAAGCCCCAAAGGGCTCATTGGCCGAGCTTCTCTTCCATTACTGTTGTGCGTCTTAAATTTTGGACAATATTAGAAGGGACCTACTTATTTTAGCCGGTTCCGAACGGCAGAACACTTGTGACATCACTTTTTCTGAGCTTTGTCACAGAGTTCTTTAAGAAGCTTTTTCATGGCAAGTTGTTACTGTCGGAAGAATTGCCAATTGCTTGCCGACAGGTGGGTACCGTTCGAAAGAAAAATCTTATCGATATTAAATTTGTTATGCATCAGCCGGGGATTGAACCACGACCTACAGATCAGAAGGCGAACACACTAGCCACTGAGCTACGGCACCGATTAATACACCGGTTAATACTCATAGCACGATATAAAATAAATGTTGAAATTTATAAAAAATTATAAAAATTGTAACTTTAAGACTGATTTATTAAAAAGTCATAAACTGACTGATCGATCAGTAAGCCCCAAATTGATATCCAAAATTTAGATGTTGTATGATAGATACAATTTTAGTGAGTATTTGGAGAAATAATTCTGGTTTATTCCATTATTTTGATAAGAATAAAAAAAAAAATATAAAGTTTCCAGATTCAATTTCGCTCAAAATCGATTCTAGCAATTGATTAAAAATTCATTATATTATATTATATTGCATTTTCGATCAAAAACATAGAAAATCGGAATGATTGTATTTTTCACTCAATTTCTATAAAAAATGAATTTTTATTTCCCACATAAACTAGAATAATTAGAAAATCTGAAATCTAAGGTTTCGAAGATGCAAAATAAATTTGTCGAAAACTACAAAAAAAAAAAACGTTTTCTGTAAACAATGTTTTGAAAATAAATCCAAACTCAACAAATAGCTATTAACTGTACTCTCATTGCTCTGAGTGGCTTCTGATTAAAGGCTAAACCAGAATGTGACGCTGAAGTATGAAGCTGATGCTGACAATGAAGCGGAAAAAAAATAAAGTGCTTCAGGTGAAAAATGTGAATACTATGGCGGTTGCCAAAGATTTGAAATATTTATTTTGAAACCTATTTTTAAGTAAATATGCTAAAAAATTTTCACAAATATTATGTGAAGTCATGAATTTAATTTAAATAAATCAGTACTTCATGTTTTGTGTATTTAATTTCATGATTAAGGGGGAAGACCACTTTGACGGTTTGAAAAAATCGAAATTTTTTTTTTTTGCTTGAAATGTTCTATGAATTGTGTATTTTAATGTAGTATGCATCAATAGTCCGCCAGAAACATTTAAACGAGGTAACGAGACGATTTTTTTAAAAATTTCCCCGGGGCACTGAGCGAGTTTCTAAAACTTCAAAAGCGTTTATCTCGAGACGACATTTTGTAAACTGGTGGGACATATCACGCTTGCAGTTTTCAACCGATTTTGATGAAACCTTGCAAAACTATCGAGAATTTAATTCTGCATCGAAATACTGGATGGGATTTTTAATATTTTATAATTTGGATTTTTAAAGCACGATTTTGTGGCAAATTTTACAGGTAAAAAATTAACAATTTTTTATAAATAGCCACCATTTTCGTAAAAATTAACTTTTCAAAAAACGGCTTCAGTATTTCAGTGCGAAATTATATGGAGAATAACCTGCCTATCTAACTTTTGTTCCAGATTCACTTGCCAAAGGTCCAGATTTCCTACCGATGGGGAAAACCGGGCTGGAGGGGGGCAACGCGACCTGGTGCAGCGTGTACAGGGAGCCCGAGATCCAAGCAAAAAAAATTGACATTTATTGTAAAAAAGATAACTAATAAAATCATATAAAATATTTTATCATTGCAAGTTGTTTTAATGCTGAAAAAAAATTCCGATAATACTTTATTTTCCGACAGCTCAAGGTGGTCTTCCCCATTAACTTAATTTTTCCTTTTTTTTTTATTTTTCTTTAAAAGCATGTCTGGTCACCTCAGTGAAAACAATCAGCTGTCAATCAATAGACAATGCGAAGAAGCGCAACAAAGTTAAAAAGTTCGAAATTTGAGCTTCAGCTTCAACTTCAGCGACAGTTGCAACTTTACATTGTGTTGTCTGTCATTTGAAAAGCCGCCAGTTTCAGTTCTTTTCATACTTTGTGCCTTTCGACTAACACTTTTAGATAGCTACAAAAAAAATTGAATATTATTTCTCAATTCAATTTTCTTTAAATATTTTCATTAAAAAATGTGAAACTTTACGAAAACACATTTACTGTGCCTTTCCCCCCATTTTACGCCTTTCGACTAATACTTTTTAAAACGCTTCAAAAGAGTTGAGTAGATAGCAAAAAATTATTATTTCTCAAAATGAATGTCTTAAAATAAATAAAAAAATAAATAAAAAGCCCCAAAGGGCTCATTGGCCGAGCTTCTCTTCCATTACTGTTGTGCGTCTTAAATTGGGACAGTATTAGAAGGGACCTACTTATTTTAGCCGGTTCCGAACGGCAGACCACTTGTGACATCACTTTTTCTGAGCTTTTCACAGAGTTCTTTAAGAAGCTTTTTCATGGCAAGTTGTTACTGTCGGAAGAATTGCCAATTGCTTGCCGAAATGGTTTTCTTTAAATATAATATTTTCCTAAAAAATATAATCCTCAACAAATAACTATTCTCTGTACTTTGTTGCGTTTTTCGACTAACACATTTTAGATCGCTTCATTTTGAATAGATTTACTAGAATTTTGTGTAAGAAGAAACCCTTGAAGATATAATTTCGAAAATGCACAAATAAGGTTTTAAAAAAATTATGCTTGACCTCTCAACTTACTTTTCCTACTTTCCTTTCGTAGTCACAAAAATCGTATGTGCACAGTGCTATGTGTCATCTATCACCCTACTTTGCGCATTCCGACTACTAAATATATAAATTGCATAATGAAGCAATAATCAAAGATGTTTGCTATTGAATTGACCAGTCAAGGAGTTATTAATAATACACTGTAAGTACCTATTTATATACTGCAATTTGAAAAATCATATCAGTTGATATCAAAAGCATCTCAACACTTCAGATACGATTCAAATATAATATAATTATTCGACAGATGGTACCATATTTATCCATAAATGCATCCAATAATATTTCAGTACCGATATCATGCATGTACGCGTATTTACGCAAATGCTCCAAATGCATGACGTTTGATTACAACAATTACATTTGTTATTATTCTCAAGAACAATAAACCAGTTGTTGTTGATACAAGATACACAGAAATAATACAAAAACACAAAACAACAAGTTCAGCACCCGTCACTGTGTTGACTCTCATTCATTTCTGGATTGTTATCGATCAACAGCGACAAGACAATTTAGTTAATGTTTTGTATGTTTTTTTTTTTTTTAGTATATGTTTCGAGTGTATGCGCATAATTACCTCACAAGATATAATAATAATTCCCGCGGCAGCTCATATTCATTAAGATTCTGTTGTTGCCCTTGTTGTTTTTGGTTTTTTGTCGACATTGTGTCTACGCAATTGTCAGTGACATCGGTATGCGTCATTGCATCTGAAGTGCGGCTAGCCGTCTCAGCAGCGACACAGTCATTTACAACATCTCCGTGTGTAGTAGCTTTCATAATCGGTTCTGTGGCGGCCACACCTTGCCAACTTAATGTGCCTTTGTTGTGACTGCAACCAGTCGCAGCGGCATCGCGGTTCATGTTTGCTGCGTTCGATTTCTCAGACGCTGCATCGATTTCCAACTTACGTGCGGCGAGACGTTGTTTCATTTGCGTCGTCGAGGTCAATGCTGATGTTTTTGCCAATGCTTCCGCTATTTCATATTTTTCACGGAAACTCTTTGGCGCAGCATTGTCTGAAATAGTAATTGCATTTGCATTGCCACTTGGAATTTCACTCGCATCAATTTCGAACAACATGTGTGAATTATCTATTTTATCGACTTGGTCCAATTGATGATCCTTGGACTCGCCGCTTTCTACTAAATTATCATCCAAATCATGTGCGACAAGTAGTTCATTTAGAAAATGTTTACGTTGCATTGCTATTCGTGATAATGGACGTTCTACATTATCAGCGGTTATGTATTTTTCTTTCGATTTCGATAAGGCACTGTCCGAAGCTGGTATAAAGCCAGTCAAAGTTAAACATGACCGACACTCATCAGTGCATAAACGACGACACATCTCATTAATTGCACTGGAGCGCTGGCACAATTCTTCAGGTGCACGTAATGTGCATCTCAAACATGGTACTTGCTTTGTTCTATTATCTCCTCCCAATTTGCCATCACAACCATTACCTTTATTATCATCCATATCATCATCATCATCATCATCGTCATCATTTTCACCAGTATGACATTTGACATTTGATGACAATGATTCATTTACAGAAAAATATTGTGGTGGTCGTTCCTCATCCGATGCATATCCATCACGCGTCAAGTTCGAATGTATTGAAGACATCGAAGGCGGTGGAAAATTCAATAAGAGCGAAGTGACAGGCATTGCTTTGCCTAAATGTTCTCTATGTCTATGATGCTCTTCCATATTCATGGTATTCGAAGTATTTGAATCTGATTCCATTTTTAATTAATATTCATATAAATTTTGATTAAAACCAAAAAACACTTTTCGTTTGCACTCCAACACGATATTAAGAATATTTGAATGTTTCTTTTTATATCCATATGAAATATGAATTCAAATGTATAATTCATATGAAATCGGTTGTTTTTGTTTTATTGTTATTTTTTTTTTTTTGTATTTAGCGTTTATAAGAACAATTCTAGGTACTTGCGTTTAGAACAATAAATTGATAATATTTATAAGAGATAGTCAGCATTTCCCATTTATATGGAACATATCGAGGCTATCTGCGTTCACTGTTGCCACAATAAATCGATGTGTGTGTATGTATGTAGGTATGTACTGTGTGCATTGCACTCACTAGACGATCGTGTATTACGCTCTCTAGCAAAAAAATTAAAGCTCAAACTATAATGTGTCTGTGTGCGTCGACGATGTATTACACAGAAATTGAATTTCATGTCAATTTTATAGGAGAGCCTCCTTAAGTGCTGGAGATTGGTGAAAACAAGGTTTCGAATCAATGTTAAGAGGAAATAATTAATGGTGATCGATAATATACGACCACTCTAAATGTGATTGCAGCGAGCGAAGGGAGCAAACTATATAAAAACATGAATTTTGTAAGTGTTGGTAAATATGTTTTGAAAAAATGTTATGGAGAGAAAATTAATAGGGGTCGATTGCACATTTAACCCATCTAAGGGCGGTTACAGAGAGCGAATGACGAAAATTTCATAAAAACATGAATTTTGTAAGGGAGCCACTGAAAGGGGTAGAGTTAGGGACGATGTATTATTCGAAAAAAAAAATTATGAAATGAAAATTGGCGTCGGCCATATAAGTTCATACAAAATAAGTTAAAGAAAATGCTCCATTGGAACCTGCCATTTGACTTATCGTCAATAAATCGTTTCATAAAATCGGTCTAAAACAAGATAACATGAGCACATCTTGTTATCGGTGTGCTCATACGACGGCTCCAACAACTGCTCTGTCTTAAATGAAAATTTGAAGAATAAAAACATATTTTGAAAAACACCACCCTTGATAAAACACAGTTCAAAGACAACAAATGTTAACCGAAAACATGGTTGAATCATAAAAAAAAAACCCTTGTCCAATATTATTTTCATGTATTAACCAAAGCTACTATGCGTCGATTTCTCTAAAAAAGGAAATTCTTAAAGAAAAAAGAAAGAGAATATTGTTACTTCGCTTATATTCTTAAGAAATTGGTGTTTAAATTTTATCCGATTGTACTCATGTTGAACGTTAAATGTTTGTAAATTTACAAATTTTTGCGAAAAATAATTAATAATAAAACTTGAGAATAGCGAATTACTAATTGTTCGAAAAAATAAAACCTTCAATATCATGATATTGTTATAAAAAAAAATAATTAAAAATTGTAATGAGATCGTAGTTTTCGATAATCTGACCAATTTTACATCAAATATTCGTATATAAACACAACATTGTTTTTTTTGCATGATCATATCTAATTAGTCACTTAAATAAAAATTCAGAATAGTGAGAAGTTAAAGGAAAGTTTTATATTTAAATTAGATAACTTGTGAAATTTACTCGGTCTCTTCAAAATTTAAGTTATTACTAAAATTAATATTTCTATGAGAAAAGTTTTTATCTGCACCAGAAAACATACAGTTTTACAGTTCCCTTTTATTTTTTAACAATAACTTAATTCAATGTATGCACATTATAGTTTGTCCTTAAATTTTAGTTGAACTCATGAGACGATAGTTGTATTTATTTATTTTTATCGACATTATGGTAGCTTGTTGTGTTGTACATGGTGTTCTTTTTAGAGTGAGGAGTTTCAAATTTGGAAAAAAAAAAATTAAAAAAAAACATAATATTCTGAACTAAAAATTGGCTTTATTGGAAGGATAATTTTATGCAATTAGTGTGTGAATATGATTTCGTGGCGTACGAACGTGGCGTAATCTTGAAACCCAATTTTCAATTACTTCTTCAAGCAACTGGGATCTAATTTTAAGATCTTGCAAAATAGTTCACAAGCCCATTTCGAGAGATTTTGTTGTCGCCAAATATTTTCTTCAATAAATCGATTGTTATGTTCGATCATGCCTTACATATGGCGCCGAAGCTGAAGGATAATTTCCACCTCACATGAGAGAATGCTCGGAGAAAAGTCTTACGCAAGAACTATGGACCTATTTGCGTTGGTGGCGAGTATCAAATAAGGTAGAGCTTTATGCCGACACCGATATAGTAAAGCTCATTAAAATTCAGCGGCTGCGCTGGCTAGGTCAAGTCAAGCAAACGGAAGAAGACTCCGGCTAAGAAGGTGTTATATTCAGAACCCGCTGGTGGACGACGTAGAAGAGGAAGAACTAAAGAACTAGTCAGCGCTTGGAATTTCTAACTGACGCCAACTAGCGAATGAAAGCGCTGGCTGGCGAAGCACGCTACATTCGACCTAAATCGATTTTAGGTTGTATTGACCACATAGGCAAGTAAGTAAGTATGTTCGATGTACGGCATGTAGCGCCATTTTGCTGGAACCGCATCTCTTCCACATTTATACAACGCAATTGGGGAATCAAATAGTTAGCTGTAGCGGTGATGTTTGAGTTTGGATGACAGAACCACAATTTCCGTAATAAAATTTCAATATTTGCAAGCCTTATTGCGGTGTCGATCTTTCTATGATGAAATTGGAAACCTTACTGAGTACATATAGCTTTTGATGACTGTTTTATTTCTATCGGAAGCTGCTTCACTCTAAAAAAGACACCCTATATTGTAATTGTAATTAATTATTTTTCACTGTTTGTTATTATTCTCACAGTTAAGGTAATCAACATTAAAATAAACAAACTAAAAAATGCAAAACAAAATAATTACAAAAAAAAAAAAACATTTTAAAAACTAAGAAATTAAATATCGACTTGACTTAATAAAAAAAAAAAAAAATAATAAATACTTAGTGTGTTTATTGTAGATGTATACAAATAAATTAAACAGTGGAAATTTATGTAATGAAATCGCTACCTATAATGCTTAATTATATCACAACACAAACAAGCATAACAAAAATATTAACAATTAAACTAAATGACTGCTTTTATTTATTAAAAATTACGTACGTATCGTATGTAAATGGAATGAATTAACAAAACTTTGTTTACAATTTTTTACATCTGTTTTCTTATATCTCTTTAATCGAGTTATTGATTGCCATAATTTCGTAATTAATGTGTGCGTAAGGTTAAGGGTTCTAACATTTAGTGCGATCGGGGGCAACTATGATATAATATAATCGAGAGAGTATACTATCATGTTGAAACTCAATACGCACGATTATATTTGTTAAGGAATTAAAATATTTGAAAATGGATTCAAACGAATGAAAACCAAGAATACCTTCCATACAAAATTATGTTTTGAATGTATGTTTTCACACTTTGTGCAAGAAAATGTAAAGCTATCGAACTGAAATTCGATATATAAAGTTAGTTCTAGCAAAAAATGAATATAATTGAAAATAATTGAAATCCGATAAAAATTACGCCTATCTGCCATACAAAAGTTTGTGTTCGTAGGCATGTTTTCACACATTTCCCATGAAAATATAAAGTTATCAAGCTGAAACTTGGTACATATAATTATATTTACTAAGGAATCTATAGGCTTGAGAATGGCTATAATTGGAAGAGAACTGCTCCTAGCTCCCATACAAATGTACGTCTTTGAATGTATTATTTCACGCTTTGCATAATAAAATATAAAGCTATAGAATTGAATCTTGATATATAAACTTGTTTTACTAGAATACAGATATATTAAAAAAATCAATGAATTCGGATGAAAACTACGCATGCCTCTCACACAGAAATTAGTGCCCGTATGCATACTTTCACGATTTCCTCATAAAAATATAAAGTTAACAAGTTGAAACTCAATATGAAACATACAATTATTTTTTCTAACGAAATAAAGTTTAAAAATGCAAGCTGCCGGATAAAAATTATGCCTACCTCCTATACAAAAATATATCGCTTTCGAACTGAAACTCTATATACAAAGTTGCATTTAGCAGAAATCGAAGATATTCAAAAAAATGTATGGAATCGGTTGAAAACTCCGCCCATCTGCCATACAAAAATAAGCTTCCGTATGTATGATGTCACGCCTATTGCATCTGACAACAGAAAACTGAAACTCAGCGCACACTAAAATTAGCGTAGTCGGAATGATGGCTCCACATATTTAAATAATTCGGTATTACCGAAATTTGAGTTTGAAAATTTTTAGCAATTAAACTTTTTGAAAAAAAAACCAAATTGAGTACATATATCAAATTACTGAAAATTATAGAATATAATACAAAATGATAAAGACTGTGAATACCACACACATAAGGTAAATATTTGTTTTTAATTTTTATCTGCACATTGTCTAGAAAAATAAATGAACTTAGATTTGTCGTGTAGTAAAAAAAATTAAAAACAATTTGACCCATTTAGATTTGCACCGCAAATGAGCTGGGATTCGTATATGTTCAACGAATTGTGTCACTAATCTAAAGGCTATTCACCTTAAAGACCTTTTCTTTGTATGTAGGCTATCTAATATGAGTATTGCATCGGTTGAAATGTATTTTGAGCAATTAACACAAGCTTATATGTAGTTACATATAAAGTTCACATTATCATGAATTTATTTGAAATTAGTCATTTTGTTTTGATTTTTCTTTAAAGTTATTTATATTTTAAAAAATTCAATTTTTGTTGTTATAATTATTGGTCAAAGTTAACAAATGTAAAATTAAAATGAATAAGATTATTACATTTTTGTTTTTTTTTTTTGTATTTATTCAACGTTTAGCTTAATTTTCTAGCAATTTAATGATTATCAAACAAAATTTTGTAATTGCATGATTTTATGTTATAAATCAAATAATCAAACACATAATTTAGTTATATTGTCACTTTTTTTTATTATTATCAAATAAACATTTCAATTGAAAAATTCAAAAATGACTAAAAAATTTCAAATCAGCCATGGTGATTGAATTTTATTCAAATTATATAGTAGTATAATTCATATTTTTTTAATATTTGCCTAAATCAATTTTCGGCCACGTAAGTATAATTAATAATTTTCCTCCCTTACAAGAGTTGGGTTTTTGTTTTTGCATTACAATGATTTCTTCGTAAGTATCCTTTTCTTTGCTCAACACATGTTTTTTTTTTTTTCTTTCACTTACCATTTCTATGATTTTGGTGCAACATTTATGATTGAAAAATGAAATTATTTTATTATTATAATTTGTTTGTTTTTCCTTTCAGAAAATCACTATCAAAATCAATTTTGACAAATTGACTTGTAGCACTTTGTCTTCAATTATAATATTTTGCAGGCGGCACGATACACTTTCTCATTTTTTTTATTTCTGTCTGATAATTTTTCCAAGACCTTTAAATTTGATTATAAAACACCTCGCACCAGCATTACCATCGTTCATACTTTATATTTACTCGCCTTCGTTAGTACTGATAGATGAAACCGTATAAAATCAACTAAACCCCTCAGCAGATTTTAACGACACTTATATACAATACAGAGCAATACCATGCAGTACTTGCTAGTGATAAGGATAATATTTATAATAATATTGATATATAATAAAAATAAATATATATAAGAGGTTATAATAATAATAATAATAATAATAATAATAATAATAACAATAATATAATTATTATTATTAATATTAATATTAATAATTATAATAGCATGATCAAAAAGAACAACAATGTCCGATCTATAACTCTAATTAGTTGCAGCCTCATTAATCCACAATGAATTCATTTCTTTGTGTCGTTTGGTTGATATTACAGCAAACAGAGTTGTATTGGGGGGAACATCTTATATAAACAGAAAAATATATTTATATATATACATATATGTATACATACAATACTGCACGAATATACATACATCAAGTATGATAACTATAGAGTTATTCGGTACTGGTATTACTAGCATTGGTTTTTGAAAAATACCAACAATCAAACGAAACGCACAAATCGGTCTTCGTTCTATTCGATGACAATGAGAAAATAAGACGATAACACAGTATTTTTTGCTATTAGATAATAAGATAACGGTTTTTCCAAATATTCAACCACTGTTTTTTTTCGGGCATTTTGTATGACCTTTATACACCTTTCCTTAGGTGTGGATATAGGGTATAAGTATGTTCGGGGGAAATGTTGAAAAGAAGATTCTAAAGGGAGTCAGCCATATATTTCACCTCTCCAGAGGCGATTCCTAGGATTATTTATTGATTATATGTTAATTTTGTGATCATTTTGTGAGGATCCCCTTAACGGAGGAGACATGGGAGGAAACATTAAGGAAGAAAAATTAATGTGGGACAATCATACATTTCACCATTTTAGAGACAATTTCTGTGGCTATTTGTCGAGTTTTACGTGTTATTTTCGTAATTTTGTATGGTGGTAAGATATGGTAAGAGATGGAGGTAGGGTATGAGTATGTTCGGAGGACGTACGAGGAAAACTAAGTTATCCAGTCAAATATTTTACCACTCTGGGAGCGAACTACGGGGTTATTTTTCGATTTTAAAACATTTTTGGGAAATATTATATGGGGCACCCATAGCGGACGAAGATAGAAGGTAACTTTGTTTGGAGAAAATGTTGGGGAAGAAAAATAATTGGAGTCGGTCATTTATTTTACCTCTCTGAGAACAATGCCTGTGCAGCTATAGGGTTAATTATAAATTTCTAGATGTTTTTGTGTTAATTTTCTGCTCTAGCACGATGAAATATATAATCGAATCCACTGATTTTATTTACTTAACATTTTCTCACAACATACTTACTCTCCATTTGTGCCCCCCTTAAGGAAGCTCCTATACAAAATGAACACAAAAACAATTGAATTAAGTCAAATATACGAAAAAGTATCTTCGTGCAACAGTCTAACACACAAATTTAAATACGATTGTATTGCATATGTATCGCTTTAATTATTACACATTTGTAATTTTAGTCAGCATGCGCAGAATTACATTTGTTTTATAAAGATAACTAACATATGTATATGTAAGTAAAATGAATTCAACAAATCTACATACAGTGCATACCCTCGAGTACATATGTATGTATTTATGGGTGTGTGTGAAATGTTATAGTTTTTTTTTTTTTGTTCATTTACTCATTATCATTTAGTATGAATTTATGTAGTTTTTATTTTGCTATGAATTTTTATATGTAGAGGACATTAAGTTTTGTAGCAGACCTATGGTATAACTGATAATGCTTCATGGCCATAGACAAGAGATGACGCATGCCATTTTTATTTTAGTTTTTGTTATCTCAGACAGAATTTAATTTTTATTGTATTTCTACACAAAAAAAAAACAGTAGTAATATAAATAATAATAAATACAACTTCAGTATATTAAATTTCAAAATGTTTAGGTTTTTTTGTTTTTAAAATGCTTACTTAAGTACATATGATATTTGAATGAATAAATGAATATGTGGCGGTTATAAGACCGAAGGCTTCTCTGGCAGTGATTCTCATCCAGTACAATTGTGCGTGTTAAATTTTGTACAACATTAGAAGGGACCTACTTATTTTGGCCGGAACACTTGTGACATCACTTTTCTGAGGACAAGTGGGTAACGTTTGAAATAAAAATCTTTTCGATACTCAAGTTATGCTTCAGCCGCGGATTGAACCCAATTACCTACAGATCAGAAGGCCAACACACTAACCACTAAGCTACGTCACCTACACATATGATATTTACTTTTTCATATTCATTCACTCCATTTAATTTAGCATAGAATAAAAACAAAAATAATGGAAATAATATTAAAAAACAGAATATCACCATATTAAGTATACAACTAGTGTAGCAGTACCAATTTGTAAATTTCACAGCCGTCACTTTAGCGTGCTTTTGAATTTTGTATTTTGAAAAGAACAATAAAAATCAATGTATTCATACAATATCGTCAACCATTAGTTCTCAAACCATGATATTGCCTTTAATATGCTTAAGGACCTATTTCTTGTACATACATTTCAGGCAAGTATATCTTGAAATTGGCCCTGATGGTGTTTGAACTCAATGCACTAACAATACACACAAAATGTACAAAGTACAAAGTCTACGAATTTCTATAAAGTCTACGAATATTTACATAGGTGCGTGAACATACATATATTTTACTGTACGTATACAAGTATGGATGAATTTTCAATTTTATACTTTTAATTTCATTCATAACAATTGCCAATGTAAGCAAAAATCAACGAAACAATTCAGGGACAAATTTATAATATTTGTTTTTAACTTGCTTATCACGAAAAGCACAGACTAGTAAATATTATTATAAATATTATTAAGTTCTCAAAATAGGAAAAACATGGGAAAATAACTTTTTAACTAATTAATAATAACATTGTATAAATTTCTCGAAAAAACGTTTGATTGCAGACATTTTATATTTACAATACTTGAGTCAATAGAACTGTGGACTTTTTTGTTTCGCTATTGCATTTAGTCATGATTTAGTTTAAATAGATAAAAATAAAATTTTGTTTACTCATATAATTATTATTATTAAAATGTTTGTATTTATTTATTTCTATTTTCTTAATTAAAAATATAAAAACTTTAATGTGCCTATTCCCTACATACATACATAAACTATACATAGTATGTTTATTAGTACACTTGTACGAATATGGAATAAATAAAAGAGTGTACAGCACAGCTATGTGTAGACTGATAACAATAGTAGCAATTCGTCGAACCGATTCAGGGTAGTACTTTGCGCAAATAAACATGTTCACTTTTAACTGAGCCATTCCAGAATGCACGAGTTTCGTTTGGTTTGCGTTAAATTGAACCAAATCAACAGCTATATGTGACCACAGTGTAAACAATATCATCATAAAATTTACTTTTACATAGAAGAAAAAAAAAAGATTACATGAAATTATGATTTTAATTATAAAATATATACATGCATTTACTCAGAAGCACAGCGTGACGTTGAAGATTATGTTTTCGAAGACATCCATGATGAATTTATCTGCGGTTATTCGGATTTAACTGATTTTTACATGTATAGAGGGATGCAAACGATTTATCGATATTAGCAATATCGATGTTTTTTCGGTTACTTTCTTCAAATAAAATTATTATCAGCTATTTTTGATAGTAAAAAAATGACTAAATTACACGCGGTTTCAATAGTGATTACTGTTAAAAGTAATGACTACATAAAATTTTATTTACTTGTGGAAAACATTGTATGGCAACATTGTTTACTGATTATATATTGCTACATAGAGTAAAATTACGGATGTGCTTTGGTTTTTTCAATTTCGATTTCTTTTTTAATAATATGAAAGAAGAACTGCTAAGGGAATCCACAAAAAAATCGTTATATGTGAACATACATTAAATCAAAATCTCGTTGTTTAATTGTGTAGCAATTCATATTGTATATTATATACAAAATAACTAATTTTTATTTTATTTTATTTTTAAATAAATTAAAGTTTCATCAAGGATTATCAGAGAGAAATTTAATTTTAATTAATTATTCTAGACATAATTTCTTTCGCACTTAAATATTTTATTAGCGCTTAGATTGACATATGTACGATTAGTGACGATATTACTCTTCTTATCATCTTCTCATTGCACTAACGAATAGCAACACACAAATAAATAAATACAAAAACAATTTGACACACATTAAATGACTGATTTTAAGAAAAATCTTATAAATATTTGATTATGATTACAAAAATTTGATCAGTGTTGCCTTTATGAGTATTTGCATATTTTTTTCAATAAATAATATAAATTCGTTTAGACAGTATAAATGCTTCAATGGTTGAAACCAAGGTATATTAATAGAGATAGAGCAATTGTAACAGATTCCACTTGGCTGCGCCATATAATGTCAGAACTGTCTGTTTATAGTGTCAAACTAGAGAATTTGTTGTTTTCTTTTCTAATTCTTCTTCTTCTTTTCCCATGTGGTTATAGTTGTTTTATTTACTTTTTATATTATAATACCACCGGAAATGAAAAGTAATTTTTATGAACTCCATGAACCAATTAGAGAAGATCACATGTTAAAATCCGCCATATTGAAAGAAAACACAGCTGACACAAATAACGTTTCGTGTGTGTATAAAAAATGTAAACAAACTTTTTTTACACAGAACGACATGTCATTTGTGTATAAAGCCATCAGTTTTTTTTTTTCATTAATGTTTTCTTGCACGTGAGTTGTCATAACCTTATATCTTTGAATCATGGTTGCATTCTATACATATATAATTTTATATGGCAGAGCAATCTCATGTTAAAAATATTGTACATAACCAGAGTGTTAGTAATTTTGATATTATATAAAGGGGATTTCACATTCCTTGTGCATCAACAATCTGTCACATTATGATTTGAATACATCATGAACAGGTTTATAAAAAACTTCTAACAAAGTCATAGGTTATAATAGATTACCATATATTTTAAAATGGTTGAATTCAAATTCAGGTGCCGTAGCTCAGTGGTTAGTGTGTTCGCCTTCTGATCTGTAGGTCGTGGTTCAATACCCGGCTGATGCATAACAAATTTAATATCGAAAAGATGTTTCTTTCGAACGGTTCCCACCTGTCGGCAAGCAATTGGCAATTCTTCCGACAGTAACAACTTGCCATGAAAAAGCTTCTTAAATAACTCTGTGACAAAGCTCAGAAAAAGTGATGTCACAAGTGTTCTGCCGTTCGGAACCGGCTAAAATAAGTAGGTCCATTCTAGTACTGTCCAAAATTTAAGACGCACAACAGTAATGGGAGAGAAGCTCGGCCAATGAGCGCTTTGGGGCTTTAAGTGCCACATATTTATTTTTTTATTTTTTTGAATTCGAATTCGAAATTGAAATGTGATTTACGTAGCTTTTTGACAGACTTCTTCATGGCAAATATATCAAATTAGTCGATACTAAATTTAAGATGATCTTAATATTGACGATAACAACGGGCCATTCAATTTATAGCGAAATTATATAGAATGCTACAAGTGATTTTAATTTTGACAAATCGCAGAAATTTTCATAATTCGATAGTTATTTTCTTTCCTAAAGGCCCATTCAATCAAGTATCAATTATGAACCAGTTATTGAAAAACTTATTTAAATTAAAAATGTAAAATATTGTATAAATATAAAGTAGTATCACTAATCACTACTAATCAGCTCATCAGCTGTTTATCTTCGTATTATTGCAGGTACAAGTAAAACCCCAATTTTGTATGATGACGAAATACAGTGAAATTCAGCTCACCTCACCTCATCTATCATTTGTGATGAAATTTGCAAAAGTTAATTTTAAGAATATGCGGGGGGGTTTTATTACTTCATAATATTCAAGAGTTATACGAGCAAGACTATTTTTTTTTTTTGCTCCAATAACACAATGCCATCAAAACGCGTAAGATGAAGTTTTTCCTTCAACGTTAACACGAATTTCTTCTTCTTCTATTAGAAGGCGAATGTTACGAATGATATTGTGGTATTTGGATTGAAGGATAAAGACTTCAACATTTTTAATAAATATGCAAACTGTATCCTGATCCATCAATATTTCACACTACAATATAAATAATCCATTCGAAAAGTCGAACGTTGTGATAGTAAAAATCCAAAACCAGTATAAAGCGAAGAAATATCACATCAAAGCAAGCAGGAGCAATGCGTGATGATTGTGTTGTAGCCCTAATATGCATACGTACTTTAATTTTGTGTAAAACAACACCCCGGTCACCGATAACAATAAAAAGAAAATTGTTGTGCGCTGCATATTTTTCACTGACTATGATCGTGTTGCACTTGACTTTGATAAGGACGTGCTCAAATTGTATATATTTCAATATAAAAGAAAATCTGCAATGTTACAGCAAATTATATGCACTTTAACACACGGATGATAATAAACTGGAAATTGTTTGATCAATAAGATGTACTATATATTATAGCTACACAAAATAGGGGCTCCAACGAAAAAGCATTATGCAAATTATTGACTAAATTAATGCAAATTGTTATGCATACCAAACACTAATGAAATTTGCAAATATAAAAATATGAAAAACATTTGTAAACATATATAAACTTACTGGAATTTTTTAAACGCTTTGTAAAATGCCACAGAATAGTGCACAAGTGTTGATATTAAAAACATTTTCACGTCGTATTTATGTATGAAATATAATTTCAATGAATTACTAAATACTTTGTATCACACCAATTGACACAATAATAACCTCTTTTAATTAAAACAATTTAAATTTAACTTCTTGGCCTATGTCAATATCACTTCCGCGTAGATAGTAAATTTCTCCCGTTGAAAAAAACGTCAACAGACAAATAGTACAATGAGTTACGAAGACATACTTTACGATGAAAAATAGAAAACAGCGAAAAATGAAAGCGAAACTTGCCGTTTTTTTTTTTATTTTTTTGTGTTTTGTTTTCTTACAAATATACTTCAATACGATTATGTAATTTGTGAATCACCTTCCTTTGTATTGAAAATACATATGTAATATTAAAGCTCCTCCAATTCAAATTGCATTTAATTGCACGTAATATGAATATCTACTTCAACTTCCAATGAATACAATAATTATAATTTGTACCTTCATATGCAGAAAGTTTGTTCAAAGTCCACATCACACATCATCCACATAAATATTTATTCATAAACTTTTTATTATTTCTACAAGTGAGATACATACAATAAGTTTATTCAATACAAAAGCAACATCAATTAGTTACTGCAGTCCCACTACCTAGTGATTTCATTAAATGATAGCATTCTTTCAATTTACGTTTATCGCCGACCTTTTCCAATGTCTTGGCAGCTTCGGCAAGCATACCAGCTCGTTCACCAGGTGAACATAACAGAGCAGATGGTAAATACTTACAAGCCACATACATTGCAGCTGCTCTTTCTCTCTCGCCACCTTCGTAATTTTGATTTTTATCTTTACTGCCGCAAATGATCGATGAGCGCGCATGCCGATATCGTAGGCTTCTATCGAGCAATTGTTGTGTTTGACCCGGTGATGCACCGGCCATTAAACGGCATACTGCCTCATATAGATAAATACGTGATTGACCGTTCTGAAAAATGTTTAAAGACATAACATTAGAAATGGTGTTACACAATAAATGCTCCGTCATTCATACCGGTATGTCTTCAACAATACTACGTAATGAGTTCAAATCCTTTTGAAACTTTTCCAGAACATCACCAGGCACCTGGTAAAAACCATCATCATCCATAGACATATATTCGATTTCCCAAATTTCGGTTCTGGTCTCAAGTATACAATCACATGCTAGTAATTGGAAAAGCTAAGGCAAATTGAAATTATTATCACAGGAATGATTGAATTATGTAGATGAATATATAATATAAGAATCATCTGTAGAAAATCCTTAAATGTTGCTTTAAAAATGCACAAAGTTCGCATTGCGGTAGTATTGTCCATTTCAAACTCAACACAGACAATGCGACTACAATGCACCTTCGTATCATTTTTTTTTTTTTCTAATTACGATGTGTTTTAGATCTATGAGTCGTATTTATGATTCGGTATAATCACACAATTAATTTACCATTGCAATATTGTCCTTGCTATTAGCGATTTTATTCGCAGTTAAACACTCCTGAAGATAGGCACTTGATTCGTCGCATTTGATCAAAATTGCTTGCTTTGTCGGACCATCCAAAGTAGTATTATTTCTATAATTATTTTCCACAAATTTAGAGTTGCAAAAATGACTAATATAAATGCCATAAACTTACTTCGAAAGCAGCATTTTGGCTTGCAGCACTGAGTGCAAAGCTTTTGACAGATTGTTATTATGACCTACAGTTAGTTCGTGTGGCAACAATTTGATGGAATCATACAATTGCTCAGCCAATATATCCTCTCCGAGCAGCCACTGTACTATAACTTCAAGTACACCTACCCACCATTCAATGGTGACATCTTTCTCATTATTCCACAATGTTTCACGCAACAATGAAGTGTACTTTAAAACACCACTAACAATTGTTCCAGTTGGTGGGCTACCAACACCATTTGCCGGTACGGATTTTGTCGACTTGATACGATTTGTTGATTTGCAACCAGCCCCCACCAAACATTGTATTGCTTTCAGAAGTAAATGTTCACGATAATTCTGAAAACAAAAATTATGTATCAAGATAAAAATATATGCGTATTTTGTGAGCATACATACTTTAAGAATGTACGATACAGGATCTGCAGGATTGCAAATTTTTGCAAATGATGACAACTCCGATTTTTGGTCAACAAACTGAAAATCGTTTATTACAAAATAACGATAACCATACGATGTGAATAGCCATTGTTTGCTGTCAACATCAGTTTTCGTTTTCAAGCTCTCCTGCTTTGCTTTGCTAATGTAGTAGCGTCCCAAAAATTTCAAACATTTCGGATAACTGCGTTTCACTCGTAATGCTGAGGTGATATAAATTCTCATTAATTCATTAGGACTGAGACTGCTTCCTGCCACCTCGGCCATATTTATAGCAATCAAAGACATCATAAGACCGTTCGGATCGTTCTGCTTTGCTGTCAAATGAAGCTGGTCCAAGCGATTAAATATCAAAGCCAATTCTCGAGCAGACACCAGGGCTTCCTTTCGCTGTTCTTCGGTGCAAAAAAAGCCGCCAGCCTTCCGCGATAAGTAACGTCCAATCCAAATGCGATGAAACATTAGGCGTACAAATTGCCAAGTTGTTAAAGTGAATGAATCCAAACGCGAAGTGGGTAATGTGACGCCAAAGACTTGCAAACACGATAGATATTCTGAATATGCGGCTTTTGTATTGCCCTGTACAATAGTAAAAAATCATCATTTAAATCTATTGCGAGTATACAAGCATATTACATTTGAAAATTGTTCTTCTGCTCTCTGCTTTCGCTTCCAGTAAGTACCAGAGGCACATGTTTCAGAGCATAACAGCGGATCACCATACACAAGTAATTTTACCAAACAACCAAATACTACCAACAAATTAAGAGTCCAAATAATAAGAGTTACCGAAACGCCTTGCCACGAAATAAAATTACCGATATCTGAAAGTAGTTGAAAATGTTGAAATTTACAATAAATTTTTGGTGGAGAAATAATCAAACTTACAATTATCTTCGATAGAGAGTATATTTCTGCGCTGTCCAATCAATTCGTCCTCATTGTAAAAATTGCTCTCCAGCGTAGTTCTGTTCAACAAAGCCCTGAATGGATTCACAACAAGAACGGCAAACATAAACATACACAATGCCAGACGCGAGTGTCCCGCCATGCCATTTACAACAACAGGCGACATTTGCACATCATCTTTAATGCTGCCGCCGCCATTGCTACTGGTCGTCGAACCGCCAAACGGTGAGGATGGCGACGAAATATCAGAATGTAGTGGTGACAATGAAGGATCTGACTCATCACTACGTGGCGGTGTCATGAATTGCTGCTTATCGCTAAGAGTCTCATCTGATGACTGCTTGCGCTTTTTGCCAGCGCTCACACCGGAATGCGGCAAATGCAAGAAATCCTTCACTTTGGAACCATCGCGCGCAATAAGTTCGCTCTGTAAACGTTTCACCTCCATTTTTAGTTCATAATTCTGACGCTGTAAATCGCGAATCTTATCCACAGACTTTCGCAATACGGCAGATTTATTCAGCTTTGCCGATTCGCCAACTACTAGATTCTTCAGTTCAATAATTTTATCATTAATTGATGTTCGATAGCGACGCTCGATAGCGTTGTGTGCGGAACGCTTTACTTCTTTAACCTTGGGCTGTATGCGAGTAATTGGTACTTTGTTCTCCACATTATGAATGGTATTATTGATGGGAGCAGACACAGATTCAAACATTACAGGGATGTGAGATGTTAAAATCGTAGTACCATTAACTAAGGTTGCTTGTGTTGTCGCTGCTGTGGTATAAACTATTGGATTGGCTTGAATAATAACCTGTGACTGTGGTTGTGTTAGCTGGAGCGAATTATGTACATACTAAAATAGATTTATATCACACATATGAGCAAATCGGATCTAATGTACATATATTGTATTTAAGTACCTTAATATTAGATTGTTGGGATAAGTTAGTCCCATTTGTCTCAGCAGCAATACCTTGCATCGCCAAAACTTGTGGTACGGGTTGGATTTTTTTGGTGAAATGCTGCGTAGTTTGAATATTATCAAGAACTGGCGGAGTATTGGTAATTTTTATAGACGATTTATCAAGCATTTTCGAGTTGTTTTGAAATAAAAGTGTGTTATTTGCGGGTTTTGGTGCGGTGGAATACATAATGGAAGGTGAAGCTATAGTAGGAACCGATGCATTACCCAATTGATTTACTGACGTTGAAGCTGTTCCACATTGAAGTAGTTTGCTATTCATGAGAGATGAATTGGTTTCCAATTGATTCATTGTATTCTCTTGTAGTTGCATTTTATTGTGTAAATTTGTTGCACTGGATGCTGTCGGAATACCGGTTACAGGACTTAAATTAGATGCCATCATTGGGTCAGACGATATATAAGGCTTATACACAGGTGATTGAATATTAGGTGATATCATGGATGCTGTCATGGCATTGGATGCTGAGGAATGTAAGTGGCTAGTAGCTTCCTGTTTGATGTGGGTTAGAAAAGGTGACGATTGTTCAGATTTAAGCTGCTGCTGATTATCAGAAACACACTCCAAAAGAGGTGAATGTGGTGCTTGCAACATATCTTCAGTTAATTGAACTTGATCCATATCATTGAGGAAATTATTCAGCATATCTTGGAAAGGAAAAAAAAACACATTTTCTATGAAATTCTTATAGTCTTACTTACAATATAATTACTTACCCGGTGGAATCATATCCTTAATCATCGTCAATGCATCCTCATCTTTAAATAGATCTAATGAATCCACCATACCACTTGTTATAAGTTCCATATCAAGCGATGAATCCATCTCCATATCGGTAATTGATATTTCACTTGTTTTTCTTTATACTCGTCAATATTCTAAAAAATTATTTGCAACTGCCTATAGATTTCATTATGCAAATAATATTTTCATCATTTTTTCAACATTTGTAAACACATTACAGTCAATAACAATAACAAATACACGGGTGTGAAGTGTGCACACAAAACAACAACCAATCAGAGGACACTATTCGATCATACGATGTTTAATGACGTCACAATTAAGAAACTACCAAAGCGAAATTAAAATCAAAACACCACATCATTATGCACTCTGTTGAACTATGCCATGCTTTAACAATATTTGTATAATTTACCTTTGATTCAATTTATTTTGCATATTTCAATATGTCTAATATAAATTGCTGCATTCTGTTTTGATACTTTCAATTATCTACTGATATTTTTGCATGCAAAATTTACAGACTGGTGGAGCTTTTAAAATATAATACGTATTTAATTGTTATACGACTGGGTTGCCTATGCAAACAAAAATCAATACGTTGAGTGTACGCATACTTGAAATAATATCTGGAATTGGTTTCAACTTGTTGATGGATGTTAGTCAGATATATTGTGAAAAAAATATATTCTGTTTTTAATTTGGAAGATAATTTATTTTATGAATACGCACTATTGTTTTGCGTAATATTTTTTTATTTTTGAAATTATATTTGTAAAGAACTGAGTGCGAAAACAGCTCGATATCGCACCTTCAACATTTTACTGTCAATTTGTTTCTGTTTTCACTCTGCATTTGACGTGATGCATATTCATTTCGTCAGCAAAGAAATTTTTGAAGTAAATTTTTATTTCTCAACACAACAGTAAAACATTGAAAATGCCCATAACGCACAAAACTCAAACTAACCGATCAGAAGATTGGTTTTTAGCTTTTGGAATATTTTGAGATTGAATTATTAAAAAAGTCGTGATAATCTGAAAAATGTAAACTTAAAATACATTTGTATTAATTCATTGTTTTTTTTTGTGACAAAAGCCACTATCAGTATATCAATAGGAAATAAAATACTTTCGCTAGTCGTTACCTGTAATAGAATTATTATAATGTAAGAAAAATCAATAATATAGACCAAAAATAAAAGAAGTGTACGATTTGTAAGTATTTATTTTGCATTTCATTTAATTGCAAACATTTTTCAAAAACTCAAATTTATATCTACAGGGAGCAACAATGAGCACCATATTCCGTTATAAAAGTGTATCGAGAGGGATGCGTGGTTCACAGACAAAAATCGAATAGTTCCGGTGCTGGAAGTAAGATAGAAATATGTTTTAAATCCAGAATACGTACATTAATTAGATTTTGGCTTTTTTCAAAGAAACATTGCGGAAGAGCTCCAAAAGCAACTAAGCGCTGAAAAAATGCTGTGAATTGCAAAATGCAGTGGAATGCGATGATAACAAATAAGCCAAGATTATTCAGACGGACTACACACGTATCGATACGTCGGACTTACTATATTTCCAATTCTAACTCGGTCTAAAATTCATTTTTCTATGATGTAATACTTTTTTATATTAATTAAAGAGAATTACTTGCTTAAATGGCAGCACAAATAGTTATGTTTATTATAAGTTTACTGAAGACTGATTAAAATTAATTGAATTGAGGATGTTTTATATTACATTATTATTTATTTTTGCAATTGTCATAAATTTGTTGCTGTCAATAAAGCTTGGACAATTTCCGCCACAGATGAGAGAATGCTCGGAGTTTTCGAGAGAAAATTCCTACGCAAGATCTTTGGCTGTATGTCGACACCGATATAGTAAAGGGCATCAAAATCCACCGGATGCGTTGCCTAGGTCATGTCGAGAGAATAAAGAACTCGCTCCAATTAGAAAGTTTAATATGCAGACCTGCTGGCGGACCACGCAGAGGAGATAGACTAACCTCCGGTAGAAAGACCAAGTACTGGAGACTTTGACTGCGCTTGGAATTTCTTACGGGCGCCAGCTAGCGAAGAACAGTTTGTAATGCCCTCATAAGTAAATAAATTGCAAACTATTACTAGCACGTACAATTTACATACTTATTTGTAGTTTCTCGTTGTAAATTTTACACGTCTGTGAGAACTTTTCCGATAAGTACTAATAATTGTTAAAATTCTGTAGTAACTTAGTGTTCTTGACCCGGTGCCTTGACAAGCAATTTTTGATCACTTGCAATTCCCATTTTCAAGGAAATTGCTCATTGAGACATCAAATTGCATCAAGTTAGCAATTTACGTTAAGTAATATTAATTTATGTTAAGTAAACAAACAGCAATTTGCAAAAACTTGTCCGTTAACAGAAACAGCTGATTGTGAATATCAGTTTCAATATTAAAAGGAAGCGGTTACTAGCAACTTGCCTCAAGAACGCATTTTTTTTTTGTTGATACTGGTTCAAACTAATTAATTCTTCAATTAACTAATAAAACATAATGCTAAAACCTAAGCCTAAGGTTATCTTCTATAATTTTAAACTTATGCACAATTCAAGAATATTTTGTAGTCATATGTGCTTGAATCATATGTTTTTCTTAATTGCAAATTCTTACAAGTAAAAATATACTCAGTAAAAACTTGTAAGTTCTCTCACAGCGTGCTGTCATTTCACGCTCTCATTTTCTCTATCGTTGCAGGTTTTTTTGTGTTACAAAACATTTTTTGACAAAACACCATTTGTCAAAAAATGATGATAATTTGTACGAATTTGTATATATTTCCTGTAAACAAACACAACTTTCGGCATCTTTCTCATTGAAATTTCAGAGTTGTTAAAAACAGAATAATTGGGTGAACAAACCTTAAGGTATGATAATTACACGATTTTGCGAAGACATTAATTTCGATAAATTTTGAGTGGAAATTATCAAATGCATGCTTTCGCTATTAACGTTAACTGTTCTGAAATAATTGGCGGAAGATGCCATTTTGTCAAACGAGTAAGATCTGGAAGGCAGACAACATCATTGCATTAGCGGAAAGGAATTGGGAGTGATTTTTTACCATCCATCACTCAAAAATAACAACAGAGTAGTTGGAAGAGTCCCAAAAACATCATAAATTCAGCGTAATCAGCCATCAAAACAAAAAAAAATTCTGAATAAAGTGAACAAAAAACAACAACTATATATAAGCTGAAGAAAAATGGCAGACTCGGACAAGCAGCTACCTAATGAGCAGCAACAGCAGCTCCAAGACTGTCCACAGGGTGACGTTGGCCAGGTTCAATCAAAACCCCTACCACCACCAAAGGAAGTTATTGGTAATTTCTTGAAAAAAAAAAAAAACGAATTTTGAAAAGGCTAAAAAACGAAAATCAAATTAATATATATTCTAAAAGTAGTGTCGATTTATTTAGAAAAAAATTGAAATGTGTTGCAAGAAGGGAGAACATTTTTGGATTACATACAACTTGATTGTGCTGAAAATAGCCAAATGAAAAATTCTTAAAATACACATATATAGAAGAGCGGCCATTTTGTACAAGTTTCCGTCGCCGGTTGCTTCATGAAAACTCGCACCGCACTCGCCGGTGGCAGTGTCGCCGACGACCAATCTAAAGTCAAATGTGTGCAACGGGGGGAAATGGAAACAGTTTAACACCAATTCCCTACTATATCCATATTCGTTTGTGCTTGCTTTTTTTTTTTTTTTTTGCTTTCTATTTTCCTCTTGCCATAGCTATTTTTACCTTTGTGTTTCTTACATTGTTTTGGTGATTAGTGTGTATCTATGTATACATATATGTGTAGTGCGCAGATCCATTGGCAATAGATATACGTGCCTTATGCGCGTATTGAATGAAAATGAGTTTGACATAATTAATAAGTTAACAATATTAATTTGATTAATTTGAGTATTGTAATTTTTTGTTCTTTGCAAAATTTTGTATCGATTTTGTTCATCTTTTTCTCTTTTTATGTACAGCTACAAAGGTAACTGGTACCGTCAAATGGTTCAATGTAAAAAGCGGTTATGGGTTCATCAATCGTAATGACACCAAGGAAGATGTTTTCGTTCATCAGAGCGCTATTGTTAAAAATAATCCCAAGAAAGCGGTGCGCTCAGTTGGCGATGGTGAAGTTGTCGAGTTCGATGTTGTAATTGGTGAAAAGGGCAACGAGGCTGCCAATGTGACTGGACCATCTGGCGAGCCAGTGCGTGGTAGTCAATTTGCAGCAGATAAGCGACGCAATTTCCGACCATGGATGAATAAGAATCGCAATCGTAAGTCGAACGGTGGTGGTCAGGGATCTGATCAAGGTGGTCAAGGTGGTGATGAGAATATCCATGATGGACAGCAACAACAACAACAACAGCAACCAAGACAAGGCCGTAATTATCGACGTGGTGGTGGTGGTGGACGTGGCCGCGGACGCCGTTTTAATAACTATTATCCCAGAAATCAGCAAAGACGCTCTGGTGGTGATGGCGGTGGTATGAGCGGCGGCGAAGGTGGTCATGACCAGAACGCTGACTCGATTCAACGAGGCGGTGATGGTCAGGGACAGCCTATGCGTCGCGGTGGGCCCCAGAGACGTTTCTTCCGCCGCAATTTCAGCGGTGGCCCACGTCGTGGACCTCGTAGTGAAGATGGTGAGTTTCTAAGCCCAAAACACAATGCCGTTACCACAATAATGATTTTGTATTCACACAAGATTTCTATGTGTAATATATGTAGGTAGTGCAGGACAAGGTCCTCGCAACAATCGTTCACGACGTCCAAGAAAGTCGAACAATGACGGAGGAGCCCCTGATGATCATCAACAACAGGTAAACTAAAAAAAGAAAAACAGAAAAAAAAAACCAAACAAACAAAAAGAAGCAGACGATTTCGACGCTGAATACCAATATAACTCTAACTAATTGAATTGTAATTTCGCCTGCACATCACTCACCTCGTCATAAAAGATGAATATTAATAAAATATTAAATATCAGTTCTTGTTATTTATGCATTACTAATCTGAAACATACTATCATGATACTACATACTTGAATACAGCACTACATTGTGTCACATTATATACTACATACATACACGTTTATTCATAATTAAGTAAACCATTTAACATTTGCATTGTTATCAATCATCACCAACACATAAGATATTATGCTTTAATTTATATCAGTAGTTATCTGTTTTGTTTTTATTTCTTACTTTACTTGATATATATTTTTGAATTTGTTTTTTTTTTAATTTCCACAATTCCACCACCTTCCTACCACCTGTTCATCACCATCATCATCGTCATTGTCGACAATAACCACCCAGGATGTAGGCCACGAGGTTCAGAATACAACAACCGAAAGTACTGCATAAACAAAAACAATAACACTCTCGTATCAACAGACAGAAAACAACAACAAACAACATTTCATAGAAAAATACAACAATAACTACCCAAATTCCTCCTTCCAAATGTCGAAATGATGAAATATGCATACTGAACGCATTACAGCTTTGAATTTATCAAGTGAGCGTGATGAAAATTTGCTTTTATATTTATTTTGTATACACATACTTAAATTTATATACAAATTTCAAAATGATGTACATTGAATTTAGTGTAAATTCAATTTTTTTTCTATTTTTATATATTTTCGAACAATTGTAATGCGTTAAGTATTTATTAATGATCATTTCATCTCATGGGTAGATGAATAATTGCGATTAAACCCATATTTTGAATGTTACATTTCTACATGCATAAGTTTATATCATAATGATTTTTTTTTTTCGTTAAATTAAGTATATTTGAACTAAATAATTAAAATTTGTTTTGATTTGACGCCGTTATAAACAACCAGATATTATGATAATTACATGGTTGTAATGATATGGAAAATCATCATGGATCGAAAACAGCACATACTTTCCAAAATTGGTTAATCAATGGAATTAAAAAAAAAAATTGTGAGTGTAATATTCTACAAAATTTATCATTAAATTACATGTATCAATAACAACCAGCATAATATGCCTACATACACACATACACACACACACACACTCAAAAGAAATGTTTGTACAATTGAAATATATAATATTGGAATAGTAATAAAAAAAATAACAATGATATATAATATTGGAAAAAAGGAAAAAAATTGCAAAACCCTAATAAAAAATGTTTAGAAAACACAAAAATTCGACTAGTATTTTTAATACCCAACATTGTGTGTGGCACAACCAGCGGTTGTTGATAAGTAAGATTAATTAAATACTCCGTAACTGTATTTATATTTAATGTTATTTATTCTTTTGATTTGTTTAATTAATATTGTTAATTTAGATAATAAATACAAATATATAACAAACAAACAAAAAAGGGTTCCAATCCGATTTAGTAATACAGATTCTAACGATACATTGTTGTTGAAGGAATTTCGAAAAACAAACACTTAAACTCTTAGAGGTATAACTTGATCTGTGACACGTGTGATTAACGGATCCAACTCAAAACGATCCAATTTTGGTCTCCACAATTCGGATAGATAATCCTCGGTTGTTTTCAAATGATTATCTAAAATGAAATATCAAATTACTACCGTTATATATATTCTCCATGTTGTATATATTTACCTCCCATATGTGGAACAGTTAGTGTCAAGAATATCACAATATCTTTAGCAATGGGAGTGTGTGTGTCACAAATTGCGTGAAGTGCCTTTGCCGTTTCACCAGGAATCTAAATATGTAAGTAGAATTAAGAAAGATGTATTTTTGTCCATTCATTGAATCACTTACCTCATTGAGGTTCACAATTAGAAATACTTGTCCTTTCTTCTTGATCTTCTCTTTGAAATTGACAATAACATGACCGTAATCATTGATTGACTTTTCTGAAGTAAAATCCTCTCTGGTCATTTCAACAGTTTCCGCATCTGTTCAAAAAGGTGATATAGAAAATAATTAGCATCGTATTTCACACAGCATACCAAAACAGACGGCAGCCCTTTTTGCAATTTCCTTTACCAAATTGGACATCAATTTATGATTTTCATATACAAATAAATATACGCCAGGTGAAGCTGAACGTTTGTTAATGATATTCTGTAATGAGTAAAAATGCATGAAATATAATTTATGGAGGAGAAACAAATATATTTACCGTAAGGCCAACAGACAGACTCTTCCAAAGATATTTATCCTGTTCAGGGTAACTTTTCTCCAATTTCTCGTACGAACAAGTTTTCTCTTTAGTATATGCATAACTATAATTATAAAATGCTACGCTTGCTATGACTAATATAACAGGTAACACATAATTCCAATTAATTTTCATCACATTCATATTTGCCAATTCTGCACTTTCAGGTTGATACACATTTTTGCTATCATCTGCATATGATTCCTCGTCACTTTCAGCATCAGATGCTGAACTCATGTCCCTATCATATTCGAAATTTTTAAAACTATCCTCTCGATGAATTGATGCTCTTCCAGATATACCGGACATTCTGAAAACATGATATTTTAGTTTATTAAAAGATTGTGCGAGAACGACTTGGATTTTAAAGAGTTTGCAAAAATATTTCAACATTTCTATGTTACATATTGATACAATTTTGACTTACTTGGCCGTATATAAAATAATAAACAAAATAAAGATATATTTGAGAAAAGGGCTTGAAATAAAACAAAAATGAACAATAGCCGGCAAAAAATACTGCAGAAACTCCTTTTGACTATAGGTTTGTTCACTAACAGAAAACTGTTGCCAGTTGTTGGAATGCAAATATTGCCAGTTTTTTTTTCTTTTTGTAGTGTTCACGTACATAAAAAATTTGCAACAAGAGAACAAAACGGAGTACGGAGAAATGCTAGGGAAATGTAGTGGCGTAAACTTGCAAACAAATTCACTACGCCAGCAACATTAACTGGAACGAACTGAACGCGGTAACGACATAATTAAAATTTTATTACAAAAAATCACAATATCTTTCATAAAATGGGTAACAATTCAATAATTGTTGGAATTTCGATCGAAAAAAAAAAAACAACAACAAAATAAGCCTAAATTATTTAAAGTTTTCTATTTGTTAACAGCTTTTTGAAGCTCCATACCAAGTTTTTCAGACATTGTGGTTTTAGACGCTCAGGCCCACAACAAACTGAGCACTGGTAGTTTTTTTTTTTAACTCTAAAAATTATTAAGCAATTATTTTAAAAAATTTGAATATTTTTTCCATAATTTCTTGCATATTTTGCTTGTATTATTAATTTTAGCGGCTCACACGATATCAACAGCATTTTCGTTTGATTTTGACAGTTCTCTTCTTTATTTTACTTCGTGTTCGAGTTAGAGAATACACATTTGTTACGTTTTCGGTCAATAATAATCAGCTGTTATCGCTCCGGTGCCGAATTCGTATTATGGAGACAAATACACGAATAAATGGAAGTTTGGACGAGACGGATGACGATAGGGCAGAGGCTCAATGAAAGACAGATAATTTTTTTTTTCTTTTCATATGTCTATATATGTATACCATTTCTTTTAATATCTTATTTAAAAAATAAAAACAATTTCTTCGCATAGAGCCTATTTTCTAATATCAATATTATTATTATTTTCATCATAACTTTTAAAATAGTTTATAAATGTTATATATTACTGAAAAGGTATTAAAAGGACCTTTATTTTGATATCCATATTATAAAGAAAAATTGAAAATTTATTATGTAATTTCGATCGCAAGTTTGAACTTTGACCTTGAGCCACGTCTTATATGGGCGTTTGCTACAAAAAAATTGGTTTTTTATATTCATAAAGATAGGCTCTATACGAAGATTTTTTTTTGTCTTTCAGTGGGCTATTCTATACTTGTTCCCAATGTATTTCATTACTAAAAAATGTAAGCGAGTTAGTAATAGGTCGCGGGGCAAGAAACGAGTAAAATGCGTTTATTTAAAATGGAATATTCTTTGTTCTTGTTCTTTTCTTACAAAAGTTAATTTTTGTTTTCTTTTGTTATTTCTGCCGCGATGACGATAGGTGCTTAGTTATGGCTTTGAATTCTTATGAATAACTGATATCCTTGGGTTTATGAGTTGATAATGCGTATAACTTATCAACTCATATCATTGGATATGTGAGTAGTTAATGCACATAACTGATAGACTCGTATCCCAGAATATATGATTAGGTAATGCATACAACTGAATGACTGATATCCCTGGGTATATGAGTCGATTCAGACATAAATTTCCTAGGACATCGCTGTGTTAAAATTCATCGATGAATTCAGTGGTAATGCCTTCACTTAAATTATTACCAACTCATTTCCTATCTATTACCGTTTGCTACTGGGGGATATTAAATATGAATTTACACTCTCATGTATACTTAGAAAAGAAGGAATACAAATCAATTTGAATTTGCTCGATTTTTTTTTTGCAAAATTTATACAATTTTATTTGAGATATATCTATTTATACATTTATTTATTTACTGAAATCTGAATGTTTAACACTGTTCACATTAGCCTTTGTGATGACCTTATTTTGATGTTTATATTAACGTTTTTTTCTTAATCCCAATTAATTTGGACAGATGTTGATGGACATTTTTTATCTGTTTATTTAGATGGTTTGATCGTGCAAATTCAATTTCCATTTTAATTTGCGCGAGCAAATATAACGTTAAAAACAACCATATTATATTATGATAAATGCATGGGTTGTAATATATGGAAAATCATCAAAATTCAAATTCAAATTGAGGAAAGGTATAAATAAATGCGACTGTAATGTTCCACAATATTTTTCATTATTTTACATACATTAATAACAACACTTAAAAGGTATGTTTGTACAATTGAAATATAATATATAATATTGGAAAAGTAATCAAATAAGAATATATAATATTGAAAAATGTTTAGAAAACACAAATTTTAAACTATATAATATTTGGCACAATGAGCGGTTATAATTGCATTAATATTGATAATTTGGATAATAAATACAAATATATAGCAACAAAAAAAAAGTGTACAATCTGGCTTGGTGATAGATTCTTGCGATATTAATTTACTTAATTTATATTAAGGACAATTACTTTCATTTTTCTCAAACAGTTTAATCATTAATTTGTACTTTTTCCATTTCTGCTAATTTTCGGCATTTTTATTTTGTTGTTGTTATGCTGATTGACTTACGGCCTTTACACGATGACTTGTTTGGTGCGTTCATACAACAATGCATGTAAACCATATGAAATAAGACGGTTTATATAATACAATGCATAAATTCCACTACTATTGTTGTGGACTATTTTCCACTATTTTCTAAATATACAAACACTTAAATCCCTAGTGGTACAACCTGATCTGTGACACGTGTAACTAATAGTTCTAAATCATAAGCATCCAATTCAGATCCCCACAATTCGTATAAATAATCCTTGGTTGTTTGCAAAAAATTATCTAAAATTAAATATCAAATTACTACCGTTACGTGTTTTCTTCATGTCGTATATATTTACCTCCCACGTGCGGCAAAGATAATTTCATGAATATTATCATTGCTCCAGCAATCGGATTGTGTGTGTCACAAATTGTGTGAAGAGCTTTTGCTGTTTCACCAGGAACCTGTATGTGAGTAGATAAAGTATATATTATAGAATTAACTTTTTTCAATCCATTGACTGCCTTACATCATTGAGGTCCACAATTAGAGTTGCATGTGTTACATTTGTTAATTTGTCTCTCAAATCGGCAATAACGTGACGATAATCATAATTTGGGTCTTTTGATGTAAAGTTCTCTCTTGTCATTTCAACAATGTCCCCCTCTGTTTAAAAAGGTGTTAGTTATATTAAAGAAAATATTTTACATCATATTTTATTTCACAGAGCATACCAAAACAATCTTCAAGATTCTTTGCGAATTTCTTTAGCACAAAGGACATAAATGTATCATTTTCATATACAAATAAAGTGACATCAGGCGAAGCTGGAGGTTTACTGATATACTGTAATTTGTTGTGTTGATGGATTATATTAAAATAAAATTAGTGGAGAAGAAGTACGTTACTTTCATGCCAGCATTTAAAATTTTCCAATGATTTCTATCCTCTTTACTGATATTCATCAATTTATCCAAAGTACAAGTTGGCTGATTTCGAATACCATCAATATAATTATAAAGTCCTATGGCTCCTATGATCAGGAAAACAGGCAACACATACATCCAATTACAATTTAGCGGGGTTGATTCTTGATCCAAAATTTCCATCAATTTATCGACATCTTTATCGTATGCATCGAAAACTTCTTTTCTTTTACGTTCATAAGCTTCCATAAGCAATTTTTTTGCTGCTGCTCTTCTACGTTCAGCATCATGTTCATACCGAATGGCGGGCATTCTGAAAACACAATGTTTTCGTTTACTAAAAGTTTGTCCAAGAATGTTTTAGATTTTAAAAAGTTTGCAGTATATTTTGACTTACTTGACCGCACCTAAAATAATAAACAAAATATAGATATATTTGCGAGTATTGAAATTAAACAAAAAACAACATTAACCGACGAAAAACACAACAGAAATTTTGTTTAACGATTGGTTTGTGCACCAGCAAAATACTGCGTATTACAAATTGCTAACAGTCTTTACTTATATTTAAGTACTATAAGGTACGACATCTCAATTCCACAAATTGCCTCTCTCAGCGCATGCTGTCATGGACTGCCAAAATGAGTACGTCAATGAATATGGGTGATATCAAACCAGGAACAGTTGTCGCAGGGATAAAATGCTCCGCTCTCTTCTGTGCCCGAGAGAGATTTGTTGCATTATATCCTGTCCACAATGTTTAAATTTACTTTTTCTCAACCTTAATCATATACTTTATCATTTTCTATTGGAAGCAACAACAAAGTTGCTAGTGTGATGAAAGAGAAAAGAACGGACATGTTGTAACCTTATAGTACTTAAAACCTCCTATAAAGATTGCACATTCACATGTCCGTTATTTTCTTTTTCAACAAATTCCTTAGGCTGATATCACATTAGCCACACTGGTGTACAAGGGGACATATTTGTTTTTCTTTCCAAAAAAAAAAGGAAAAACGAATGATATATATTCGATACGCATTGAAGGCGTTGGAGCATTTTTAATAAATGCAATTAAGCAGAAAACAATGGCTATACATGAGGAATGGTTTGACTTGACTATGTCATGTGGCAATCATCACATGCAAACGCTGGAGTTTTTGATCACCGTGCTACTATACAAGTGGTTCAAAGTAGTTGGGTCAGGAAATGATAGCGGAAAAATGTAAATTGTTGAATGACAATAGAAAACGGCGAGCTGAAGAAAAATTGAGAAAATTAAAGCGATAATTATGTAAGCTGAGCAGGAATTACAGAATTTTTGGAAATGTACAAATTATTATCTTCTTCTTTTCTTCTTCCTACATCATGAAAATGAGATACTTACTATGCAAACCTACATGCATTCTTAAATCGAGCCAAACCAGCCATCTACATACCGCAAGCAATTGTCACATTTTAAAATACATCAATACAAGATTAAGTAATAAATATATGCAACTATATTAATAAAGATAATTCACATACCTACCTGCGACTTTAATAATATTAATTTGTACCCTACTTTTGTATATTTCAGAAGCAATCTGATTTTAAATATTCTACACGGCACTTAACAAAACTTACTATGTTTAGATCATCGTAATACTTTTTACAGTATCTTATTATTAGAAGTACAGATGTAACCGATACTATAAATACAATATTTGTGGAAGAATAGGTTAGGTTAGGTTATGTGGCTGCCGTCTCTCTGAGAGGACACACTTTGTCCAAAAATGCCCATTGTAATACCACCGAGCTTCTCTTCCAATACTGTTCTGCGTGTTCAATTTGGACAGCATTAGAAGGGACCTACTTATTTTAGCCGGTTCTGAACTCTTGTGACATCACTTTTTTCTGAGCTTTGTCACAGAATTCTTTTAGAAGCTTTTTTCATGGCAAATTTTTACTGGCTGAAGAATTGCCAATTGCTTTCAATCCTCAGACTTTGGTTGGAAAAATCATAACGTATTTTTTGATCACATCTTCCTACAACCTGGTCCTGGAAAAAATGTTACTAAACAGTTGTGGAACAGTGCGACAGAATCGTAAATTCCTCTCTACCGATATACTGTGACTGACAAAACCGATCACGATATAAGGGCAACCCAATTTAAGCTTCTTGTAAAGAAGAATGCGCAGCAAAACTGAGAAAGTTGATTTGTTGTTTTAATGCTTATAACCTTAAGTAACGGAGGATATAACGTTTTTGTAGTTGTTACCTTAGTCTATTTTATTTTTTTTTATTTTTTTTTTTTGACTTAAAATGAAGTGATCTCTTTTGGAAGTTTCCCTACAAACTCGAGCAGGTGGAACGGATGAGTCCTTTATTATTTGGTGTATCCACCTTTTGCTTTCAAACCGCCTGTATACGCCTAGGTGTACTAAATTTTGACACGTTTCGGGTGAAATATTCTGCCAAGCGGTACGCACATTCCCCCAAAGCTGCTCCACGTTGCAGCTATCCCCTGCGATCGATCTTTTTAGGATTCCCCATAGATGTTCTATAGAATTTAGATCAGGGGATTACGGGGGCCAATCTAGGATAACAAAATTATGCTCTGACAGCCACTGCCTAGTCACCCTTGCGGTGTGCTTTGGATCATTATCCTGCTGGAAGACCATGTTCGAAGCAACTACCTCCAACTTCTCCATGGAACCAACCAGATCGAATCGCAAAATGTCAATGTACGATGACACCGTCATATTTCTAACAATTCTGTAAATAATACCGAAGCCTATCGTCATCATACAACCCCACAACATGATGGAACTACCGCCAAACTTCAATGTTGGTTTAACTTCGTCTCAATTTCGCTAAAATCCTTAACATACACTATGTTTACACATAGTGATTACCACAACTAGATTACAAAAATCTATCATAGTAAGATTTAATTCTAAAGCAATTGTTAGCTGTCAAAATCCAACGCCAATTTTGATTTTACACCCTCCTTCACGAAATAATCGATAAAACGTAGAGTTGCATAGAGGAAAATCTAACAAAGTTATCGGGATTTGCACACAATCCTAGATAATGATGCTACTAATTTTATATGGAAATCGGCTAGATCTGAGTGATAATCTCAAAAATGATGATAATCTCGTATGTCTAAACATGCTATAAGAGTGATAGCGTGTGTATGCTAGCCTTTGGTTTGACCAAATATACGTGATTGCATTGGACAAAGTGCTACCACCTGATTAAATACACTTTGAATAATTCTATTTTAAGCATAAAACACAAAAAAAGAAAAATAACAGCTGACAAGTAGTAACATTTACAAGAAGAAAAAAAAAGTTATATTTTCTTGTTCATACACACGGTTCACGAGGTGGCCCTTTCTACATTTAGTGTAACAATTGTGTTTATTTATTAATAAAATATTCAATATTAAATTAAAACGAAAATGGTACTTAGGTTTGATCAGATGAAAACAAAGCATCAACTATTTCATTTGTCCATTAGTCTGGCGACAATACTCGTGTGCATGACCTATATGCAGTATCACCGCAACTGGTTAAACGTTGGTAGCTTTTGGAATTCGTTGATTGTTCCAATCGTATTTGTTGGTGAAATATTTAAAGTGATCTTAGCTCGTTACTATGAGAATATTGACGAAAATGCTCTCACACAGAAGCAGCGTCAGAAAAAGGCATCGTATTTCACTCCACGTGAACTATTGGGCGGCGTCACTGTGCAATTTCTGTGCACACTTCTATATGCATTCATATGTGTGATATTAGGTGCTCCAGTGCTGCACAACTATGAACAGACATTTGTATTGGCTCTCATACTGACATTATTGACGGTATCACCAACGGTGTTTTTGCTGGGTGGCGGTGGAGCACTGCAAGTATGTTTCTGTGAGAAGCCTGAATTCATTACCAAAAGCGAAGCAACAGCATTGGATCTTTTCAAATATAATGCATTTGGAGGAATATTTGGTGCTTGGGCTGGATCGGTTGTTGCACCTCTGGACTGGGACCGGGAATGGCAAGCTTATCCGATACCGAATGTAATTGGTGCGTTGCTTGGCAGTGCTTTGGGCAATATATATGCTTGTTCACGTGTTCTATATGGTACAGCTAAGGTGGTTTATATGTACAAGAAACGTAGTTAAACGGGGTGTTGAAAGTGGGCGCAAAAAAAAAAAAAATGCGCAAAATTACAAGTATAAACAAATACTCTTCTAGTCACTTCACAGTAAATTGATGTATTTCACTTGTCAAATTCATTAAAAAAACACACAATTGTCTCTTATTTTATTTATACTTATTTAACAATGCTGAATAAAATTTAAGTAAAATAAAAAAAAAAATAGAAATATAATCCCCCCATTCATTTTTAAGCTTTCACAGCAGTTAGGGAGAAACTTTCATCCTCTAGCAAACATCGATTGCCTACAATGGAATCATTTGTTTCCCACAAATCATCATCGGCATCGAAATAGTGTTCCTTTTTCTCACCATTCTTATGCATCTTTGCATAATCCGAAATAAATTGCGGCAAAGTGTCATACGTTCTATTGAGAACAGCCTGAAACTTTTCTGGACAAGCACCATATTCATAAAGACGATGTAATTGTACAAAATGTTGTCCCAAAGCAACACGTTGTTTAGCGTTTTGTGTAATTTGTGCTGTCCAATTGATCACTATGGTAGCATGCTTATCATTAGTTTCTACGATTTTATTGAATTCCTCAGAACTGATGTTTGTGTGGAAGAAAATCGTTTCATGTTTCACTAAGAAACTGTATATTTCTTCTAGGGCAGGCATATTACCATCTTTAATATTTTTAGTTGGCATTATCACCATTTCTGAGAGACGGCTTTTGATTGCATCCGCTGCCCTAGTTGTAGTTGAGAGCGGCGCATTATTTACTTGTTCCAGACGACATTGAAAGCTTGCCGATTTGGACGGTTTAAGACAACGATCTAAAATTATACATTATGATTAGGAAAACGTATATTTTAATAGCTTCATATGAACGCGTACCTCCAAATTGTCCTTCAGTTATTTCCATAACATTCATAACTGAAATTTGTAGAAGAAAAAACGTTATCTTACAATGCTTTAATTATCAATGTAGCTATATTATAGTACTACTTACGATGGAATTTGTTTGGATTTAGCCTGTACTGCTCACAGTACAAACCCATTGAATTTATATAAAGTTCCGCCGATATGGGAAGATGACTTTCGGTCTCATTCTTTACGTCGATATTTATACCTAACTCATTGATGAGCGGATTACTAATAACACAAGTCACTTCGCTGCGAAGACATTCATGCACTTGAAATTTCCAATTGTGTCGCACTAAACGATACTTAAGGTTTGTGTTTACCGCCCCTGAGAGCTCATAATAGAAAAGCAGACGCAACGTAAATTCACCCTTAGTATAAGGTGCTTGTATGTACATTGACACCGTTGCCCCGGCCTGCTCTTTCAATGCGGCACTACCATTAGCATTCTTTAACAAATGGATTATTCGCTGACGACGAATCTCTTTATCCTTGACCAGCTTTTCATTCGAGAGATCTTTAATGGCTACAATAAAAATGGTAATTGATTGAGAAAACGAAGAAACTGAAAAATTCAATAACATCATACAATTTAGAATTGACAATGGAATTTCTGCATTTTTATCCACCATCGTAATCCAACGTGGACTGTCACAAGCAACATAAATATTCTCAATTGGTGTGATGCCAGTATTACGTAAGGATATTGTCACTGGTATAATCTCACCAGCCACCAGGTCATTGGGCAGCGCTGAAAAACTAACACTCAATGAAGGCACCGGTTGAATAATATCAATTGATAGCTTTTCATCAACGACTGTTTGTTGTGGTGATTGCTTTGTGGAATTCTTAATCAGTTGTGTTTCAAAGTGCAGCGAACCTAAAAGGCAAACATCTGGCTCGGCAGTGGCAGACACCATACACACCATGCCCATTATAGTTAAGTGGCCCGTTACTTTGGGCGTCAATTTAAACACAAGCGTATATTCAGCATGATCTTCTAGTGTAACTGACGGATGGCTATTGGTTTTAATAGCAGCTGTTACAGCTGTTCTTGCTGCAATTGAGTGAAATTTATCAATTTATTCAAGCTTGTAATGTAGTTTATATTTATTTTAAGATGAATACTCACTTGGATTTGGACCATCATTTTCGTATAAACATTCATTGGAAAGTATTTCATCATTATCCAATTTTAATTTCCAAAGTAAAACTATTTCAGTCAATGTGATGCAACATCGTATTGTATTTGTAACTGTGACCGCCACTTCAATGGGTTCTGAATTTCATTTTGCATCGAAATTGACAATCAGTTTGATAATTCAAAAATATGCACTCTCTATGAATGATACTCACCTCCTTGAACTGCTAGTGGACATTCGGTTGTAGGGTTGTCTTTCGTGTATAGACTACGAGAAGGCTTAAATACGAAAGGCTTATTGGAAGCTGCAGTTGCTACAAGCATTTCCTCCATCTTATGCCAATGCATTTCATCCGAGAGATTACTCTACAGAATTACAGAACAAAGAATTAGCTTTAGAAAGTTGTGCTAAATACATGGCATATGCTTACCATAATATCAATATTGGTGGCTGGAATAAAAGAATTATTGTACACAACTGGATCTGGTGCCAGAAGTACACGTATGGAATTATTTTGAATTTGTGGCAAAGCATGTGGCAGTAAACACAATGAAGGACTGCGTTTGACAAGCTCCTGAATAAAGATTGCAGAGATGATTTAGAAATTAATTAAGAAAATAAATAATTTCATTTATTTACGTTTTGCGTTTGAATATATTCCTTGAGGAAATTGATTTGTTGTTGTGTAATTTGTAGGCTGCCAGGACGTAACAAATGCGCAAATGATCGACTCGCCTCGTCCAGTTTCTTGAGGACGTATGCTTGCTTTGCCAACGTGTACTGAATGTGATCTTCGGCCAAACTCCAACCACGATTCTGAAATACTTGATAGGCTTGCCTATAGCAACGATATGCATGTTTTCGCTGTCCAGCACGCGAATATCGATTGCCGGAGAGCACAATTTGGAATGCATATTTGCGATGCATTGGCGAGTTTGATGCTAGAAAACAATAGGCGGCTTGCTCCAACAACAATGCCGAGCGTAAATCAGATTCCTCACTAGTCATGCGAATAAGTTGTTTGGCAGCCTCACCAAAAAATCTTGCCGTCTTTAAACACAACATACTTAGTAGGGTTGCTCTAGTAGCGAATTGTTGCAATCTGTGAAATAGTAAAATTAAATTCTTTGGCAATTATGCGTCTGAAGTTGGTGAACTGAACATTACTTGCACACAGTTAAATAACACACGATGGCATCTTCCATGTAATCGTAGGTTTTGCGATTTGCTGTACCCAACATGAATGCCGATATGGCAGCCATTTCTAAAGCACCGGCATAATATTGCCAAGCTGAATCAGCATTAAAGTCACGTTTAGCTTGATGATAAGCCTAAAAATAAATATATATTTGTTATTTATTGCAGCATATATCGATATGTATGTATCAGAAACCTGAAATGCTAAATTATAATGACCAAACATAAAGTATAAATCACCCAATTTTCGAGTTTGTAGTTCAACTGATTCTTGAGTGTATCTAATGGAGATGAAAAAGGGAAAATTTCATAAAATTCTACATAACATTTGTAGACGAATTGCAAATCTTACATAACCGCATTTTGATTACTAGCTCCAGCTCCTGGCTTGTTAGTGACAAACCAACGTTTTGTAGCACTTAAAAGTGATTTACTAACTCCCTTCTTATTTGTTATCTATTATTTTTAAAAAATAAATCTAATTATTTAAAAAAAAAACAATTGTTTTATGCATTTCATATGTTACCGCATCAACTAAAGTTGCAACCAAATGTTCAACATATGGTATTAGGGCTCGTACAGTGTAGTCCTGTATAAAGTGTCTTAAATTTTCAACATCCATTGCATTAAGACACACGCCACGAGGTGCATCAACATCAATATCAGCGCCCCAAACATTCGGATTAATATTTTGTGATGCTATGCTTTCGGTACTTACGGAGAATTTTGTATTCTGGTTTCATGTTCATAATAGCACACATAGATAGTGATGATGGTGTGGAAGGAAGGACAAAGCATATAGTAAGCATTATGAATAAATTTAATACATTTTATATTACAATTGCTTCCATAGCATGCTCTTGTACTGGACTTAATGGATGTAATATGGATTGATCATATTCATTATTTGCTGTCGTTTCATTTAATAGTGACAATTGCAGAGATGGCATCGTTATAACAGCAACTGCTTCTTGTGGTGTCTTCGAGGCACTACTTTGATCAGTGTGTGCATCCTGACAAATACATATTAACGCGCATTAGTATTGAGATGTAAAAAAATGTTTGTTTCACTGTATTTGTTTTACCATTTTTGTTTGTCTCCTTATATATGACGCCCAATAATCTGGTATTTCGCTAGAGACATTAGCATCCATCGAATTGATTTGTATGAGGAAACATTTATTATCGCCAAAGGTGGACTTTAATAGTTCGTATCCCTGTTGAGCTCTAAAAATAATTGAAATTATAAAATTTACTCGTCTTGTAAGTGATGTGCGCACTTGTATAAATCGCCTTGGCTGCCCTCATGCAAAACCACATAGCTATTGAGGACATCGCTTGAATGAAACCATTTTGGTAATTTTTGAGGTGTAACATTTTGCATTTGCTGAACATGTTGCGTTAATTTGTGGGCAGTCTCAAGAATATTGGGATCTCCACTTGAGAGCACAATTAGACAGCTGAGAAAATGACGCGTGAATTCATGATCGGTTGGAAATTGCACTGTTAGAAAAGTTTCACGCCAATGCTCAAACCATGGTTCGGCCGTTGGAACTTCTAGGTCCAATGAACCTGTAAATAAATGAGTTAATCTATACGCATATCTCACTCAAGATCATCACAATTGCAATTACCAATAGTCAATGTTTTAGTTTTGTCATTATTTGCATTCGTTACTGCCTCGTTAAGCATTTTACGTGCGAGTACAGTTTGCGGTGGACGCCAATCTATATCGCAAATGTTCAAACGTAATCCTCGTACCGATATGCTTGTACCGGTGACATCACGAAAATGTGCTAAAAATGCATATTAATTTATTAAACGCCCCAACATATATTAAAAAGATACTATACCATCATTTGGTAATGTCGAAAATGGCTGGAGAAGTTCAACAAATGTAAGATTATTACGTAGGCACACATCGTTTGCCAGAGGACTACATGTGACACCAATTAGTGGAGAAAATATATTTTGTATTATTTCACGGGTACTGTAATTATGACCGACCAAATGGATCATTGTATTAATAAATTTTTATTATTATAATTCACACTTTTTCTTATCTCAGCTCGAAGCAACTAAATTAACAGCTGACTGCCAGAAGTCAATAAACAATATTGCTATAAAGCTAATGACACAATATAACCAGTATAATTTTTTGTTGTTGCTGTAAACAAATGCTTATTCAATCAATAATTGAGTCGTCGGTTCAATTTGCAAACCTAATTCGTCCTCATCCCAGAAACATGTGTGACAGTTTTAATGCATAGCTAAGCCTAAAGTAAAAACCTATTTTATTAAAAAAATATAGAGGAGTTGTTAAAATAATAGCAGCAACACTTGCCGAAAGAAAATTTTTTTGTCGTGTAAAGAAATTTTTTTTTTGCAGTTGTTTTTTTTTTCGGAAATATTCTAAGATATTGTTTAATTGGCAGTCTTCTTATTAGGCGTAACCTAAGGTCAAAGTTCAAATTCGTTATGAATAAAAATTAATATAAAGAACTTTTAAACCGACTTTTTTGGAAGCCAATGGTTGCAAATGGTATATAAAACATATTTTTATAGATTTTTATTATTTTCTTAAAGTTGATAGTACTTTTCTTTTTATATATTTGCCTTAAAAATAAGTAGCGAATACCTACATTTTTGATTTTCGATTTTCTTTTAAGCTGGCAATTCTCGCGAGACAAGATGTTATTTCACGCTATGGTATAATAAAGAAGGTGCAATATGGTGGAGTTTGTATAATTTCAAGAAACTAGAAAACCATGTCAATACAACAAATATATATGCGTTTGACATCCAGCTAATATGACATTGTTGCGAAAAATGAAGAAATTTACGTAACGTCACCTTCATTATTGCACCGTGATTCCAAACATATTTACTTCAACGGGTTTGGTACCCATTTTATTTTGCAGTATTTTATAAAAATTAACGACGATATACGCAGTTTGGAACTTTTGTGAAAAAGTGAAGTAAGTGTTCATAATTTAATTCAGACATCGAATTAGTAGATATCACATACGATGTGAATATTTCGAGATGATGAGAAAAAAAAAATGATGATTTCATTTTTTCCTTGATGAAGAAAAACAAGTGAGAAAACAGTTGTTTCGTATCTTCCGTATTTCAGTCGCAGTCGACAGCGCTGCGTTTCGTTGCTATCGGTCGAAGTTTAAAGGCAGAAAACACGCAAAGAAAAAATAACAATACGGAAAATCTATAAGAGAAACGAGTTTTTTTATGGTCTTTTTGGCAAACACTTGTTAATTAATTGATTTTTAACATTTTCATTTGAAGGGATTTATCGAATTACCATAAAACGAAGTGGAGAATTTTGACTTTAATCAGTTTTTGAGGAAAATTGAAAAAGAAGACATAAAGCAAAACGTAATTGCTAGACAATAACTGTTCGAGAAATAAAGATTTACAACTTAAGAAATTTAAGTTAAAATAAAAAATCTTCCTACGTCACAAAATGGATTCTCCTCCAATGTTTAATAGTGTAGAGGATGAGTGCAGATATTGGAAGGAACGTGCTAAACTCTACCACAAAGAGTAGGATATTACATTCATGATTTTCTTGTGTGAAAACTAAAACTAATTTTTACTGTTTTTATACATAGATGGACAGATGTAAAACAGGAGTATGATGAATATGTTGAACAATCGCGCCAAATGGAAGCAGAAATGGATGTTACTCTCGATCAGAAACAAGTGATTATCAAAGATCTCAGAACGAAATTGACAGCATTAGAAAAGGAGAATGAATCATTGTTGGTAAGTGTCTATACATAGATGCTGTAGCAATATAGACTTCGATATTGATAATTTGTATTTTTTTTTTTTCACCGACATTATTACCTGTGCAGTATAAATTAGAATCACACAATATAGAATTTGCTAATGTGGAAAAACAATTAGAAAGCGTTAAGAAAGATCGTGATTCCATGAAGGACTATTTAAGACAATTGGAACAGAAAAATGACGATTTGGAGAGAGCACATCGTATCCTTAACGAGAGTATTGTAGATTTTGAAAAAATGTTAGATAAAGCATATGAGAAGAATGCACTTCTCGAAATGGAAGTGGATGAAAAGGAAATATTACAAGAAAAGCTTCAGAGGCTAATGGATGAAACAAGAGGTGTGTATAATAGTAACTGTATAGCTATATGTTTGTCTATATGAATTTTTTTATATTGCATTTGAACAGACTTGAAACAAGAATTAAATGTAAAAGCACGATATCCTGCAAGTAATTCAGGGAATAGTACAGTTAGTAACGCAGCTGACCCCATACCAAATGGTGTGAAGAGTATCGAACAGCTATATGATGCATCGCCAACAATGACAGCTAGTACAATACCAACGAGTAATAATGCCAACAATAGTGCAATGCTCAATATAAATGACTATAATCAACAAAATTCACTCAAAAGTAAGCTTTTATCATCCATAAAGAAAACCAAACGTGTTTTAAAATTGAGAAAATCTAAAAAGTAGTTTAAACACTCATATATATATATATATATAAATAAAAATATGCCAATTGAGAGAACGGACTACATGCTACATAATAAATGTCTTAACTATGTTTAACTATCAACTACATATTTTTAAATCAATAAGTATTTTTGAAATCATATATAGTACATACGTATTTAAATTCGTTTGTAAATTGCAACGATTAAGCATATATCGCATAAAATATACGATTTTTGTTTTCATAAATTGTAATTTTCATTTCTTGTTTCAACATATCCAAATTGTGTTTCGTGTATGTCCGTAAATATTTATATGTATATTCTGTATGTACCTACTATTAGTTGTAATATGCTAATGTTTGTTATTTGTTATTAAATATTGTATATCATTCATGTGCAGGGAAACCGTTTTCAGATCCGGACAATGTACTCAATGGCAATCCAATGACAGCAAGTTCTCGTACAACTGCACTAAATATTGTTGCAGATATGCTCAGAAAGCTGAATGTAAGTCCAAAAATAATTTAAATTGCTTTTCTTTCTTTAATTTTCCTGTACTTAGTTATTTTGAAAATATATTTGGTTTCATACTAATGCTTGTAATTGTGAATGCAAGTGATTGTTATTTGAATGCAATTATGTACTAAAATGTTTAATAATCTAATAATAGTCCGTTTGATGTCTCTCTATTACGCTGTAAACATTAAATTAAATCTTTTCTTGACATTGTTTGTCTCACTAACAAATTTCCTATTAACATTATGTATAAATATTCTGCTTGCATAAAAGAAAACGAAAAGAAGCTCTTGGAAATTTTGTATATGTTCTTTTTCACAGTTGGATAAAGCCCTTCTATGCCATGAATGTGATAGATTTCGATGCATCTGTGAACCTACAACTTGTACTGATTCATCCAATCTATCTGCTAATTATAATGCCAATCGTAATAGTCGCAGTTTTTCAAATTTGTTCGGTAGTAGTACAGCATTGGCGAAATCCAGTTCACCTAGTACTGTCACTACCGAAGATAGATCAACCATACCAACAACATCTTCTTCTGCTTCGACATGCTCATTGAGCAGAAGTTCAAGTCGTAGTAATCTAAATTTTGGAACAAATATTTTTAAACGTTTTGCTGAACGTATGAGTGGCAATCCACGTACAATTAACAACGATGTCATATCATCCGAATTGGCAACAAATCAAACAACTAGTCCCGACCATGGCCAATGATGACGAGAGATATAGAATATTAATTTTTAATATTAAGCTTTTGTTTTTGCTTTTCGAATTGATTATTTATTTTCGTAATAAATATATTTTTGTATGTACATTTTTTTTTTATTATTTTCAACTGAAAATATATTTTCTTTTTATTTGTTTGGGCAAGAAACTTTTTTTATATAGGAATATGTAAATTATTCGATTTAAACACGAATCAAACTAAATCTAAGAGCACGTGGTTGGTTTCAGTATTCAGTGAATTTTCTTTATAGATAATTGCAATATTTTAGAATTTTTGCAAATTCTTAATCATATCATGTCTAAAAGAGTGCATGATCATTTATAATTGAATTAAAAAATTATAATTAAAACATTTTTCATTCATATTATTCCATTTTTCCATTTCAAATTTATATAGGCAATGGAAACCAAATTGAAAATGTATCGTGATCATGGTCCATCAATACAACCACGACAATGACAAACATTGAATTGCAGTGCAACAACATTCGTGACAACCACCACTAGCACAGTAGCCGAAGCAACAACAACAACCTTTATAACAGCAGCAATTAATCACAGGATTGCTATAGATAATTAAGATTGTAATGGACCGGCCGTTATGCGTGCTGTGCTGTGCATGTGTTGAAGGAAATAAAAATGTATCATATATGCCCGCAATCTATTATGGAAGTATATACATACAAAACAACTACAGCAACAACAACAACAATGTCAAACAGCATGCAACATATATACATGTACAACAACAACAACAACAACAACAACAACAACAACAACAACAACAACAACAGTAAAACTGTTAATTAATATTGTAGCAAGAAGAAAACTATACGAACTATTCGTTTTAATCTCTCTTCCAATGTATAACGTATCTAACGAAAGTTAGTTTGGCTTATTTATTTATTTTTGTAATTTTTTTTTATTTTTACTTATCTATCACAATTCTTTTTGTATTACATTTATATCAGAATTGTCGTAGAATTTCCTCGGCAAAAGTTTCATTTGTTTTCGAATTTCTGAGCTTTTTTTTTCACATCATATTTTACGACAATCTTGTACAAATATATATTATTTCTTTTTATTAGGAAATTTAAATTAATTTAATATTGTGTAAAATTTTGCTAGAAATATTGATTAATAATTCAAAAGTTAATTGCATATACTGAGGTCTTCTAAATTTTACTTTCGAGCAAAATTGCAATTTTACAACAATTGGAAAAATTTGCTATTTGCAATGTTGAAATGTGCAATAAATTATTATTTTCTTTGTTTAGAATTTATATCTAAAATCCACAATTCAATAGAAGAAATTTCGTTTTGCATTGCGATGTAAAGTGAAATTCAGAATATGCCTAAATATACACCTCTATAACTATGTATATGTAAAATACAATATAAATATGTAAACTAAATTACGATAATGGGATATGAGGGCATTCAAAAATTGCATCAAATTGCATAGTTGAAATGAAAATCCAAATAATTGATCTATTTTAAATTTTACTGTCGATTAAAATTGAATTTGAACAAATGGTAAACAATAATTAAAAACAATTCTGTGACTGCCATCGAATGAAATTTTGATCGAAAGTGAAATTTCGAATAATGCATATAAATGACTGTAAAACCATAACACAAAATATCTACGTGTAGTTTGTAGTTTGCACCATTTCATACATAGTTTCGACATTATCTATACACTGAAATCACAATAGAAAGTTGAATTTTTTGCTCAAGAGCGCCTCAGTAATATAATATTTGTATGCAATCCATTTAGTATTATATTTACATGCATAGGTATGTAGAATATAAATATTCTTATTTGTATAGTTGTAACTATCTGAGTTATGTATATGATAGTGCATCGCATTATCTATCTTACGACTTGCCTTGAAGGCAAGTGATATTAAAAAAAAAAAACGAAATGAGAGACGAGTATAGAATTATATATTTTTATTTTTAGATTCTGACATTAACACATAAACAAACAACAATACAATGTGGTATTTTCAAAATTTTCTGCAATGATAACACTCGCTTCAAGTTCATCAAGTGCTTGTGAACATACATATGTACATATATTTATATTTTTGTTTTGCTTTATTCAAAAAAACACACACACACATACACACCAACATACCTATACCTTTCGAATATTAAGTGCAGCATCTTTTTTATATATTTTCATAGATTATTTATATTACATATGAAGAAAAATGATATGTTCACATAAAAAAAAAAATAAAATGAAATATATAAATAAATTTATAAATATGTTACTTACAATGAATAAAACATGCAAAATTTTGTTTTTATCTAGTATTTTATCATTTTTGATGAAAATAAAATATCAATCTAATCCAAGGGCATGGAATGCTGGCTCGACTGCGTGCTTCATTGCATTTTTATTTGCAAGGACTAAGCTTCGAAGAGGGCTTTACTTAATTACTGGTAGAAGTGTGCAACACTATGAAATAGGCATCTTTATTAGCACTACATACTATTGATAAATTGATCTCAATGTCGTACATACTTGCTTGCACCTATAAATATGTAGTGTTTTCAATGAGAGCCATGCTTAATATAGCTTCATAAAAAATAGTCCAATTAAAATATAAATTATACGTAATGAGCAATGCATGACAAAAAAAAAAATCCGCATCCACAATTAGCTAAATATAACATATCCAAAATTTGTCATTGAAATTTGACAGCTCTATGTGATTGAATAATTAGCACCGCATCAGTAAATAATCAACATCATTTCAATCAATTTCAACCAATTTTCTCCATTTACCTATTTGTCGTTTAGATATGAAACTTTTTTGATAAATTTCGATAAAAAGTATAGCAAAGTAAACCATGGCTTTATTTCAAGTAATCTCTAAAAAAAACGAATATGCTCTTCTTGAAATCAATGTACATTTGTGGATAAGTGAATGCGAAATGGAAAAGCTACTATTTGCAATGCGCAATTATTTTTAGTACCCTTCAGGCTTTAAAATCGACTAAAGTTTATCTTTTTCGCTCTCTCTCTCTCTCTCAGCATCTTTCTCTCTCTCTCTCTCGTGCTCTTTTTTTCTTTCATCCTGACATAAGCACAAATGTATTCATAAATATATGTATGTATGATATGAGAGAATTAACACTTGTTGAAAAATTTCCCCTTAAAATGAGAGCTTTCATTAGTTGACAGCTGTGTGGCAAATAATATAATATGTTGGAGAAATGAAGGAATCCATTTAAACACCCTACCTTTGCATACTACACTCGTACTTGAGAAAGGTACAATGAGAATTGTTTTTTGTTTGGGCTGCTCATTCACCTGCTGGTCCTTCATAGGTAACGACGATGTTTTATACTCGTGATTTTTGTTCCCTTATGATGTACTCAGATAGTATCGCTAATGTCTAGCAAATATTTATATACAGAGTGTAATAAGTTGGTAATGTGTTGTTTAAAAATGGATTTATTAATTATTAGATGTTATTTTGTTTGGGAATAAAGTTAGTTTTGGTAAAAAAAAAATTACAAAAATATTCTGTAATGTTCGCATAAATAAATAAATATATATTTTTTTCTGTCTAAAGAACTGTAAAATGAATTAAAATAGACTGAGTTTTAGAAAATTGTAGCAGATTTTTTATGATCAACTATTTTTGAAGACTGCGTCACAAGCGAGATAGTTCTGAGGGGTGTAATTTCAACATTTGCCGATGTCAACTTTCATTGGAAATTTTTTAGTTAGGCTTTTTGAAAAATCGTGTTTATGGGAACAAATATTTCTCTTGAACATTTAAAGATCAAGTTCATGAAGCCACAAGATCCAAGTAATATAATCATAATAAAATTTGATATAAATCAGAATTGCTAGTGTATTTTTTTCTCAATTGGTTTGGAAATTTTTATATTTTGATCAGTGATTAACAACAAGAAAGCTACTCGCAACTCTTTATATGCCCAGTAGCAGAAAAAAGGCATTTAAAAGGCCTTTCCTTGCGTCTAGTATACGTTAAAATACTTTTCCATGAAATGAGCCCAAAAAACAAAGGGCTTACATTCTCACTTTGCTTAAAAGGCCTTTAAAAAGTATTATAAATCAAGTATAAGAGCAAAGGCCTTACTTTCTCTCTATTGGTATTTGAAAAATAAATGTTTATTTATCGATAATTTTTGTGCATCATTGTTAAGCAGAATTATTTTCTTTGAATTTCATTGAAAGAAAATAATTTTGAAATCCGTAAACTGAACTACAAAAAAGTATAACACAAAGAATTACATATTAATTGTCAAACATTGACAACTCATAAATGACAATTTTTACCAAATTATATATATAAAAAATTATATATAAAAACTTGCAAATTTAATAGCGCAGATTGTACTTATTTTATTTTTTCTTTTTTGTTGGAATTTGTTAGTTATGAGTTTTCTATGTTTTGCCATCGATATACTTCAACGAACTAAACTCGAGTAAAATTGATAAATGAGCAACAATCGAAGTGAAGTCAAAATGACTAAAAAATAATGATATCCTTTTGCTTTCCCTTTTCATAGAAGGCATTTTTAAGCGCTTCTATAAAATTTCTGTAAAATTAATGCGAACTTATGATAGAGTGCCTTTTTTATCATTTCTTTGCACCAAACCTTTGCACGAGCCTTTTTTTGAGCGATTGTTAAACTATGCGGGATCCAACGAGAACAGTTTTTCCGACAGCTAAATGTTCATGCAATATCGAATACACGGCGGTGGAACTACTGTCCAAGGATGCCTCTATCCCACGGTATTATCTTTCATTATCAATTGACACAGAGCAACGTTGGTTTCTGGCATAATGACCGATTTTGGACGACTTTCATGAAATTCGTTCTGGTGCGAACAGCGACCACACTTGAATCCATTAAATCAGTTATAAATTGTCTGTAGGGTTGGTGCTGCATCGCCAAATGCCGCAAGAAAATGATCGAAGCACTGTTGTTGAGACAATTCACTTCGAAAATCGTAAAAAATCATAGCTCGAAAATGTTGAGTTAAATCCATTTTTTGATCGAAATGAATTTTTCAAGTCACTGTAAACAACACAAATAGCGCTTGTACATCAAAATGTCTGAGTACGTTTATGCTAAAAAATGTCAAACTTTTCAATGGAAATGTCAGATTTGACGAAACGTTTTGGATCATACAAATTAACAAAATTTTTAATGCCAACCCTCGTATCACTTCCCACAATTATTTACCGAAAAAAAAATTTTTTTTATACTTCACACAGTATAATGACACAGATATCAAAGGAAACAGAAAATTCGAGAAAATATAGTATTAATGGCAACCCTCGTATCACTTCCCACATTTGTTTACAGGAAAAAAAATAAAAATTATACTTCACGCATTATAGATATCAAACGAAAGAGAAAATTCGTGGCTACTTTTTCTGAAGAAAAACTGACAGATGATAAATTTTAATATTCATACTCGAATATCCTTGAAGAAAAACCGTATTTTCTCAAAAAAAAAAAAAAAAATGAAAAACTGTAAACCTTTCACATTCTTTTAAATTTTGACAAATATAATGATATTTGAGAGGTTCAAAATAAAGTGTAAATGGCGGATCAAAAAGAGATTGGTTACATATGTCTTTATTTTGTCGTATCACAATTTTAGAGTCAGCTTTGAGTTCAATTGGATGACTTATCCGTTCGACAATATCATTTTTACACGTTTTATTAAATATTTAGATATCTACAAAATATGGAGGCAGCCATTGAAAAATAGTTACATAGTATATTCTTTGTAATAAGGTGATAATGGCAAAATTAAAATGCTTTGTATGCTTAGGTACTTATTTTTTAATATGAGTGTGCAATGTATGTATTATACACTACATATGCAAGAATGATTGATGCTTCATATGTATAGTATATACGTATACAATAAAAAAGTGTCAGTTGCCAATTGATAAAGATATGTTTGACATTTAATGTTGGAAGATGACTAGTAGTGGTGTCATAATTTCAATGTGGGGATGCAAGAAGAGCAATGATTTCCGCAATTGTTTCCGGTATAAAAATCTATTTGTGGAGGGAAACATAGCTATTTACATTCTGAGTATTCTCGGAAGTGGTTCTATGAACATTTAAAATCATGTTTAAATGAATTAGTATTGGTTTTAAAAGCACATATTTACAAATAGAACTATATGTGTATATATTCGTATGTAGTGTTTACATGACATATGAGGAAATGCATAGAAGTATGTCATATACATACTCGTACATATACATATATGGCAATAAGTATGTACATACATATGTATATATTTATATATATATATATATAAAAAAAGAATATCAATAAAATCGCTTCATTGCTAACGGAAGCAACGTATTTCCGGTGAATGATTGAGAGGGATATTATTGCTGATGTCAATGGTGAACATGCAATATGCTGAAATTGATACATTCAAGCATATAGTGTAAATAAAAAATAGTTTCGATAGGAAAAAAAAAAAATATATAAAATGATGTTAATGATTATGCTGATGATGATGTCACTGTCATGTCATTATTACTAAGTATGAACATGACAGGGAATAGAATACGAATATGAATTATAAAAAAAAGAAAGGTTTATGTAGTCCTTTCTAATGAAGTTGCTTTTATTTTTCTTTCTGGATTTATGGTTATGTGGAAAATTTATTGCCCTTAGAATCCAGTTAATATGGTCGCCAAAACATTTTACCGCTCTAGGATTGATTTCTGGGTAGCCAACAAGGTGGATTTACATTCATTTTGTATGAAAATCCCCTTACAGTATGTAGATAGGGGGTAAGTATGTTCGGAGGAAAAATTAATGGGAGCCCATCATAGAGATTGTCCCTTTTGGGGAAAAGTTGGAAAAGTTTCCCAAAGAACTCTGTGATAAATTTGCTAAATAAGTGCAAATATAGGATTCGTACTGTTCTAGACGTGGTCCTACCCAAATTAAGCTTTCTTAACAAGACCAGAAGAGAAATATTTTTTTTGAATCTATTAGTGCCACATGTGTCTCTGATGGAAGAAGTCTCAGCTAAAGGAAGTCACATCCTATAAAACCTTGTTTGCTATACAGTCCCATAAAAATGAAGTAATATTTTTGAGATTAGAAAGAAATTCTGAGTGTGATGGCGGAAATCCAATCATATGTTAAAATTCAGAAAACCAAAATCCATAGAATGTGACTACTCTGGTCCATTGGATATTTTACAGGGTAATTTTTTAGCAAATTCTTTTTGGCAACACTATTTTTGGCAGCTCAGCTGTTTTCGTGTAACATGTTACTGTCAAACATGCTCAGTTTGGCCTATAATTTAATCATTAATCGATTTACAAACGAACAATGTTCGCAGATTATTGAATTTTATTATTCAAAATTAATATCCGTTTAAGACAGTGCATCATGCACTTCTTCTTATATTTTATGGTCAGTTTGGGCGACCTTCTGAGGCGGCTATTCAGAATCTTGTGATTAAATTTCTCACCAAAAATTTACATTATTGGACATTAAACCACCACAATACGCAAACGTAAAGTGCGGACAGAGGTTGTATTCAGCTGTATCCGCCAGAGTTGTTGATGACCTTGAATTATCGATTCGGTGCCGTTCACTGCAATTGGGCCTCTGTTACTCCAATACGTGGAAAATTTTGCGGAATGATTTGGTTGTAAAACCTTTTAAAATACAGCTGGTGCAAGAATTGAAGCCACATGACCTACCACAATGGCTAACTTTTGATGAATGGTTGCTGGCAAAATTGGATGAAGATCCATCCACATTTTTATCGGAAAATTGTGTTCAGCGACGAAGCTCATTTCTGGTTGAACGGATACGTGAACAATCAAAATTGCCGTATTTGATGTGAAGAGCAGCCAGAAGCATTGCAAGAACTGCCAATACTTACTTACTTATGTGGCCATAACTACCGAATATCGATTTAGGCCGAAAATAACATGCTTCGCTAGCCATCTCTGTTCTTCGCTAGCTGGCGCCAGTTAGAAATTCCAACTGCCGTCAGGTTCTCCAGTACTTGGTCGTTCCACCTGAGGTTTAGTCTTCCTCTTCTGCGTCGTCCTCCAGCGGGTTCCGAATATAACACCTTCTCAGCTGGAGCGTGTTCTTACATTCGCTCGACATGACCTAGCCAGCGCAGCCGCTGGATTTTGATGCGCTTTACTATGTCAATATCGGCATACAGCTCGTACAGCTCATGGTTGTACCTTATTTGGTACTCGCCACCAACGCAAATAGGTCCAAAGATCTTGCGTAGGACTTTTCTCTCGAAAACCCCAAGCATTCGCTCATCCGAGGTGGAAATTGTCCAGGCTTCAGCGCCATATGTTAGGACAGGCATGATGAGAGACTTGTAGAGTGTAGTTTTCGTTCTTCGAGAGAGGGCTCGACTTCTCAATTGTTTACTCAGCCCAAAGTAACACCTGTTAGCAAGAGTTATCCTACGCATGATCTCCAAGCTGACGTCATTACTGCTGTTAATGCTGGTTCCAAGATAGACAAAGTCCCTTACTACTTCAAAAGCGTAGTTGTCAACAGTGACGTGCTGTCCAAGACGCCGGGACTCTTTGTTTGTTGACACTAGATACTTAGTCTTGCCCTCGTTCACCGTGAGACCCATCCGACGCGACTCTCTTTCCAACTCTGAGAATGCTGCACTGACTGCTCGCGTGTTCATGCCGATTATGTCAATATTGTCGGCATACGCTAACAGCATGACACTTTTGTTGAAGATAGTGCCATTATATCGTAGATCAGCAGCTCGTATTATTTTCTCCATAATAAAATTGAAGAAGTCGCACGATAACGAATCACCTTGTCTGAAACCCCGTTCGGTACTAAACGGTGCGGAGAGGTCCTTCCCAATTTTCACTGCACAACTGCCAATACATCACGAAAAATGCACTGTTTGGTATGAATTATGAGCCGGTGGCATCATTGGACCGTACTTTTTCAAAGACGACGAAGTCAGGGATGTTACTGTGAATGGCGATCGCTACCGTTCGATGATTACAAACTTTTTTTTGCCCAAAATGGAAGAGCTGGATTTGGCTAATATGTGGTTTCAACAAGATGGTGACATTTGCCACAAAGCATGCGAAACATTTGGCTCAATTGAGAGGCGAGTTCGGTGAATAGTTTATTTCACGTTTGGGGCCTGGTTGTTGAGGTAAAATGCTTTATTCTTTCAAACAGTATGTGTTATTTGATAACATTATATTTTATAGTTGCCGTAGCTCAGTGGTTCGTGTGATGCTATTCTGATCTGTAGGTCGTGGTTCAATCCCCGGCTGATGCATAACAAATTTAATATCGAAAAGACTTTTCTTTCGAACGGTACCCACCCGTCGGCAAGCAATTGGCAATTCTTCCGACAGTAACAACTTGCCATGAAAAAGCTTCTAAAAGAACTCTGTGACAAAGCTCAGAAAAAGTGATGTCACAAGGGTTCTGCCGTTCGGAACAGGCTAAAATAAGTAGGTCCCTTCTAATACTGTCCAAATTTAACACGCACAACAGTAATGGAAGAGAAGCTCGGCCAATGAGCTCTTTAGGGCTTTAAGGGCCACATATTTATTTTTTATATTTTATCTCTGTGCATATTCTGCTTTAAAAAGAAAAACAATAAAAATATTAGTTAAATATAACAGCCTCTCTTAACACATGCCATTAAAACAATATTATATTATTCATTCAATTTTATAGCAGATCGAATTAATAGGATCTCTCTTGAAGAGGAGCAGTCACAAGAAAACAAAAAAAAAAAAAAGGAGAATATGAAAAATAATTTTAAAATGTTTTGATTAAAATGTGTGTGTGTGTGTGTGTTTTCCACGCAACACACTTACAATATATAGACTCTAAATAACATTACCATCTTAATAGTCGACATGCTTCATGCGTGATGAGCACGGCAACCAAATAATACAGCTTTATATCGATATTTCTGTGTCTAAGCGATATGTAAGTGTATGTACAGACTATGTAGTATGAACATTTACATATAAAATTACATACGTCTATACTACCTATATACTATATATATATATATATTTTTATGTATATAGAAATTGCCGTGTAAATGCGCACATTTTGTTTTAAACGCATAAAAAATTTATAATAAAATAAAAATAATAAATGCCTATATGTATGTATGTGTTACTGCATGAGTATTTATGTGTACGGGGATGTTTTCATTTTATTATTTGCTTATTAAGTTGTCATAACATTGGATATGTTTTTGTTACTCGTCATACACATACATACATATTGTTCATTGTTGATGATGTCGTTGTAGTTATATGCATACATTACATTAGGGGGGTTGAAATTGATGACCCCTTAGTTGGTTGGAGCGGAAATCATTGATCTAAATTGAACTTGAAGATTTCAGAATGGTTGAGATTGCCTTGAAATGTGTTAGGAATGAATAGAATTCATAAACATTATATGGGGTGTTTTAATTGCTCTGCCAAATATTTATAACAGCGACAGCTTAATAGTTATCATATTATTTTAAAAAAATTTTCAACTCTGCAAACCATTTGTTCTATCCTAATGTGTACATACTAAGTTCATAGCTACATATTTTGTATATGGATGGGCGCATAAATGAAGGCTCTTTTATTTGTTGTTACATCTCCCACTAGTCATGTTGTCGTCAATGCTACTGTTGTTGAAGTCTCGGCCATACTTACGTATTAAAAGCTTTTATGATACTCACTTATAATGTGAGCTTCTATATACATACATATGTATGTATAGCTTGTATCTGAATGTCGAAGTTTTGTGTGTTTTCTCTATTTTCATATTGTATTATTTTATGATTTTGGCTAGAATGTCTAAGTGTTATAACAATGGAAAATGGCCAGGAAAAAAATTTGAAGTGCAAAAAAGCCACACATACATTTATTTACCCACACACACACGCACACACTCTGAGTGAACAATGTGACAAGGTTAAATAAGGCCGTAAAGAGACACAATAATAATAAAAATAAAAATAATAATAATAATAATAATAATAATAATGATTTCCACAGGTGAAACCATAAGTCATATTGTGTTGTGTGTATTGTTCGAGGTTGCGCGTACTTGAAATAATTGAGGTTACGAATATGTACAAACAAAAACGTTTTACAAATTGTTATTGTCCTTTCATAAATTGACTTAGCAATCGATGAAACATATTCAAAGAATGATTTATTTTCAATATATAGTATGGGTTTGATTTTTTTTTGATATTTGACATTTATTTATACATAAATCATATGTACATTGAAGAGAAGTTTGATTTAGTGAAATATAGCTTCATCATTGAGTGAAACAAAATAGTTAATTTGCCACAGAATATACAAAATAGTAGGCATTGTAAAACTATTTTTACTAGTTTTACTAATTTAATTTCCTAATTTGTACCAGTCTCGTCTTTAGTTTTAATAGTCACTATAAAATCAGTAATTTTGTAGGGGAGCTCCCCGAAGAGGTGAAGGTATGGGATGAGTGAGTTCAGAGAAAATGTTGATGATGAAAAAATAATGGGGAAAGCTCATAGATTTCAAAGCCATAGGAGCTTAACTACTAAATTACACGAATGATAAAATGAAACATGAAAACAGTGAAATTGTTGCTCAAACAGTTTGAATGAGCAAAAAACATAAAACTTAAACAATTTCATGCTTTTTGTTTCCAAGAAAACATAATGAATTTCCTACTTTGGACAAGTCTCGTCTTTAGTTTTAACAGTCACTATAAAATCAGCAATTTTCTAGGGTAGCTCCCCGAAGAAGTTGAGTTATGGGGTAAGTGATTTCAGAGAAAATGTTGAAAATGAAAACCTAAAGGGGAAAGCTCATACATTTCATATCTTTAGAAACGATTCATGAGCAGCAAATGTTGAGTTTCAGACGTTTGTTTTTCGATCAGTTTGTATGGCAGTCCCCTTAAGGGGTTTAGTTTATATTTAGTTTTTCCCCTCCTTTAAACTCCTAATTGGAGCATAGGGCCTCCACAAGGGCTTCTCCATCGCACACGGTTTTGGGCAGTTGTTGGGCAGCGCCCTCCCATGTGATGCTGGTAACAGCATCACCGTTTTTTGACCGTACGCGGCTTCTGCTCCCTCGCGGGTTCCACTCAAGCGACATTCGCGTAATGCTATCTGGCTGCTTTCTTAGCCACTTCCTACGCTTAATCTGGATCAGTATGGGCTCTTTGCTCGTCAGACGCCATAGTACCACGTTGGAAATAGTGTTAGGCCAGAAAATTCTACAAATGATTCTCAAACACTTGTTGACGAAAGCTTGATGTCTCTGCGTGATGGAGTTCGAGATCAGCCATGTTTCACTTCTATACAGTAGTGTCGTGTAGTGTACAGTTCTATATTTGGGAATTTGCCCATACTGATTTTAGCCTGCCAAATGCTGTCTTTGCTTTGTTCAGCCTGCAGTTAGCATCCTCTTCATTACCTCCGTCTGTTGCTATCGTGCAACCGAGGTAGCAGAAACTTTCGACAAATTCTATCGCACAGCCGTCAATCATTACATGGCTTCTATTGGAATGATTGATTCTCATGGCTTTGATCTTCACAATATTTATCTCCAGTCCCACGGTGCGTGCCAGCGCGACTAAGCTGTTCGCCTTCGCTTGCATATCGGAGAAATTGTGCGAGAGTAAGTATGTAAGTATGTGTGCAGTCAAATGTACGTCTGTCTTCTTTTATTGTTCTTCCATAACATTTTCTGTAAACTTATTGAAGCAACACCTGATGATAGCTGCCGACATTCTAGCCTCGGCAAAAAATTCATAGCTATATTCATAGTTCCATCAACATAATTTTATGTTTTCCTTGCTTATTTGTGTCTTCTGCTTATACTTATTTGTTTCTAATAATAATTGTCTAATTTAAAATATCTGTGCTACTACTACGTACATAAATGCCTAACAAAATATTTGCAACAGCAAATATATTGTACATTTACTCAAAGTGGGTCAAGGACTTCATATGTAGGTATTCCGCTTTTTCTCTCTGTTTTTATTTTTGCGCATTAAAAAGCATACATTTACTTTGAAATACAATATGATACAATTTTATTGAAACCTTATTTATTGCAGCCGTGTAAAAAGTATGGAAATTTCATATTGAACATAAAATGCGCTATCTTAAAAAAACATCAACCCACAAGATTTCAATGTTCTGTAAAAAATATTTATGCTACATACGTAACGTAATGTACTCAAAAAAAAAAACCTATTTTAGTATGCCTCCTATATTCTATATTCTATATGAATTATTTTCATGACGTCATAAACGTTAAAACATTTCTTCAATATAGCATAAGTTGGCAATGCCTAATCTCTATTGCACTTTATACATGCTAAAATAAATGATTAATACAATACATACACTTAAATAAAGTGTAGCAATATATACATACTAAATGACTGTATATTTCGAAATACGGAAATACGAAATACATATGTATATATTTATAAATAAATAGATAATAATTTGATTTTAGCTCACACTTAGCCACAACAATCTAAGTTAACTTACCACACTCTAGAGGATAAAACCCAATTCACAAGCCAATTTAATTAATTAACATTACCACTATTCACAATCATGTGTACGTACAGTTGATTCCAAAGAAAAATGTCTGAAATATGTAAGACGTGAAGAAGAACATTACAAAAAGAACTCGACGAATGTGGAAAATCATGAAACGAAATAAAGATGCTAGCAAAAAACAGGACCAGGTGGAAATGCTTTATAGAGGCCCTATGCTCCAGTGGAACCTTAGTTATAAATGAACTCCTCCACAAACTAAATAATCTAGGACTTACTACCCAAGGCTACGCAGATGATCTTGTAGTATATAGTGTAGTAGTGGGCTGGCATGAACAGACCATATCGGAACGCATGCTACAGGTCTTAACATATATTAGCAAATGTTGCAAAGAAAAGAGACTCACCATCAATCCAATGAAAACTGCACTAGTCAAATTTACAAGAAAAATGAATATTAACTTATTAGGTTCAACACTAAATGTTACTACTTTCCAATTCTCCAATGAAGCAGACTATCTAGGAATAATCCTAGACAAAACGCTATCATGGAACTCGCATTTAAAAAAAGTCACAACCAAAGCTAACAGGGCATTTTTTGCCTGTTCAAGGCTTTTTGGAAAAACATGGGGTTTAAATCCCAAAATGACATAGTGGAATTTCATCACTGTCACAAAGCCGATTGTCACTTATGCAAGTCTCGTATGGTGGCCAAAAGTAAGATAAAGAAAGACAGTAACAGAACTTAATAAGCTGCTTCGTCTCACTTGTGTTGCCGTCATCGGGGTAATGAAAACTTGTCCAACAGACGATATGAGAGTACTTCTTCATATCCCTCCACTTCCTATCCAAATTGAAAAGGAAGCCTGCCTTCTAGCCTTAAGGCTACAAAAGTGTAGATCTATTCGGGCGCTTAAAGGTTCTAGAAAACTTTGCAAATTGCCTCATTTTGTTCAAAGCGGACACACTGTCCTCAAAAATATCATACTTCCGACACTACGAAATCGTTATAAGCGAAAGAGAAGCATGGAGGAAAAATTCAATCACTTTCAAGCAAGGCTCACAAGTCTAGTACACGGACGGGTCGGAGCTGGAAGATGGTAGAACCAAAATTCAGACGATCAATCCCAATGGGTTTCTATCCAACAATTTTCGAAGCTGAAGTTCATGCCATTGAAATATGCGTGCGGGAGTGTCTTTGAAGAAAGATGCAAGAATCTCACATTTATGTATTATCAGATAGTCAAGCAGCTTTAAAAGCTCTTCAATATTTCATAATCACCTCTAAATTAGTAGATGAATGTCTCGGCCTTCTAAATGAGCTTGAAAACCTAAATACTGTAGTATTAAGGTGGATACCTGGCCATGAAGGATACGAGGGGCACGAAATAGCTGATAAACTAGCAAAAATTAGTGCTAAAAAGCCTCTGAACGGCTCTGAACCCTTCTGTGGCTAGAAGCCACATCAAGAAGGTTATCAGGAAATAGGAGGAAAAGAAATTTGCAGAACACTGGCTCAATAGTGCAGGCCATAATAATTCCTAATCCCAAATTAAGGGATATCTAAAAAGATACTCACGTTTGGTAGAGCTGACCTACGTATTCTTTGTGGTTATTTCACAGGCCACTGCAGTCTCAGAAACCACTTAAAGAAGTTAGATTTATCTGACACTGATGTCTGCAGATTCTGCAACTTAGCCATCGAAAGCTCGGAGCATATTCTCTGTGAATGTCAAGCTCTTGGCAGACAGAGTCAAACGAACCCAAGAAAGTGCTGAAATTTATTAGAAGCCTGAAAATTTAGTGTTACCTAAAGACTGCACAATAGATCTAGTCTGATTGCAGTGCATAAGGGTCTGTTAATAATACAATGCTCCAGTGGGAGATACAGGCAATGATGTTGATGATGACAGCAATAACCTTATATTTTCTATTGAATTTCCATTCGGACTCTGTGAACGCATTTTCGTCTTTATTGAATATGCAGAGGCGACTCGGATATTTGGAATTGCTCTATTCTTTTTGAGGATCCCGTCATCATTTCCAATTCCACATACTTAATAGTTTTGTAGATTTTGAGTACTTTTCTGAAACCCAAACATCTTTTTGGCCATATTTTCTCATGATTTTCTCAAATTAAGAGTGGGTTTTTTTCAGAAATGGCTGTATTATAACTTGGTAGTATTTTTATTTATTTATTTTATTTATTTTTTACTGCTTTACAAATTAAATTAATATTTTTGGTGTATTTTCTATCTGCTTGATGGTAATTTTTTAAGTATAATTTCAACTCGGTTTTTATACACGGAACTCATAGTGAAATTACAAAAGACAATAATCTAATAGTCCAGAAAAATTGCTTCATTCCATATTATGTCAGATATTACAGAGAACATATTTTTTTGGAACATACTGTGTTTAGTATATACGAGTATATACGAGTACACATATACGTACGTACATTCAATTCATTCACAGTTTATATTCTACCACAAGAATTCATTTTGAAATGCAATGACATATTCTGAATTTCAAATACATGCACACACACACACACACATGCACTCACATGCACTCACTTATTTATTCAATGGTAATTTTCTAGTAGGTACTAAACCACCGATATGCATAAATTGCATGCGGCAGATAATTCTAATATGCATAAATGAACATGTACGTACAGGATCACATTGATGCCGCATTATTGCCCTTTTCAGTATTGAGTAATTGAGTGCATATGAATGTACAAGGTACTATATATATGTATATATGGAGTTCAAGTGCAAAATTGATTCTTAATCGATGATCTCATGCGAAAATGCTCTTAAATACGTGAGTATTGTAATCATCACTTGACATTCATACTCATAATGTATGTATATTTGCAAATACCCTGTAGTGTGAGGACTGCGCAAAAGTGGTTTTTGAAATTCCGAAGTGGTGATTGTGACGTAGAGGATGCCTCACGCTCTGGCCGTCCTGAGGTCTTTAATTTTAACTGAGGCCTTGGTGGAACTCGAGGAAGCTGAGCCAAGTTTGATAGTCGATATGATGGCTGGAAGGATAAATTCATCAACACTGGATGAGCAGGGTTCCAAAGCTGTGAAAATGGGTTTCACATAAAGTTTCCGTCGCAAACCTTCAGCAGAGAGTGAATGTTTGTTTCAGTGAATGTTTTTTCAACCGTATTGTTACTGGGGACGAAAGATGGGTCCTTTACAATAATCCTATTCGCAAACGCCAGTGGTTAGATAAAGATGAAACACCAGAACCATCCCCTCGAGATGGCCTTCACCCCAAGAGGATTCTTCTTCGTCTATTTGGTGGGATATGACAGCCGGTATCATTTATTTTAATCTGCGGGAACCAAACTAGACGATCACAGCTTATTATTATTGCCATCAATTATCCTAACTGAATGAAGCACTTGAAAAAAATCGACCGTCTTTAGGCAATAGACGCAAAGTTTTGTTTCACCACGACAACGCAACCGCAAAACAGATCTTAGGCAAGCTGAACGAGCTCGGATGGGAGCTAATGCCGCATCCACCATATTCTCTGGGTATTGCACCTTGCGATTATCACCTTTTCCGTGGACTTCAGTACTATGCAAGTAATAAGAACTACAACTCAAAAGAAGCTATAGAAAGATGCGTATTTGCGTATTTTGGCTTCAAGAACAAACAATTTTTTGAGCAGTGAATTAAAAATGTGCCTAAACATTGGGAAGATATTGTAAATAATACAGGAAAATATATGATTGATTAATAAATACTGAAAACTTTTTTTTTATATATTTTAAAAGTACCTTAGAAAAACGCACGAATTTATGGACTGGCCTGATATATACATACGTAAGTACTACTTATGATATGGTTGATTTTTGGGAAGCCAAGGTGATATTTGTCGATTTTCAGATGTTGTATTTAGGATAATAAATGACGCTAAGAGACAAATATCACCATAACTCAACAGTAGTCACTTCTACAGCGGTAATATGTATGATTGATTCGTTTTAAACATTTTCTTCGAATATATTTACCCCATATTTCGAATCTTTAAGGAGACTCCCATACAAAATAGCCGAGATTCACATAAAAATTGACAATAGTTAGAAGTCGTTGTTAGAATAGCGAAAACTTTAAGCGAAAACCATTAAGTCTTCCTCATCACACTCTTAACATACTTAACTCTTAAGAGGACTGCATATACAAAATTGGTAGTTTTGTAAAAACCTAAGAAGAAATGTTTAAATTACAATTACAAGTACAATATTTTGCATTCAATACCACACATCATACACATAAATGCTTGCATACAATTGACGGCTGTGGTGTTTTGTGTTTCGTTTTTTTTTTGCATGGTTTCATGACAAGCTAAAAACATAATAATTTTGTAAATTTCCTTTCGGAGTTTAGCATAGAAACGCAATTGTTTGTTTATGTACAAGATGTCACCACCAAGCACATACACACATACATACAACTACTTTCAAGCACAGTGACCCACTTGAATATGTATAGATACATGCATTTATATCGGATAGTATGCCATATTCAGTCTCATGTAATTGTGTTGTGGTTAAGGTTTGTGGTTCTATAAATTGTAGATGGTTTTGTATAATGCGGTCATAAACAAGAATATTCGTACTTGCAACACGAAACACTTAAAAAGAATATACATATATATATATATTTACATGATTGTTATTGTATTTAGAGTTGGTATATGAGATTTGATTAATGTTAAAAAAATATTTTGCTTCTCATTCGAGAAAAGTCAATACATATGAGCTATCGTGCTGAAACTTAGTATATAAAGTTACTGTGATTAGAGAATACATATGTATATGGGTCATTCTTTTACAAATCCCACACATATCAGAATTTATTTGATTTTTTACGTAAAACAAATTTACATGTGTATCGCGCATTCTCTCGGAGTTTTGAAAATTGACAAAGTTTTGTCAATTTCTTTAAATTGCAATATCTCGGGTTCTATTAGTCCGATTTAGTTAGTTTTACATTCGTTGGATAGATAATTTCATATACTTTAATTCTGTTATATATTTTAATTCTTTACGATTTACAATAAATATATAAAATTTTGAATGAAGATTTTAAATGACTTTTTCATCCCGTCTCCAGGAATAAATTAATTTTTGAGCAGCACCAATGAAGGCATAATACATTTCTAAAAAATACAAAATTCTCAAAACAGTGAAGCGATTTTTTGTAGATTTTATATAAATTTTTGTTTACCGCGACCTATGTTTGTATAAGGTCAAATTTGCGAGCAAACGAGCACAGCATTTAAAAATGTCAAATAAAGAGCCATATTAGAAAATGAGTGAAATAGAATGAAAGCCACATCTACCTCTCATACAAAAGCATGTTCTTGAATGCGGTTTTTTCACTTGACCCTTGAAACAATGAACTTAATATGTTGAAATTTGGAAAATATGATTGTATTTTATGAGTTTATCCAAATATTCGAAAAAACATACAAATTTTAGCTTCTTTAACTATGTTTTGAAAATTTTTTTATGCTTGAAAATACGAAATTTTCATGCTGCAACTTGGAACATATTTACCAGCTAATAGATATATTTAAAAATGGTTAGAATCGTAAAAAAAAACTACACCTACACTTACCATAGAAAAGCTTCCCAAGAATGGACGGGTCTACGTCCAGGAAACACTCGACCACATGGAATGGACCAAGGTCCATTCACCTCATCAGAATACGGAAATGCTTTGTACGGGAACATTTCTGTATTTTTGCTGCTACAACAACAACATAAAAGTATGTTATTAACTGTGTATTTTCACATTTTGTACACGAAAATATCAAAATATCAAGCTGAAATTTGATGGTCTGTAAATAAATTTAATAATACAATAAACATATTGCAAAATAGGCGAAATCGATTAAAAACTACGTCTAACAGTCATACAAATTTATGCTTCCGTATCATGAAATATAGAGATATCACACTCCAATTCAGTGCTTACTATTATACTTACTGATGAATCAACATTCGCAAAAATTAGCGAAATCGGCTTAAAATCACTGCTACATCTCATACAATAGTATGTACTCTACACCAAGTTGCTTCAATTGGCATACATGTGGTATGAGTAACTTTAATTAAATATTAATTAGCATGTTCAATATTCAAACTTATTGATTAAGTATCTTCAGATGGTTGCTCATTTATTTTTTACATTCTTTCTTATGTGTGAAATTCTGTCCAAAGGAATAATATCATATATTGATGTGAAAATTGTATATAAACAATTTAATAAATATTTTGGAAAATATTTATTTAATTGAAAAATATGCAAAAATAATAAAACATGAATTTCTATGCATATATATATATATGAATGAATGACCTTGAAAACTCATTTAAAACATAAATCTATATAAATTGATTGTTCTGCAACATAAATGTATATACACATATACAAATGTATATATACAAATATACATGTATATATAATATCATACCATTCATATTTCATATTATATTGTATTTGTTTCATTTAAATCCGATTAAAAATGAAATACTAGTAAATACATTGCTACGTATACCTGGGTTACAATGCAAATGAATACATCATACTCCTTGATGATACATACACATAAACAACATTCAATCGTATATGTTTGATAACTTCTTTTGCTAAAGTAAAAGTCAAAATTTTGTCAAAGAGAGAGAGAGAAAAAAAAAATGATAGTGAGAGTCAATGAGATACAGAGAGCATTTTGTCTGGGTCTTTGATTTATGCCCTTGAAAAGATGTATTTTCCTCAAAACTGTTGCTTACTTATACACATGTACAAAGTGGATATTTATGGCAACAAGCAACACATAATCATAAACATGAGTAAATTTTATTGGAGTTGACGCAACCGACATGGTAAATTGAAAGCCTGCACATTTGTATGTGCTCCTTTGTATGTATATGTATGTTTTAGGTACAAATGTACATGTGTACATACATATGAATATGTATAGGAAGCGCAACAGTCGAAGGACAATTAAGGGCGGCATCATATCAATGAAAGAAATAAAATTAACTTGACATTAAAAGCTTTTGTTCACATTCATATTTTTTTTTTATTATTTTTTAGTACAAAAAATATCCCATACACTCTCGTCAAACTCACTCGGAGGAGATTTTCATGTTTTTCTCTTTCTCATATACATTTTTTTTCATATACATTTTTCAACTTGTACCCATGTATGGTACTAAAAGATGAGATGATAAAAGAGAAGTGTCATATTGAGCTTGTGCATACATACAAACATATAGTATGTACATTCCCTTATGTATAGGTAATTTTAGGTAGGTAAGTAACAAAGCTGATAAATTGTAAATCCTTTGATGAATGAGTGTCACGTTGTTTGGCATTGTGCGTTTGTGGTACTTTAATTTAACAGCCACCAGTTGCAGATTGATACCATCACCATCACTACCATAATCAACAACAACAACAACAACTATAGCAAGAAAACAAGGAGTATAATGACTATGACTTGAAAACTACTACGTTGACTATTTCATTTTATAGCATAGCATACTTTTTCATGTACCTATAGGTACCAATACATGATTCACTTGTTGAAGTAATGAATGTCAATGTAAGATACTCGTTCGTATCGAAGAGTATGTATTTACTTAGTTATTTATGCCTGTTAATGAGAAATATATTACACAAAATATCTTATTATTGTCTCATTATTTCTTCAGTAATGATGTTACAGGAAATTTACTTTACAAAATTTATTATAAGGCTTGTCCTATCAAAAAGCATATTTTTACTTATTTTTGCAATGAGCTTACATATTTTGAACTTTCTCAAATGCTATGCACATAGATGTATAAAATAATTAAATTCCATCCAAAATTTATAAAAAAATAATTTATAAAATAAATTGATTTGATACGAGAAGATATCAAAAGAGCTACAAGGTCGCATTGAAAAGTTAATTACAAATCCAAATCCAATGGTGTTCTCATAACTGTGATTACTTCATTTTTTTTTTGTTGCACAATTTTTTATAATATTCGATTTTGTCATTACATATATAGGTGTATTTTAAAGCGAACTTCTCTCTAATGTCTAATCAGGGTTCTGAGCATATTCACCAAAAATTGCTTCAGAAGCACTGAATTGAAATAAAATTTCCAATATCAAACTGTCTGGAGAAAATCGTTGCGCTTAACCCAAGACCTCACAAAATTTGGTTTTGTGAATGAATAATAATTATTGGCTGCCCCGAGCTGGCAATAATTGGAAATTTCGAGTTTTTTCAAATAGATTTTAAAATAGATTTAAAATAAATTCCTTTTCATAAGAACACTTCTACCAGAAAGCTCCCACCAAATACTGGAATCATACCTAGATAACCGTCGTTTTGTTGTAAAATATAAAGACTTTTCCACAGAAGAATTCAATATCAAAGCCGGAGTTCCACAGGGTAGCGTTCTTGGCCCCATTCTATATGTATTATATACTTCCGATCTACCAACAGATGCACGGTTGTTGACATCTACATTTGCTGACTATACTGCTATTCTAAGCCGTAATCGAAACCCAATTAAGGCATCCGCAGATTTAGGGGAGCATTTAGTACTTGTTGAAAAATGGTTATCTAACTGGCGCATAAAAGTTAATGAGTCCAAATGTAAACATGTAACGTTCACACTTAACAAAAGCACATGCCCGACAGTTACACTAAATAATATCGCCATAACTCATAGTACAAATGAAGTCACCTACCTAGGGATACACTTAGATAGACGGCTTACATGGCGCAAGCACATCGAAACAATAAGAACTCAGATGAAATTAAAAGCTTCTTGTCTGCACTGGCTCATCAATTTCAGATCACCATTAAACTTGAAATACAAGATCCTACTGTACAACAGCATAATAAAGCCAATTTGGAGTTACGGAATTCAATTATGGGGGAACACTAGTAATAGCAATATTGAAATCATACAGAGATCTCAGTCTAAAATGTTAAGGATGATAACTGGTGCACCATGGTATATTAGAAATGAATGTATACACAATGACTTAAATATCCCAATGGTAGAAATTGTAGTTAAAAATACTAGACAAAAATATACTAGAAGATTACAAAGACATCCAAACACACTAGCAAGAACCTTGCTCAATACCTGCTATACTTCGCGCCTTCGGAGAAAGGACCTGCCAGCCTTCCAATAAAAAGAAGAGCATCGTACAAAAAACATTGCTCTAGATAATAAGGAGCTACTGTTGTTGAATTAGATTAAGATGTTAAAACTTATGGTTAGATTCTTTAGGAATAGATTCAATAAATAAAGAAAATGTATAAAAAAAACAAAAAAAGATGTTAATAGAAGTCCGAAATTGGTTGAAAATCGCATAGCTGCAACTTTTCGCTTTTAATTTTTTACTTCTTTTCCACAAGAATTGAAAAGTGCCACATTAGGGGTCTCCAGTGTTACAAAATGTATGCACATAATTTGTCATTCTTTACAAAATTTAAAATTTAATTGATTGATCAATTGTGAAATATTTTCTTGTTTTCGATTGTTTTCCAATGATTTCAAACTGAAATAGGGCCTTGGAATGATAATTCGATCTTGAAGGTGCAAAATTAAAACATATTGAGAAAAATTAGGTTTCTTTGAATAATTTGAAAGAGATTCATTTCGAATGGGTCTGAAGTCGTACGAGTGCAAGTCGAAATACTTGGTGTCAAAACACAACAACTCCCGGTCATCTAGAATAAACGGTCACTACTGATCACTACGCCTTCGAAAGTAGTAAAGGATATTTTCTATCTTGGATTCAGCGTCAGTCAACAGCGTAATAGCATCAATGTGGAGCGCATGCCCTACTTTGAACTAAGTTAGGAATTAAGAGTCGTGTTCTCTCTCTCAAAGATCGAAAACCATACCCTCTCATCATGCCTGTCCATATATATGAGTTTTCAAAAGAAAAATTCTATGATAGTATTTGCTTTGTTGGTGGGTGCCGTAGCTCAGTGGTTAGTGTGTTCGCCTTTTGATCTGTAGCTCGTGGTTCAATCCCCGACTGATGCATAACAAATTTAATATCGATAAGATTTTTCTTTCGAACCGTACTCACCTGTCGCCAAGCAATTGGCAATTCTTCCGACAGTAACAACTTGCCATGAAAAAGCTTCTTAAAGAACTCTGTGACAAAGCTCAGAAAAAGTGATGTCACAAGTGTTCTGCCGTTCGGAACCGGCTAAAATAAGTAGGTCCCTTCTAATATTGTCCAAAATTTAAGACGCACAACAGTAATGGAAGAGAAGCTCGGCCAATGAGCCCTTTGGGGCTTTATGTGCCACATATTTATTTTTTTTTTTATAAGTACATACAAAATTTATGTTTATAAACATGAACATGAATATTGGTACTAATTTAATATAGACTATAATGATGATGATTTCAGAATGTGACCGTCATTATTTGTGTCTTTTGTGAAATAATAATCATAAATTTTAGTTCTTCATTTCTTACTTTATGCAACTTTATGATAGACAGCTAAATTTACATATACTAATACATATATTTATTATCTATTATATACATGTAAATTTGATCATTATGAATATGCATATATGTAAGTATGATACATATATTTCACTTGTTATCGAAGCTGTTCATTTCAAGTTGCTTGTGTTAGTTACTTGTGTGACAGAAGGAAATATGTCAATCAAGTTACTAATTAACTGTTCGTATTGTATGTAAACATGTATATAATATATATGTATATACGATTTGAAGAAAAATGAGCAACTCCACAACCCATTCCATTCGGATACTTCTTCGTATGTTGCTTATCCTTTAGAAAGCATTGTAGATACACACACATACCTATATTTGAGCCAATTTTTATTTGGTCGTTGTTATTTTACTGTTCTTATATGCTCACGCGCATACATACGATACCTACCTATGCTCGTCATTGAAATAATATATACTGTACAACATCAGTCAACATCAATAAGCATTGTGCATGTATGCGTTGTTGTAATATTCTGCACAAACATATGTACATAATGGTCATAATCAACAAACTGTTGCTTCTCAGCTGATTTTAGTACACAATTATATTTGTGTATGTGTGTTGAGAAACCCCCAAAAATATCCCAAAGAAAAAAAAAAAAAGAAGAAATTTCCCTTTAACAAAAATTTATTTTTTAGTACACTTATACATTTGCATATGTTCAGTGTAGTCTAAGTAAGCAAAATTTCCCCTTACACAAACACGAGTTGCTACAATACACTAACAACATCGGCACCCTAGTAGCAGCAATCGTAGCAGCAGCAGCAGCAGCAGCAGCAGCAGTAGTAGTAGTAGTAGTAACAATAGCGAATGATGATTACCACTGAGCCGAAAAGGTGTTTTTGACATCGACACTGTTGCTTCTGAAACAGTCTGATTTGGGGCTCCATTGTGAACGAACGTTTCCGGTCGCCGAACTATATAATACACATTTGGGATATTTATTCATTCATTCACTTAATCACTCACTTACTCCTCATACACACTCACATAAGCATACATTATAACACAAACACTCGCACACACATAGACATACGCATGCAGCCACACAAACGCAAAGGATGGAATACACATTGATCAACATAGTATCTATTAAAAATTAAAAATAAAAAAAAAAAAACCAAAAACTGTGTGAAAGTGTTGAAAACGGTGATATCTAGTTGAGAGAAAAAACAAAAAAAAAAACCAAAAAAAGATAAATCGTTAATACAAATAAAATCATCGTATATACACATATATTCTTTTCGGAATCAAAAATTATCTCATATACTTACCTGTGTACGAGTATATGTATATAGCAATTTTTCTTCTTTTTTAATAATATAAAAAAAATAATATTTATATTTTTTTATAATTTAAATTTTACAATAACAATGTAATATAAATGAAAAATTCTATATTTAAAAGTATCATCTTTAAATTGAAAGTGCAATATATTATAAAAATTTTTTCAATTGGCAATCTCATATCAAAAATTGCTGATAATCGATTCTATACTTTCTAAAAAAAAACAACCAAAAAAACAAAAAGTAATCTAACAAACATCTAATATTTTATACTATACATCTGAATTAGTGGAATTTCGAAATCTACATTTGGTGAGTTACATATCGTATTGGAATAAGTATGTATTTAAACTTTTTCCCTTGTAAAACTTTTTAATGCTGATTATTATTCTAACATACTTCAGTTACCATACTCGAATGGTTATATTTTTAAACTGCTACATACCTACATACCTACATTTAAAGTTCACATATATATATATATATATATAAAATATATATCATTTTCTTTTTATGTATCTGGTACAGGTATTTTAGTAAATAAATGTATATCTTGTACATAGTAATAATATATATGGGTACAGAAGCATGTTTGAATACGAGTATCTCTTCTCTTAAAGGATGAGAAGTTGAATATGCAATAATGCGAATTGCTCAAATAAATTTTTTATATATACAATAGAATACATAAATACTCATTTGTATAGTATGTCGGTACTGTACATTCCGGGGTTGACACAGTTATTAATATTTGATTTTTGTATTTACACTATCTGTGGTTATGAATTGTTTTTTTTTTTGTTCTTGATTGCAATTAATATGGTTAATTTATGTGAGGCTTAGGGTTGACATATGCAAACTCTAGGATTCATATTGAGCTTCACGGTAGGGCACTGTGAGAAAATATTTATTCTAGATTTGGATAAGCAATCGAGTACAGCAAATGCGGTAAAAAATTTTCCATCTTTTTTTTTAGTACGGAATTTTATATTTTAAACTTTCTGAAACAATAGGGGTTTTTCTCATATTTTAAATAATCGAAATGAATGATGTTTTCTTATTTTTTTTACTACAAAATTGCCTGAGTATTTAGTGCTTTTATATTTCGTCGTATAAAGTCGTGTCTCGAATCAAGAAAATTGTCATAAATAATAAAAAATGAATAGTTGGCATCAGAGGCTCTGCATAAGTTTGACTGAGCTCCAGTTCGGGAGTATTTACCTAAAAGTTAACCCTAATTTATTTTCATTTAAAAAAAAATTGTCACAACTTGAAGAAAATTTGAATATTTTCCCATAGGCTAAGTTTATTTAATCAAAAAAGTAGTCATTAATGATGAAAAAAACTTCTCAGAACCGTGGATTTCAACTCTCGTTCAATATTGATAATCTTGTTGAATTTGTGAAATAATGGAAAGCATAGCTTTGTGTTATTGCCCTGACAGACGGCAGCGTTAATCCGGATTAACGATTTAATTCGAATTAACTCGGGCATTAACTGCAGCTAATCCGCATTAACTCAACGAGTTAATTCTCAAAATGAAGAAGGCAATTAGGGCAATTTACAATGGCAACGGTGCTGAAAAATTTCTATTGTGAATTTTTCTCGATCCAATTTACAAAACAATAGGTGTGTTCGATAACGAAAAACTTTCAACAATTGTTTACAGTTTTCAACATGAAAAGTGTTGGCGAACAAATAAATCCAGCTGTCAATTACAAATGGTGAATGTCAATTTACAAGTTTCTGATAGTTTTCAGTTCATGTACTTCTTGTAGATTTTCTCATATCGAGAGTGACAGTTGATAGAAATTGATAGTGATAGTAATGTAAGTGAGCAAACCTAATAAAACAGCAATCATTAGTTAATCCGCAATACTGCCGTCTGTCAGGTTAGTGTTTTATTCGGATTAAGTGCGTCATTAATCCGGATTAACGCTGCCGTCTTTCTAGGCTATTCGAGGATTCGGAATGCCAAGAGTCATTCTTGTATCATCAGTTTTTAAATCTTACAGTAAATATTTGATGTCGAAAGAATTGAATACTGAGAAGTATCTGAGAAGTAGTTGTGACCTCAAACTTCTATTATCGATTGCAATCCAAGAAATCGATTGCTTTGATTTGAATGCGCGAAGCCAATTGAACAGGCAACAGGCAGTTGCCACTTAGACAAGACAACGCAATAGAGTTGCCATTTTTTGCTTGTGGTTAGATGAATGTTGAACGTTCTTGAATTGAACGAATTTAGAATCCGACATCACCGATTATTGAGCTTTTGTATAACAGAAAACAAGAAATATTCTCAAATTTTTAGATTTTATACTCTCACATACCGAACATCCAAATAGTGCAGCAACAACAGATATCATTTGACAAGTGAAACCGTAGAGTATATGTATTAAATCTTTAGGAGATTATATTGGAAAATAAAGTGATTTTTATATCTCCTTTTTATTTTTTTTCCCTTTCGGCTTTCAAAATTTTCGCAAAGCTATCCCAGCTCCACAAAAAAAATTAAAGTAGGATATCTGATGGACCAGCATAGCTACATACATGTTAGTTGCTACATGTTTTTAAGGGCGGTGGCAGAAATCCGATCACGAATTCACATTCAGCGATTCAAAAACCATAAAATGTAACCACTCTGAATCGTCGGACATTGTGTGTTTAATGTGTTTACTAAAGTAACAAATTAATCAGTAGCATCTGAACAATCCAAAAATATTGCAATTGTATGGCAACTCTACTTAGTCTTTATATTATTTATTATGCTTCAACAATGAGCGGAAGAGAATTAAATATTAAATACATGTAAATATGTACATCACGCCTCACACCTCCCACCAAACTTATGTTGTTGTTTCCGTCTAAAAATTGCGCCATGCTAAATTTATGATGCTTCCGAAAATATTTTCCGATTTTTTGTGATGATCATTCGTGAACTTCTGAGTTTCAACAGTGTATTGTGACATTTTGCATCTTGGATGCTATTTTTGGCTAAAGAAAAGGTCATCAAAAATATAAATTTAAAGTGAAACGGGCAAAATGTCAAAAGCGTCAATTTTCGGGCAGAATTTTTAGTTGTACCTTTTGTCTTTAAAAATCAAGTAGAAATTTCAAATTCCAGAATTAAGTATAGCGACTATCACTAATACCAAAATAAATTGAATTTCAGATGAGGTTCTGAGAGCTTATTTCGATAGAGAAAGAAAGAAACTACATTCGCATCAGCATTTTCATAATAAGCCACTCAAAATTTATTGTGATGCTTGAAAATATATTTTATTTCATATTTTAATTAACAAATACTATCACCTATATCAAACAATACACCATGTTTGCTATTGATAATCCTTGTGTTCAGATGGTGCCTAGTCAAATTTGATCATTAATAATAACGTGAAATATCTTAATCCATTTTATTGTATTGTATTTCACTTTATCAATATATTTCCACAATGAATGTCATAATAATCCTATTTACAATGAGGATTACAGTATTTTGTAGAAATATTTTTCAGAAAATTGAAAAGTGAAAAATATCCAAATAAATGTTTACTAATATATAATTACGTATATTGTAGTGGTATATCACCTTCGTTAATCTTTTACTTCTTTTTTTTCTTTCGTTTCTATTTTAGTCTACATATTTTATTTAATTACATTTTTTCAGTATAACAATTAATCACATCATTGCGACTTTGGTAATAGGTAACGACATTAATTGCAACATTTCATCTTTTATTGTTAAATTATTATGAATGATTGTGCAATTTTTTATCGAATCAGTAAATGCTTTAATCACTTTTTTTTTTTATTAAATTGCCATCTCATTGCCAATTAAGATTTTATATTGTGCATGGTTGTGTATGTTAGAGATGTTCAATTTCAGAATTTTACATTTTTAATGCGCATTAAGTTTTATGAAAGCTTATTATGAAAAAACCAAATATTTTCACATTTATCTGGACACTAGAAAAAATATTGATGTATTTCATGCCGTGTTACTAGAATTTTTTCCATATGATTTTTATTGAGTTCTAAAACGACACGTCTATACAGGGTCCGGCACTCGAAGTGTAACCAACTTCAGACCACTTGCGCAGCTGAGGCACGACATCAGCTGTCTAAAAATTTGCTAGTTGACAGTTTGGAGTATTGTTTACAAGCGCAAAAAAGCATTTTGCCAAAAAGTGAACGCGAAAAAAAAAATCAGTGATGGATTTCAAACGTAATAGTGTGATTGCTTTATATTTAGCTGGAAAATCACAACCAGCGATTGTTCGTGAGCTCAAACACCTTAAAGTGAATAAAGTTTTTGTTTATCGCACCACAACTCGTTGCAATAATACTGGTAGCATAAAAAAATGTTATGGAGGTGGTCATCAAAAGACTGCAACGTCACGTGAGATGTTTCAAAAAGTGAAGAAGCGACTTGAGCGAAATCCCCGACGAAGTGCCAATCAAATGGCAAAAGAACTGAAAATATCCGACCGTAGCATTCGCCGCATACTGAAAAATGATCTAAAGGTCAAGCCTTACAAGATCCAAAAGGGGCATGATCTCACACCGAATCAGCAACAAGTTAGACTTGAGAGGGCGAAGGAGTTGCTTCGCTTGTCCGAAAGCGGTCAATTTCCGTACATTGTGTTTTCTGACGAGAAAATTTATCCAATTGAGCAATTCGTAAACTCTCAAAACGATAGGGTTTACTTGACCAACCATTCATACGAGAATTTGAGTCATCGATTGACCACCAGGAGGCAACACCCGCCACAGATAATGGTTTGGGCCGCTGTAATCGCAGATGGGCGCACTCCAATCGCTTTCATCGAGCCTGGCGTCAAGGTAAAAGCGATATATTATCGGGAAAGTATTCTGGAGGTTGCTTTGAAGTCGTAGGCAGACAAACATTTCGATGGATGACCATGGACGTTTCAACAGGACTTGGCACCGTCTCATAAAGCTCGAGTGAATCAAGAATGGTTGAAAAACAACGTTCCGAACTTCATAACGTCCACACAATGGCTCTCGAATTCACCAGACGCGAATTCAATGGATTATTCTCTTTGGGCAATTTTAGAGAGCAAGGTACTAACTAAAAGATACACCAGTCTCGAAGCGCTGAAAAAGTGATTGTCTGCGAGTGCGCCAAAATACCTGCAAGTCACATTCGAGTAGCTTGCGATTCGTTTTTTGACCGTCTCAAGGCAAAAGGTGGTCATATCGAGCAAAAGTGAATTGATTCTGAATTTTGTATTATTTTTACACATTTTGTACTTTGTATTGAGTAAAAGTAATTTTCCAAACTGAATTTATGGCCTTTTTAATTGGTTACACTTCGAGTGCCGGACCCTGTAAAATTGACAACAATCTGACAATTAGTTCGTGAGTTATAGCATTTTGTGTGAAGCAAATGGATAAAAGCGAATTTCGTGTTTTGATCAAACATGGATGAAACATGGCTCCACCATTAGACACCACAATCCAATAGACAGTCAGCTGAGTGGACAGCAGTAGACGAATCGAATCCAAAGCGAGCAAAAACGCAACATTCGGCCAGTAAGGTGATGGCGTCTGTATTTTGGGATGCGAACAGAATAATATTCACCGACTATATCCAAAAAGGAATCACCATCAACAGCGACAATTATTGCGAACTCTTGGACCGATTGAAGGTTGAAATCGCAAAGAAACGGCCACATTTGCAAAAGAAAAAAGTGTTGTTTCACCAAGACAATGTCACCGTGTTCCAAAATCGATGAAAACGATGGTAAAATTGAATGAATTGGGTTTCGAATTGTTTCTCCACCCACTGTATTCTCCAGATTTAGGCCCCCAGCGATTTTTTTCTGTTTTCAGATCTCAAGAGAATGCTTTCTAGAAAGAAATTTAAGTCCGATGACGCAATAATCGTTGAAATTGAGGCTTACTTTGACGAGAAAGGGATATCATACTATAAAAGTGCTATCGAAAAATTGAAAAATCGCTATACTCGTTGTCTCGTCCTCGAAGACAACTATGTTGAATAATAAAATCGAATTTTATCAAAATTTTGTATTTTTTTTTATACTTTTCTTGCAGACTTCTGGAATGGCCTTTTAATTAGAAATACCAAGCGTTGTTGCGCATATGGTGAATTTGAAAGGGAGGTTGTTTCCCTCTAGCAAGTTCCTAAGACAACAGCTTCTTGAAGAGGTTGCTTTCTTCCATTCGATTTTGATCCACTTAAGAGGTTTCGGGGATTGTATGTAAGGACAGGCATGGCATACTGGTTCCAAGTGTTTTTGAATCAATATATGCTTTCTGCAACCTGTATTAAATAAAATAAGCAATATTTCTATTTAAAAAGCTTTGCAAATAATCAGCATTTGGTTCTAAGATAGCCCAAAAATTCTCAAAAAATACGCAACTCTTTTGAGAGTGGAGTTAAGTTTAGCGTTGTTGTTGTTTACAGTTTTGCTGCGAGTAAATAATCAATTGATGTAGCAATATTAAGAAAATGCAGTTTTCGTATGACTAATTTTTGAAAATTTATTTCTATAATTGTTTCGCTACAGGCGAATCTCTAAAAGTTCTAAAAATAAAAGTTCTAAAAATAAAAGTTCTAAAAATAAAAGTTCTAAAAATAAAAGTTCTAAAAATAAAAGTTCTAAAAAACACACAAAATTTTACTTTTGAACCCGATTTGTCAAAATATTACAGACAAAATTTGTTCAGAGCAACCCTGTTTTGAAAATTCAGACATCCCTAATGTGTACAATCGTGTATTACAAAAAAATATATACACATATACATATACATTATATCCACACCTTGTATTCCATTGTGATACTTCTCACACGTCTTACCATACATATTGTATAATTATTGTAATGCATATAGTATATATTTGAACGTTTTTACTATACGAGTAGTAGTAGTAGTATAAATGTGGTAAGACAGAAACTATTACAGCTAAAAGTTTGATATAAGTACATATCATACAGCCAGTCAAGGCGACCTTTTGTATTGTATTTGGTTGGTTTATATTTACGAGTATTATTATGTTTTTTTTTTTTTGGGGTATTGTGGCAACTCTTTGTTCCCACCACTCCCCATATAGTACAATGTGTATGAGTATTCTTTGTAGTAGGAAAAAAGTATAATAATTTTTGAAGAGTTTCCTTAAAGATCAAAAGCAAACATTTTGATGATTTTTTTTTTCTTCTTTCTATTCTATTTCTTTTTTTTTTCCACCTTCATTGATAATATATGAGTATGTTCTATACATATTATATAGGTAATTTTGGTTTATCACTTGAAATAGAGATTTCCTGGCACAATGTTTCAAATTCAGTAGGTTCTTTCTTGTGCATGGAGAATTTCGTAGTTACACCTTACACCTACACTGCTACACCTCAATGTGCATATGTATGTCAATACTTCCTCTGTGTGTTATTGATGATGATGATGATGATGATGATGATGATGATGATGATTATAATGTGTTTTCGATTTGGTAAGCCTGAATGAACGCTACTAATGGTAGGTAGGCAGGTATGTGGGTATTGAAATCGAATAAGACTTCATTGCGAAATTTTGTTTTTCATTTTTGTGCTCACTGTGCTCTGTTTGTCTGTCTGTCTGTCGTAACCGAACAAAAGGTTTAAAAGTTATTTTGCTTTTTAAGTAAATTGGCTACAGAGTGAATTTTAATGTTTTCATGCATAATAAAGTATACACATATACGATTTTTTTTTTTAATGTCAAGTTTTGCTACTGTGTGTTATTGTTATTGTTATTGCTATTATTGTTGTCGAATTTATTTTAATTTTATTTTAATATAATTCAGGTAGGAATATGTACATATGTATTCTATACACACACACATTTGAATTTAATGCCTTTACATATTGAATTTCATTGTTTCATCGACTCTTCTATTTTCTATTGTCTATTTATCAAGTTTGTAACATATTTGAATTTTATCGATTTCAATATGAAATATCCTTACATATGTATGTAGGTAAACTATGGGAGGGATAATATATTTGACATTTAGAATAGATCATGTAGAAAACATTAAAATGCTAATATTTCTCTCATCTGCATATGAGCATAAAAAGTAACCGATTAAAACCGTTCCTTTCATCATCTCTGCATATTTGACATTTAAAGAGTTGAATATTTTTTCAAAGGAATTTATAATAATGTATATCTTACAATGTAAATATAATGTCTATGTTAATAGTTTCAATTATTTCATAACAAATTCTATTAACATAAACCAATAAAGGTGTCCGTAGAGATGTTGGCAGAAAACCAAACCAAACATTGTGCCTAAAATGGAGTAAGGTGTTTTTAAGCGCATCCTCCAAAACATTTGACCTTTAACCCTCAAAAGCAGCAACTCGTTAATAATACTCTATTATGTGGGTATAAATTTACTTGAATTTCAACACAATGAACTTTAATATTAATATTAGATTTTATGGTGCCTGGATTTTGGAAATAATTTATATTTATATTCTTTAGTTGTTGATGTTCCACTTTATTTCTTAACTTCGACATCGACAATCGATTTTGAGTTTATTTACAGCATTTTAACGGTTGTCTCTGTTTTTCGCTTTGTGGTGCCGGATTCTAAGAGAGGATTGCTTTTAAAGCTACATCAACACCCTGTGACCCAATATAATCTACATGGGTTGAATAAAAATAAAAAATAATTAATTAAATTTAACAAAAATCATTTTATTTATTTGTGCAATCAACAAGTGCATCAAATGAGTATTTTATGTTGTTGACTGGTATGTTGACTGGTATGTGACTGGTATGTTGACTGGTATGTGACTGATATGTTGACTGGTATGTGACTGGTATGTGAAATTTCGGAAATAAAAAATAGTCATAGGGAGTCAAATCAGATGATTATGAAGAATGTTTAAGCAAAAAATCTGATTTTCAGTCAAAAAATCGGTGGTTTCTGATGCAATAATCTCCAATTTAGCCTAGTTCTCAATATTCAAGTCGAATACTACTTAATAAATGCTTCATAATACCAAGATAATACTAGCACTAATCTTTGAACCACTTAAAACAAATTTTTTGACGATTATTTTGATTTTTGACTTCTTTAATAGCAATGAATTGCTGTTTTGGTTCTTTCTAGTTCCATTTCCATGAATCTTACATCGAACATTTTTTGTAAACTTTCACAAAATCACGTACTTATTCAATACGTTCTTCAATTATCAAAGTGGCAATCTTATTCCTTGCTATACATTGTCAAACCAGATTATTTTGCTTCAGAAATGTGTCACTATTAGGGCTCTGTATAGCATTAATATCGAAACATTTATACAATTATATCGAAAAATGTTTTAATAATGTCGAAATATATTATGGCATTTTTTAAATTATGCCACCTTGTTGATTTACGGTCCACAATATTTTGTTATATGGAAGAAAAAAATAAATATACTGTTGCGTTAGTCCGTTGCACTGCAATAATGTCGAATTTATTTTTTTGGAATAATGTCGAATTATTTTGGATATGTAAACAATATTTTTAAAAATTGTCGAAATCATAATTTCATCAAAATTTAATGTAATCATAATGGCAATAATGTCGAAAGTTTTATTTTGAAACTTGAGGTTCGATATTATTTCAATTTATTGTGTTAAAATATAGAATTTTTTTGTTGTATAATTAGAAAATATTTATCGACATTATTGCAAAATGTTAATAATATTTTAAGAGAATTTCTTATGCGAAATTGTATAAAATATAAAATAATGTTGTAAAGTGAGGGACAAATTTTCAGTTTTGTTTGGATTTCTCTATAGCATTAATGTCGAAAAATGTACGCAGTTGTATCGACAAATGTTTGCAATAATATCGAAATTTCTTATCGCATTTTTGATTTACGGTCCACAATATTTCGTTCTATGGAAAAGGAAACGAAAACAAATACTCTTCTATTAGGTCGTTGCATTGAAATAATATCGAAACATTAACGGAATAATGTCCAATTATGTTTTAAATGGAAACTAATTTGTTCGAAATTGTCGAAATCGTTATTTTACCAAAATTTCATTTAATAATTATGTTGAAATAATGTCGAAAATTTAATTAAAAACAAAAATTTTTCGATATCAATTCAATTTCCTGTCGGAATGTCGGAAATTCGTTTTTATATGGACAAAATGTTTAGCGAAATCGGTAAAATTGCAAAATTTTTTTTTGGCATTATAGCCAAATGACATTTTAAGCATATTTATTGTACAACGTTTTTTTAAATTGGTTTGCAATTATATCGTAAATGTGACGTAAACATTTTCGACATTATCGCAAATATGTGCGTAAGTAATGAGTATATACTAAGTTGCCATCTAGAATTGAATATCTCTAAACATGTATTATTTTTGATAAGCCTTAAGCTTATGCCGCCTAATTTAGATAAATTTTAATTTGAGAATATTGTGATAATCAATTCTCTTTTATATTGATTGAGATTGAGGTGAGCACATATAATAATGAAATTAATACTAAATACAGCATTTAATTACATTACGAGTATTTCTTAGATAATTCCAATCAAAGCCGATTATCATTTCAATCAAATAGAATTGAGCTACTAATATTTTGATTCAAATACTACGCACACACACATACTCGTATGTTATATGCATATAGATATTTATGTACTATTTACAACATATGTATATACAATATAATGAAAAAGTGGCCAAAATCATCAGCTTTGTTTTAATAATTGAGTTGACATTAATAGTACTTAAATATGCTTAAGTGTACTTACGATGGTCATGGTAATAATGAAAATATGATTTGTGGTCAATGATGCCATATTATACCGTACACATATACAGGTACGCACAAAATATATTGCCATAGCTTTGGACATTGTGCTGGGAAATTTTATTCTGAGTACAATCCATTTACTGAAAGGTTAACCCAAAACTATTAATTTATTAAGTTGTTAAACATTCTTCGTATGTTGGGTACACTTGAATGTATAGGTACATACTAAGATATGAACTAATAAACATATTCAATTGGAAAAAAGGGATCTAATAGCTAATTTACAATTATAAAAGTTTACTACACAAATATGTATAGTATGTTGTAAATATTATTGCTGTAAGATGAGAAGGGTTTATCTAGGTACGTACGAGTACAGAATTTTCTTTAGTAAATATTACAAGTTACATATGTATGTGTGTATAGGTGTATATACATAGTATATTCTCTTGAGGGATGACATCTCTATGTTTAGATTGCATGTTATGCTTATTAAATCGAAATAAACGATCATTAAGTAAACACAGAAAAAAAGCATATATTAAGGAGGCGCAAATTGTTTAGATGAAGATGGAAGATATAAAAAGATTTGTGGAAGATTTTCAATAAAAATCTTAGACAACAAGGAATATCCATTAAAGTTCAGTTCGAAAAATATTGAAGTATAAATCATATATGCCACATAATAGTGATGAATATTAATTTAAGCAAAATTTTTATCTAAGTTAGAAGTATTTTTGCTTTTATTCGAAAATGATCGATGCCTTTAGAAATAAGCAGTTCGCCTATCTACTTTTTTCAACAGGCTGCTGTTAGATTTTTGCTTGTAAGCATTTCGACGTGATGTATGTGATTACAATGGAAATTTACTTTATATATACTTCAAGCCTATATCTTTCCTATGCAACCCAAAAATAAATCATTGAAATAATAAAAATGTTCGATCAGTTATGTTGAACCAAACGTACAAGTATAATACCGACAGAATTGAGTATTTATTTTAAAGAAAATGCTAACGTGTGATTTATTGTGATTTAGCACTTTTCCGTCGCAATTTTAATTACTTTTGGCATTCAATAATAACCATTGATGAAATATTAATGCACAACTATCTCTCAAAGTCAAAGAAATAGTAGAAACAGTGTGTGCCAGCGGATTATTCAGTTCCGACGATTATACTGTGATACAGTATTTGTGGGGACGGAATGATTCCACCTCAGGACAAAAGACCCATATACCCATATAGTAAAACCTCCACAACTTTTTGAATTCTCAAGCCAAATTTGATTTTAATGGCCATATTAAATTTGCAATTTTTTGTCTGACTGCTTTTAGAATAAGTAGGAAAAAAAGGGTTAAAATTAATATCGGAGCGAAATATGTTGTTTGGATACATATAGTAAAATTTCACGAGAAATAATTTTCTAGAACATTTTAACCCGTTAGCTCCTTCACTAAAGGGTCATTTTGACCCAATTTTAGGGGAGTCTGAATAAAATGACATTTAGAAGGTCGCTAGAGAATAAGTGGAAAAAAAAGGGTTAAAATTCATATCGGAGCGAAATATGTTGTTTGGATACATATAGTAAAATTTCACGAGAAATAATTTTCTAGAACATTTTAACCCGTTAGCTCCTTCACTAAAGGGTCATTTTGACCCATGTTTTGGGAAGTCTGAATAAAATGACATTTAGAAGGTCGCTAGAGGGTTAAAATGTTCTAGAAAATTATTTGCGAGAAAATTTCACCAGGAGTATTCTCAGACAAAATTTTTATACAAGAAACGTAAAGGTTCATAGAATATAAAAAAACAAATATGTCCCCCTGAAATATGCAACTTTTTATGTATTCTTTTATAATTTGTTTATAAATTTAACTCCAGCTCTTTTTGAGGGTGATGGTTTAGACTTTGGGACATCATATCGCAGTCATCGCTAACATCAGAAACTGAGTTACACATTTTTCATGATCATATATTGTGACTTAAGGGTTGTCGCAATGTTTTGCGGTCTTCATAGTGATTTATATAAAATATATGTGTTTTGTTATTCGTACCGATCTAATATGCATATGACAATACATAAAATTTTTTATACTTGAAAGAGACTTAATTTTTATGATTTTTCTTGTTGTTGTTGTTGTTAAATATTACAATTTTCAGAAGGCTTTAAATCCATTTTAAAACCATAGTTTCTTTTGGAACTTTCACTCAGTGTCATCATCAGTAGAAATGTATTTCTTTGTATAACTACTATAATGTTACTATAATGTAAATATGTGTAAGAGTGTAAATATATGTATATGCATGTATTTCATTACTTATGTATGTGAGAACAGTTAATATTTGTATATTACTTATTACATGAGGTTGTTATTGTTGGTTTTACAAACCACTAATCAACTGTGCAACAATTTAATTAAGCAACCGTTGTAAAGTGCGAGTACATGTACACACAATATGTACATGTATTTGTAATTAAATTAGACGACTTTATTAATATATATTTATATGTACGATGTACAAAGTTGTACATATGAATACAGCAAGAATAAAAAATATCAAGAGCCATGTTATTGTGCTTCTTGTTGTTGTTGTTGTGTTGGAGTTAATAAACATATTCGTTTATGAATAGATGTAGGCACCTAAATATTTACTCTATATGTACATATTATATGAATTTTGTTATTATTATTATTATTATTATTATGATTATTATTTATTTATGAAAAGATTATTATAATTTTGCTAACAATTTGGAAAATATCATACAACTAACTACTCATTCATATATAGTAGTAGTAGTAGTAGTAGTAGTAGGTATGGTATAATAAAGAGAAACATCAACAATAAAATTACTTATCGTTAGTGAGGTGAAGGCAAAAACAAAACACAACAACAAAGAAAAAGTAATTCTATTCACTTACACGCAAACAGATGAGTATAAATTGTTTTTATTATACATATATTGTGTAAATAAATATATCTACTTAGTACATATATGTTTATACTCATATATATAGTATTCATATATCAACACTGGGGTTATCGTAACTTGTTGCTGAATATTTTGGTCATTAATCGATTATATTATGTGGGTGGAAAGTGGCGTTTGATAGTGCTGTATAGCAACATGTATGCATGTATGTATGTGTGTGTGCTATAGTACGTAGCTGTGTGACACTTAATATTGGTAAATAACAATAATATTTTAGTATATGCTCATATATAAGTAAATGCTTTGTAAATATGTATGTTAAACTTATGAGAACGACCGTACACAGGGGAGGTTTTGAGTTACACCCTTATTATTCGATGCAAGATAAATTTAATTTCATATCAAATTTGATTTGATTTTATGTGTGTGTGTGTGTGTGTTATTTGTGTATTGAAGATTATTCAATTATTCGGTGTATGAATAATAATAAAGTTGATAATAACATTTCCTTATAGTAGTTAAATATTTTACATATTTTATGTATAGAGCCTAGGTAACTATTCAAATATATTTTTTGCTAAAATGTACATATAAAAGGTGTAATAAAATTAATCAACAGTAACACTTTATTTATATATGAAGTAGATTTGAATAATAGGATTTGGAATTATTTCCAACTGAATTTATGTTAATCGATTGTGCGTTGAACTCTTGTGTCCTCTTGATAGGTCATCGGTTCAAATTGTGACTCGGTAATCTTAATGGCATTTTCTTTTTTTTTTTGCCACAAAGATGAACATTTCTTCTTCCAACAGCTCTAAATATATTGTCAAATTATTCGAAATTCTTCGAGGGGTAAAACAAATACTTATCAGTAAATGGTGCTATAACAAACGCCAAAGTTTGATGTGGGCTAATAAAAGTATTTCAATTTTAGTAAAATTCCTATTTGACACGAACAGTAAAACTAAAATAGAAAATTACAGAATACAGAATTTCAACTAATGTTCATTAAATTTATTAGTCATTTTGTTATTTTTTTTGAGCTTTAGAAAGTGTAATAACGTTTTATGATTAGATTCTTATTTTGAAACATTAAAGAAATGTTAGAAGATACTCTTAACGGCTATTACTTCGATGATAATTAATACGCAGGGTTAGACGATTGAAGTGTTACCTATTCAAGCGATCATATCTTCTTTGTGTGAAATTATTTTTTATTGATTGAAATGACAAAAATAGTGGAAATAATCAAAATTTCAAAATCCATTCACTCTAGCTCGATGTGGTCACCTTTTGCCTTGACTATGGCCTTCAAATTGGTTCAAAAATGAGTTGTATGCTTCAACGAATGTGATCTTCTGGTATTTTGGTCCATTCCCGAACAATGGCTTTCTTCAATGCAACCATACTGGCATATTTTTTTTGTTGTCCTCACCTTGCTCTCCAAAATGACCCAGAAATGCAAACATTGTTTCACATTGATTTTCGATAACAAAAAGGAGCAAATAGGCGAGTGAAATTCCGAAATTTTTTTGAGACCATGGGCCTTCTAAAAACACTTGTATAGCATTAATGTTTAGGGATGAGAAAAATATCAGCAATATATTTCAAATATATCAGATGTTAGATATTGGAATTGAGAATGAAATTAGAAGCCAATCTGTTGCAGATTCCTTCATTTACAGCACATTTGTCCCACTGCGACTATTTTTTGTTTCTTAATCTGCTAAAGTGGGTGCCGTAGCTTAGTGGTTATTGCGTTGGCCTTCTAATCTATAGGTCGTGAGTTCAAACCCCGGCTGAAGCAAAGCAAAATTTAATATCGAAAAGACCCACTTGCCGGAAAGAATTTGCAATTTTTCCGACAGTAAGAATTTGCCAAAAATGCTTCTAAAAAAGAGCTCTGTGACAAAACTAAGTTAAAGTGATGTCACAAGTGTTCTGTCGTTCGGAACCGGCAAATATAAGTAGGTCCCCCCTTCTAATGATGTTCAAATTTAATACGCACAACAGTATTGGAAGAGAAACTCGGTGGTATCACAATGGGCCTTTCTAACCTATGTGTGTCCTCGCAGTGAAAGGGCAGCCACATAACCTAACCTAACCTAATCTGCTAAAAATCTTTCAACATCAAAATATACACATCCAATACTCGGATCAACAACTCCACAAATTGCTATTTTGAGAGTTTGCTAAACAATATCGAAAATCTAAAGAAATTTGAACATTATTAGACCAGATTTATTCAAGTAAAACTAAACTAATGTCACAAAGAAGGTCACTAAAACAATTTTTATACACAACTCGCATGGCTTCTTATCATTCAGCTCTCAAACGTTGACAGCGACATAATGAAATAATGTAAATATTTGTTCAAATTTCTAGTCTTGTCTTTGAAAAAGTTTCTCCAGTCGTTTCTAGTACGTGGTCTCTGGCATCAGTCGGGCATTCTAAGCATTTGTAGGTCCTTGAAGCACTTGGAGCTCTCATCGGAAACAGGAAATTTCCTTTTATTAAAATTGCGTCCTTTTTGAAGTTTTATCTCTTCTATTTGTTTGATAAAATTGTGCTGTAGCAATGGCAATTGTGTTGATATTTCATTGACAGCAAAATTTTGCCTTGAAAAATTTCCAAAAAAAAATAAAAACACTGTAATAGAGCACATAGGAAGATAGCATGCAGTTTGGAATTGACATACGCACAGGTAGGTAAGTAGATAGTGTGGCTGTCCTGCGACGCATTTGGGCCATTTGAAGGCCCATTGTGATACCACTGAAACTCATCCTTATCCCACTGGGTCCTCTCTAAACCATCTTGTGGTTTTAACAAACGAAATTATCTTTAGTTTAGTTTTATATTGGCAAGTTCCGTGATGCTGTCAAGAGACTTGATTCAAAGCGTATTGAATCTCCTCTTGCACAGAGGCATGCACCCGCACAGACGGTGTTCTACGGTTTCTTCCTCTTCAACATCCTGACAGCTTCTACAATAGTCGTAAATAAGATGCCCCCTAGTCTATTTGCGTGCCTACCAATAAGGCAATAGCCAGTTAGAACTCCAATAGTTCTTCTGATGTCCAGTCTATTACATTTTAAAAGTAGTTTAGTTCAACTTAAGCTCCATTCCGGAGTTAGGGGTTTGTCTTCAATGCATGTTGGCGACTTCGATGGTAAATCTATATATTAGTAACTTGCAAGTTGTCAATGGCATTGGGATCAACGCCTGCTCCTAGTGGAATGGCATTGTCGCACCTTGGCTTCCCAATTCATCCGCCTTGCATACCACAAGGACGTATTATGTTTGAAGCTAGAATTAACTGAAGATGAAAGATTTGTCCAATTCTTCTATATTTTTGAATTCGGAATACTCTTTCTATGAAAACTATCGCACATATTTATTGTCTATGGAATTATCATTAATTTGCTAATATTTCTTGTTAAAAAGAGATATCTCCTTTTTATGTTACCAACAAGATTAACTCATTTGTAATTACTCGCTATATAAACACATCATATTATTCTTTTAAACAACAAAAAATATTTATTTAATTGGTATTTTTCATTGGAATTGAATTACTCCCACACTGAAGCAAGCATCGCACAGTAACTGTGTACGAGTATTACTGTGTGATTTTGATATTCTAAAGATATTCTAGATACATTTTTTTCATCACCATTTTATTGGAATTATTAGCCTTCCAGTAAATGTAACAGTTTGAAGCTTAACTACTATTTATAGATCTCAAATGAAAACGTGTTGGTGTACATGCATATATAAATACATAGATATGCTGCAAGCATATTACATATACATACATACTCATATACTATATACATACATCTATGCACACACGTGTATGGGCAGAGGTGCTTATGAAACCAAGCAAATATGATACTAGCAGTAGTATATATATGCTATTATTATGCGTATGGTGTGTGTACTATTATATTTATGTGTGCGTACGTAGTTATGTACATACGTAGCTAGCGTGTATGTAAATTTTGACGTGGGTTGCATATGAAATGTTAATTTTGTTATTCTATTTCTGCATGGTAGTCAAGTCCTTCAGGTTTTTTTTTCACATTCACATTTACGTAAAAACAAATCAACAAGTTTCCAGTAATAAAAGTGATTATTTAAATACGATTGTGTAATATCAATATGTGCGTATATAGCATATTCTTATCATCTACCTGCTGATGTATAAGTATTAGTATATACAATATCTATTTATATGCAACATTTATTTTCAGTGAATCGCAAATTTATTGGTTTAATAACGAAGCTAGAATTCTGTTAAAAGATTACAAAGATTAATGAAAATTTATTATAGATATACAAAAGCAGATATGAATATTGAAATATTGAATTTGTATTTTTTTTTTGTTAAAATTGTTTTATATGTACTGAGTACGAGTGCCTAGAAAATTGTTTACATGAAGATAATCTTTTAAGTAGTCAGTTTTTATGGCATTTATGATATTATTAAGCATAAAGAGAAATGAAAATGGGCTAATAGTAACAAAGAAGCTAAGCAATTTAATGATTTTAATAGTTTTTTTTTTCAAGGAAGACATTCATTTGGATCACTAAGCTTTTTTAAAGTGATCTAAAAAATAATTAAGAGTGTAAAGAGTGTGTTAGATATGAGAGCGGTCCCAGAAAGAAGACATAACAAATTTTGGGAAAATTTGTCTTGATTTCTCAACATAATCTGCTTTTAGCTCTATACACGTTTCCCAGCGATATTCTATAGCTTCGATACCTTGTTTATAGTGTCATCGCCAAATGTGGCCTTTTTTCTTTAATTTCATCACTTAAACGCTGCAACAAATTAGCATAATACTCGCCGTTGATTGTTTTTTCTTTTTGAAGATAATCAACAAAAAATTATCCCACGTGCATCCCAAAAAAACAGAAGCCATAAGCTTGCCTGCAAATGGAACTGTCTTCGCCTTCTTTGGACAGGATTCTCTCATTTCAGTCCACTATTTTGACTGCTCCTTTGTCTCAGGTGTGAAGTGGTGGACCCATGTCTCATCCATGGTTACGAATTGACGCAAAAACTGGGCTTTATTACTGTGAAACATCGCCAAACACTCTATAGAAACATCTTCACGACGTTGTTTTTGTTCTATTGTGAGCAAACGCTGCACCCATCTTGCACACAGGTTTTTCATCTCCAAATTTTCAGTCAATATACGATGTATAGCACTTTTTGAAATGTCTGTAATTTCACCAAGCTCATGCACCTTCAGCCGACGATCATCCAAAACCATTTTGTTGATTTTCTTAACCATTTCTGTCGTTGACCACTTGGTCAATTGGTTGACCACTACGGTGTTCGTCTTGGCAGCTCGTACGACCACATTTAGACTCTGGCACCCAATATTTTATGATCGTAAACGAAGGAGCAGACTCCCTTAGAGTAGAATCTACTTCGGCTTTAATATTCGTTGGATTGAGACCTTTTAAATGAAAGTATTGAATTACATAATGGTGACCAATTTTTTCCATGTTTACAAATTCATTGAGCTCGTTAACTTTTTATGGCTCAAAAAAAAAAAAAAAAAAATTGATACTTAAAACATATGTTTTATAAGGTTGCCACTTTTCATCAAAGTAAATTTTTTCAAACTACTGCCGCCATCTATAGGTCAGGTCGGGTAGTTCTGGGACCGCACTTGTAGAGAGAACTATTCACAGGAAAAACTAATTATTGAGATCCGAGACCCGGTGTTGTTTTCATTTTGTCAGATCACATTTGGTACTTAACCTCAATAAAATCTCAATAAAATGTTCAAATATTCAATCTCAATTAATTTTTGCTTGACATATTCTTTTGTGAACATACTTATCTCCTAATTGCACTACTTTAAGAGACATTTTTACAAAAAAGTGATATTTTTCTCAAATTCGTTGCCAATGCTTCCATAGTGATTAAAGAGAGTTCAATTGTATGAACAACCACCAAAAAAATTTTCTTCCTCATTATTTTTTCTGAACATAATTACCCCATACATCTACTTCTTAGAGGGTCTGTCATACAAAATGAACTTAAAAACACCTGCAAATCGATAGATTATTTGAAAATCATCTCTAGAGTGGTGAAATTTATTAAATTGCCTTAATATTGGCTTTTATTTCCATAAAATATATTTATCATCTACTCTATGATTTATTTGCTATATACTAAAGCTTTCTTATTTGGTAAAAATGCTCGAAATTTTACTCTAATCACAAACACATATATATTTCCAACATAAATTCGCTTCAAAGCTTCATTATACTAAAGGAAAATATTAGTATTATACTTCTATGTATATAGTATAGTTCAATCTGATGCCGGAAAGTGGCACTTATGCATTCAGAAATAACAATTGAAATTCTTGCTATTCGCACTATGCTTTGAATACATACTCAGACGAGAGCATTCGTATGTATGAATAGGTGAGTATATTTGTATGTATGTATGTTAGATTATAAGGGGAAATTGTATACTTTTGTATGTGTGCGCTACGCTTTTAATACTTCATAATTAATCGTCTGGAAACAATGAAAACAATAACATCAACAATTGCAAACGCAATATCAATAACAAGCATAACAAGAATTCGAATAAGAAATACATACATACTATATAGGTATAAACGTATGAAGGTTAGATTGTCAAATGTCAATAAGTTTGTGTGTTGTGTATGTGTGTGTTTGTGTGTGTTAGTGAAAATGTTTCACATTATTGGTATCCTTACCGACACATTTGTGCATTCCAAATACATAGGTACGTATATACGTACATACATTCGATACATATTTTTCATTCTCTCTCTCTCTCTCTCCAAGGTTATCATTTGATTTGAAATTGAATTTAATGAAAATTGATACTTGTTAGTAATTTAGAATTGACAGATCGTTGTGGGTATTTAATTGCATCTACTGAACATGTGTCCATATAGTTGTACGTATATATGTATATGCGATTGTTAACATAATCGCTTGAAAATATGTATGTATGTGTGTGTGTCTAACATGTTTATAGAAATATGTAGCATGTTTACTGTGAAGGATAACAATTCAATGCGTAAGCGTTATTCGTTTAAGTTATTTAATACGTGCGAACACAACTGTCACATTGAAATGTCATCATCATCATCATCATCATCATGATTTTCGTCATCTTGTTGAGTACATGTAATTATGAATGACATTTTATGTGCTGTCCATTGCGCTGTTTACCATTATATGATTCCGTCTATTTGCCATTGCTGGACAGCAATGACATTAAGATTTTATGCAGAGATATTTATACATACATATAATATATATATTCTGTAGGTGTGTATATATGTATGTAGAATGATTTTTTGTTTCCAACAATATCCACTTAGTTGGTTTACATATACATACGTACTAAAGAAAGTGTGAATATTAGTGAGACCTCTAAAATGGTGGCGTTTGTATGACAAAAATAGACCTTGACCTCCATAAACTTTAGTGAAATGTGAAACTTTTGGTGCAGGTGTAAGTACATAAGTAAGTTTACGAGTTTCTAAAATATAAAATAATAAATTCTATTTTATTTTATTTTTTTTTTTTGCACACACTTCACGAATAACCTCGAGGGCGGAATTAACATATTTGTGCGAAAAATGGTAGAGCATCGTATTCATAGCTTTTCAAATGAATTGACATAAGAATTTAACATTTTATTCTCTGAAATTGCCCAACAAGTAACGAGATAATTTTTTTTTTTATAGAGCACCCTTAATCTCTTTAGGGATTTACGGCTAGATAAAATGGTAGTCGGCTAATAAATTCACAATATATGCGATAAATTTTGAAATAAACATATTTGAGAATATTAATAGATAGAGCCTAAGATTTAGAAGATCTTAGAAAAATATTTTTTTAGCTAGATTTGAAATTATTGCTTATTTTTAGAGAAAATTCACAAAACCACTTACAAGTATAAATCATTTTTCGTTAATGGAACTTGTGTGGAACAAATCTTATACGCTAAGGCGAATCAAAATTTTCAACGGCTTGATTTGGAGTGAAAAACTTAAAATTTGAGGTTCATTTTAAGCATTTCTTCTCAAAGAAGCATAAAAGAATTTGCAATATGGACCCGATTACATTTTATTTAAATAAAATTTTTAATTTTGTACAGGAGCTCACCTAAAGAGTGAAAATATAGTGTTGGAATGTTTGAAAATAATGTTGAGAAAGATAAATTAATAGGGGTCGGTCACACATTTTATTGCTCTACAGGCGATTCATGCTCAGTTATGGAGATATTTGTGAATATTCAGATGTTTTTTCAATCACTTTGTAGGGGAGTGCCCTTAACGGGTGGACATAGGGGCTAAGAATGTTCAGTTAGAAATTCCAAGAGCTGACAAGTTCTCCAATACTTGATCTTTCCACAGGAGGTTAGGTCTGCGTCTTCTGCGTCGTCCACTAGTGGGTTTCGAATATAACACCTTCTTAGCCGGAGCGTGTTCTTTCATTAGCTCGACATGACCATGCACTTTACTATGACGATGTTGGCATACAGCTCATGGTTGTACTTTATTTGACACTCGCCACCAATGCAAATAGGTCCAAAGATTTTGCATAGGACTTTTCTCTCGAAAACTTCGAGCATTCTCTCATCTAAGGTGGAATTTATCCATGCTTTGGCGCCATATGTAAGGACAAACATAATGAGAGACTTGTAGAAAGCGGTTTTCGTTTCTCGAGAGACGGCCCGACTCCTCAATTGCATACTTAGCCAAAAGTATCACCTGTTAGCAAGAGTAATCCTTCGCAATATCTCTAGGCCGATCTTATTACTGGTGTTAATACTGCTTCCAAGATAGATAAATTCCATCACCCTTTCACCGTGAGACCCATTCGACGCGATTCTCAGAGAAAAAATTAAAAAAGAAAAATTGATGGGGGTCTGTTATACATTTCATCGCCCTAAGGTGATGGTGATTTATGGGCAGCTATTACCGATTTTACATCGTTTTTCGACCATTTTGTATGAGAGTTCCTTTAAGGGATGAGTATAAGTTGTAAGTATATTCAAGAGTAGAAATTAATGGGATCAGTCATAAATTTCATTGTTCTAGAGATGACTCGTCAGTTCAGTTATGGGGATATTTGTTGATTTTCAGATGTTTTGTCGGTCATTTTGTATGTGGGTCTTCATACGAGGTCAAGACTCAGAGTAAGTACGTTCGGAGAGTCGCTCTGTGGTCGATTTCTGAGGTCATTTGTAATAAAATAAGCTAATAGATGCCTAAGAATAGATCGTAGAGGACTAAACAATATAACCAACCATCATTCAGTTTTTCTTATTAAGGGAACTCGTACTATATATCCACATAAAAACTAAAAAAATTTGCCGGATCAATTCGGAATTTTTCTAGATTTCTTGGGAAGAAGTGAAATGAAATGATGAAAATGTTATTTTTGCGCTGAGCCAGATAATCAAAATTTTACTTCTTACTATTTAACCCACTTTAGTGTACGCAAACTTTCAAAATTCGATAAAACGATAAAAAATTTCATAACGAAAATATTTTTCTTTCGAATGGTACTCACCTGTCGGCAAGAATTGGCAATTTTTCCGGCAGTAACAATTTACCAAATATGCTTCTTAAAAGAGCTCTGTGACAAAACTAAGTTAAAGTGATGTCACAAGCGTTCTGCCGTTCGGGACCGGCTAATAAAAGCAGGTCCCTTCTAATGCTCTCCAAATTTAACATGCACAACAGTATTGGAAGAGAAGCTCGGTGATATCACAATGGGCTTTTCTGGCCTAAGTGTGTCCTCTCAGAGAGAGGGCAGCCACAATAACCTTCTCATAACATTTATGAACTTTATCATGCGATAAGAAACCATCACCATAATTTCGTTAATCAACGTTTTAGTAAAAGTTTTACAATTTGTTCGATGCTTCTTTTTATACCGATGGCATAAACTGGTACTGTCATTTCAGATTCAATATCCTGGGTGTAAAGTTAGCATCAACTTTATTTGACAAAATACACAAAAATTAATAAAAAAAAGGAAAACAGATAGCATTTTTAAATTCGACTTTATTTTGACTATGACAAGTTACCTTTGATTTTGAAGATCTCATAATCCAGTCTCTTGAAATAAAATAAACCAACCTCTGTGGATAAATACTCAAGATTACATTTGTGGAAGAAATTATAATTATAATTTCATATTTTATAAAATTTTCTTTAAATCTACTTTCCCTCTGATTCTATAACTATTTTATGCAGTGTTTGATTGGGGATGATGATGACACAAAATCGACCGCTCATCAAAAAAATATTTAATGAGCTCATTGATTTGTCTACGCTTAAATTATTCTTGAAATAAGAAAAAGGAAATATTCGAATAAACGACTTTATTAAATATGCGCTTACCTTTCTATCTATGGTATAATATATTTTGGTGAATATTTTGAAATTGTTCAGAAGTTAATTCATGCGTACAACTGATTGTAGTTGTCACAAGCGAGTAAACATTACGAGGATAAACACACAAATAAAAAAAATAAAGCCAAAATTATACTAGGTATATTCAAATTTATTATAGATATACATATATATTGTATTAGTAGGTATATAGCTATAATATTTTATATTCATTTATAAGTAGGTTTGTATCATAACTAAGTATTTATATTAGGTTGGATCATTTCCATATATAAAAAAAAATAATTTTAAAATGTTCACTATTTAATTGAAATCATGCGTTTGCTTTGATTCTTCGAAAAACCGCCAAAATTTGGTTTTTCTCTATAACTTTGTGATTTGATGACCGATGTACCACCCTAACGTCGATTTTTTTGTCCTTCAAATTGAAGCTCTTAAAAATGCTTAAAACTCTTGTCTTTGAAGCGTTTCACTATATTCATAAATAACAATTCTACATCAGATCAAAATGTTAGTCTAAATTGCATAGAAATAAATAAAATCGCATGAGATAATAAAAGAAATTCCAAAGTGCCATGAGTACATTTTCATATACATATATGGAGGTATGATTTTAAACTTCATTGAACAATTGTTGTTTATGAATTTAATAAAATATTTTCAATGCAAAAATTTAACGATTTTTAAAGGTTAGCAATTTTGTGAGTACAAAAAAATCAAATTAGGGTGGTACAACTTTGAGTTACTAAGCGCACTAATCGAATCTGATCTCCAAAGTCAATGACATCTGAGAAGCAAATTGAGTACTTATTGAGATATTTTTAATCCATATATAATATTTGCAAATAGGCTATCACACATGAAAGTTATGATGAAAAACACTTTTCTCATCGATCTAACTTAAGGGGGACTTACACCTTGTAAGACAATTTTGGAGCTAGTTTTTGACAATTTATTGTAAAGAAACTAGAATAGATTTTCATTTGAATTTTTTTTTATTTATTACTAGAACAATAGAATACCGCACATGATTTTTTTTCCATAGTCATGTTGATTTACAAGACCTTGAGATGACATTAATAGCGCACGTCTCAAAAGTGAAAGGTTAAACGGTGTACATGATTAGATCGACCCTAGTTATTTGAAATCAAAAATCCAAGAAGACTTTCAATTATTGTTACATTAGTGAGGTTCCGATTGTTCACTTTTTCAAAATTTCGAATTTTCACAAAATGGCGGGTATTTTTTCACAAAATTCATTTTCGTACTATGTTTTTTGTCTTATGTAAAACTGTCAAAATGCAGTAAATCGAAATTTCTTAAAAATGAACGATCGGGACCTTGCTAAGTGTTTTCTGAAAAAAATAAAAAAAACAAAAATTAATCCGATACATTGATCTGTTCTCTCGTAATCGTGTACACTAGTTTGAAAAATTAAAGTTTCGGAAAACCGCGTTCAAAGTTTCAGAACAGTACAACACGTGAATCATGAAACTTACGATTAATCTGGATTAATCGCCAATACTCTCGAAATAGAGGCGAATCCTTTTACAGGCTGACTGTAAATGTAAAAAAAATTGATTTTTTGAAAGTGACAAGTGACAAGTTGTAAGTCCCCCTTAATGTACTAGCATACATTCACAATGAATGAATTTTGAGAAAATCCAATTTTGCACATTTCAATATAATAACATTAGCATCATCATTCTTATCAGCGAATGGTATGGGCTCATATGAAAACTCTTAATTTGTGATAGAGACGTCATTTGAAATGTCAGCATTTATGCATAGTACGAGTATAGATGATATGATATGATACCTATAATTCAATTTCATTTTTTTAAAAAAGAGCTCATAAATTAAATGTATGTATTTATGTATGTACACATGTGTAGTTAATGATAATTGGATTATTTACTCTTTTCATCATATATAGTCGTATACAAATAGTATGTATGAATAGAAGAAGAAAACATATATGTTTGTATGTATACATAAAAGTGGATGGGTTTGATTGAAGTGCTTCTTCTGACAAATACTGCTAATTTTTTATTTTTTCTTGTTGTCGTTTTTTTTTTTTTGCATTTTTTTCATTTTTTCCTGATGAATGCTATACATTCATATTCGCAATTCGCAATTCTATAGAAGTATACGCATATATATACATATATAGTACAATACATAGAATGAATACACATGTGCGCTAAATGTCATGTAAAATACTATGTATGTATTTCCCATATATGTATGTAGTATTGTACAATTACTTAAATTGCTGACGATATTGTGTTGCCTGGTCGTGCGTCTCGTTTTTCAACAATTGTGTTAACTAGAAAACTGAGTGCTTACTGACAACTTGTTGCGTATTGCATGACACGAGCACGAACAGTAACAGATGCATGATTGTATTGTAATACCAACACGACTACACACACATATATATATATATATATATACTATAGGCAAGGAAGTGTTAACAAATTTGCAAAATATCATGTTAGTATTACAATATGAAATAGATAAAGAGAATGAAATAAAAAAAAAAAAAAAAGAAAATGTGAAAACAAAAGAAAAAAATATGCTACTCTATAGAAATACAAATACAAATAATATACAATATATATACATACATATTTCTATGAATAAATTGCAATGGCTCGAGCCACTGATATCGTGTTATGTAGTTCTATGGGGAATTGTGTGCTTGAGTGTAAAATAGCACCTTTGTTAATAATTCATCTCCGTATGTACTCATATTGTATCTACATATGTGATCATATGCAAATTTGAACAGAGGTCGCAATATGAAATATAAGCACATGTTTTGTTATTATGCAAAAATTCATCTCGTTTTTCTGATGCACGATTTTGTTACATACTGTAAACGAAAAATTGGTTCCAAAAAGAATAGCTAATACAGCAATTTCGACATATACTTGTACATAAGTGATGGAAACGACTGCATAGAATCTTGCCACAGCTTCTTTTACCATCTTGTTATGCGTATTAAAATTTTGACAGTGCTGGAAGAGATCGACTTATGTATATGTATTAGGTGATTTTGACTAAAATTGTCAGCTTTCTTACGAAGTTATTTTTCCTACTGTCGGAAAATGTGATTCGAAGAGAAAAACCAATAGAAATTTTAGTATTTCGCCACATTCTGGGCTACTGGTTGAGTCTGATAGTATCACCATCGAGTTAATATGTATTAAAAAGACTCTATCAAGGTGAATTTAAGGTGATGACTTTCTGCAACGATATATTTATTCTATAGGCGGCACCATTTTTTGACTAGTGCAGAAGTATAAGAAGGGGCTCAATGAGGAAATGCTACTTCTTGCGTAAGTATTAATCACTAGCAATCCACTAGAAAAAATATCTGGGCAATTGCTTCAAGAATATCCTCATTGATCATGTAAACTGAGGAATCTAAATGGCCCTTTCCGTAATACGGTTAGAGGGATGATGGAGAGACCTAATTAAGGACATCAAAATAGAACTATTTTGACCTACTTTGTCATGAGAGGATGAGGAAGTCCAATTCGTGGCTTCACATTGAAAATCGTTTGGTCTACTTTGCACTTTTTTACACTAAGAGGACAGGAACTTCAACCTAATCTGGCCTAAAAAGAGCCCAGGGGTACTTACCTTTAACTTTGCTCAATATAAACTTCAAATTAATCCAGACAGAGGTTTATTATCTTTATATTAATATCCTTAGCTCTGTGGTTAGTGTGCTGGCTTTCTGATCCGTAGGTTGTGGGTTAAACCCCAGCTGAAGCTTAACATATTTAATATCGAAACGATTTTTTTTTCGAACAGTATCCACCTCGGCTCGGCAAAAGAGCCCCTTGGGGCTTAAGTGCCACATATTTATTTATTTATTTTTTTATTATTATTAAAGCTTAAACGTTTTTGAAGCGCAGATATCTGATTAGATACCAAGCTCAAATGTAAAACGAACATACAAGAGGTAGTTAGAGAGTCATCCGAATATTTCAACATTTGCAGCAGCATCGCCGGAAGGCATGAGGCCTCCTACAGAAGATGGTGTTTTGGACGCACGCAGCAGTTACTCACTCCATCATACTCAAATATGTATTGTATAATTAACAGACTCTTATGCACTGCGACCAGACTTGATCTATTGTACAGTCTTTAGGTAGCCCTAAAATTTCAGGCTTTTAATAAATTTCAGCACGTTGTTGGGTCCATTCTTCCACAATTTATATGGAGACGCTGTACTATCACCAAAGTGGTTTAGTCTTTGTCTGCCAAATCTGCCGAATCTGAGGCTGCAGTGGCCTGTGCAATAACCACAAAGAATAAGTAGGTCAGCTCTACCAAACGTGAGTATATTTTTAGATATCGCTTTATTTGGGATTATGAATTGTTTTGTTTAAATATGTAGCACTAAAGAGCACTTAATATATAAAAATTCGCAGGCATCGGTTTATCCACTGCCTTAGTCACCAATTAAATGCAACTTCGAGAACACTCCATACATTGACGCAGCAATATTTGGTTGGAAGTGCCGAAAGATCTGTCCGATGCCACAGACAGTTTTGACAGGAAATTCACCATATATTTCCACCCAAATGCCTAAAGTGGCATTTCTTTGTATGTTAGGTTAGGTTTGAAGGGCGTGTGTGAACATATATTCACACTTCCCTTCGAAAGTATCTATTGCCCATTGTGATTGCCCTAGATTGCCGGAGGAGGCACGCCTTCCCAGAGTAACCAGTGTTTATGTGTCATCCATCTTGAACCTTTTGGTATTTTGGTTCTCCATATGAGGGTAAGAAGCTTTTTTAGGTCCACTTTCGCAAATTCGTCCAGTCCTGTGAAGAACCGAGACCCCAAATATTGAATATTCTCTCAAATAGGCTGTTACCTTGAAAGCAAAGGGATAAAATAAAGGTAATTAGGCAAACATGTTATTGTCTTGAATCAAAAAAAATGTCAAACAACTCGTGTCTCTGATTTCCCAAAGGAATCTAGTACAACTTGGTTGTTTGATTGTAATTTTGGTCCATCGATCCGATAGCTTAGATGGTAATGGTCTTTAGAATGTGAGGTGCAGAAATGTTCTTCTAATATTTTATCTAGTAAAATTGCTATAAACTTTTGCAACATCGATGATTAAGAGAGAATAAATTTATGGAAATATATATTGCGAAAAAAAAAAGAAATAAACTCCTAATACCATATGTAAAAATATTCATGCATAATACAATATGTATTATATATCTATTGGTATTGAACAATGCTGCAAACTGGTGTTAACATCTTTTTCGGTAATAGGATTTAGGTTTTTAAAGTGACTTTGTTAAGATTGGAACGTCACTTCCAAGAAATTCATAACAATCATAAAAACAACAAAAAAAGTAATATAAAATAAAAAATGTACAATAAAATGAAAAGAAATTACGCATTTTTCAAAATGAGCTTTCATTAAGGGTTAAACACATTGTTAACATATTTATACAATCAGCATTAGGGATGTAACAAGTAATTAAGAAATTTATGCAGTACAAAAAAGTTTCTTTCTTCTTTCAAGAAAGTTTTCTATCTCGTTTGAACTTGGTACACAACCAAACAAAAAAAAAAAAAAAAACAAAAAGAAAGGAGGCCAAAAAGGGAGAACAAAATTTGTAGAAAGAAAAGGAAATTAACTAAGAAGATGAAAAGAAGAAGAAGAAGAAGAAGAAAGTAAAAGTGGCAAAAATTAAAATTGAATTGATTTATTTCTCATTTCAATGGCATGAACGTATAGTGAGTGAGTGTGCAAGAAGAGGTTAAGAGCCAGCAAATGAATACATATACTTAGATCTACAATTGTATGCAGGTGTGTGCGATATTTCCCCAAGGACACCTGTGCAGAATCACTGAAATATTTCATTGCTAACCACGGTGTAGTAGTAGTAATAAAAGTTCAAACAACATTTACCCATTCATTCATACACACATACATGTGTATATACGAAATTAAGGATAACATGAGAAAATACAAAGTATAAAATAACTTTGTTGAACCTCAAAAAAAAAAAATATATATAAATATGTATGTTTGAAGCCAAATTTACCCAAAGTGATTATTTTATGTTACCTTTTTACTCTTTCTTTTACATCTTTTTAACTATGTTAATTCTCCATTGGTTGCCAACAATCAAGCAGGTATTAATTTTTGTTCTTAATGTCGTTTTTATTAATTTTATTTTTTCCTTTATTTTTATCTGTGTGCGTGTATAGGGTGTTTGAAATTAAGGCAACTAATTTTTCAATTTTTTCAATTAAAAGCATAAACCCACATTTCTTTGCAAAATTTGTATTACTAATTTTAGTAAGTATTTAAGTGTTCGCTCAAAATTAATTAATTTTTTAAATCCAACACGAAATAGCAAAATATCGGAATATTATATTTTGCTATTTCGAATAGAGTAACTATATTTGAAGTTGAACCTGGAAAAGTATTTCTAAAAGCGCATGACGTAATAATGAAAAGCGCAATTTTATTGCTACCAATAAATAAAGGGTTTTCCATTAGGGACAATCAATTGTCAATGTCAAAACGTTAGTTAAAGTCAGCATTTTCATCATGGTAAAGTTCATGAACCAGCAACGTTTGGAAATTATTAAAAATTACTACCGAAATTCTGAGTCAGTGGTTGCAACTTTAAGAGCGCTTACTCCAATTTTTGGCCTTAATAATCGTCGCACCCGACAGACTGTGCGTGCTATAGTGGATAAATTCGAGTCCACATTTTTATTATTGGATGTTCCGGTGCCAAAAAGACGTCGTACCGCTCGAAGCGAAGAAAATATCGCAGCCGTAAGTGCATCGATTCAAAATGAGCCAAATCAGTCGATTCCACGTCGTTCTCAAGAATTGGGCATCTCTCAAACGACACTGTGGCGTATTTTGCGAAAAGATCAAATTGACTCAAGAAGTAAAGCCACTTGATCATTTGAAACGCCGAAACTTCTCCAATTGGGCTCTGACGAAGTTTGAAGAAAATGAGGAATTTCGTCGAAAAATCATCTTCAGCGATGAAGCTCATTTCTGAGTCAATGGCTTTGTCAATAAGCAAAATATGCGTTATTGGTCAGCAACAAACCCACAAGTGCTTCTTGAGACACCGTTGTACCCGCAAAAAGTTACTGTTTGGTGCGGTTTTCATGCCGGAGATGTGATTGGGCCATATTTTTTCGTGAATGAAAACAGCCGTCATGTTACCGTCAATGGAGAGCGCTATCGTGCTATGTTGGAAGATTATTTGTGGCCAGAATTGGATGAACTTGACATCAGCGATATGTGGTTTCAACAAGACGGTGCCACTAGCCACACGACACACGTCATAATCGATTTATTGCAAGGCAAATTCGGTGAACGTGTTATCTCGAGAAATGATCCGGTCGAATGGCCGCCTCATTCATGCGAGCTAACACCATTGGATTTCTTTTAATGGGACTTTATCAAGTCACTGGTCTATGGCAACAAGCCAGCAACTTTAGACGGTGGTGGAAAATTGGGTCCAAAGAATCGACCGCTGTAAACGGGCTCGTGGTGGTCATATGACCGAAATCGAATTTCATTCATAAAATGTAATGCATTTGAAACCAAAAAAAAAAAAATGGCTGGTAGTAGCAAGTTGAAAAATAGTCGAAAAGTAGTTGAAAAATTGAATAATAAATTGAATAATAAACAATATTGATTTAGTATAAATAATACGAAGAAGCCTTTCCCAGAGCCCTTTTGCAGTAGTGCATGGGGTGGTAGATCTATTGTTAAATAATTATTGTTCTGAGCTTTATGACAGTGATCTTCCATTAGATTTTTACGTTAAACCGTTATTTACGAAAAAATTGTTTACCGACTGCTGAGTTGAACACGACCTGGGTCTAACTGAGCGGTAAATTTAGCTTCGGTATCCAAAGTCTATTAATTGCGATTAACTAAATAGTTATAGGAAAGAAGAAGAAAAAGGTTTTGGCTAACAGACAAGATAAAGATTTCTCTATGGATTCTGTATATAGTGAATTCCAATCTCAGATTAGACTCGATTGGATCACATCTAGTCCTTAACAAAAAAAAAAAAAAATAAAAAAAATTAAACTTGAAACATTTAATAAAATATTCATAATCACCCATAAAGGGATAGAATATATGACCAACTGGTATTAACTTTTTCTCCTCGACATTTTTGTAAAACATACTTACCCTCCCTTTCTACTCCTTAGGGTGGCCCCCCCCATAAATTGACGTAAATATAATAAATTTCGCTTTAACACCACCCAAAAAAGGCCCTCGAGGAATAAAATGTATGACCAACTCACATTAATATTTACTACTTCATATTTTTTCTGAATCTACTTACTTGCCATATTCACTCCTTATGGAGGCCCTTCTACTTAAATGAACTTAAAAATATTTGAAAATTAACAAATAACTCCAAAATTTCTTAGCAATTGTTTTATCAAAACAATTAACTTCCTGACGTTACGCCGACAAAATTTATCTTTCTTCAATTTAAGAAAATCGTAAATTTTGCTAGATAAGACATATTATATATTTATATATTTTGACTCTGTAATTGAAAATATCGCCGAATATCTGTTAATTTTGACACCTCATAGCTTTCAATCAAACAATCAATCAATCAAAAGAGAGCGTGACTTGATGAGCAAGGACAAAATTCTGGTTCATCAAGTGGACCTCGCGAGACCAGACCAGAAAGTCGACCATACAAGGCCTTTTGTATCCAAGCCCGTCTACGACACTAGAATCTGCTCTACCTTTTTAATGAAGGATAGAAATAATTTTGTCGAACTTTTGATGATTGAAGTTGGTGTTGGGAAACTCAGCTAAAAGTGTTAAGCGAAGCCTGGCCAAGGGTGCGAATTCGCAAAAGTTATGGATCGATGTTTCATCATCCTCTAGACAGAGACTACACTCAGTGTCAGAGGATAATCCCATTTTGTGGAGGTGGTACATTAACCAGTTATGTCCTGAGAAATAGCCGGTTACTAGTCGTAGATTGATTCTGCTAAGGTTAATTCTGTCAAAAACTTTATCAAAGCTGATGAGGGGTTTCGCTTGGCGGAGACCTATCGAATTTGTCCATTGTATTTGGTATTTGTCGTGGTAATGTTTTTCTATCATAGCTTTGGCAGATCCCCAGCATATATCACAGAAAGGTTCTGGGCCTGTCAGTGGAGAAAACGAGCCAGCTCTCGCTAGTTCGTCTACCACTTTATTGCCCTCAATTCTGTTGTGCCCCTGTACCCAACACAATGTGACCTTATTTTGCCTAGAAAGTTTTTGTAGGATAAGGCTATCTAATTAGTCTGGAAGTAGAAGTCACTCCCTTTTAGAGCCATATTGCCAATGGAAGCCTAGCTTTAAACAGAAGCACTGCAGGTATTCCGAGTTCATATATTAAGACCGTGCACCCCCTCGGCCATGTATCTATCGGAATATGCTGTTTCATATTCGATTTGGGGCATTTTTTTTTTAGAGAGTTTGCATCTCTCCGCCCGACTACCATTTGCCAGCACTCAAGTATAGACATTTCTATACTAAAGCCTGTTTCTAGCTGCCCCGCTGATGGTCTTCTCATAGCTTTAGTAGATTTTAATTTTCCCATCAATTGTTTTCCATGATTTTTTGTTAATAATTACGGTTCAATTTGGGCGAGTTATTTGCAAATAAAAAAATTGTTAATCTAAACTTTACTCTTTAGAAAACTAAGTATATAAAAATATGGGCAATTTTATTTTAATGTTAAAAAAAATTACTCCATTTAAAATTTTTTCACACCCACGATGATGCTTTGACTCTTTGATCTTCTACTAAATTACTTTCGTTAACTTGATTGACAATAAGTCAGATAATATGATTCTTTAGAATATATTTTATATCATATTTTGGACAAAATTTTTCTAAACACATCACTATTAAATGCTCATCAATTAAAAAAAAAAAAGAAGTTCAACATAAAAGATGGAATTTTTAATGGTGTAATATTTCATCTACATTAACTGGCATGCCAATATTTGACCATTTTTATACAATCCGATGCTCTCTACTATAAAAAAAATTTAAATAATAATATCCTCTATATATCTACTCGTACTCGTATTCGCAGTTAAATATCTTTAATGTGACCATTTTTTATTTTATTTTTTTTCTTTTTTGGGGGGTTTTCATTTGTTCGTTAAGTATAAATATTATGCTTGTGGCTAAAAGGGCTTCAAAAGGATTATATAAATTATATTCTTTTAGTTTTTTTTTTTTTTTTTTAATTTTTGTATAACGCAACAACCAGCCTACTCATATATTCAATTCTTAATGTAAAATATGAATCTGTTTATATTTACTTTAGACTATATTTTTACATAATGAGTAGGTGAAATGAAGATTTTCTTCTGGCATTTTATACTACTTAAATGATGAAGCTATTTATAATGCTTTTGTTACAAGAGATCGCTTAATTTAGATTTAAATTGTGCTAAAATAAATTGTGCAACATTAAAAGTAGCTAATAATATTTATGACGGCTTGTTGTGCTTCATGTAAAAGGTACTTGTATACAAAACAAACAAAACAAACAAAAAAAAAATGTATCTTTTCAAATTCTTCAGTCAAAGTTGAACAAAATATCAAACCTGATTATTATTACAATATTTTGTTTATTTTTGTTTTTTTTTTTTTGTCTCTGTGTGTTCGTATATGTAACACATATTGTTAAGCATATAAACATATTGTTAAGCTGCTTATTTTGGGGTGGCAACAACAACAACAACAAAAAAAAAAACGAAAAACATTGTCTCACATTTCATTCTTTCAATTCTTTTCCACTCATATGTAATCTCCATACACAACGAATATTTGTGTGTGTAGGAGGTTGGTTACTGGTGAAAAAGTTCATTCTAAAAATATTTGCATTCATGCATATGTATTTACAACAACAAAACAAAACAACAAGCTATGAATAAATATTAAAAATTTTTCGGAAAAAGAATTTACTTTTATTCTACCATACATATGTGAATGTGTATGTGTGTATGTACAGTGTTTTCAAATGAGTGCAATGGGTAGAAGAATTTGGTGCGTAAAAAGAGAATTTTGAGTTTTGTTATATGAATACTTCTCATTGAATATATTATATTGTCACCACGCCCATTTTTCATATAGCTCATACATAGTAAAACAATTTCTTTTTTTCCTATTTTGTTGAATTTTACAATATTTTATTAATAGCTTCTAATCTATTGAGTGACACGCTAATATACCTTCATTCCATATGGTGGTATGCGTAGGCTGAATTTTATTTTTTTCATAAATAAAAATATAATATTAAATAATTTATGATTTTTACATTTTTTGGGGGTACTTTTGTTAAAGAGTCTATTACTGTTACATAGTCTGAATATGCTCTTGTTGGAAGCACTGTATGTTTACACATTATGACAATCATACAGTGATGCAAGTTTAAATGATTATATGAGCTCTTACCTTTAAATGCTATTTTTTTTTTTTAAATCGAAATCAGCTTATACGAGTAGCTCTTTCTTTTTTAATTTTAATTTGTGCTCAGTGTTTTATGTCATTGCGCTTTATAATAGATTATGAAAAATATTTGTTAATACAAACAGTCACACATCGTTTTTCAGCGAAAACTGGACCTTGACATCTAAAGACGAAACGAGCCTAATGGGTTTCGAGAGAAAAGTGCTCCGTAAAATAGTTGGGCCAATACGCAATGAAGACGCCTCTTACTGAATACGGTACAATGACGAATTGCTGGAATTGTGCAAAGGAGAAGATGTCGTAAAATTGGTTAAATTAGCAAAGGCTACGATGGCTTGGACATATTAGGAGGATGGAAGAAGGGCGCCCCCAAAAATCCATTCCCGAATACAACACTCTAACACCAAAAGCCAGAGGACGTCCGAGGCTGACATGGCTTCAACAAGTTTTAGCCAACCTGAAAAAACTACAAAACACTGGAGGACAGCTGCCGAAAACCGCATTAAATGAACGAAGCTGTGGACGAAGCTAGAGCTCACCCCGAATTGTAATGACTATCTGAAAAATGATGATTCGATAGTATCAATTAATATCGGAATTAATTTTCGATCTTATTGCAAATATTTTATTTTCAATAATGTTGAAAATCGAATTCCATACACTTTTTCGAAATTATTCCAATTTTTCTGTAATAATGTGGCAATTTAAAAAGAAACTAAGTTCGACATTATTGCACAAAAAATCAGAAATAATGCCGATAAAGTGTATGGAATCAGATTTTAGACTGCAAAGCTTTTTTTACCAAAAAAAAAAAAAAATCGACATTAATGCAGCAATTTTTCGGCATTAATTTATTTGAGAGTTGTACTTTTCAATTGAAGTATTCCAAACACGAAAATTTATTGGAACATGTTATAAGCAGAATAAAGATTTCGACATTATTGCAAAAAATTTTCGATATTAAATCATTTCAATGTGTAATGTGTAATTTCGATATCCCTGCGAAGCTGATAAGGCTCTGTAGAATGACGTAGAGCAACACGTCATGGTAGGAGTTTCAGACAAGACGATCATTTATTCTTCGAACTCTTCAATTTTGTGATGGACGGGATATTGTGAGAAGCCGGTGTACATCGTAATGGCACTATTTTCTTCAAAAGTGTCCAGCTCCTTGCGTATGCTGATGACATTGATAACATCGGATGATGTAAACGAGATGTTACTGCAGCGTTTTCTGCGATCTAAAAGGTTTGCGGTGAACGAGGGCAAAACGAAGTATATGCTGTCCACGAACAGGGAGACACGGCTTTTAGGATCCCACGTTGCTGCGGACAACTATTCTTTCGAAGTTGTCAAGAAATTTACTTACCCTGGCACCGCCGTTAATACCGAAAATGATGTCAGCCTGAAGGTAAAGCGAAGACTCACTCTTGTTAATAGGTGTTACTAGGGGTTCAGTAAGCAAATGACGAGTAGAGCCATCTCTCGCCCGACAAAACTGATACTCTATAAGACGCTCATCATACCCGTGCTGCTCTATGGCGCAGAAACCAAGTTTGGGGTGTTCGAGATAAAAATTCTTCGCAAAATCTTCGGTTCTATTCTCGTCGGTGACGAATGAACCACGAACTGTACGAGCGCTACGCTGACATTGACATAGTCCAATGCATCACTATTCAACGTCTGCGGTGGTTAGGCCATGTTGTGCGTATGGATGAAGAAGCTCCAGCGAAAAAGGTGTTTGAAACGGAGAGGAAGGCCATGCCTCCGATGGATGTACCAGGTCGTCGAAAACCTATCCGCGCTTGGTGTAAATGATTGGAGAAGGTGTGCACAAAGTGGAGACGCCTGGAGAGAGCTGCTGCGGTCGGCCGTAACTCGATAACGGGTTGTAATGGCCATATATGATGATGATGAATGAGTAATGCAGTACACATAAAATTCCATTTGACACTCAAATTCAAATACGTTTTTTTGAGATGAAATCTCGTTTTGACATATAGTAAATTTAAAGATGCCACAATAGGGCATTAGAACGATATTATTTGAATAGCCATTTGATACAAATTGGGAACCCAATGCAGGGACTTGATTACTTGTTCAGTGCTATACAGTGTATTCAATGATTATTATAATATTTTTATGTTACCACTTTTTTTAATATTCATTATTGTTATTATTATACAAAAAAAAAAAAATAAAATAAAGAAAATCGCTTCATATGCATAGAAAGCATTCCATTGTCATATAAATATAAAAAAATAAATAACTCATACGCCATGTTACTCGAGTATTCAATAATGATATAGGTACATTTGTGTATTTACATTCCCTTCATAATTATGTGCCTCAAGAGTGTCATTATAAAAATTCAATTACTCTCGCAGATATTTAATATACGGTTAACAATAATAATGCTTTGATATAAAATTGTACACAACGCTTTATCCTTCTGTCTTTCTCACGCTCTCTATGTTATGTCCCCTTCTTTCATTCTTCTCTCTACGGTGCATTACCATCAATGAAATCATATAATGATGTATGTGTACATATGTGTGTGTGTGTGTGTATGGGTATGTGCTATATAATAAGCAAAAATATATATAACGATATAATGTGCTTCATGACTAGTAATAGAAAATTGCATGAGTTAATAAATAATATATTGCAAAAAAAAAAAAAAAGTAAAAAACAAAAACAAATACAAAAAGAAAGGAATTATTCTTGATGTCATATCATCATCATTCGTTGTTGATATTTGAATATGGGATTCCATCGTGCATTGTTATAAAACGACAAATGTCTCTGTGCTTTGTGTAATGCGTCATAATGCTATTGTTAGCAGCATGCAATAAGCTATAATCACATATGAAAATTATTCGTATGATTATCACAAAATGTGAATTATTTATTTTGGTACAATTAATAGCAAATTGCAAATTGAAAATAAAATTAAATTAAAGTATACATGTAGGTAGGTGTTTCAATATACAATCGATTGACTATTTGGGCATACCTTTTTATTAAGTGAATTTTTATGCAAAAACGTAGGAGTGTGCCTAAATCTATAAAAAGATTTAGACAGCTATGCGATTAATATTTGCTTTCTTTGCAATGAAATATTTATTGTAATAAGTTTCGTAGCATTATCGAAAATATTGACTTTAAAACTTATAAACATCTAATAAATGCGTGGTATACGATGAAACTTTTTTATTTGAAATTAATTTTTGTACATTTTTCATAGTTTCACATGGATGATTTTGCTGTTCCAAATCCGTGGATGCAATTTTTTGATGAATAACTATGACTTTACTTTAGAAAATCGCCTATATATTAGGTGTAGTAAAAGGAAATCCATTATTTTTGCATTAAATTGAAGGTTTTATTTATTTAAATGGTTTCAAACGGTTTTTTTGTGCAATGTTTAGCTCCTGGGCAATAGAAACAGTGCTTACATGATGGTCAGACTCGACGATTTCCATCTTTGACATCAAAATTACCGAAGTGATTGGCTGTGACAGTATCAGGACCATAAAAACTATTCACATTTTCAGCCGTCTGGCTTGCGTTTTCGCCTTTATCGATGAAAAACTATAAAATATGGCGTATTTTCTAATTTACTGATGTCCATCTTTGACGCGTGCTCAAACAATACTGAACCAAGCGATCACAAAAGGGCCTGAAAAGTTTATTTTGTACGAAATCCTATCTTTCTAACGCCATCTAGCGTAACCCGATCGCACTTACATAACGCGAGATACAGATTACTAAAGCCATGTATTGGAAAAGTAGTGAATTTCCTTTTACTACATCCAATATTTTTAATTTTGCTGCTTCTTGAAAAAATGTCGTTTTTATTTTTGTAAGCATTAAAGAGGATTTTTTATAGTGTACAAATATTTTATTTAATTATACATTTTTCATTTTATTGCAGTACCTTTTGCTAGTAGCTTGTTTCGACGCTTATAAAACTTGGGATCTTTGCTGGCAAAAAATTTATTGTATTAATTTTTCAAATGACAATACAAAGTAAAGCTTTTGAATTTTAGGAAATTACATAGTACTTACTTACTTATGTGGCCATAACAACCGAATATCGATTTAGGCCGAAAATAACATGCTTCGCCAGCCATCTCTGTTCTTCGCTAGCTGGCGCCAGTTAGAAATTCCAAGCGCCGTCAGGTTCTCCAGTACTTGGTCTTTCCACCGGAGGTTTGGTCTTCCTCTTCTGCGTCGTCCTCCAGCGGGTTCCGAATATAACACCTTCTTAGCTGGAGCGTGTTCTTCCATTCGCTCGACATGACCTAGCCAGCGCAGCCGCTGGATTTTGATGCGCTTTACTATGTCAATATCGGCATACAGCTCGTACAGCTCATGGTTGTACCTTATTCGGTACTCGCCACCAACGCAAATAGGTCCAAAGATCTTGCGTAGGACTTTTCTCTCGAAAACTCCAAGCATTCGCTCATCCTAGGTGGAAATTGTCCAGGCTTCAGCGCCATATGTTAGGACAGGCATGATGAGAGACTTGTAGAGTGTAGTTTTCGTTCTTCGAGAGAGGGCTCGACTTCTCAATTGCTTACCCAGCCCAAAGTAACACCTGTTAGCAAGAGTTATCCTACGCATGATCTCCAAGCTGACGTCATTACTGCTGTTAATGCTGGTTCCAAGATAGACAAAGTCCCTTACTACTTCAAAAGCGTAGTTGTCAACAGTGACGTGCTGTCCAAGACGCCGGGACTCTTTGTTTGTTGACACTAGATACTTCGTCTTGCCCTCGTTCACCGTGAGACCCATCCGACGCGACTCTCTTTCCAACTCTGAGAATGCTGCACTGACTGCTCGCGTGTTCATGCCGATTATGTCAATATCGTCGGCATACGCTAACAGCATGACACTTTTGTTGAAGATAGTGCCATTATGTCGTAGATCAG